>CM077592.1:46030000-47272680 GCA_039657365.1 Stephania yunnanensis
GGTGGCATTTCAAGTGGCGGTGGCGGCGGCGGCGCGCGCGGCGGCGGGCGGCGGCGGCGGCGGCGGCGGTGGTGGTGGTGGTGAAGATGGATCTATCAAGGGCGAGAATCGGTGAAGGTGGAGGAGCTAGTAAATGTAGTGGAATTAGTGAGGAACCACCGGGAGTGGAGTAAGTGGCATTTCAAGTGGTGGTGGTGGTGGTGGTGGTGGTGGTGGTGGTGGTGGTGGCACCGGTGTCGCTGGAGGTGGAGGTGGAGGTGGAGGTGGAGGTGGATTTATCAAGGGTAGAATCAGCAAAGGTAGATCTATCAAGGGTAGAATCAGCGGAGGTAGATCTATCAAGGGTAGAATCAGCGAAGGTGGAGGAGCCAGTAAACATAGTGAAATTAGCGAAGGAACTACTGAGAGTGGAGTAGGTGGCATTTCAAATGGTGGTGGTGGGCGTGGGCGCGCCAGTGTTGCTGGACGTGAAGGTGGATCTATCAAGGGTAGAATCAGCGGAGGTGGAGGAGCTAGTGAAGGTAGTGGAATTAGCTGAGGAACTACTGGCTGTGAAGTAGGTGGCATTTCAAGTGGTGGTGGTGGTGGTGGTGGTGGTAGTGGGATCACCAGTGTCACTGGAGGTGGAGGTGGATCTATCAAGGGTAGAATCAGTAGAGGTGGAGGAGCCATTAAAGGTAGTGGAATTAGCGGAGGAACTACTGATTTAAGTGGTGGTGGTGGTGGTGGTGGTGGTGGTCCCCTGACAGGGCCAGAGGTGGATCTAGCAAGGGTGGCAGCATAAGAGTTGGAAGCAACAACAAAGAAGCCAGTAAAAGTTGTGGACTTAACAGAGGAATCGAGTTGGATTTAGCAAGGGGGGCAGCATTGGAGCTGGAAACATCAGAGAAACCAGTAATTGCTCTTTGCAGTTACAAAATTCACCATGAAATCCAACAGAACCTGGGGAAACATCAATCAAGATATATTCCTAAATATGTTTGTCACCTATTGAACATATTCATTTCTCGCACTAATATTTTGCACCTAATTCTAGGAAGATATCAATGCAACGTGAATAACAACTTCACTCACCTGCCAAGGCATCTCTTGTGAAACCCTTCACTCACCTACTCTTTTGTATTCAAAAATGATTTGTTAGTCAAAGAATAAACCCAGCTGGTGATGGAAACACATTGCTTTACCATACTTCTTCACCATAGAATAGTTAACGGCCAACCTTAGCAACCTTTCTTTGTTCAATCTGTCCTGTCACAGGGCACTGCATCTCTGTCCAACTGATTGGAACCATGCTTGCGCCTACAGTAAACATGAAATATCAGAATATTTTAATACTCCTACTTTGCAATGATTTTCAAAGGCAACCGTTATGTATAAATATTCTCTCATCAAATGTATGGTAATTGTCTTTCCACAAGTCTGGCAAGCCACTATATCAAGATAGCCTCAGTAGTCACTGCTGTTTTTGATATGAGACACCCTTTAGAGTGGTCAATGAAATATTGATTATTCCGATTATTAATCAAATATATTTCCGATTATTAATCAAAATGGAATATTGTATTTTTATTTTAGTCTAGCTAGCTTGGTCTCCACAAGTTAATTCACCTCCCGAGACAAATGGAAGGCAAACCACTTGCACCAGGCACTGGGGATTCGTGACAGATCAAACTCATAGCTTACCTTTGAGGCTTAAGAGAAATAAATTCTTTCAAAAATACAACAACATAGCCTCAGTCTCAGAAATAAATTCTCACAAAAATAATGTAGTGAAATTGCGAGCTGGGAGAAAAGGGACTTATGTGACGTGACTGAAATAAATCTTGAAAACCAGATATGGCCAAGAATATGGCAGATTGGCTATCATTGCATCCATGAGTCAGTAAATAAAAGAGAAGGGCAAGGCACACGCAGTAGAAAATATCATTCTGGGTCTAGGCCAATTTATAACTTTTATAATGGATATAATTTTCATATGCATCAATTTACAACTGCTTTTCCTATGCTAGTTCTTACATTTCTTAATAGCTTTTGCTAGTTTTTCAAATGATTCCGGAACAAACTATAAGCTTTTATTATTTTATAGCAGATCTATTGACTTAAATCTATTCTCCACAATTTGCATGACATATGTCTGTCATTCCAAATCACAACTTCCTCAGTTATTGCCATTAATAATCAATTTGTTTCTCTTCTCAGTCAGTACAGACAATTTTCTTTAATGAGAACTTGAGTGTGTTCATACCTCTCTAAAGAATTTTCCCTCATTCGATCACTATCTAAGGCTATCCTAAGCCCCCTTCTTTCTGACCTACCCAGTAAGTTCATATCTAGGTTTAGGTTTTTACATCAAATCCAGCTTAACTATATTTATAGTCTAGTATTCTTGTTTCATAAATATGTCTTGGCCTACTGTGGCCCTAAATATTTTCTTTCGCTTAGAATTATATCATATTCCAAAGGTACCTCAGCTTCACCAGTCAACCAACCCTTCAAAGATCTTAGGGTTGATATATAATGACATATTTTAATGCCAAAACATTATAACTTTACAAACCAATCATAAAAAAGAGCTAAGATTTTTATTTAATTTCTTCAGTGTTCCAACATAGTTTGACAAGTCAAGGGTATTAATACTCATAAACCATTTCAAATGATAAGGGAATGACTCAAGGCAGACCAAGCAGCAAGAACAACAACATGAGAGGCTATAGTGCTAGACCCAGAAGAAAGCTCAATACCAAATTTCAAATACCCATATGCAAGAATTTGCCAAAGGAACATTAAAACATTATTTCAATAACTTTTAAGTAGACAAGCCATAAACAAACGACTGACACAGATCAATTAAAATTTCCAAATAATTTAAAAAGTTTACCTGCCATGCTTTCAGCAGATACTACACCCAATTCATTCTTTGCAGTAGATAGATAATATGCTCGGGCATCTCCAAGAGAGAGCTTTTTTAGAGAGTAATGTCAAGGTAAAAATTGCTATAGTAAGATAACAGTTTCTAAAAAAAATACAGATATGAAATGAAGCCAATGACAGCAACCTAAACCACTCAAAAGAAAAGAAAAGGACAAAGAAGGAGCAGATAGGTTTACAATAGCATGATTGTTCCTAATCAACTCATCATGATAGCAAGTTTCACTTACAAGGGCATAACTGCTCAAGAGTGACAAATATATCAATGAAAAAATGATAAGACCACCACCACCACAACAACAACAATGCCTCAAACCCAAATTAGTTGCGGTGCTTTTGATGGCGTGCTTTCAAAATCTTTAAAATCATTTCTAATCAATGCGTCACAAGTTATCTTAGGTCTACCTTTATAATGTTGAATTTCTTCAGTTTCTACAATGTTGGGTTTTCTAACTGTAACAATTGCAAGCCGTCTTTGAATGTGTTCAAACCACCATAACCGCCTTCCCTGATTTTTGCATCAATAAGTGCTGCCCCTACTTTCTTTTCAATTGTTATATTTCTTACTCTATCTTTATGAGTATGGACACGCATCTACATAAGCATCCTCATTTTCGCTATACTCATTTTATGTATGTGTTGTTTTTTTTACCGCCCAACACTCACTTCCAAACTACTACAAGTTGCAAGGAGAAGAAGCAATGTCCAAAAGGATCACCAAAATTTTGGAGTTCAAACAAAAAGGATTGATTTTGTACTAATCAATTCAACCATAATAATACCATATCAATCTATCAAGTCGTTGCATACATATAAAGCACTTCCAATGGCAATACCTACAAGAAACAATTTTGAAATACCAAATACGCAAGAAATAGTGTAAGGATACAACAAGAGCCTTAACAATATCGCCTGGGCGAAAAGAAGAGTGCATATCTACTTTATCGATTTCTGTAGCTCGTACATCTTGTTGTCTGCATATATAGTTGGAAAAGAATTCATAAGAAAAAAATGATTGCTTTCTGAAATAGAAATAAAGAGAACAATCCTGAATTCATGTGCAACTGAAAATGGATAAATAATTGCAATTCTTACAAACAATTAGGATCACCATCATTTTTTTCTTCATATCAAACTAATCAGAAATCTATGAACGAGCATCACAAATCTACTAACAGGTCTCATATTAGGCAATTGGTATAGTCTGCCAAAGACCCAAGTTTAACTTTAGCTGACGAAAACTTCTTCGACTTCTTTGAATTTTGATCATGCTTTTGAAAAGGACAAATCCAAATAACAACAACAACAACAACAACAACAACATAGCCTCAGTCCCAAATTAATTGGGATCGGCTACATGGGTTGTATGTATTTATATGTATCTATTACCCTAATAAAAAGACCTTAAACGGTTGCTTTCAATGTCTCCTCACGTGTCTGATTTTCATGTTTACGTTTTTCTATTCTCCTTTGCGTCCGTCCATTTTTCAATTCGCTAACCCTCATCCTGATTTTAAGTATCAATCCCTCCAAAAAAAAATTAAGTATCAATCTCCTCTGCCCTCCCTAAATCTATCGATCTCTCTTTCTCTCTCTGAGTGGATCTTCTTCTTCTTCTTCTTCTCTTCTCATTCTCTTCGTCTTTTCTTCTCATTCATCTTTAGTTCTTTTCTTGCTGATAAAATCGAAGATGTCTCGCATAACCTATCTTCGTTGGTGCAAGCATCGCACGTAAGGTCTTATGCTGGTATGCCCTAACACCCTAACAAACTCCATTCTTATGTCTCTCTCTCCCTCTCCCGCTCTCTCACTCTCTCTTTCTATTGCCCTAACCTTTTTTGTATTAGGGCATCTTACAGGCTATTATACACGGAGTCACAAACAATATTTAACACATAAATTGCGAGTTTGAGCAATTGGTTGTTAGCTATTAGAAATCACTTGGGCATAATTAAGTGTTAACCATGTGTGTGCAAGTTGTTTGTCAGATATTTGAAAGTCTTTCACTTCCTATTAAACTATTGCCACCAATTTTATAAAAGGTACACAGTTTGGTATTGTTGTCTTTAGTAGAATGAAGTAGTTCAGGACAAGAGGTCAAAAAAGTGGGTTAAAAGGTTAAATTATTTGATTTTTAGGCCTTACAAAGTTATTTTATTTGGGTTTCTTGAATTAAAGGAAAAAAGACATATCCGTTGGCCAATGTAATGGTTCTCGAATCGGATGATCAATTCTTATATGTAAATGTATTTTAATTATTTTTCCTCTTCTCTCTAGATAATTGCAAAGAACCTTTCAAACCATATGGGGTCTAAAGAGATGTTTAACCCCATGGATATAGACAACAATTAAACAATTGCATATAAGGAACTAAAATCAGGTCATCCTAAGCAACAAGTTTTCAAAGTCTAAACTTAAGCAATTTATGGAAGTGGTATGACTTTTTAAATTTTTCTCAATTCTGAAGTGACGTCTAGGTTTTTTTTTCAGGTGCTAGAATTTGATCTTTTCTTGTTTTTGTCGATACGGACGCAATGAATCCTAAGCGTGCTCTATTATCGTGAAGCTAAACCATAAAACCATTCAATTGCATTGTATACCATTAACAATCAAAGAGGGCAGAAGACTTCACATCTAGATTTGACTTTGCAGATTTACACTATAAAACTAAATCCTTTTTGGAGTCTACTGAATGACGGATACAAATATTTGTGTATATACCATATTGTGATCTTATGTGAATGTGACTTATGATGTGAGTTTGGAGTTTAAGTGTAGCATTTCTTTTATTTCTGATATTTTTTAGCAAAATCCACATGAGCGGGTCTTAGCAAAAGGCACATTCTTAAGTTCTCTTTAGAAGCTAGCACTACATAGCCCTCCAACACTTGTCCTGGAAGAGTTCATTTTGACTGCATTTGCTACTATCAAGTACCAAAGAGCATCTAATGTGTTTTTTTTTTTATAACTTCCCTTGCACTATATGTTGTTGTTGTTGTTGCACTTCCCTTGCATTGCTTTTTAAAATTGTAGATACTTTGATTTAGTGTCAGTCTTTGGTAAGAAGACTGATTTTATATTTTATAACTCCCCTTGCACTATATGTTGTTGTTGTACTTCCCTTGCATTGCTTTTTAACATTGTAGATACTCAAGATAGTCCTTGAATTCAATTTTCTATATTGTTGGTGGTCATTCATTTTTTTGTCTAATATGCTTCAAGTGATCTTTTACTGTGTTAATGATTGTTGGATGTGGTTTATTGCACATTTCAACGTTTCAGTCGATTTTGCTAAAAGAGTACGCATGAATTGAAAATAAAATATAAAATCAGTGTATGTGCATTTTCTAAGCTCTCAAATATCCTATAGAGTTGAGTTTTTGAAGCTACATGATGTCTACAACTTTAGGCACTATATGGGTGATTGGAAACGATTATAGGTCATGAAATTTCTTGGTGCTTCATAGAATAATATAGGCTGAGAAGCTGTAGTTTTTATGCATTTGACTCGCTTGATTGAATTATAGAATGTTCCTCTCTCTATATATATTAGAAAATCTCTAATCTTTAAATATTAAATATGTAATATTTGTGTCGTATCATGATATTTTCAATGACTAAATTGTGAATGTCCTTACTTGTGAGGCTATTTATAACCCATTAGATTTTCCTATATTACACGTGCGGTCTTTGTGTTTGTTCTTCTTATCTTTGCTTGTTATGAACTTAGTGCATCATCAATACATGTCAGAGCAAGCTTGGATAAAATAGAATTGCTTTACAATATGCAAGCTTTCTTTTTACCAATTAAAATTATGCTAGGTGCATTTCAAGAACTAGATTAATAAGTCATTTATTTAGCATAGCTCTGAGGGGGTTCAAATTTTTAATTTTGCTTCTTAGATAGTTGGTTTCAACACTCCAAATTAGGAATTTTTCTAGCTGGAAAAATAAAAAATAAAAACCAACTCACTTACAAACGATTCGTCTCCTCTATGGGAACACCATATCTTCTTTTTATTTTTTAAATTTCCCTCATTCGCACAATTTTTTTTTTGTGTCGTTGTTGTTGGATTGGATGTAATCTAATGTTCTTCATTAAACTTGGTGGTCGTGTTGTTTGTTTTCTTCTATCTAAAACTCCTCTATTCCGTTAATCTATAGTTGTAGTTCAGTACTTTTAGTAGGCATATTGCTTAATCGATTGGTTGAACTTTTTTGGTGGAGTTTGGTTCAGTGATCCGCTAACTCTGATAGAGTTTCGATCGATTAATTGATTGAGAGATTGGGAAGAGATGGTATGAGGAGCGAAGAGCAAGCTCGGTCTCTATTTAGGATGTCTATGTCTGAACGTTCAAATGACAACAATTTCTTCTTTTTGTTCTGTGTTCTTCTTTTGGTATCTCGTTAATGACATCGGTAAGTTATGCGCTATTTTTAATTACATCAAGTTGATTTTTTTTTTTTCGTGAATCAGTTTAGTTGTTGAACTGTCTTAGATATATTAGCATTGCCTTTTAAAAGTTAGATTCAAATTAGCCTTCTAGGTATGACTTTTTATGCAAATGAATGATTTGTCAATATATATGGAGTGGTTGAAGTGAAGTTTGCTTTAATTTTGAGCTCTTACTCGACTTGAAGATTTTTTTTTGAAAGTGTCTTTCTTAATGTATGTTCTTTACCAAGTTTGTAAAGTTGGGTTTTGAAGTTATTTGATCAATTGTGGTCTTGTTGCTCACCATCAATGGCACTAAATCGAGCACAATGGAAGAGTTTAATCCACGTAGTCGACCCTAATTAATTTGGGACAGAGGCTATGCAGTTGTTGCTAATTCAATATTTTATTTTCAATCATAATATCATCACACATGCATTATGCAAAACTTTCAATTGTTTAGGAGGTTTTGTATTGTTCTATATTTTATCATTGCAAATCAAATGCAAGGGTTTCTTCTGACTTGTTTCTTTCTATAGTTTTCATTCCAGAGCAAGTAGAAACAATTTGAATCAATGAACACCATCTTTCTTCTCGAGAAGATGCAACATAAGCTTCTCATTCTTTAACTTCGGTAGAACTGTTGGGACTTGAAGAGGGAGGAGGATGAAGAAACTCTCTTCTCTGGCATGATTGCCTTCATGACAAGATCTTTTGGTCTTGGATGAACTTCTATTGGCTTCTAAATATGACAATAGCGAGGAATATTTGAATATCTTCATACAACCTCATAATAGATGATTGGTTATGTAAAATTTGACTTTGAAAATTCTACCACTACACCCCTTACCATTTAATTTGTTTTCGATGGCTTAAGAACAATTAATATTGCATTAACGTTGTGTATTAATATTGTCTAATGCTCAGATGTAGTACCATTATAACATGTTGGTTTTTATATTTTACTCTTGTTTTATTTGTTTGTGAGTCAAACAAGAGAGAATTATAAAAAGCCAAAAGTGAGATTCATTTATATTTTTCAATAATAAGAATAAATTTTAAAAAATTTATGAAAAAAACGTTAAATTTGATTTTCCACGAGCGTAGCGAGCGGGCTCAAAAGTGCGTAGCACATATTCGAAACTAGTATATATATATGGAATGCTAGCACCTACAAATGCCTTAGTTCAAAAAACTATGCTTGCTAGAATTGAAGGAATCCGTAGGTATAAGGATAGACCTAAGATAACTCAAGAAGTCAAGATGCATTATTTATACAAACACTGGAAATAGCAAAAGCTCAAAAAGAATTTGAGAATCAGCTTCAGGGAGGGATTGGAATGAGAACTACCTAATAGTTCCAGAGAACTTCTCTCGAACAGACTTGGAATCAACACACATAATATCAGCTGAAGCCATTTTGGGCATCACCTTAGTAACCTGTCACAACATCCAATATGAATAATGTCAATCAACCTAGCCATAGAATAGTCAAAAACGCACACCTTTAATAACAACAACCAAGGCACTACATGGATCCAACATTTCCATTTAGTTGTAGATCACCTTCAAAACACACAAGAATCTCAAACTTCATTTTTTCAAAGAATAAAGCAACATTTACCAACTAATCCATGGAAATAACTCCTTGATCATCGAAATACACAGTTTCACCTCAACTATGTCGTAGCATTATGATAACCAATCCTACAACAAGCCAATGCTCATATTTTAAAGGTGGCAACAACCTATTGCCGACACCGATATCAACTTAATAGTAAATCATAGCATAGCCAAAATTCTTTCTTTCACAGAAATACCACAATGTCAAATCGATAATAACAAATAGAAAACAAAAGCAGAACAATCATTCAATCGCTGATATTCCCATCATAGTAGCAAGTTAGCAGCATTGATTCTCATGGATTACAAACAAAAACAACAACATAGTGCCTCAATCCCAAAATTAGTCGTCGTTGGCTACATGGATCAAATTCCATTCTGCTCGATTTAGTGCAATTGATGATTTGCTTTCCAAATCATTCAAATCCCTCCTAATTAATGCATCCCAAATTAGCTTCGGTCCACCACCACCCCCATCGAAATCCTTCAGTTTCTATTGAGTCGAGTTTTCTAGTTGAGACATTTGTACGCCGTCTTTAGAGGCCTAATCTTTGTGCCCATTGGTGCTACTAATTTTTTTGAATTTTTATATTTCTTATTCTAAAATTAGACGAACTAGGGGTAAACCAAAGTTAACTTGGGACACATTAATTAAGAGTGATTTAAATGATTTCGAAAGCACATCATCAATTATGCTAAATGGAGCACAATAGAAGAGTCTATCCGGGTAGGGACCGATGCTATTTTTTGTTGTATATTTCTTATTCTATCTTTATAAGTTTTATGACACATCCACCTAAGCATCTTCGTTTCCGCTACGTTCATTAATCTCATGATTAAAAGCGCAAAAACCCCCAACACCCCAAAAACCATAAATTTTATTTTTTTAGAGATTTTGGGGAATTCAATATCAAACAAAAAGAACACAAACATATCCATGAAATCAATTGAGCGAGTGAGCGAGAGAGAGGTTACGGACGCGAGCGAGGACGATGGAGCCGGGGCAAGGGACGGAGGCGTGGGACCTGAGACCAGTGACCTCGACAGTGCTTCTCTGCACAGATGATCAATTGAACACATTGAATCAATGAATGAATGAATAAGAAGGAGAGAGGGATGAAATTACGATGATGCCCTGGGAAGGGACCGACCTGGTGAGGGGAATCGACGGTGGAGAGGCGGCCGGAGAGGGAGGCGTAGATGGTTTGGTTGTGGGGGGAGAGGTAAGTGCCTCTCCTGCTATCAACTTTGATGATTTTCCAAGCACTTCTCCGGGCGTCACCATCACCTCCTCCTCCTCTCCTCCTTCTACTTCTACTCCATTTCTTTCTTTTTCTTCTTCCAAACTCTCACAATCTCTTTTTAATGGCATTTTAGGTTTTTTTTTTATGGTTTTCTAGGTTTGATTAAATGCTGGAAAATTTTACCCTGAAAAGTTAGGGCTACATTTTTATTTTGTTTTTCTTTTTGAGATATCATGAGTTTAAGTAATTTTTTCCGGAAGCCATTTAAATAATGAGAAGTACTAGAATGAGATTGATATGTCACACTACAAGGCATATCTGCTCACATGAGCTGTCTACATATATGTTTCGAGATGCGAGCATACACGAGTTTTGGAGCATAATACATGAGTCGAGACCGCATTGACGGCTTATATGAGCAAATGTGTCTTTTGGTGTGATATTATTGTTGTCGTTCTAGTTTTTTCTTTATATAATTGTTTTAGGGAAACCAAAAGAATTGTTGCTCTAGTTGTAATGAGAACCAAAAACTCGTAATCTCATGGTTGTAAGTTGGATTCCCACATCTCATATAATGGAAGACTTGAAGCTAAGTTTGACGTGAGTTCTCAATTAACTTGTTTGTTGTCTCACTGCAATATTGTTGTATGGTGATGCAAGATCGAAAATGTTAGTGTGCCCCCAACAAGGGCATGCGCATGCAACATAAGCACTCAGTTAACTCGGCACTGACAATCAACCACTCAAAAAAAAAAAATACATAATAGAAAAAACAAAAAAAAAAAGCTGACAGTCAACTGACTATCAATGACGATTCAACTGCATGTTGTTGCTGCGTGCCCCAAAACATTTTTTAAATTGGTAAATGTAAAAATTAGGTAGAGATGGCCCCAAAGGCTTCCAGAGCACTACTCTGCTAAAGACATATAGACTTGAGTTTCAAAAAGTTTCAAAATTTTAAGTGCAAAACGCATTGAGGACAAAGACGAACTATCTGTATCTTAAACGAATTTGGCACATGTTGTGTGGGTTGTATTGCGGATTTTGACCGTGCCATCATTGGGAAAAGCCTTCATGGTTGTCGAGCAAGTCATTCGATTGAGTGCATGCGAATGCACAAATTCTATCAAGCCTAAGATTAACAAACGAGTTAACAAATAAAATTAACGAGTCAACGAGCAATTGATTTTATATTTAGTCTTATGATGAATGAAACTTCTATTTTACTTAAAAAAAAAAAAAAACAAAAGAGTTAACGAAAATGAACACCTTCATGACTCTTGGTGACCTTTGCTAATGTAATTGAACTGTTGCAATCACGAGTTTGTGCCTAACTGCCTTTAATTCAATAATATAAGAGCATCTCCAATGGTAAATATGGATTGTGAGCGTGAATTCTCAATGAAGATGATATCTATCTCATGGCTCAAATTGACATTAAACTTCAAAATATGTCTCCAATGATAAATGTGAATTTGTGGCTCAATTGATGAGGTGACATTTCTTTTGTAATTTTATTAATTAAAATGTCAAAATAAAAGTATAAATAAAATAATTAAATATTTAAAAAAATCATCCTACATGATGTAAATTTGAATGTCAACATTTAAAATAAATAATGTATATCCACGTTACCTTGATATTCAATACGTGAACATTTGATTAAAGCGATTTTTTTCATTCTAATGTCTATTTAGTCCTAAGAGGCACAAATTGACATCTAATCCACATTCTCATTGAAGATGCTCTACCATCTTGAAATTTTATAGACCAAGATCAAGTCTTCTACATAACTTTTCGAGGTAGCCTCCACCCTCCACTCTTTGTTTTGATAAAATGCCTCCACATTTCTTAGTTATTTTGGGCTAAAGTACATACACCACTGATCAATGAGAAAAATATCAAGGATGAAGGTTCCTAGTTGCTACACAAAATGCGTTTGAACTGACAATATCAACACCAAATATAGAGTTATGTGGACAATCTATACAAAGACTTTTTGGAATATTGTTAATCAGATTACTTCACTCAGAGTTCTCCCTCTTCCAATCCAACTCCTGGTCTTCGATCCAACTCCTGGTCTTCGACTCGTCGATTCTCAAGGCAATGCAACCTACTATTGTAGGAGCTACTACTCTACTAGCAATTCAACACTGTGCCAACCACCTACAATGTGCAGAAACTTGCAAGGCATTTCTTCATCAGTACAAAACAGTCCATGAGTTCGAAAGAAAGAGGAACTGGGTGCCTTCTTTGATGGCTTCTCAAAGAGGGCGATAATAAGAAACCATTTTCATCACTAAGTGTCCATCAGAGACAATTGTACAAATATGTATGAGGAAAAATTAAGGAAGTCAAGTTTAAGAGCTCATTCATATTATAGCAGATAATACTAAAGTAGCTCTGAATCAAAAACTCCTATCACGCAATCTTGGCTTCACTGTCTCATTGGTTTTGGCAATACTGAGAAATTTAATCCTATCTTCATTGCCCTGGTTTCCAAAACAACAAACAACAACAACATTGCCTCAGTCCCAAATTAATTGAGGTCGGCTACATGGCTTTTCCATTGTGTTCAATTAAGTGCAATTGATGGTGAGCTTTCCAAACCATTCAAATCCTTCCTAATTAATGCATCCCAAGTTAATCCTATCTTCATTGCCCTGGTTTCCAAAAAAAAAAAGAACACTTCTTGAAACACCAGCTAATTTCAGTTCAACAAGTCTGTGTGATAGTAAATACAAACCTATTCTACTCCACTTTATTTCCTGAATCCTTTCATGTAACACAAACAACGTGTGTGAGATGATTCATCAAATCAGGAGAATGAAAGGAAACACAATGGCAATGCATATGCAGCAACAAAGCTTGATATGAAGAAAAAAAAAAAAAATGACAGAGTTGAACGAGGCTATTGGAAGATGCAACGACCAAAATGGAGTGTGATCATTGTTCAATTAAACTCATGATTCTACATCCAAGACAACAAAGCATCAATCCTAAACTAGTTGAGATCGACTACATAGATCAAAATCTTCTACTCAGCTTAACTCAACTCCCTTAATAACATGCTTCTAAGTCAACCCTTTAAATCTTTTCTAATCAATCTCAAATTATCTTAGGCTTTGCCCCTATACTGTCGAAATTCTTCAGTTTCTATTGTATCGAATTTTCTAGCAGGGCATTTGCAGACCGCCTTTAAATGTGTCCAAACTTTGCAACCACACTTCCCTAATTTTACATCAATTGGCGCTACTCCTAATTTTCTTTGAATTTCATAATCCTTATTTTATCTTTACGAGTTTTGTCACACATCCACCTAAGCAGCCTCATTTTCGCTACACACATGTTATGTATGAGTTGTTTCTTTCTTGTCCAACATTCACTTTCATAGAACATAGCTGACCTAATTGTATTCTCATCAATCTTCTTTTAGCTTAACAAGGATCGATGATTCTACAGCACACACGCACATGATGATTCTACACGATATACATTCATTCTTCTGCCCAAAGTGCAACTCATCTCTCATGACTTTCCAAGTACCAACTAAACCCCTAGATTGGTGATTCTACAATCACCCTCAATGTTACACTTGATCGGTAACCCTAGGTTGCTATCACAATGTCAAAATGAACTATAGAGGCATGGAATCCACACGGTTCTGATGATTACCAGTACCAACTTCATTCTGATCTCCACAGTTCCAACAACAAGACCTTTAACTGATTCATTTTCTCACAGAATCAACTCTAATTTCTATCAATTCAATAGCCGCGACAAGGAGACACAGTCTTCTCCTTCATCTAATCTACTAATCCATGTATCACTAAATTCCCAAACCATTCAATACACATTTCAATGCAGCTAATTGGATACCAAACTACATTAAAAAAAAAAAAAGAAGAAACCCTAACAGAGAACTCAAAAATTAGGGTTTTTTTTTTTTTTCTCTAGTGATGAATCGGAAATCCCAAAAATTCTCAACAGATCAAACTAGGCTCTCAAATTATTATCAAATTCAGGTCACAAACCCAAGAACCCAAACCACAAACACAACCCTAAAACTCTAAAAAAAAAAAAAAAAAAAACAAAAGTAGAAGATCCAAACAACGCCATTAGATCAAAAGACAGTATCTTTACAGAAACTATAGAGAATGATCGATCGATTGAATGAAGAGTGAAATTTTAGGGTTTTACATTGGTTGGGTTCAGTTGATGTCGGAATCATCGAAGTCGTCTTCGAATTTGTTGAAGAAATCAGAGTCGACGAGCTTGGTCTCGAAGTGGCCCACTCCCTCAGCGAGCATCTCGAGGGCGTCCGAGTCATCTATGTCCATCGCCACCGTCGATCCCATGTCTTCCAGGCCTCCTCCGAACAGGTACGTCGGTGCTGGCTTCATCGCTCCTCTGTCTCTCTCTCTCTCTCTACGTCGAATCACGGTAATATAAAGCCCTGATTGATGCACGTGCTTATCACGTGTATCCTTTTTTTTTTTTTTTTTTTTTTTCGTTTTCTTAGTTTTTTTTTTTTTTATTTTTCAATTGATATAGTAAAATTATTTGACAAAGAATAAATTGATATAGTGAAATTCAAATTTTATTAATCATTAAAGGTGCTTGTTGATCTAGACAAATTCTCCTGCAAGTATGAGTATCTATCGAGCGTATGTAAAATGAATGTTGATGTTAAAAATTTTGAAGCATTGCCTAATTGATAGATGTGGATATGAGTTTTAAGAGTTATAATGGTTAAGTAATTACAATACAATTATTTGACAAAAAAAATTACAATACAATTGATTTGATAAGAAATATGGAATGCACTTTGTGTATTTTCCATTAAAAATATAAGAAAAATCAAAATAATCAAATAGATACTCAATTATCTATATATATATATATATAAAGGAAGATCTTCTGTGTGGATTTTTATAATGATAACACGTGGCATAGTTGATATTAGTTTAAGCTCTATTGTAATGGCACATGACATATATAGTTGCAATTTTTATATTTACTTTTTTTGACTATTTTTGGATTATATTTTAGTATATACTCAATTATTTTATAATAATAAATTGATTTGAATAATCAAATATTTATTTTTTGAAAGAGAAGTGTTAAAATGATAACAACATAACACATCGCAAGACACATTGACTTACTAGAGTCGTCCATGTGCGCCTCGAGATGCGAGTATACATAAATCTTGATGCATAATACGCAGGTCACATAAAAGGCTTTTGTAAGCCAACATATGTTGCGGTCAGGGGCGAATCCAGGATTTTTGATAGCTCTGGGCTATAAATATTTTTTAAAATTATTATTTTTATATATTATTATGTATACTTTAAATAAATTATTCCACAATATATATATATATGCATCCAAGACAAATATAAAATTAGCATGGTTATCGCATAAATTAAGCCATAAACTATTAAACAAAGAAAAAAAAACATTTGAACACAAACAATTGTAATAGATCAAATCGAAACCAAAACAATAGATAATGAGTAAAAATTGTTGTCTACTTGTCACAAACATGACGCGATCAATGAAAAGTGTATCAGCTGCAAACACAATCAATATAGAATCAAATATAAATTATATTGTTAGGTAAAGAATAAAATAATACTTAAATAAAAAATTATAAAAAATCAAAATATGAAGAAAAATAACCTATTTAAATTGTGTCCTCCTTTGCTTTAAAGAATCGAATTCATCAATTACTTCATCTATATCGATATTTTGAGCGAATTCTCGTTCGATATGAATGATCATAGACTTGTCAAGAATTCTTCTTCCATTCTATTTCGTAAATCAGTCTTAATACGCTTCATAGCTGAAAATTCTCGCTTTGTTGATGCCGTGGATACAGGTAGAGTCAAAATAAGACGAATCAATCTCTCAACCAAGTCGTAGTGATGCGACTTATTTGTTCGAATTAGTATCTCCAATAACTCAGAAGTTGGTGACAAATTATGAAAACACTTGTGCTGAAGTACATCAACCTCATAATGCTCCAATTGACATCTCAAATGATGCATTTCTTGATCACTAAAATCAGCAAGATAGAACTTTCTTGCAAGAATACATATTTGATCAACATCAAATAATTTGAACTGATCATTTGGTTGTAAAACACAATTCGACTTAAGGATTTCCAATGCATCATCATTGAATCTGTAATTCAACTCTTCTAATTGATAGTCAATCACAGAATTAATATATCAAAGTGGTAATGATGCTCAACTGTGAAGAGACTTTTTGCTGACAATAACGACCTGTGCCCTCTTTGTACCAAGCATTCATATCGGGCATTTCAATTTCATACTCTATGCAAATCAAATTCACACACATCAAAAGGTGATCAAAGCTTTCATTTCGTAATTTTAGAAGAAGTACTTTTGTTGTGGCAACTGAATCTATTGCATTCAAAATATCTAGAGTTTTTTCTTGTAAGTTTCGGTAAAGCATATCTGTAATTCCCATAATTCTATGCATTACATGATCTTAGTACACTTGCATGTTTAGTTTCCACATGATTAATTGACATGGTTATTGATATATGTTTATGCTCCTATAAATGTTCGGTGTACTTTGTTGGAATCTTACTAACTGTACTCTCCATCTTATTTTTTTGTGATGGTCGAGTGCAGACCCTGCTAGTAGGGGCAATGAGATTTTGGATGACTTTATCTGACTGCCCTCGGTCAAGGACCTACTAGTACGTGCGATTTTGATATTTTGCTTTACTTTTGGGAAATGGGAGACTGAGTAGACACTGTACTTATATATATTGCTGGTTAATATTGTCGCTTGTATACATAGTATTTCCCCGGGTTTTCCACAATAGGAGTTGCTCTTATAAATTATGTTTTATATGACAATAAATTTAATTATTTTACTTGCCTTAAATTTAAGACTTCCGCTGTTTTATTTTTAATGCTTAAACTGTCGAACTAAATTGCTTAACAAAGGGAGTTAACACGCATATCGAGGAGTCGTGTTGTAGGAAATGGCGTCAGTGGCGCTTGTGATTCAGTGGGTCAAGGATCCGACAGGACCGCTGGGGCAGCGCCTCCCACGTGGCGACCTCGAGATTTGGGGTCGCCACATTTTGCTTCACCACGAATATCATCAGTAGATCCATCACTAACCATTTTTTTAAGCACTTGTATCGTTGCCCGATACATATCAATCACACTGCAAATAAAATCAAAATGAGAGCTCCACCGTGTTTCTCCTGCTCGTTACATTTATTAGTTTCACGCTTACCACAAGCTACTTTACGTACAATCTCTACAGCTTGAAAGGCTTGCAACTCAGTAAGGCGTTTTGGAGAAGAACCTATAAGGTTAACAATAGAAGACAACTTTGAAAAGAGTAACCAAATCGACTGTTCCTTTTTAGAAGCTGCAACTAATTCTAGTTGTAGTCGATGAGCAAAACAATGCACATAATATGCATATGGACAGTCTTTGAGAAATAAAGCTTGCAACACATTCCATGCCCCACGCATGTTACTAGCACCGTACCACGCAAGTCATCTATAAGTAAGTTATACCGAGCAAGAGAGTCACATGCACTTTTCTTAAGTGTTAAAGCAGCGGTGTTTTCGACTTGGACAATATTGAAAAAACGCTATTTAATTGAGCCTTGACCATCCACGAATCTCAACATAATTGCCACTTCTTCTTTGCCTCTTGCATCCTTCGCTTCATCAACTAATAGACAAAACTTTTTATCTCCAATTTCTTCATGAATTTTTTTTCTCACCATGTTAGCCATAATATGCAAAATCTCTTTTTGAATATTTGGTGAGGTGTACTTTGCATTCCCTGGAGCATTGTCGAGTATAACATCCTCAATGTTAACATTTAATCTACCCATAAACTTCAACATTTCTATGAGATTTCCTCGATTTTCTGAAGTTGAACCTTCACGATGACCTCGAAATGCGCATCCTTGTAAACTAAGCCATCGAATAACCTCACTTGTAACTTTAAGCCGCAATCGATTTTTTTGAACATCCTCTGAAGTTTGTGCATTTATCACCCTGTCAATGTGTCGAGTAACATTCGACAAATTCTCAACAGATTGTACGGAGTTTCTATGCAGCAAATTGATATTTTCCATATGTATCAAGAATGGACAATTAACCCCTTGATTAACTCTCTTCCAATTTTTAAATCCTCCATTAGTTAACGTGCAGGGAGGTGTATTACCATTTTCAAAAAGGTAACACGGGAAACAAAATATAGCGTCCTTTGAAGGAGAATACTCCAACCATTGAAATTCTCCAAACCATTTTGGTTGAAAGC
Source organism: Stephania yunnanensis (assembly GCA_039657365.1). Classification (NCBI taxonomy): domain Eukaryota; kingdom Viridiplantae; phylum Streptophyta; class Magnoliopsida; order Ranunculales; family Menispermaceae; genus Stephania; species Stephania yunnanensis. Next base: position 46,048,561 of record CM077592.1, read on the forward strand.
GACGATATTGATTTCCGAATAGAGTTCGTGGGTATTCTGGCAACCTAGGTTGATAAGGGCCCATCTTTATATATGCTCGTCTAATTTCATCTCGCACATTGAAGGAATATTGTCGTATTGGATTACGCAAGCCCGAATCTCTTTCAAGAGAATTATAATCAATATCAACTTCTCGAGTTGGAGATTCTAAAGTTCTCGTTTCCTCACGAGATGAAGCCTCAACAACTGATGGAGAAAGATTGTCAACCTTAGATGTCTCTCCACTTGATTTAAAAAAGGAAAAAATTGTATTCGTTCTTTTGTTATCATGACGCTCCATAGAGTTTAGTCCAAAGCTAGTATGTTATCCTTAAAATAAAAAATGTCTCCATAAATATTAAAGTCGTAAAAAAAAAATTTTATTCTCCTAAATCAATCAATGTAAATAGCATATGATCAAAGATATAAAAAAACATGTGAAACATAAAAATAAAATAAAAATGGACTAATGTTGCTAATTAATATACATAATAAATTAAGATTTTATCTTAATTATACATTTTTTTTATCATAACTTTTGAAAAAATTGGATTTGATGCATTGTTAAGTTTGTACTTAACAAATTAAACTTCTATCGGTACAAAATCTACTTCAAACTTCAGCGTCTCAATTACCTTTTTTTTTATCAATTTTTTTCTTAATTTATATATAAACCTACTTCAAACTAGTTTTGCAATATATATATATTATAACATTATATACAATATATATGTATATATACTATTTTATTTAATATATATAATCTATATGCTACTGTTGGGATATTTATAACTTTCTAATGTGTGTGTGTGTGAGTGTTTGTGTCAATAACATTCTAATGTGTTTGATTTATGTGAAGGTAGCCAGGCAGGAGAAGTGAAAATAAGGCTAATTGACATTTAACGGATTATCTGAAAATAACTGATTATTTTAACAATTATCTTTTTTGAATGGTCAAATAACACTAGTGGAACTATAAATAACTTTGTTCTATGTAACATGTAGGTACTACTTTTAATTACTTCCATTGTTGACTTCTCTTCCTCTAGCCAAACATCTGATAAGGAAAATAATTGAGACTTGTTGATGATGATTTATTCTTTTTGTGTGATATGTTATTGCAAATAAGCTATTTTGTCAAAAAATATGATATTATTGACAACATAGTTATACAATCAATCTCTTTCTTATAAAAAAAAAAACCCAACTAACAAACATCAAAAACCAACAAGTTAAGAAAAATTAAGAACTAGCATATATTTTTGCTCAATGATTTCCACATTAAAAAAATATCCCTTCAAAAAAAGACATACAAACAAAAAAAATCTATGAACTAACATACATGTTAATCTATCTTTGTATTATAGTGCAATCTAATGAAAAAAATTAAATGTGGAGCAATGAAATTAATCCCAAAGAGATGGATTGGTTTCTTCAAGCACAAAAAGAATAGATTTAGAAGACACAAGACAATAGAATTTGAAAAGATATTGCTCCAAAAAACTTCGAAAAATATAAAGAACTTACATTCGGTGAGTGTGAGAATGACGCGAATTTGCCGAGAGTTTTTTTTTTGGCCGTGCGTTCGTTTTGGCCGTATGTGTGTTGCTAATTTTTTAGTTCTTAATGTAGGGTTTGAGAGATTTTTGGGGTGGGCTCAAATGTATGTTTGGGCAAATTGGGCTTAAAAAAATAAAATAAAGATACACCCCTGGTGGCGGTATAATATTGTTATTGTCATTCTAATATTTTTTTTTTAAAAAAATACACATAATTATTCGTACTTTAATTTAAGTAGGTTGACTTAGAGGTCAAAATTATTATCATAGTTAACTGAACTAAGTAACTCTTCAATTCTCTAATCATTTGCTGTAAAAATCAAGTACAATGATGGATTCACTCATTTTTGGAATGGATTTAGGCGCATCGTTGCAGGTGTTGTTCGATGCGAGCGCGACTCTTATCTGGCACCAGTATAAAATAAAGGGCAAAACAGGCTTTTAACATGTTACAAGGCTCATTAAAATGCTTCCAAACAGTCCCTTATCATCTTTCAGATAGAAAATGTGAACTTGAGCTCAGTTTTCTAGCCATGGAGGCACAATGGCTCCCCAGTTTCTCTACTACAAACACCACCAAAAACACAACAATTCACACCCACAATACTCAGTCTCTTCATATCTTCAGATTCTCTTCCCACCCATGTTTTCGCTCTACCTATTGTGGGAAAATCGATTCAAACCCCACCAACAATGTGAGAACTATCAGAACAAGAAGAAGAATTAGGGTGGTTATTGTTCAGTTGAGCTTCAGAGAGAGATGGGTCGATGAAGATGGTGAAGATGGCGATGTGGGTTTTCGTTTTAGAGATAAGCAGAAGAAGAGGAGGTGGTGGAGCGATAATGAGGATGATGATGAGGATCTCGAGGCGGGCGATGAAGGTTCTGGAGTTCTTGAGGAGTTTATTGATAGAATTTGGATTTTGAAGGTTAGTGTCCATCAAAACATTCTAAAAACTTGATTTTGTTTCTGGGTTTTGGTTTTGGTTTGATTTTGTTCTTACCCTTTTTTGAGTTTTCTTGAATTGTTGTTGTTTTGATGAGTTTTGTCCTTCTTTGAAGATTTTGTTGATGCTTGATGTATAATTTATAGTTGCACAATGTAGAGGTAGATCGAAGCTAACTTGGGACATTGGTTAAAAATGATTAAAAGGATCTGGAAAGCAAACCGTTAGATGTGTGGATCGAAATAATAGTCCCACATCGATTAGTTGAAACTTCATATTTAAGTATATAAGTGATGATCTCTCCTTAACTAGTACTAAGGTGGTGAGGCCTTTTGAGATAAACCCCTACACTAAGAGTTGAATGTGGTTAAGTTGTGGAGAATATCAATGTTGGTAGAGATCAACGAGCTTGCGCACGCTTATGCGGTGCAGTTTGAAGTTTTTCACAAACCATTAATTTCACTAAATTGAGCTCAATGGAAGAGTTTGCTCTATGGAGCCTACCCAACTAATTTTTTGGGTGTTGTTGTTGGAGATAAAGTTATAAAGGGTTATGCCATTATCAATTGGAGTTAAAGGTATATAAGGTTATGCTATTAGCTATTCATTTGGTAAATTATATGTTGAGTACTTGAGTGCAGTAGAGACCATTGAGTCTTCATAATTTCAGATGAACCTAGTTTATTTAGCTTATTTTATAGGATAATGCTAAGGTGACCCACTGCGGACGCTCACTAGAATCATTACGAGCACGCACCTTGTTTTTTTCTTTTAATTTTTTTACAATTTTGTCCTCACCTCCCAACACCACCTCCTTCCTGTCTACACACCATCACCCTCTTCAACCACAAAATTGTAAAAAATAAAATAAAATCAAAATAAAAAAATCAAGGTGTGTGCTCGTAGTTATATTTGGTGTAAAAGGCTGACCTAATACAATTGCTTTAGGGCAAGTTATTGTTGTTAAGTAGTTCTAATAGGGAATTCCTACCATCGGCCTTCACACAACCTGGGCTGAATTACTCGTCGTTCATTAGATATATAAAGCTCTAGTTGATCTGAATTGTATAAGTAGATGTAAGATTGGTTTATAAAAAGCCTTCATCCAAAATATGAAGTTAATATCATTGAGCTCCACACAACGAAATCTCTCAAACAAATAATCTTGTTAATATTGAGACCTTTAGCTGAACTGTTAAAATTCACATTGTGAGTAACTAGGTGTATTTGCTTTGTCGGGAGACTACGTGCATCCAAATGTGTGGCTTATATTCTCAATCTCCCATAACAAATACTGAAACAATCTCAAAATATATAGGATAAGTAAGCTGGTCTGTGAAACCTTTGCTGAACTCTTTCATAATTACACTGAGGAATTAACTAGATGTATGCATTACTTTGTAGCGAGCTTACGCCTGAAATTTGCAGCTAATATAGTTGCTTTTCCCAAAATGAAGTGAGAAACGAGTTTTAAATTTCTAGGATGAGTAAACTGAATGGTCAGACCTATCTAACTAAACTATTCTAAGTAGAATAGTATGATTACTACAACTAGATTGATTCTTCTTAAACCTAGTTGATTATTTGGACAGGTGACGTGATAGCAAATTCACTAGAGATTTAAGGATGTTCCCCTGGAAATAAATGATGAGAATATCAAGTGGAAAAGTGTATGGTATCTGTACTAGAGAAAAATAAATATTTTGACAAAAAGTAGTTATGAAATTGTTCAAGAGGAGAATCTGGTTCTTGGGAAATCATTCATCTTCTGAGGTCTTGATTCCAATATACGTATCCATTAACAGCAGATTTGGATGAGAATAAAAGGCTTCTTGCCTAAGTGTATGACTTGAACCTTCATCATCTGAGAATTTATTTGCTGCTTTGAACCATAAGCACCAATAGTGAGGTACCGGGCATTAAATTCATATTGGTATGCATTGCTCTGATCTAGAACGCCTACATCTATATCCTCATTTTTCCGTGGAAGTGCAATTGGTATAAGGACTAACAAGAACAATTTCAATTTATACATGCCATATTTTCTTTTCGATAAGAGAGTAGGTGATGGAGGGAGTTGAACCCGAAACCTTGAGGTTTGCAGCTCAGCACCCTAGAAGTGGAGCAATTGCTGGTTGGGTTTACTGTACATGTAGTACATTCTATTTTGTTAATCTATGAATTGGACCACAAATCTACTGGCCAGAGATATTCGTATTCGTAATTTAAATCAGTAAACCCATGTACATGACATATCTACGTTCTGAACTTCATTTTCATTTTACTCATAAGTCCTCGCTGCGTTTCTCATTACGAATTCAGATATTTAGTATTTTGTTTTATAAGGTTGGTAATCCGTTGGTCTCTTGAAATTTTGTTGCAATGTCAGTGCAGGTATTCGGAAGTTATGGTTGGATGCTTCCAGTAATCATTATATCACTGCTACTAGCGGATGGCCCCAAAGCTTTCCTAATGGCTTTAGCACTGCCACTCGGACAATCAATATTTTCCTTTGCCCTCGATAAACTTTTCGGAACCACAAGAGACAGACCTAAAAGAAATGCCAGGGCCAAAAGGAGGCCGTTTGCTAGGACTACCAGTAATGTCGAAGAAAGTGAAGAAGAGCAAAGAGAAGGCAGTGCAACATCTGAGCAAAGGCAGGGGTATCAGTCATGGGTAGGAACGGATAATGGCGCAGCTAAGGGTGATAAACAGGAGCGCAGTTTTGGTGGTTGGGATGAGTTGGATGGGCAACGGATGTCTGGAAAGGGGCCCATGAAGAGACCTACTCGCACAGCAGGTGCGCCGCCTGGGCTAGGTATGGAGAAGGGCAAGTTTAGCCGGAGAGGGAGACATAGAGACACACCATTGCTATTGAGGTTGTTGATTGCTGTTTTTCCTTTTCTTGGTTCATGGACAAAGTTATTATAGCAACCAAATACAAAGTTACTATGAGGCCTCTTAAGATTTGCTCGATAATGATCATTTCATGTCGTGATGGCGATGAACTTCAAATCTAGGCATACAAATTGCTGCGGACTCATGGCCGAGTAATTTCTCCCGCCGAATTGTCTTTGAAGGCCTCTTTGTTCCTATATTGAGTGTCAGAGAGCGTTGTAAGTTCTCTTATAGCTTATATTGCAGGCTGGCATACCATTTTAATCCATTTATAGTGTTGAACTTGAATGTGGTTCTTTTTTGATGGAGTATAGGAATTTCTACCAGGAGCCCTACTAATTTGTGATGTTGCAACGATATTCATGTTCAGCTAATTTTTGCTCGAATTTTTCGACGATATACGTATGTGATTGATTATATAAACCCTTCTGTTCAAATTTATTGATAATAGCAGCCATTCCCTTGTGCAGGCCAGTCAAAACAGAAGCAAAATTATGTTTCACAGGGAAGCTAAAATCTACTGTTTGAACATCTATACCAGCAATTACTGAAGTAATTCATCTTGCCATCATTTATCAAGCCTAAATAATTTGGTCAAAACCAAGGTGTTGCTTAGAGATAAATATGCTTACATACTTCTTGAACTCTCCATTTTTAGTGACCATTGAATTCAAGGATTGCAAGGTGCCAAGATTGCTAATCCTGAGGCGATTTCCCTAGCCTAGGCACAGCGGTGCCTAGATGGCACCCATGCATCACCTAGGCAGCCAAAAAATATTTGTTTAAAGGCCCTTGAATTATTATTTAGTTGTTTATAGATCCTTAATTAACAATAATTTTTTACTACTCACAATTTGCATTCAATATATACTTCAAAAAGATACTAATAACTGTTTAGGCACTTGAATAACATTGACTTTGTTAAGATTTTGTTGTTTGGTAGGTGCTATAGCACCAAAATCAATTGTAATTTGTCCCTTTAATTTTTTAAAATTATTTAGGAAGGGCAACGTCTGCTTAGGCGACCTTCTAAGCAGATGCTTAGGCGACCGTCGTCACCTTGCAATCACCGATTGAATTTATGCTTGGAAGCAAGGAATCCAAGTCAAGAAGATTTGCTCATTTAACAATACATTAAAGACAGAGATAACAAGTTTCCTAGAGTACATGGATTTAAAAACTACTTGGCCAGAAAGAAGAAAAAGATTCAAGTATATTCTGCTTATAGCTTCAAATTTGATGAAGTACATTTCATGGATTTACTCCTGCAGGCCATCTATTTCATTTGCAAATTTGCAAATAAGGGAACCGATTCACGGATTACCCCAAATGTACATTTATGCAAAAACTTTTAAATTTTATACAATTGTCATGAATAAGTGAAGGAAGAAAAGAAATTCTCCTGAAATCAAAATGCAGACACTGAGAATCAAATAGAATCCACAGTGCTGTACATTTTAATGGATTGCTGACCGGCAAAAATAAATAAATCAACTCACAAGGAGCAGCGAGATGCATACTTCATAAAGGGGTTATCGCATTGCAAAAAGCTCAACTCGGTTCAGATAACAACCAGATTCAGGGTCCCTGAGGCAGCTACAAATCTCATCTTCATTCAATGGAAATGTTGCCGGAAGAGGATGATCAGGGGTCACACCAACCTAGTTTACGAAATCAGATCAAACTGGTTAATATATATCTTGTGTCAGTTTTAAAGGGAAAGCAAAACAACATTCTGTAAGCATAAGAGAACCTTGTCGATGTCAATGTGAGAAGGAGTCTCATAGCGAGCAACAGTGACGGCCAAGCCAGATCCATCGGACAACTCAAAAACTGACTGAATCTTCCTGCACAAAGTAAATGCTAATAGTTAGAGAATGGCTATATTGGTCTCCATTTGCTCCATTAGAAACAGGTAGGAATACCCTTTTCCATATGTTCGCTCTCCGAATAGGGTTGCGCGTTTGTTGTCTTTTAGTGCGCCGGCCAGTATCTCACTTGCGCTAGCAGTCCCTTTATTAACCTAAAGCAAATGTGGAACCAGTGAGTCAACATTTTTACGCCGGAACATTACAATAGATTTGTGACAAGGATTACAATACTTGCACTTCAAGTGAAACAGTTTCGAAATTTGAGAAACATGCATCAACCATGCCAAACTAATAATCTTCACATTGTTAACTAAAGAACTACAGAATCAGACTGTGTCAAGGTTTCTATTGAAATGAGAAGAAAAGATATCGTAAATACTTCCAAGAACAGTTTGATTGTAAATTGATACAATATTTTTCAATAAAATCACATTTTCTCCCTTCTTTTTATCATCCTTATGGATCTTTTAATTTTCTCGTCCAATCCTTGAAATATATATATATATATATATATATATATATATATATATATATATATATTAGTTTCAAGACGTGCTACGCACGATTCCCCCGCTCGCTTCGCTCGCGGGAATTAATTTCTAAGAGTTTATTAACAAAATTTAAAATCGTAATTAAAATTTAAAAATTAGAAATACAAGTACCTTTTTTAGCTTATCAATATTCTCTACTGTGATTAAGATAAGATGTGAATGGAAAAACAAACTAATCATGCTAGGACATTACTTCCTCAAAAAAAGTATATTGGATTGATGAGAATGAGTTCATGATTGATTTAGAGATAAAGAAAAAAAAACGTGTAGTGGATTGATAAGGAGTTAGAGTTTGATTTGGATACAAAAGAAAAGGTTGATTTGGAGATAAAAAAAAAAGTACGGGCAAATAGGTAAATTTCATTACCACTCAAAAATTTGTAATTCGTGCTTTTATATATATGATAGATATAATAATTAATCGTTTATATCATGCAAAAAATAATAGAAATTATCTAAAACACTGCACTCATTAATAGAGTACCTATTTCTTTTCTTTCTTTCTTTTCCCCATAAACCCTATCAATTTAACTCAATATTAGAATGAATGTTGAAGCTAAATTAGCTATCGGAAAAGCATACCAACACAGCAAGAGGTTCAGATGCTGCTACTGAGCCGCTGCCATCTGTATCATATATATCTCGAACACCACGACTGTCGCAAATGTAAACGATTACACCTTTATCTAACCTAAGAGGGAAAAGGATATAGAGTCAGTAGGTATGCAAATTTATTATTTTTTTGAAAACAACAAAACAAAAATAAACATGGTTTCTGCGTATGCACTTCTTTAGTAACAATTATGAAGAAGCATACCAGATCTTTGCAATCTCAATCCCTTCTGGAAAAAGGCCGCCGCTACCACCAATATTCAATAATTTAGAAACCCTATTATGGGAAAATTTATGTCATAAAACTTTACAATGTGAATCAAATCACCTATTATCTCGAAGGTCCAAAACAAAGGAGTTCACATTGTTCATCCTCAAAGTTTCAATTGCTTCCTTGACAGCACCTACAAGAACTCTATCTCAGAACATATTACAACATAACAGAAACTCCAGTGATCGATAGATTCAACAAACTCACTATAATGAGTACTAATAGCTTTAGATTGTCTCAATTCGAAGGGCAAACCCCCAATAACCAAATAGAAAGAGTTCCAAAAAAGAACTTTCCTTTTTAAAGACCCCAGATTAATGTTACAACAACCACATCGCCTCAGTCCCAAATTAATTAGGGTCAGCTACATGGATCAAGCTCTTCCATTGTGCTCGATTAAGTGCCACATGAGAACTAACAATAATTATTTATTCAATTTGTTGAAACTCGAAACTACTACCTTCATCCTGGTTCATAAGAAAACAAATGGGATCCATGGATTGAAAAAGCAGATGATATGTTCAAAGCAAAGGAAAGCACATCCTTCCATTCAGGTGCAGATGAGCATATTTTACCAGCCATTGTACTAGTTAAGAAGGAAGGAACGTAATAAAATTCCTTGCAGGCATACAGTGATAGATCAAACAGCTGAGACCCAAACATTGATGCAAAATGAACACTCAGAAGAGCAATTGAGACTAGATAAATTTTATCTCTATTAGAATTGAACCGGAAATTAATCGATTTCTGCTTCCACCTGGTCCATTGAAAGGTTTAAGGTTAAATTTTTGAGAAATCTCTAGGCACAGGGAAGTGTCAAATAAAACACAATATAAGTGGATAAAATGGGATTAGAGTTGTCTATACAAGTCATGTTAAGGCTTTTAGCTTTGTGTGAATGTAACCAGCATTAGACACCAAAAATATGTCTGGCTTTTTTTGTTTTTTTCTTGGCGAGAAACCATTAAATGAAGGTCTCATAGTCATAGACTCATAGCTAACTCCAGAAAGTTAAAAAAGCCTCTTAGAATAAACCTTACAACTTGGTGTCAATGAATCTTAGCTTATTCGTTTGACAAACGGGAAAAAAAGTTGTAAAGAAGTCAATTTGATTAAAAATGAAAAGGAAAAGAAAAATGAAAAATGAAAACAAAATAACCAAAACAAAAAACTCACTGGAAGAATTCTGGTTGAACGATGTCAATTTGATATAGCCTACCCGGGATTTGTCCTTTCCTGCAACAGAAACTTCACATAGCCTGGATTTCACAGGGTTGAATGAAACCTTCTCTCTCCTGCAAATAAAAAGTGATCAACTCTACAATAATAAAATTAGCAAGTCCCTTTATCCAAGTTTAGACGAATGAAATACAATTAATAAATGGTCGCTCACTGACAGAGGTGTCAAGGAGATACTTCAGCTAAGCTAATTTGTGCTTACCATACTTCTCAAAAGAATGTGACAAAAAAAAGAAACAAAAAAAGAAAGCAAGAAAATGAACTTACTTCAGAGACAAACTTTTTGTTTCAGAACCACTGTGAACAGTCACTTCCACCAAAGTTCCCTCAGGACCCCTGCAATAGTTTTTTGGCATCTCATTCTATAATGAATGACCATTAACTGGTTACCAAGACAAATTACACCACGATGAACAATCACTTCTTATCGCATTGCATAACATTAAATTTAACATTTTTTTTCTAGAGTTGCTGGAAATCAACAAGCATTTTTTTCCCAACAATGAAGATCAACATACATTTGACTTCTGACATAATTGATGCCTTGAACAATGGAGGGAGGACGTGGATAATTCACTCTACTGTTGTGAAGGCATCAATGTTGTCACCCAGGCATTTTTTAGACAGACAGAATTAGCTAACCAGATATGTTAAAATTTGAAGATGATTTCTTAGAAGCATGTTAGAAGTGGTGGCTGATTATAGTCAATCTACTTTGCATAAATTACAAGTCACGAACTAATGTTTAGAGATCCACCAGAATCAAAGCATCACAAATGGCATATGATGAATAATAATTATGATAAACAACAATATAACCTGTATGGTAAAAATGAAACAAAAGACAGCCTTGAAGAATTTACGCAGCACGAAACACAAGAACTTTTACCTTATGTATTAACATCCAAAATCAAAACTTCAAGGTGGTCAAGGGAAACTAGTGACATGATAATAAGAAATCTTACTGCAAGCGTTCTGCTGCTTCATATATTCCCATATTTTCTGTACTTGTACCATCAATTGCCAAAATAATGTCTCCAGACAAGATCCCAGCCCTACTTGCAGGGGCTTCTGGAGTGGAAGATATAACAAGGAGCCCTGTGGCTGATCCATTGTACCCAACTGGATATCCAATTGAGAGACCCACACCTGTAAGAGCACCTTGAGCGCCAGACTGCCTTCAACAAAGATGAACATGTCTTAAAAGAGTAAAAGGAACTAAAAAGAATTTGAAGAGTTCAAGAGAAAATATCAAAGAAACAGAACATTTTAAATATATATTTAACCTGAATTAGGTGCACAAGAGTTAATGAGAACAAAAAGATGTACCCGCAAACTCTTAAATTTTTCTGGCTCAAGAAACCGAGTAAAAGGATCATTGAGGGTCGCAAGCATCTTTCTTATTGCATTATCTGAACAAAACCAAAAAGAAATGAGGATAAGAGATGGCACTATGACAGAGAAAAACTTCTATATATCCAAAATGAGAAAGAAGAATACAATCATCTTCTAGTGATCGATGCATTTATCTTGTTAGACCAGAGGGACTTGCAATGACTTCAAATCGTGTAACACTGCCACTTTCCTAAAGGAAGTTTTGCTCTCTTTACTGCAAGAGTCAGCAAATATCCTAAATGATACGACGAAGTAAACACACCTTTCACCTTGCAGAAGTGAAAGACGAAAACAAGAGCAATTGCTGGTGAATTTCGAGATGATTTCTTCCTCCCCAAACCTCTCCTCTTATAGAGCACTGGTCATGACCAGTTAGAGTGAAAATGGGGTAGTGGAGTAGTGGAACAGTCAAGCATTGATGCAATGGAGTAGTGGAGCAATAATGGAGTAATGGAGAGCAGTTTCAACTGCACCCACTCAGCCACTCTAACAACTACCCATTTAATCTCGAAAATGGTAAAAATTAATGGTAAAAAAATTTACCCATGGTTAGCTTGCACACATATTCACACACGCGCACGTGCCTTGTGCTAAGTGCTAAGCGCGCCTATAAAAGCGCCTAAAATGTGCTATATGCGCCGTGCAGCTCGCGCGCGTGGCTCACCGTGCATAGCACTTGTATTTTATTTTACACACACTATGGTGCAAGAGTACATATATACTCTTTAAACTTGAAGTTCCTAACCAATGTGAGACTAAACATTTATTTTGAAAATGTTCAACATATCTGACCAGGCGAATTCACCTAGTCATTGCGGTACAAAGCAAGTTATTTCATAAATGGAACCAAATGTTAAGAGGTGGCCGTATCTCATCAGCTACAGAACTAAGAAAGGATGAGAGCATATCAAAGTACGATGTGATCAAACAAACTAAAAAGAACACAGGAGTGACTAACAAAGAAATAATGACTATTGACAATATTATGATAAAGGTACCTGGCAATATACTATAGCTACCAAGATTTTGGTTCAACTAACCCAGTGAGAGCAAGTCGAACGCCCCAACCCCATAGCTTGGGCCATCACAAGGGAATATACTGTAGCTACCAAGATTTGAACTCACAACCTCTACCTCAGTCAAAGTTTGGGCACTAATCTCTTTGCCACTACATCACACCCCTTGGGAGCTAGTCCTTGACTGTTTTTGAGAAAAGATTAAACTTAAAGTAGGGTTTTCTATTCTCTCATTTTTCTTTCCAAAATGAATAGGTTACATAATGCTATCTTTAAGTGCAAGACCCATCTTTTGACTTAAAAAATAAATACAAAACCTCGCTAGTTAGTCTGTTACTAAATGAACCAAAAGCATTGAGTTATAAACCATGACTTAGTAAGTTATTTATAGTAATTGCACTTAGAAAACCCATCAAGCAAGGGTAACAAAATCAAGAAAAATAGGAAATAAGTAATGAGATGAAAGACAGTCTGACATGTTTCTTCTCTTGTATTCATTGGCTCATTTCTTAAAGCCTCTTCACGATATCGGAACCAACTTTGCCCATTAAAAGTTTTGTCAACATATGCACGATCAATGGTTCTCCATGCCTCCAAGAACAGGAGATTCTCTTCACTGAGAGCCCCTGCATACCAGTTAATCTTATTTTTATAACCATCAACAAGCATAACAGTTCTAAAAATAGCCACTCAGAACTCAAACATTGGAAAAGAACATACTTACAGGATGGAGCTCTATTAAAACCCACAGAAAGTGACACTACTAGCATCACACCAAACACCAACCGAACAAAAGTAATATTAAAATGCTGTTTAAGCTTTTGCTGCCATTTTATCAATTTTTTAAGCAACTTTTGAGGGTGACCAAGGCCAACAAGTATCAACTCAGATTTCAAAGAGGACTTCTTTTGAAGTTTCTTCGAAAACAGCCGAGGCAAGGAACAAGATCTGAGCACCCCTTTGTAATCTGTGATTGGCTGCAAACTGCTTTTTTTGCTTACAATATTGCACTTTAAACTTAGTGTAGGATTTGGCAGGTGGTGCTTTAAGGTACTGGAGGCCAAAGATTTCCATGGCCAGACCTGCCAATACCCTTACTGCATTAGATAAAAATAGACCTTGCAAAGTAAAAGAAAAAGATATTTGAATCCTCAACCAACAAAAATTCATGTCCACGCCAGAATTTGATCAAAACCAAAAAGTAAAAACTGATAGAAGCTCAAGAAATATTATCGCTGAAATAGCAAACAAAAAAGACAACCAACTGAATTTAGGGGATCATTCATGTATTTTTTCAGAATTTGTCAACAGCTTTTTTTCACTACCACCAAATGAAGACTCACGACAGCTCAGTGCAAAGGCTAATCCAAGCATGCCTTTAGAACTCATAAAAAAGCTGATAAAATAAATGCTATTAGAGCCCATATAGCTAGAATAATGAATAGGATACAGGCCGGTACAGGTCCTGTCAAATCAACTTAGGATTTGAATAAATGAATAGCAAAATTCATGAGATACTTGTGAATTGAAGAGAACAGGTTTGCTCAAACACTTCTATATTAATTGAGGTCGGCCACGTAGCTCAAAAACTTCCACTCAACTCAACCTTATGTAGTTAATGACGTGCTTTCGTAATTTCTTTAAATCCTTCATAATGAATGCATCCCAAGTTGGGGTCTACCCCTATATAGTTAAATTCCTTCTATTTAGGCTGCACCGAGCTCTCAAATAAGGCCTTTGCAACCCATCTTTGGATGTGTCCAAGACGACACAACCACTCTTTCCTAATTTTTGCATCTAGTGGTGTTACTCCTACTTTTTTTTGAATCCATCTATTTCTTATTTTATCACTACAAGTTTTTACCAAACATCTATCTAAGCTTCCGCACCTCCGCCATGCTCATTTATGTACGTCTTCGTTCTCCACTTGCCAATATTCACGCTAATAAATCATATCTAGCCTAATTGCAATCTTATACGATTTCCTTTTAATTTGACAAGAATATCTCAGTCACATACCACACCTAATGCACTCCTCCACTTCATACATCCAGCTAAAATTCTAGTGCAACATCATTCTCAAATCTCAATATATCTATCATTTTGTATAATTGATTTCAAACATCTAAAATGGTTCATCTAATAAACTTCTACAACTCCTAATTGTACCACTCCACCATCTTGATCTCCACTGTCCATGAATTCTTACTGTGAGCCAAGTACAAATTTTTAAATTTTAATTGTGATACTCAACTAGCCCCAATCCCAACTACACCCTGACATGTTTACATATGATTGACCCATTTCGTAAAAAGTGACAAAAGTTTTACGGTGGCTGTCATTCTATCGCAACCCTCCCTATTTTCCAAGGAAAATGAGCTTAAGACCTCCCTTCCCCATTTGATATTTTCTTTTTTAATATTTGCGAGTATCCAAACGAGCTTGACTATTACCACGAAGCCTGGTACAAACAGCCTGAGCGTACCCCAGTGACCTGAAAAATCTTGAGCAAGGGGGAATCAAACTCGGAACCATGCACTTAACCCACATAATCACAAGCTCGCCCTTACCATTGGGCCAACCGCCCAGCATTACCAAAGAATCAAGTAGTTCTATATACCCTGAAAGTGAATACTGACTGACTAATTCCATCACTAATTAATCAAATGAATATTCTAAGATCAATCACAACCATTAAAACAGATGACCGAAAAGTCTAAAATACTAATCCACTACTCAATAAAACCCTAGAGCCTATGCAACTTATCCACCACTCTATCAATCAATAAAAACTATGAAATCAAAGCAGAGAGACCTGATTTGAAAATTTGGCGAGAGAGAGAGAGAGAGAGAGAGAGAGGGCTAAAGAGAGCTAACCGTTGTTGAAGAGAGGAGAGTGTCCATAGCGAAGCCAAGCAAACACTCCGCACCAATCGTACGTAAGCAACTTATCTCTATTCCATGAACAGAACAAAGCTTTATGTTATAGTTTAAGTAATTCCTTTCCTAGCATGCTTGTCTGGGTGGTGTAGTCGGTTATCACGCTAGTCTCACACACTAGAGGTCCCCGGTTCGAACCCGGGCTCAGACATATTTTTTTCTTCTTTTTTCATTAACCTGCATTCAGTAGTAAAAATGTAAAATATGTAACGTGTATTTTTTTATTTTTTTATTTTTTTTTTAACTTTTGTGGTTGAGGAGGGTGATAGCGTATTTAGACAAGAAAGAGATGGTGTGTGGGAGATGAGGACAAAATTGTAAAAAAGAATCAAAAAATCAAGGTGCGTGCTCGCGTAGTGAGTGTCCGTCGTGGGTCACCTTAGCATTATCCTTCGCAAAATGGTTTAACGTGTTCAACATCTTGATGTCTTTTTTTGGTGTTTTTGTGCTTCGGTAGTCGTTCATCGAAGTTTTGATTTGCTTTTGAGTCGGTTATGTTCAGTGTCGCAAGGGGCAAGATGTATGTTTGAAGTTCGGTATTGTTCACCAAATTTCTTGTTCAAACTTGCTTAACAATCGCCAAAATAAAGGTTTGGTGAGCTCTGGCTGACACTCTAACTCAAGGCCTAGAGAAATTGATGTCATTTCTTAGTGTTTTTGTGCTTCGGTGATTGTTCATGGAAGTTTTGGTTTGCTTTTGAGTCGATTTATGTTTGGCATCACAGGAGCGAGACATATGTTTGAGGTTCGAGTTGTTTCACCGAATTTCTTCGTTTGAAATTTGATTGACAACTGCCGAACTAGAAGTTAGTGGGCTCCGGTGACACTATAACTAAAGGTTTCAATTCATTCTGAAAACTCTGTTAATTTTTTTAATCACTGCCCTTATTGTTTATGTTTGACAGTATTCAACTCATATGACATTCAGGAGAAATTGATTAAAATCAAGGAGGGTCATCTCTGAATTCATGGAAAACAAACTTACTAGTTATAAATCTTTTGTGGAGGCTAAATATAGGAATATAACGTCTGAATCAATGAATGACTTCAGATCTACAAGGGTCATTCAGTATTCTGAATGTCTATGCAAAAATGTCACTTCAGAGACATCTGATTAAATTGAAAATACAGAGAAGATTAATATGGCGCCTAAGCAGGAATGACATGCCCAAAACTTAAATCTGATCACAGCCCAGTAAAAGCATAAGTTTTAAGCTTACACAAGCCAATGAAGCCATTGGCCATTTTTAAAAGATTCAATTTTTCAAATGTGCAAAGAATAATATATTGATGGCATTCCTCAATATAATGTAGTAATGTTGACAGAACCGCGTAAATTTACAACTTCGAGGATCAAAACTTAGCATGCCGGGGAAAGGATTTACATAGCGAGGCAAAACAAAACTTGGCAAGGGAAAAAACCAGAACTCTCACAACTCAAAATTACACTATCTACATTAATTGGCCATGGACTAGAAACTATCCATGAACATCATGCGCTTAAGCTCACCGCTGTTTTCTGCTCGGTCCCCATATACGGATTGTCTGATCGTCGCTCGCAGATGCCAACATATGAGGTCTCTTAGGGTTCCAACTAACGCAGTTCACGGTCATTTTGTGGCCTGACAAGATCTCAATAGGTTTACTTTTTCGACGATTCCAGATGTAAACCTGACAAGATAAAGATAAAACATTGGCAGTTTAGAACATGTACAAAGTGTAGCAGATAAAATGAAAAACAAGAAATGTGAAAATATACATGACCATGCTGCAAAGGGATAGACTTAATGAAGACCGAACGTTAGTACCAGTCGTGACTCGTGTAATCTATAAGCAAAGCAATCTCAAAAGCTTTAAAAGGAAAGGGCACGCCTGTTTTCAGATGGTGAATCTATGAAGCGTAATCGATGGGTAACAAGAATCCTAATCTGGGTGGATTTGCTCATAGGAGTAATCAAAAATTCAATCCAGCAAGACTAACAAGACTAACAAGATGGTGTCCCGTATCGAGACAAGTCTCGCTCTTCTCAGGTGCTTTTTGGAAGAAAGGATGTGATAAGAAAACAAATGTTGCATCGAATAGTTATACGCACAACCATCTCAATCAAACGGAAACATTCAAAATGTCGAAATCAATCCATAATAAATCTTCATCCTCATCACTCTTATACAACAGCCTTCTATGTTTAGCATTATTTGATGCATAGTGGCAAATAAGTATAAACATTAAACACAATGTATTGCTCTTTAAAACATCTGAAAGACTATATGCCAAAGTTTTTGTTTTTGTTTTTTTTTCCGCTTGAAGATCCATTATTTTTTAAATGGAGTTCAGAAGCGCATCAAATCCATGACCTGAGCATCTGAAACATACATTACATGCAGAAGGGAAAAGTGAAAAATTAAGATGCCAATCACAATTTCCTCATTGGGGGTTAAAGAAACCACAACTTCAAATGACAAGTTGAGAGCTATCGAAGGCAAAGGTATTGATATCATATATATAAGTTCGCAAATATGCAAAGAAGTTTCATATTCAAAGATATTGACACTAAGGAAGCAATTCACATTTAAAAGAAAAAATGTAAGAAAAGAAACAAGAATCAAAATAGAAACGAACCTGTGAATTTTCACTACCGCTGGCAATGAACTTGCAGTCCGACCCACCAAAGCAGGACCTAATCACATACTTCCCTTGTTTATGGCCTGAATAGGACTCTGGCTTGTCCCACTTCCCTGCGATGTCCCACATGTGAATCTCTTGGCTGTTGAGGTTTACTATCAGAAGTTGACAATCTCTGGAAACAGAAAGGGATGTGATTGCATGTGCTTCTTTAATCACCCTTTCGGTTTTTGTATGGAAGTTGTATATTCGAATATCTTTATCAGAACATATACTGATTAAATATTCCCCATCAGGGGTGACTGCAAGATCGGCGACCTTGGGTACCCTCACGCCTCTCCAAACTTCCAGCTCATTGCCATTCAAATCCCACATATAAATGCATTTGTCTGGGTCTGAGCTGCCACAGACGACCCGCTTTGAGTCTGGGAACCAAGCACATGAGCTTACAATAGGTGTCATCTCACCAAATACATGCTTGCATTCACCTGAATCCACATCCCAAAGCCTAAGGACTTCTCCATTTCCACATGTTAGTAGCATTGTGTCATCAGGACTCCATGCCACAAAGGAAACAGGATTTCGATGGTTTCGCAAAACGTGCTTAAAAGATAAAACATCGTCTTCCGATACCTGCGAACAACCAAATTCAGAGACGATTTGATCAAACAGACCTGACCATGGGCTCAATTTCATATTTCCCATTAGACTTTAATCGACTAAAAGAAATTTCAATCATGAATATCAAATAAACAGCAGAACATATATTGGTTTATGGTTCTTCTCTCCATCTAGACTAGACACTTGAAAGGCCCTATGTTTGAGCAAAAAGCATGCACCCAAATGCATATGTGCGAGAGACAAGAAACCCACACACAACCCCGCATGAAGGCGCACACACACATGTGACTGTCAGTTCTAGTTTAGCTACATGTTCTCCCTCGGCAACTAGGTATTCAGAATAAGGTCACACAGTCACATCAAAAGAGCTATCACAAAAATTTATTAGGCTACTGCAAAAATTTATCATACCTTCCATATTATAGCTGTGCAATCACTTGATGAGGATGCTAAGTACTCTCCATTGTTCGAGAACTGAACAAACCAAACCTCATTCACATGGTTATTTAGGATCTGCAAAAATAAAGAATACACTGATTTGTAAAATGCAAACACAAGAAAAGGTTGATTAAAGAAACAAAAATCAATTAAGACATAAATTTTTGGGTCATGGGTCACCAACAAAACAGGTAACATGATAAGTCATAAGATGATAGAATACTCCACTAATAAACAAAATCTTGCCTCAACCATAAATAAGAGTATAAAACTTGGACTAGATAATCACATTTAATAATTACTATGCAATAACTATCAAGTGCATATCCTTCTCCATTTAAATGTAGAAAGATATATTTGATCCTCTTTTATGTATAAAAGAAGACTTCCAATTCTCTAATGTTATGGACATGTACAAACACTCACTACATAAATTACAGTTCTCCGTAATAGTATTTTTTTTTAGAACCATTGACTAATCCCATGGGCGATCATTCTCCATGTTAGTGTTGAGTTTTCCGTACCAGAAACTTGGTACAAATTTCAATCATTTATTGCTACTCTCAATCTCTCATAGGGGAACATTTAGATTGGTTTCATTTAACAAGATCTTTAGTATGCCTTCCTTCATAGTGAATCTCACATAGACCTACCTTGGAACAACTTATGGTCAATAATTTAATAACTTATCTCAAACATGTACCAATTGATATGGTATCTATCATCTTGCAGTCCTCAATGCCCACAACCGTGCTGATGATGTTGTGGAAGCTACCGTGACTTCAAACATAATAAAAAGCACCAGCCTCATCTTCAATTCTTATTTTAAATCTAAATGTATATATGGGGAAAAGGTACTAATAAACCCCTGAAGTCTAATGGAAAGTGTGGCTGGGACCTTATGGTCGATTCCCTAACAACTCAGTCCTTAAAGTCGGAGGTGTTGATAGTTTCCCTTTTCTTCCATCCCATTAAAACTCATTCACGTATTTAATTGTAAAAAAAAAAAAAAAAAAATGTGCCATTTTTCTTTTTTCTGTCCGTCATCGCGAAACCATGGAAATCATGAACACCGATTTCCACTCTTTCAAGAAGCCATTTTTTTCTTTTTTCTTTTTCTTTTTTTTTTTTGTCTCGAATGGTCTGGAAAGCTCACCATCAATTGCACTTAATCGAGCACAATGGAAAAGTTTGATCCATGTAGTCGACCCCAATTAAGTTGGGAATGGGCTATGTTGTTGTTGTTTCTTTTTGTTTCTGATTTTAGGACTCCCATTTTGTTAATTAATCTTTTTTTTTTTTGTGAATAATCTACTGATTTTTTCTCCTGCTTGTACATCAAACTTGGAAATTGGAAAGCCATTAACATTGGTATTCTGCCATTGCATTAATATCTGAACAACATACTTCAACTGAGTATACTTCATTGATGCAGTTTCACAAACTGAAGGAGAACTCTAAGTTATGTACTCTATTATTAATCAACCTCTCCTCATCCATCTTTCACTCCCCACCAATGCTCGACGCCACCACTGACGAAACCCATTGAACTCCCCCAACCCTACCCCTTCAAACGAAAACTGCCCCACATTCACAAACCCACTCGCCTGAATTGTTGAGATTTGGGGTTTCAAAGAAGATCCAGAGGCAAACCAAAAAAAGAAGATCCAGAGTGACAATTCACGAGGTAGATTGAGTCTTTGAAGCTTAGTTGCTTCTCTGGTGGGCTTTTGGGAGATTGGTGTGAATAATCTCTAGATAGGGTTTTAGGAAAGCCATGGCTGAGAATTGAAAGTTTTGGGTTTTAGAAACAAATTATTTTTTTTTTTTTTAGTTTGTTAACATTTTTGTTTTTTTTTTTTTTTTTTTTTTTTTTTTTTTTTTTTGGTTTCTTGTTTTTTGTTTTTTTTTTTTTTTGACAAATAGATTAATGGATTTTAATTGCAGTTAAGAAAGGATGGATGGAAGAGGGAAACTATCAATGCCTCTGACTTTAAGGACTGAGTTGTTAGGAAATCGACCATAAGGTCCCAGACATACTTCTCATTAGACTTCAGGGGTGTTTTTGTACCTTTTCCTCGTATAATACACACACACACACACACACACATAGACATAGACATTCAAATTGATTTTTAGAGACAAAAGTTTAGAGTTACAAAGTTACTATGCTAACAAAGGCAACGGCATGTGTCCGAACTATTCATACTACAAAATAAATTATGAGGGACGGTGCTTCATACAAGACTCTACCTAGCATATGAGACTTATAGAAATGTGTACAATTGCAACATATAGCAATATATAATATTCTAAAAACATTCATTTTTCATCCTTAGCAGTTCAGAACAGCATCCACAATGATAGTCACAAGTTCATAAGTACTCAAACAAAGACAGACAAAACGGGTTCATATAATTAGAAATTAAGGCCTTTAACAATTCTTTTAAAAGAAGAGTTTTTCCGACCATTTAAAATAAGAATTAATATATCATTATCAATATATGGTTGATATAGCATAGGTTCATCCACATTAGTCGAGGCAGTTGCTTTGAACACCGGAAAGGAATATCTAAAATAGGAAGAGTCATCAATATATATATATATATATATCAGAGAAACTACAGCACACCTGCACAGTCTCAGCAGGTACATGCTCACCACCACAGCACTCATCCTCATAGAGCGACATTGCACCACCCGTGTTGTGATACAAACACGAATCCCTCTTCGCCATAAGAGCCATCTCCACCAAGTGCTCCAACCTTCTCTCCGGCACTATAACCGGCGGCGGAAACAACTTCTCCAACTCCGCTAACAACTTCCGCCGCAATCCATCGCTAGTCTCCCCATCTACCTTACCAAATCCAATCCCCCCTAATGAAAGCAACCCGCAAGCCAACTTATGAACTCTCTCCCTATCAATCCTCAACTTAGACACACGTTTTTGAAGAACATTCAAAGCAGAGGAATCATCACCAACCATCAAAAACTCTGTAATACTCTGCTTAAACACCAATAGCAGCGCCGAAGCTAGAGTCTCCTCCTCTAAACCCTCAATTGAATTTAGGGTTTCAACACATTCATCCCAATTTGCACTCAGAATCTGAGATTCAAGCCGATAAAGCTCGGCAGACTTACTGGGTATCCCGGATTCGGATTCGAGAAGCGAAGCGGACCTACTATACCCTAATGAGTAAAGATATTGGATGATCAGTCGCACAAATTCGTGTCGCCTAATCTGCCCTTTCGAACCTAAAAAGCAAGGTTTGTCCATAGAAATCATATCAAAAACAAAACTTTATGTCAAAATCTCAACAAACCATGAATTGGGTATTTGAAATTCAATCCTTCTCAGCTAAAGCTCCAATCTTTTCTTCCGAAAATGGGCGGCGCAGTGGATTGATTAGGATATCAGAGACACAAAGAACCCTAAAAGAGACCCAATTTTGTTAAACCAGAGCTTCTCAAAACCAAACTTTTCGTCAAAATCTCATCAAACCATGAATTGGGTACTTGAGTTTCAATCCTTCTCAGCTAAAGCTCCAATCTTTTCTTCTGAAAATGGCGGCGCAGTGATTGATTAGAAGATCAGAGACGCGAAGAACCTAAAAAAAGACCCGATTTTGTGGAAACAGAGCTTCTCCTTCATGAGTCTGAGAACCTAATGAGAGTTGAAGATGATGATGAAGAAATTGAAACCGTTAAATCCAGATTGAATCGCTAAAACCCAAATCGGGAATCAAATTGGAAAACCTAATTTTACCGAAACAGTCTAAAATTCTGCTGCCCTCTTTTCATGATCCAATCATGTTGACTGTAGGTGCGGACGAAGTCTGTGTGACGTAGGATCGATAGTGAGTGACGTAAGAGATCAACAATAGTAAATAAATGGTGGGCGTAGATTCTCAATATGTGAAGAAGATGCTTATCCCATGCGCTTTAATTTACGTTATAACTTCAAAATAACTCTTCAATGATATATTTGAATTTTTGGCTTAATTGATAATGTGACATTTTTTTTGTAATTTTATTAATTAAAATTTAAAATTAAATGTATAAATAAAATAATTATATATTTAAAAAAATCTATTTTCTAGCATGAATGTCAATTTGAATGTCAATAATTGATATTCAAAATAGACAATATCTATCAACATCATATTGACATTCAAAATGCACATTTCATTTGAGAGATTTTTTCACTCCAATATTTATTTAGTCTTATGTGGACATTGACATCTTATCTACATTCTCATTAGAGATGCTCAAAGAGTCAGATGAATCAATGGATTGTGATTGCTCAAACTCACGATGTACGTACACGTATAACAATACTAGAACACCTCTCAAACGGATTTACGTCGAATCGTGGTTTTAGACATCTCGAGGTGCAAATAATTTCTAGATTTGTAATACACAATCTTGATATTCATCTTGCAAAACACTTTTTTCCTAAGTTATTTTTTGTGTTTCATTTTGCTTACGTAAAACAAATTAATTAGCCCTCAAACTTTGAGGGTTTTTTAGATTTGACCCTCAACTTTTATTTAATTAATTTGAGCCCTTCAACTTTGATTTTGATTGAGATTTCTCACACCTTCTTCGAGTCTAGCAGAGAGGAAGAAGGTGTGAGAATAGTCGAGTTTGAACTAAAGGCTTTTAATTTTTCTTTCAAACTATTTTTTTTTTCAATATAATTGAGAAAGGAGGCGCGTTACTTTTAACATTGGGAGGATACAATCTCAACTAACATCAAAGTTTAAGAGTTCAAATCATGCAAATAAAAGTTGATGGGTCAAATCTAAAAAAGTTTCAAAGTTTGAGTGTCATATAATATATTTTACCATTATTAAAATATTGATGTTGTTGGAATTCAAATCCATAGGCGAACTTAGCTTACCATCAACTCGAACCTAATGTGACAATACTGCTTCATAGCTTTTAGGGGAGGTCTTCATCTAATCTCACACCATCGTGCAATGACCATGCCCATGTACATATGAAAAATTATAATAAATTACTTCAAAAAAATTATAATTAAATGGATGACAAAGTTTAAAAGATAGGGCTTACTAAAAAGGCCCCCCACATTTGTGGTAAGTAAACTACACTTTTATGGTCGATTTCAAATCCGAAGAACTGAGGGAAAAATCAGTTTCTAAAGTGTAATCGTCATTTAATTTTAAAACTAATAAGATAAGAAATGAAGAATCCAAAACAGAAAATAAATATAAATAATAAGTAAATAAACATACCCAAAATTCTTATTTTTTTTTTTGTGATTTTTGTTTTGAACCACTGCCGATCCTCATCTTCGATCGGCGGTGGTTCGAATCAAATTCCTTTCGCATTTTGTTCATACGATAACTAACAAATTTAATTAGATTTGTGGAGATTGGTTCATCCTTATTGTGGTGCATCTTTATCGACGGTGATGCGTGGATTTGTGCAACGCTGGATTGATCTTCTATTTAGTTTTATTTTATAGTCAGTTTTCTTCCATAGTTGAAAATCTTTGATTTATTTTCTCATTATTGAGAAGTTTTAAGTTTTATTTTCTTTATTGGGAAGTTTTGTTATTTGTTTTGTGGTTCTATTAGTTTTATGTATTGTCATGAGTTTCAATGTTGTAAAAAATAATTCCTGATTATCAAACTGTTTTAGTTTCGCATTTATAGTCAAATTAATGGTAATTTGTTTTAACAAATAGGATTACCGAATTAATATACTTGATTCTATATTAGGTCTTGGTCTTGTATTGAACCATGAATAATTAATGAAATTTCTCTTAAAAAAAAACTAATAAGATAAGAAAAATAAAATAATTTCAATAATGACCATTTTTTAAGGTCTTGCTCCAGGCCCTATTATGTCAACACTGGCAATTGCTCTTTGATGTCTTTTGTTGTTATAATGGTTTCAATTATAAATGTTCAACTGGCGGGATTGGGCAAGCTTTTTTTTCAAGGTCTTGTCCAAGCCCGCCCAGGCTGGGTACGGGCTGAGCTTGGTAGGCTTAATTGAACTTATTATTATTTAAAAAAATAAATACATTAATTAAGTTTCAAGAGTGAGCCAAAAAAAAAAAGTGGGTGGGAAATAGTTATAATCTATTTAAACGAGGATTAGGAATTAGGATGTAGGTTCAAACCTCACAAAAGTATTTATAAAAAAAATATATTTCTTATTCAAAGCACGCGGTCTTGAGCTATAAGCAGAAACCTAGGCCGCCCATTAAATAAGCGAGCCCGGGCTGAGCCATTCTTCAATTTGTCTCGGCCCATGTCGGGCGGGCCAAGCGGGGTCCTGGCATAGTGAACTGGTCTAGTTTCAATATGGCAATTTTATTGTTATATACTCCTCGAATTAAGTGTTTGTGCCATAGGATGCAATCCGATGACTTAGAAGTGCGTGTGTATCTTTTGTGTCCAAGATAGTGTCACTGTAGCATTTTGTTTCCTTATTAGCAATTCTATCCATGTTGCTTCTCCTACTCTTGCATGTCCATTTCAAACTAATGGAGTATGTTGAGCTTTCGGTTCACTCTTCACCACAAACAACACAAACCAAACCACACTCAATTAACACACTGTGTTTTGTACATCATCATCAAATCAAACCATTTCTCTCTTCAAACCAACAATGGCGGCACAAGTACCTTCACAGACCCAAAACCTCTAAACGCCAAGATCACCCAGTACATGCGAAGTGGCCATGTAGTTCATGCCCGGAAACTGTTTGATGAAATGCGCAACAGAAGCACCGCGTCGTGGAACTCGGTGATTCGCGGGTACTTTCAAAATGGGGAGTTTGAACAAGGAATTGAATTGTTTGAGCAAATGCCCCACAGAGATCTCTTCTCATACAACATTGCGATTACCGGGCTAATGCGGTTCGGCGATGTTGGTAATGCTAGGAGGGTGTTTGATGCAATGCCCTTCAAGGATGTCGTGTCTTGGAACTCGATGATCGCGGGTTATGTAAGGAATTGTAATGTTGATGAGGCGGTTTTGTTTTTCGATCGAATGCCTCAACGTAGCGTGGTGTCTTGGAACCTTGTGATGTCGGGGATGGTGAATGTCGGGTTGGTTGGTGAGGCTGAGAGGATGTTTAGAGAAATGCCCGAGCGGGATGTTGCGTCTTGGACGATTATGGTTGATGGTCTTGCGAGATCCGGTTGGATTGTTGAGGCTCGGGTTTTGTTCGAGGAGATGCCCGCGAAGGATGTTCGAGCTTGGAATACTATGTTGGTTGGGTACATTGAGAATAATATGATTGAAATCGCCGAAGGGTTGTTCTTGAAAATGTGGGAGAGGGATTTGAATTCTTGGAATGAATTGATCGGTGGATTAGCGAGTAGTGAACGGATTTATGATGCAGTGAGGTTTTTCGCGGAAATGCCTTATAAGACCTCGCAATGCTGGAATTCAGTCCTTTTAGGCTTGACAAAAAATGGACTCGTTGAAGAAGCTCATGCTATTTTTGAGAAGAGCCCTTTTAAAGACATTGTTTCATGGACAAATATGGTAATTGGATACTTCAAATTAGGTGAGGTTGGCACTGCGGTTAAACTCTTTGAAATGATGCCTGCTCGCGATGAGACCGCTTGGAATGCTACTATCTTTGGCTTAAGTGAACATGATCATGGCGAGGATGGTTTAAAACTATTTATGAGGATGAAAGAATCCGGTCCTTACCCTGATGAAGCAACATTTACTAGTGTCCTGACTATCTGTTCATCCCTGCCATCTTTGGAGTTTGGAAAAGAAGCTCACTGCCAGATAGTAAAGATAGGACTCGAGGACGTTGTCGCAGTTTCTAATGCTATCATCTCAATGTATGCTAGATGTGGAAACATGAAGTCTGCATTCTCAGTATTCTCAGCTATGCCGAGACATGATGTTATATCTTGGAATTCAGTGATCTGTGGATTTGCCCAGCATGGAAATGCTGTAGAAGCCTTGCAAATGTTCAGAAAAATGAGACTAACAGGAATTGGACTCAATCAGATAACATTCGTTGGCGTCCTATCCGCTTGTAGCCATGCGGGTTTGATTGAGGAAGGTCGTTATTACTTTGATTTCATGAGATACAAATGCTTTATTCGCCCAACTTGTGAACATTACACTTGCATGGTTGATTTGTTTGGAAGATTTGGTTTCATAGAGGAAGCAATGAGCTTTATCAATCAAATGAGGGCAGACGATGTCGAACCCAGCACAAGTGTGTGGGGAGCTCTACTTGGAGCTTGTAGAATTTATAAAAACATCGAATTGGGTGAGATGGCAGCTGAGAATATTTTGAAGATAGAACCATTTAACACTGGTGTATATATGATTTTAGCTGAAATGTATCTGGATTGTGGAAGGAGAGAAGACTCTGGAAGGATTTTAGTTCAAATGAAGAAGGCGGCGGGAGCGAAGAAGCAACCCGGTTGTAGTTGGATTGAGGTGAACAACAGTGTGCATGTCTTTCTTGCTGGTGATGCTACACATCCTGAATACAGTGGAGTTCATTCTATTCTTAACTTGCTAATCATGGATATGGAGATTGGTTTGATTAGATATCAAACAGTCGACAGAAATGCACAGCATCGAGTGCATTAAATCAAAGCGGAGTAGAAGTGTTAGATCTATGTAGCCGACCCCAACTAATTTAGTATTGACGAGGCTTTGTTGTTGTCGTTGTTGTCTATGGAAAACGCTTGTTGGCGGATATAATGAGGATTAGTTCTCTACTCATCTGAAAATCCTAATCAATATTACAAGCAATTGTGTAAAAAAAAAGCAGATAGGGGGCTGTTTTGGACGATGATTCTGTTTTGAGTCATGGACATGATACTTTGGATTCCTTAATTGATGTTAAGGAGGGACCAAGAAAAATGCTATGGCACTTAATGAAGGTAAATAATAAATTTAATAATTATTTTAGTTATTATTGATGATGAGGTGGGCTTTAAAATTTATTATTTAATTTTCTCCTCATCAAATTTTGAGTTAAAAAGTGATATAAGATACAAATCAAATAATTTAGAAAGGTTAGAATATTATAACAAAAATTGGTTAGAATACAATAAGAAGAGTTAGAATATTTTAATCAATTAAGCTTATACAACAATTTTAAGAATTAATGATCTCTAATTTTTGCAAATATATCATTCATATGTGAACTCTATTTGATTTTGTTATTTCTAGTGTACTTTAACCTTGTCGCAAAAGAGATGTGCCTCATAAAATTAAGAGACTTAAAATGACATTCTATTTCTTGAGTCAAAGGAATATCAATCAAGTAT
Source organism: Stephania yunnanensis (assembly GCA_039657365.1). Taxonomy (NCBI): domain Eukaryota; kingdom Viridiplantae; phylum Streptophyta; class Magnoliopsida; order Ranunculales; family Menispermaceae; genus Stephania; species Stephania yunnanensis. Next base: position 46,076,855 of record CM077592.1, read on the forward strand.
AACCCTAAACTCAAATTTTGCAAAATTTATATTTCTATCATTATACTTAAAAAAATATATTTCTATCATTGTTTTATTTATCATAGTAAAAAAACATGTGATTCAATGTGTTTTTTCCATGAAATTGCATGGCATACTTTTGATATATTCAATGCTACATGGTTGCTAGAGATGTTCAATTATGCAACCAGATGCCTAAACATACTTGAAATGTCTTCATAGGTTTCAACAACTGCTTAAGCAAATTTATGCATCAAAAGCCACATAATTTTACCAACAATCGGTTGATCCGAGTGGCAGAAACTCCGTTTCTTTACATAAGAGTTGAGTGTGAACACTACCCTATATAAGACTCAACAATGCTCAAATATAGATTAATCGATGTAATTATATCGATAATCAAATGAAAAACTTGCAAAAGAAATTACTATCTTTTGTTCTCTATGTCTATATTGTGAAAAATTTGTGATTGTTCATGAAAAACAAAATGATTTTTTCAATACCAAACAACCCCACAAGATAACCAAATCAAAACACAAATGGTTTGACATTTTTAGAATCTTAAGACCCCAGATTTCTCTCGGTCTTCAGGTTTATCCAAAAGAAAGCAACAGATGAATCAAAAGAGCAATAAGAGCCAACCACGTCAGCTCCCATAATCTTCCACGTCAGCCAACACTACCCAATCACTAGATTACGCTATCTTCAAAACCAGCCAATCACACCACAAGAACACAAGTCCTACGTGGCACTCTCTCGTCCACATCATCACCCATTTAGTATCTCTCCCTCCCTCCACTAACTGAAACTTGTGTATGTGTTGTGTGTTCGTTAAAATTTTTCTACCTCCACAACAACACAAGCTTTTCAAGCACTAACACCTCCAATGGCCTCTCTTGCTGCCTCCACGGCATTGGCCTCTGAAATGCTCGGCAACCGCCTCAATGCCCGGGCGGCGCCAACAACCTTGTCGACCCCTTCATCGACCTCCAAGATCGTGGCTCTCTTCTCTAAGAAGAAGGCGGCGCCTGCGAAATCTAAGGCGGCCCCGGTGTCTTCATTAGATGAAGAGCTTGCCAAGTGGTATGGTAAGTAAATTGTATAATTGCATGATCAAAAGTACTATTTAATTGATTCCCATGTCTGGGTACGCTCAGACTGATTGCACCAGGACCTCTTCGGAATAGTTAAGCTCGCCTGACAACCGTGGATATCAAATTACTATTTAATTACAAAGGCTTCATTGGATGAGTCCTTGAAACTGAAATGTTTGTGTCTATCTGAATTCAGGTCCTGACAGGAGGATTTTCTTGCCGGAAGGACTCCTCGACCGCTCTGAAATCCCGGAGTACCTGACCGGAGAAGTTCCCGGAGAGTAAGAACCTGATCATGTCAATTAATTACTTGAAATGTGGTAATGCAAGAGCTCAGTTTGGCAAACCGTGAAAAATTTGGATAAATAAAATTGATTAGGAAGAACTCATTTGTTTTTGTAAACAAAATTGATTACCTTACCTAATTGTGTTCCTATTCTCTTGCAATTGAAATCTGCAGCTATGGTTATGATCCTTTTGGACTAAGCAAGAAACCTGAAAACTTCAGCAAGTAAGAAAAAGAGTCTATTTTTGTACTTCTCTTTGAAACTGTTGTGTATGTTTAAAATTGAAAAAGAAAGGAAGTCTTTACCACTTACTGATATAGCATGCTTTGCTTTGTATGATGTGTTTGCAGATACCAGGCATATGAACTCATCCATGCCCGCTGGGCCATGCTCGGCGCTGCTGGCTTCATCATCCCCGAGGCCTTCAACAAATTCGGAGCCAACTGCGGCCCTGAAGCCGTCTGGTTCAAGGTATGATGGTTCAAAAGCCCTGTGCATCGCATCTGAAATGTTGTTAGTTACAACTTCATTTAAATACTAGAAGGTTTTATACTGCGACGACAAAAAGTACAATTCGTTACAGCTATAGCACTTAAGGAACGTTGAAAAATACACTGCTACTTGTAAACTAGCATGCATATATAAGATCTGCGTTAGATAAATGCCGATGCAAGTTTTGAATCCGAGGTTGACAATAAACAATAATTTGCATGATTGTACTTGATAATGATCTTACCTTAAATGAGAAATGAAGGAAGTTTTGTCAAACATTTGCAGACTGGAGCTCTCCTCCTTGACGGAAACACTTTGAACTACTTCGGAAAGAACATCCCAATCAACCTTGTTCTTGCTGTTGTTGCTGAGGTTGTTCTTGTTGGTGGTGCCGAATATTACAGAATTATCAACGGCTTGGTAAGCATTTAACCTATCAGTCACAAGAAGAAAATAAGATATGAGAACAATCAATAGTTGAGGTCTAAATACCTGTTCAACTGTATCTGTGATTATGCAGGACTTGGAGGACAAGCTTCACCCAGGCGGTCCATTCGATCCATTGGGTTTGGCAAGTGATCCCGATCAGGCTGCGTTGTTGAAGGTGAAGGAGATTAAGAACGGAAGACTTGCCATGTTCGCCATGCTCGGTTTCTTCATCCAGGCCTATGTCACCGGTGAAGGCCCTGTTGAAAACCTTTCGGCACACCTAAGCGACCCCTTCGGAAACAACTTGCTCACTGTACTTCAAGGCACAGCAGAAAGGGCTCCTACCCTGTGAATTTTATTTTTTTCCATTGTAATCTATCTTTAAGATCTCAATGTCCTGTAAATTTTTATGAGATACTTCAAGGCATTAAACTCTGGTAGCTTTGCTTCCAACTGGACTATATGATTCTCTTGAGAGGTTTTATAATGTCAGAGCTTCTGTGTGAGAAATTCACATTTCTAAGCAACATGTATGCTTATAGATCATAATGGTCAATTGCATTCAAGATGTTAGAAGGCATAACTAAAGCACAATTGTTAAATACTCTTGTTAAAAGAAAGAAGCACAGGAATTTGCTCCATAGTTCATGGTTTAGTTAACTTGACACAAACAAGGGTTACGTGGTCTTCGATATCGATTGCCTATTGAGATCGATAATCTATGACTATATCAAACTCTCTACACAACATTTTCTATAACCTATCTTCTTTAGCAGAAGGCAACCAAAAGCAAATCTTGATGAGACAAAACCTCAAATTAACTCTACCTTTATAAGCCTTTAGAAGAACTATGCTTGAAAAAGATATTAGTGAAATACCTTCATAATGAAGTATGCTTGAGGAGGGATCCGAAATTCGACTTTGCTCAAGACTTAGATATAGGGAATTGTCATAAAATTTCGACATGGTAGAGAAGCATAAATAACTAATCTAAATACTAGTAACATTCAAGTTTTGTCAAAGCACATAAAAAAAAAAATATTTTGTTTATTATGTTTCATGTACCTCTATTCATCACTGATCTTAGGTTTTTCAAGTTCAATTTCAATGGTTTTGGTCCTCTGTAATGTAATTTCTATATTCTTTAAGCAATTTATTAAAAGTCATTCCTCTCACTTAAGATTGATTTCTAGTCTTGCATTCTCTAATGCATGCCTTGTGCCATTATTCTTGAGTAGTACCTTCCAACCAAAATTGACACTGCACTTTTTTTATTTTTATTTTTCTCAAAAGCTAGAATTAAAATTTGCACATTACATTGTTTTTCCCTAATTTTTATGAAATTTTCGTTATGTTTTTTTTTTTTTTTCATTTACATTTAATTATCAATTGACGCTTTAAAAATCTAACCAATTTGAGGGTGTTCATAGAGTTATTGCACTTATGCCCCATCCTTCAGTCGGTGAACTTGAGGTATTTTATATGCAATATTAGCATAGTCGATGCTAGGTCCTCTCTCAGCGAAATAGGAAGAGAATATTCACAAAAAATCAAGCAGGAAAAGGAACATAGCTAACAAATTATTGTAATTAGAACACAACTTAAAAGATATGTTCATAACAAATTAATTACCAAGAAAAAAGCCTCTCCATTCATTCTCAAAGAAGTGTATAATCAGTACAAAGAGATCCCACAACTCCATCCAACAGAAGAAAAGTTCAGAAATGGTAAAAAAAAATAAAAAAAGATAGTCAAGGCACTAATGTGAGAAATACGTAAGCGAAACGTCACAAATCAAGGGCTGTATAAAATATAGCTAGCGTTTGAATACTTGCACATTTAAAATCAGCCTAAACAATTATCTAGAAGGTTAAATACCACTTGAAGCTCGGTGTTCTTTCTAAGCAACTCCTTCTGTCTTGTTAATCCTGGGCGTTGGCTTTCCTTTAAGATGATTCTTACTGTCAGTCTTCTCCTTCAAACTACTTTTTACATTTGTTGTAGTTTTGGATTTAACACAGCTAGAACTGATTTTGCCATTAATTATTGTGTTTGGTCCTGGACTACGCCGTTTTAGCAGTGAAGACCTATCTTGAGACAACTGCTTCCTTTTTCCAATAATCTCATCATTATCTGAATCAAACGACGGAAAATATAGTGTAAGCGAACTGAGGAGAAGAAAAGAACGTCAAGTTAAAATACATACAGCGATGTCATGCCCCGGTGAGGCATCAGAATTTATGTCGACACTTTCCTTTTTTGTTTCTTTCGACAAAATGTGCAATTCTTATAATTATATCTTTTTTATTCATAAGAGAAACCACAACTTGCCCACTATGAGACTTGAACTTCTGATCTCTAACCTAAGTAACTCCATACCAAACACTTACAATAATTATATAAATGTGTGAATTCAATAATTCTTACGTACTAGTTCGTGTTGCTTATACCAGGATGAGGTAAAAATCCCACAAAAATGTTTAATTTTATTTGCAGCATTACCTAATTCCAACAAAAGAAGGAAATACCAAGATATTTATAAGCAACAGAAAACATTACCGGGACTAGACAAAACAGCACGGGGACGTGGAACTGAACTCGCTCGAATGTTGGGTCTGCTTTCCTCAACGACCGTTTTGTTGTTTCCATCTCCTGCAAGACATTATTCAAAGTGATAATAAGCATTGCTTAACTAAGAAAAAGATGCAAGAAAGCTCGAACGTTGTGAATGAAAAGCTAGGCATGGCACGAACCTTTGCATGAAGGAACGGGTGGAGTAGCTAAGCCTGGGACATAATTTTTGGGTACTCTTGCAATTGATGGAGGAGAATCGCTATTGAAGTCATTTCCTATCAGGCATCAGATAGAACTACTTAGATCAATAATGATGCATGAGTAGTAAAAAGAGAACGCATGTTTTTCTATTTGATATACATAGATGATTCACGGATTACCGTTCCAGGACAAGTGAGTCAAAGAATCGACATCAAGTAGAGACTTCCTAGCCCATGCCATCACAATTCAATAAGGAACAAAGAAAAAAAAACTTCATACGCCCTAAATGCCTAGATTACCCAAGTCACGTCACTTAATCTGTCATATACTGTCTCCAAATCTATGAGTGTATCTCGAACAAGATATTCAGAAATTAGCAATATGGGTGAATGTAATATTATCAGTGCTCGCTGCATCCCGCAGGAAAAAGAGATCTGTTTTCACACAAAAGGCATTGATTATGTGTAATGAGCTACACATAAGCCCCATGACTTCCCTCAACCGCCAGGGTGATTCAATGTGAGAATGGCTAGGAAATCAATTGCTACAGAACCTCCTAACAACACTTATGATAATAACACAACATTCTTCTGTTTTTATCTACCGAGATCCTAATTCCTCTTATTTCTCTCACATTGAAATGCCAATTCTTCATCTTTAGCATTACTAATATGTTAATCATCGTTTGCAAAAAAAAAAAAAAAAGTTAGTCATTGATGTTCATACTGAAAAACACTCAAATATGAACACAATTGAAATTGTAGTCATTCGCTTACCTATTGACCAATTGGAAAAAAATCAAGAGAGCCTTGGAAAAATTAAGGCAACCATAGCGTAGGTTAGCCTAGTGAACTACAATGGGCCTGCATAACCAGCATCGATAATGGACCTTAATTATTCTACCAAGATCGATAATGACTTGGACTAAATATCAACTAAAGGTCTAGCTTTTTCAATATGTAATCAACAAGACTCGAAACCTGTTCTCTTATGTGGATAGCTAGACCTTGGCCGCCGTAGCTATTCTAGAACAATTAATTTTGTTCAAAACAACAATCTTCTTAATTTTCTCTAATTTAAAATGATATAGGCACCAAAAAAGACAAAAATAAAAAAACTCAAACTCAAATTCAATTCCAACAGAAGTAAAAACTGGTTTTTGAATTTTAAAATGATCATCATCTCCAACAAATTTTGATTTCACTAAACATGATAACCAAGCCTAATCAAACAAGTTGGATCACAAAAAACTCTCAACAAAATCACCATAATTAAATCAAACAGACAAAAAATCAAAATAAAGCTAAAATACCATTCAAAGAAGATGAATCAAACCCCATCACCAAATCCAACCCTCCATTCCCCTTCTCTAGCTCTTCAATCAAATCCTCCTCTGGTGCCACCCTTACTCTCACTCTTGGGTACGCTTCAAACCACAACAAAAAATCAGAGACACACACAATCAAAACCTCAAATTTCACCCCAAAAAAAAAAAAAAAAGGAACCCAGAAATGAAAACCCAAAATTAAGCAAACCCATGTGATGAAATCTCACTGGAATCCATGGATGCTTGATGGGTAGTCCTGATTTTGTGAGACAGAGAGGTTTGGCAGGTTGTGTGCGCAACTGTTTCAACGATTATATCTAAACAAAGCGCGTAAAGGCTGCCACAGAGAGGCTTTAACAGTTCGTTGTTGTTGTTCCTTGGCTTCTAAAGCAAGCAGAATCTGAGATTGGCAGAGATGGAAAACACTTCACCACTTTCAATAGAATCTGACAAAACAACTTCACAACTTGATTTGAATAATGGAAAGCTCTTTTTGTTGCTTGGTGTGTTTTATATGAGAGACTTACTGAATTTTGGATTGAGATTACAAACAGGGTAGCTGACTTTTGAATTCTGATTTGAAAATAAGGAGAAAAATTAAAGTTTTTTTTTTTTTTTTTTTTTTCTGGAAAATTGAATTCTGATTTGAAAATAGGGAGAAAAATTAAAGTTTTTTTTTTTCTTTTTTATGGAAAATGTTTTTGCGATCGAGGAAAGACAAGTACTGTGACCGCCCCGAACTCCGAGACAAACTGAGCACCGCCACATCGCCAGACACGTCACCAAGCATGCCACGTCACCGCACACTTAACTTTGACTGCCTGCGTCCTACACCTTTATACATACCTTATTTGCCTTAACTTAATATTTATGAAGATTTTTATGGATATTCTCATCAAATTGACTAAGTTAAGTTATTCACAACTTATTAAGTTATTAAATATCAAGCGGAAGCCTTTTAAAAAAAAAAAACATGCAAACGCCGTATGAAGGAAAAGTTTTTATTTGTATAATTAACTCTATAGTGTGGAATCCCGGTAATAGATACCATGTATATCAAAAGCGACAAAAGTACAACGGCGAGCATATACATGTATCGGGTATACAAGTCATCCCAAAATGTCATAAAGTAGTTAATAGATACATACAACTACCTATGCAAAAAGTGGCGGCCTCTCCCTACTTAGACGTAGTCGCCTAAGACTCCTTTGCCGCGGCTCGTCGCAGGATCTGCGATTTGTCACCAAAAACAATGACAAATCCCGGATAAGTAAATCCCAGAGAAATTCAGTTAGTATTCACAAGAAATCCAAGAAAAACGGCTACAATTCATGCATATAAAATAAATGAACAGAAATGTAAAGCATGAATATAAGTCGTGAGATAATCAAGAATACGGACGCGAGTGTGGTGTACAACTGTCGAGCCCTGGACATAAATACTAAACCAAGAAGGCCCTGGAGGTGAGGAAATCTACACCCCCTCTTCACGGTCGAAACGAGGAACTCGTTGGTCGGAAGGTAGACTTCCGCCCAACGCCTCAAAAGAGAAAATCGTGACGAGAGGTGGACCTCACGTCAACTCGCTCTCGAGATCATCGACTCGCCGAGAAAAATCTCACACGTAGTCTAAGGTATGACCAACACCGTAGCAACAATCGGATCGAAGTCACACCGTCCCTTCGACCATACACAGACGCACGCAGGAATAGAGTAAACATGCAAACTGAACTGACGTAAAATAATGTGAAATAAATAATTTTCAAGAAAAATAAGTAAATTCTGAATTGACTTTCTCGTGGGTTTACTTACCTCCAACGCCATTAAAATGTCCCGCACTTGCCTCGAGATACGTACCCGACACCCGACTATAGCCTCCTAAGTCCCTGGTGTCCATTTATATAAACTTAATTTATCATGAAAATTTACAATAATTTCCTAAAACTTTTTAAGACAAATTGTTTATTTTGCGCTTTTCGAGGCAAACCCCTGCAAAAGTCGCGTCCAAAATATCCAAATATTTTATTTTTCATATATTCTATATATTTGGTCGCAATATGATTTTTCCGTAATTTTTCTCATTTTTCTGGAATTTTCCATGATTTTTTCCCAATTTTTCATCTCTTTTTCCCCTTTTCTCTGTTTTTTTTTGTAGCAGGTTGGGTCGGGTCGACCCAAACGGGTCGGACTCGACCCGTCCGGCCCGGTCGGGGTTGGATTGGGTCGGGCCGACCCAAACGGGTCGGGCCCGACCCGCCTGGACCCCTGGCCCGCCGTCCAGCGGGCCGGCCCGCGTCTAGCGGCCGGCCCAATAGGGTGCACACTCGCACACGGCGCGTGTGCACCTTCTTCTTCTTCTTCTTCTTCTTCTTCTTCTTCTTCTTCTTCTTCTTCTGGTTTGAGAACCGAACTTTTTTTTTTTCAACACAACACAACAACAATAATCCGAACATCAACACCACACAATCGATTCAAAGAACGAAATTCGGAGAGAGAATGAGCGAAACTCACTTGATTAATGGGGTCGAGCTCGCCACCGCCGAGCTCGCCACCGTGTCCCGCCGAGCTCGCCATCTTCTTGTCCGCCGAGCTCGCGCGCCTCGCCTGCCAAGCTCCTCGCCGGAGCTTCCTCTCTCCGCGCCACTCACCCTCTCTCGCTCTCTCTCTTTCTCTCTCTCTCTCCCTTCACCGTTTCTTCTCCTCCATCTCTCTCTCCCGTTTTTAAACAAAAACACATTTTTTTTGTTATTTGGTGAGAAAGGACAAAAAGCAATGATGATGAATAGTTGATGTGACTTTTAATGTGATGTGTGATGTGATGTGACAACTCAATCCCATACTACCCCGTACACCCGCGTTACTCGCACACCGCGACGCCGCACGCTTTCGTCACTATAAGCGCACAACGCGACTAAGCGAAATTCTTAATTCACGCGGCGCGAACTATTAACAATAGTAAAATAATTAAATATTCGCCACACAAAAATAATATATTTCCTGATTAGGCGTGTCATAGACTTCTCCCACGACGTCCACGTGGATCTGAGCTTATGATATTAATTCGTAATTAGCCGGTTAATCGGGATTAATAAAAGCGGGTCGTTACAAGTACAAACGACACACATGACCTACTTGGGCCCTTGATTTTTTGGGTGCACGCATCTTGAGGCACGAATGGATGTCGACAAGTTCACATTTTTCTTTTTTTTTTATTAATAAGAAAGAAACTTAACTTGTTCCCGTTGTGACTCGAACCCCCAACTTCTTACACTAGTAAGTCGTAACCTCGTTCCAAACTATTAGACCACCTGACGGTGTTTGTGTATGTTGTAGGGGTGTCAATTTTTTTGATCTGGAACGTGTCTGGGTCTAGGCTGCCCTTGATATAAACGAGCATTTGCATTGTCCAAACTCGGCCCGGTTGTAAATTCGGACAAATATATCATGCCTAGACTCGGTTTTAATTCGGGTTGTTGAAATGTCCGGATTTGTCGAGTTTAAAAAAAAATTATTTGACGTTTAAAAGTATTTTTAATCATAAAGTCATTTTAAATTCTTCGTAATATAATATTCTCTAACATAATTTTATAAAGTAATGTTTTAATTTGTATTTATTATTTTAAATTACAAGATATTACGTATTTTTTGTTAAAAGACAAAACATATAATGTTATCTTGAGCAATTTATCAAGTCTCGAAATTAAAATAATACATTTTTCTACACAAGCTATGTAGTTTTCTTATTTCTATTGTTGTTTTTGTGAATTATACAATATATGAAAGTGTATTTTCAAAATAAAGTATGCATCTTTTGAAATCCAGAGCTGGGTCCGGGCGTAGAAGATCTTATCCAAACCCAACCCAAATTTTAATTTGGACATCAAAGCCTTACCCATACCCAGCCTGAATTTGAAAAATTAGTGTCCTAACTTTTTTTTTTTTTTTTAGGCTGGACAAAACCAGTCCGACGGATCGGACAAAAAATTGACACCCCTAATGTGTTGTTTCCGGATTACAATAGCATGGTCCTTTTTTATTTTAAGAAAGCAACAATTTGATTGTAACCTCCCCTAATTTTAGCTTTGGTAAGTGATGTCTTATTCATTTCACTTTGGGGCTGGTTATTAGTTTCTTTTTTTTAAAAAATGGGGAGTTTTTTTTTTTTTTTGATTGGAAAAATGGGCGAGTTATTAGTTAAACAACAATTTATTGAATGAACTATGAGCGAAGGGAGCGATTGTATATTCAAATCTCATTAGCTAAATCCTCTCTTCTAGATTATGAGGTTGGAGCGCTTGACTAACCTCAATGAATAAGTTAAATCAAAATAAAGAGGGGTTAAAAAATGTTGGACACACATTGATATTAAAAAACAAAAAAAGACAAAACATCACAACACTAGCCCTAATCCAAAATTAATCGGGTTGAATCAAATGTTTTCATTTAAATTAATCTTTTTTCGATGAAAATATGGGAGTCGTCGCTTTTTAATTTTAATTTTTTTTTTAAATTTCTCCTTAGTGAGAAGAAGTCAAAGTATGAAACTTAAAAGACAAGATTCGGGGAGCCAAGCTGAATACGAAGAAAAAAAAGTCAAAGTATCTATGGCGAGATGAATGATGTGATTGCTTGGTAAATGTAAAATTTGATGAGGTCATGAATTCGAATCTCGTTAAAAGTAATAAAAATGAAAGAAACTACTTGTGTTCCTATCTATGATTCTATGAAGTCCTTATCAAAGTTGTATTTGATAGGAAAACTTTCTTGGTAGGTCTTTTTTTTAATCATTGTTATTTACTGATTATATAATGTGAATTTCCCATTTGACAAAAAACAATAAGCAAGAGGAAGATTGACCCATAACTATACTCCAATCCTACATTAATATTTCTAATCTCTTACAATTTTTGACCTTTGCACAACATTGAAGAAAATGATTGATATATCAAACAAAAGGAAAAAAAAAAAACGCATTACCATATGGTTTACAATTGTTGATTAAATCGATTGAGGCTATGATCGAAAAATAATCAAGTAGTGCTTTGATTTCCTAATTATACAACATAGATTAGGCTTTTTAAACTTTATTACTTCCATGAGGGAGACTTTATGTCCCCATGACCTTGTTTTCCCTCACGATTTTGATCCCATATGGAGTAAGCCAACAAACAGAATACGAAGGGAAGACTTAAAACCAATGTCACACCACAAAGAAAAGCATACCTTTCTCGGCCTTTTGGCTAAGATCAAGTGTAGTATCTGTTCTTATCAGTTTAATATCTGATACGTGGGGCATTGCCTCACATGATATTAAATTAATTTTTTTTTGGGAGGATCCACCACAATAGCTTGCTATTGGGGTCCTCAAGTGTCGCTCTTGTGTTGCACTACTGCAAGGGCCTGGCACCCCCTCCCAAAACATTGTCAAAATCTTTGGTTTTGTTACAAAAGCATGTCTTTGCTATAAATTTTTCAAAATTTTTTTTTTGTAATTTAAGATAATTTTTTTTAGTAATTTTAAGGATTTTTATATTTTTTGATTGTTTGAGTGCCAAAGAATAGCTTCTGCCAAATAATCACTTTTTTTTTTAAATTAAAGTTTTCTTGTGGCGAAATTCTTGAGCGACCTTGTCACATTTTAATGAGTTACATTTTAGTTGGTGCAACACTAATACAAATCTGCATTTTGATCTTAAACTCATGACATATGATTTTGAATGCTGGCGAAACTTTTGTCCCACATTGAAAAGTAGAAGAGATATATTAGTAGAAGGAAGTTGGATGAAAAGAATCTGAACACGAGAAACAAATTTACTTGTACGGGATTGTTGGGTGATCAAAAATGTCACGACGGTATGACCTTTGGTTGGTGGCCTCAATTGCACATAGGAGGGGTGACCGCTTAAGATTTCCTTAATAGGAGAGTCTACATCATAATTTGTGGTGGATGAATAGAAGTCTAACACAAGAGAAACAAAGTTACCTGTACGGGGTTTTTATATCTCTACCAGAATACCAGTAATTAAGTAGTGAGTTTTTGTGAAAATGACACAATCAATAGCAAAAGATGTACTTACACAAGGAGTTCGGTCAAAATCAAATCCTATTTATGTTGAAACGATCTCTATTGATAAGTTCACTCACCTATTCTCTAAAAAAAATGATATTCTCATCTTAAAAAATAACTCAATCTTCCTAAATTACCTCAGCAGCATCGCTTGGGTTTGGTGACTACCCCTGCAACATCATCGACAACTCCAAAGATCACAAATTAAGGAAATCTTACAGTGGAAGGGGCAAGATAGCAGTGGTAGCGACATACTTGATAATTTCGGTTAAACCAAATTTTATTTATGTTGCAACAACCCCTATTGATAAGTTAATCCACCTATTATCTAAATTTTTTTTGATATTTTCATCTTAAGAAATAAAGCAATCTTTCTAAATTACCTCAACACTCTGATTAGGTGACAACCCCGCAACATCGTCACCGAAAACTCTGAAGATCACAATGGCAGTATCACAATGAAAAGGGCAAGATGGTGGTAGTTGCGACTACTTGATATGGAGGCGGTGAAAATGAAGACGACTGGAGATGAAAACAAATTATTAGAGCTAAGAGACAGTTTTGTACGTGGGGAAGAAGTGAGTAATTTAGAAAGATTGCAAATTTAAAGTTTTTTTTTTTTAAAAAAAAAAAAATTAGGTGGGTGAACTTGTTAACAAGGGTCATTATTGTTAAACTATTATGTCTCATAATTTTGGTTTATGTTTACATAATAACCTGAATATGTAACTTATATTTTTAATCAACATTATATCCATTAAACTCCCTTTAGGTTACCAATTTGATTAAAATTAGTATTAATGTGGGAAACTTAAAGGTTCTCCCTCAAGCCTATAAAATGACATTTGTACTATCAAACAAAATGTCGAATATTTGAGGCTCATGAGGGCGATAAAGTTCTTGGTGAGTTTAGGATACTAAAAGCTTCCGCAGGTAATTTTCTAACTGATCTATATTTCTTACGTTAAAAGAATACTTACATGTGGTATTAGAGCCCATGGTTCAGATCAGACCTGTGAGAAAAACCCATTCGATGAGTATTATACTAAAATTTAGTATATATGTTTTCAAAAGGATTTCAAACTTGAATTTTGATTTTGTGATTTTTGTTTGAAAGATACTCTTTCATTTTTAAAATTAAATTCTCTCTTGTTCAATCTTAGGGAGTTAAGTTAGAACTTTCCTAGTTACGTCGTAAGTCTAGCAGAAATATGAGTGTAAGTCTAGCAATAAATCGTTGACCAAGTTAGATCTTAAAGCCCTAGAACAAAACATGAATGAGTTAATTAAGAAAATGAAAGGTGCTATTTCTTTTAAAAACCCAAATCCAAAGTTTGAATCATCCTCTTCTGAAAACCTAAATGACCGTAAATCAATATTAAAGCCGAAAAAAATAAAGTCAAAATAGATTTAAGAATATAAGTAAAACTTCTTATAACGATATAGAACAATATCTCTAAAATTGGGATATGCCCACTATTGATCCAAAAAAAATTTATACTCAAGGATTATTTTCAAAAAATCAAGATTTTGCAGTTAAACTCGAAGAAGATACTAGATCAATAGATGCGGTGGGTCAAAAAAAACTTTTAATTTCTCCAAAAGAAATTAGAATATATAAAGAAAAATATAAATATTTACATATAGGGTTAACTCGAGTAGCAATAAAATCATTAGCCGCTTTAGGTCTTAATACATCAGTATTAGCATCAGTAGAAATAAACGACATTTAGAATTTGATGAATCTCTATCAGGAATGATTGAAGGAAGTTTGTCCGAAGGACCTATTTTCTTTAATTGTTTTCCTAATTTCACACTAAGGGTGTGTTTGACAACAAAGAAAATGAAAAAAGATCATAGAAAATTGTCTACTTTTTTTGTGTAACGTTTTTTTCATTGTTTGATAGCTTTGTAATTGCATTGAGAAAAAAAATCACATTCCCCTATTTTCCTCATTTGTTTTATCATCTTTTAGTGTGGAAAATTGAAAATCTCTTTATCTCTCTCACGAACTGATCATTTCTTCCACCCAAACAAATTTGGCATCTGCTACTTTTTCGCGGATATACATTCTTTCTTTATCTCTTCGTCTCCGGCTTCGTCACCAACGTCATCGTCGAGCCGCCCGACATCGACGACGATTTAGATGCGCACGCAGATTGAACCATAAAAGAAAATTCTTTCTCGTGTAATCAAACAACTTTGAGAAAATTTTCTTTATAAAATTCTCTGAAGAAGGTTTGCTAAAAAAAAGTTTTTTCTCATTGAAGATTTTTTTTTGCTATCAAACACACCCTAAGTCTCTATGACTAATTTGCACATGAAACATCAACATTAAGTCTATATACACAAGGATTTAAAATGAAAGGAATATGTTTAAATGTTGTTGTTGTTTTTAGAATTTATTATAAATTAGTGCATACCATAATCCCTGCAGTTGCTTGCACCAATTTACAAAAAAGAACATCAAATTAAAATTAGAATGAATACAAAACTTGAATTTAAATGTATTTCTTTTGATGATTTTAGAATAACAAGATACATATTTATATACACCATATAATTACATAAAAGGCAACATGCTTGATTGTTGATCTTCGATAAGGTCAATGTTTCCTTAAAAGAGATGATGAGAATATGAACCATAATTGATCTTGATTGTGTACTTTCCATCTTGGCCTTGATTAATTGAATTACTCCATATTACTATATGGGGCGAGATGATGAGAATATGGAACATAATTGATCTTAATTGTGTATTTTTCATCTTGGCCTTGAATGATTGAATTACTCCATATTTCCATATGAGGCGTAATTACTAGCTCAACCTTGCTTTCTTTTGATTGAAATTTGAATTGCACTATAAAAGGCAAGATTATTTGTCCGTACTATCCTTCGTTTAAAGAGCACTATAGTAAAACCTTTTTTTTTTTTTTTTTTTTTTAATAAGAAAGAAACTTAACTTGTTCCCGTTGGGACTCGAACCCTTAACTTCTTACACTCGTAAGTTGTAACCTCGTACCAAACTACTACACCACCTGAATAGTTGGTCAACTGTACGGTGTTTTGTGTGTGTTGTAGGGGTGTCAATTTTTCGGGTCAGGACAGTCTGGGTCGCCCTTGATATAAACGAACATTTGCATTGTCCAGATTCGGCCCGGTTTAAATTCGGACAAATATGTTATGCCTAAACCCTATTTACTTTTAATCCGGGTTGTTGAAATGCCTGGATTTGTCGAAACTTTTTTAAAAAATATTTTATGTTTAAAAACATTTTTAATCATAAAGTCGTTGTAAATTCTTCGTGATATAATCTTCTCTAACATAATTTTATAAAGTAATGTTTAATTAGTATTTATTATTTTAAATTACAAGATATTATAATATTTATCGTTAAAAGAAAAACATATAATGTTATCTTATGTAATTTAGCAAGTCTCGAAATTAAAATAGTACATTTTTCTATACAAGCTATGTAGTTTTCTTATTTCTATTGTTGTTTTTGTGAATTATACAATATAGATAAGTATATTTTCAAAATAAAATATGCATCTTTTGAAATCGAGCCGGGTTCGGGCTTAGAGGATCTTATGCAGACCTGGCCTGAATTTTAATTTGAACATCAAAGCCTTGCCGATACCCGACTTGGATTTAAAAATTAGTGTCCGAACCCTTTTTTTCCACGTTGGACATAAACGGGCCGACATGCCGGACAAAAAATTGACACCCTTAGTGTGTCGTTTCTGGATTACAATAGCATGGTCTTTTTTATTTTATGAAAGCAACAATTTGATTGTAACCTCCCCTAATTTTAGCTTTGGCAAGTGATGTCTTATCCATTTCACTTTGGGGCTGGTTATTAATTTCTTTTTTTTTTTAAAAAAAAATGGACGAGTTTTTTTTTATCAGAAAAATGGGTGAGTTATTAGTTAAACAACAATTTATTGAATGAACTCTGAGCGAAGGGAGTGGTTGTATATTCAAATCTCATTAGCTAAATCCTCTTTTCTAGATTATGGGTTGAAGCGCTCGATTAACCTCAATGAATAAGTTAAATCAAACAAAGAGGGGTTGAAAAAGGGTGGACACACGTTGATATTAAAAACAAAAAAGACAAAACATCACAACACTAGCCCTAGTCCGAAATTAGTGGGGTTGACTACATAAATCAAATGTTTTCATTTAAATTAATCTTTTTCTTTTTTTGATGAAAATATGGGAGTCGCCGCTTTTCTATTTTTTTAAATCCTTTTTTTTAGATTCTCCTTAGTGAGAAGAAGTCGAAGTATGAAACTTAAAAGGCAAGATTCGGGGAGCCAAGCTGAACACGAAGAAAAAGAATGCAAAGTATCTATGGTGAGATGAATTGGGTGATCACTTGGTAACAGTAAGATTTGATGAGGACGTGAATACGATTCCCATTAAAAGTAATAAAAATGAAAGAAACTACTTGTGTTCCTATCTATGATTCTATGAAGTCCTTATCAAGATTGTATTTGATAAGAAAACTTTCTTGGTAGGTCTTTTTTTTTAATCATTGTTATTTACTGATTATATAATGTGAATTTCCCATTTGACCAAAAATAATAAGCAAGAGGAAGATTGACCACATAACTATACTCCTTCAATTCTACATTAATATTTCTAATCTCTTACAATTATTGACCTTTGCACAACATTGAAGAAAATGATTGATATATCAAAAAAAAAGGAAAAAAAAAAAAACGCATTACCATATGGTCTACAATTGTTGATTAAATAGATTGAGGCTATGATCGAAAAATAATCAAGTAGTGCTTTGATTTCCTAATTATATAACATAGATTAGGCTTTTTAAACTTTAGATTACTTCCATGAGGGAGACTTTATGTACCCACGACCTTGTTTTCCCTCTTGGTTTTGATCCCATATGGAGTAAGCCAACAAACTGAATACGAAGCGAAGACTTAAAACCAATGTCACACCGCAAAGAAAAGCATACCTTTCTCGGCCTTTTGGCTAAGATCAAGTGTAGTATCTGTTCTTATCAGTTTAATATCTGATACGTGGGGCATTGCCTCACATGATATTAAATTAATTTTTTTTTGGGGTAGGATCCACCACAATAGCTTGCTATTGGGGTCCTCGAGTGTCGCTCATGTGTTGCACTACTGCAAGGGCTTGGCACCCCCTCCCAAAACATTGTCAAAATCTTTGGTTTTGTTACAAAAGCGTTACTTTGTTGTATTTTTATTTTTTTCTTTTGAAGCCAAATAATCGCTGTTGTTTAAATTAAAGTTCTCTCTTGTGGTTAAGTTCTTGAGCGACCGAGTCACATTTTAGTTGGTGTAACATTGGTGTTAGATGTATAATTTATCGAAGGCGTTAAGAGAGTTTGTCTTAGTAGAAATAGATTAAAAAAACAATAAATCTATTTGGACTCATGAGTCCGGACTCATAGGGAGGTTTTTAAAATTTTTGTAAATATTTAAGGGGTATAATAGGAATTTTACAAGTGATTATGGTTGTTTCATTAATTGCTCGGAGATGTATTTGAAATTAAAAAATGTTTTGAGTCCGGACTCACGAGTCCAATTAGCACTACCCTTAAAAAAAATGGTCAGACTAATCATTGGCGTCCGGTGAAATCAATTTATTGTTGGGGGAATCAAAATCTGCATTTTGATCATAAACTCATTGAATGTACATATGATTTTGAATGCTGGCACAAGAGATATATTAGTAGAAGGAAGTTACATAAAGAGAATCAGAACACAAGAGAAACATGCATATCTGGTGACCTTGGTTGCTGACCTCCATTGCACATAGGAGGGGTGCCTACCTAAGATCTCCCTCATTGTGAGAGTCTACGCCTATTCTCAAAAAAAAAAATGATATTCTCATCTTAAAAAATAACGCAACCTTTCTAAATTAGCTCATAATTTGCAGTAAAAATTACCTTGTAATTTGCGGTTAAGGGTTCAGTTAAAAAATAACGCAATCTTTTTCAATTACCTCATAATTTGCGGTAGAGGGTTCGGTTAAACCAAATCATGCCTATGTTGTAACAATCCCTATTGATAAATTCACTCACTTATTCTAAAAAAAAAATTGATATTCTCATCTTCAAAAATAACGCAATCTTCCTAATTATCTCAAACACTTCGGTTAGGTGACGACTCCATACCTCCGAAGATCGCAAAGGCAATCTCACAGTGGAAGAGGCAAGATGATGGTGGTAGCGACATACTTGACACGAGGCAGAGAAAGTGAAGATGATAGGAGATGAAAACAAATTATTAGACGTAAGAGGTGGTAAGCATGGGGAGAAGTGAGTAATTTAGAAAGATTGCAAATTCAAAGTTTTTTTTTTTTTTTTTTAAGATTTAGGTGGGTGAACCTATAATAGGAGTCGTTATAACATAAATAAGGTTTTGTTTAACTGTACTTTTACTCGAAATGTACAATGAATAATTTATATTTTATATAGTATTTCCTTCATTATTAATTTGAAATTTAAAGTTCATACATTTGATCCATAATCGATTTGTTACTTCTCTTCCTCTGTTCTTTTTCCTCTTCACCATTTCCTCAATCAACTTAATTTTACACTGCTTTATGGCTTGCAAAAACAAACACAGACCTGATGAAGATACATGAAGAAAACAATGAAAGTTGAGAACTTGTGAAGGTTGGAGAATATGTGCTGCAAGGGCCTGGCGGACCCTACTAAAATGCGCCAAAACAAAATTCAAGCGTTCCATCTTCCATTGAAGATAAAAATAGCTAATTCTTTCTTAAGAGATATAACTTGTTTGTCCATGGAATTTCACTACTAGTCACAAAGTGTTGCTTAGGTTAAAAGGGGTAAACCATTTCAATTATTGCAAGTAAATATGTTCATGGGCCGGGCCCAAACCAGGCTTAAAGCCAAGTCCAACTCACATAGGCCCAAACTGTGCCCATGTGAAAAATATAAAGTCAAGTTTGACAATCACGCCTATATAATTTTTTATACTAAAAATATAAAAATAAGTTATTTATTCATTTAGTAAATTTTATTGTTGGCTTTTTTCTTGTATTTTTATGTATGTATTATTATATACATTTTTATGCCAAAAAGTGATGTAGCTCAAAATGGTAAAATAATATAGAATGTTTGCTCAGGTATCAGCACCAAATCTCACATAAAACTTTATTTATTTTAAAATATATTAATTCCTAACTTAAATTCAGATTGGGCTTGTGCCGGACTTGAGCCTTTTAAGTTGGCTCAAACCCGGCCCACTTCAAAAGCGAGCCTAATAGAGCTCAAGCCCGAGTTGAGCTTTATTTTGAAAATAACCACCCAAGCCACATTATTTGTGCACAGGCTTGGGCAGGCCCCCAAACCCTTTATCAAGTCTAATCATTATCGATAGAAATGGATTAAACAGATTAAACAAATTAAGTGGAGAATTGCGATAGACTCACAAGCGTTAAGTATTTCACTCTATTAAATGAATCAAATAGATTGCAATTCACTTGCATTAAATTGAGCGAAGTGAAAGAACGGAAAAGTTTAATCCACGTAGATGACTCCAACTTATTTAAGATTGAAACTTTGTTATTGTTGCTTCCGCTCACATGTTATTTCAACAACAAGAAGCAAATGGGGAAAAGAAGTTTTATTTTCTTGAACGGAACAAATAATTCAGAATTCTATAAATATTGTGCAAATGAAGGGAAGAATATTAAATGAAAGATTAATAATACAATGCTGGAATGGAAACTAAGCCTATTATAAGCAGAGAGGCACACAAGATACAACTAAACAATAAAGAATAATTGAATATGTGAAACATTGAATACGAATACAGATTAGTACAAGCACTCGCACCTCGTCTGATCAGATAAGGTACTGAGATGAGTGTGTGAATCCCCACAACTGCAAAACAAGAAACATAAACCAGGTAAATGAAGTAGTCGATTCCGGCGTAAATAAAACGCTTTCCTTCTAAAAGTGTTTTACCTATTATTCACTCTATATGCTTGGATTAGATTTTATGGGATATTGATAACAAGTCCTTATACATAATTGATTGCTCTGGACGAAAAAGATTTCCCTCAAAAATCAAAGTTTTAAAGGCTAAAGCACGGTCAAATTGTGCTTCCTCAAAAAGCTCGCGTTTTAATATTTTATCAATGCTTACCATTTGACAACTCCCGCTACCAGGGTACCGAAGGAAAATGGCTCAACACAATATTGAGTCTGTTGTCTTAAATAGAACAACAAAGCCTCAATCCCAAATTAGTAGGAGTCGGCTAAGTCCATTGTCCTAAATCAGGCAACAAAATTCGGTATATTCAAATCACTCCAAATAAAAATGGTGGAAAACATTTACCTCAACATTCTTCAGTTCAAATTCTGGACTATGCGCTAAGCATTCATTCCCAAAGGTATCACACGGTCCGCTTGTTCCATGCAGCCTATGCAAGATAGTTCAAGAGTTAATAACTAATAGCACATACAGCTCGTGATCAATGTCCTTCAATCTGATAACGTAAAAATTCTGAAGTAAAAATAGGAATCAACTCACAGGTCTTCGTCCACACGCAAAGCAAAGTTGCTGCCACCACCAAATGCCAATAAGTCATTTAAACACATGTAGTAATATCGATTAACACCTAATCCAAGAGATCATAGTCAGTTTGATTTAAAAAAAAAAAGGCAAAATCCACTTTAGATACCTAGGTTCAATCATACAAAATGATGGTAACATTGAAAATGATGTCACACATAGAATCCGAGCTGGATGGAAGAAATGGCGGAGTGCAACGGGGGTGATTTGTGATCGACATGTTCCTACTAAGTTAAAAGGAAAATTTTATAGGACCGCAATTAGGCCAGCTATGCTTTATGGAAGTGAATGTTGGGCGGTAAAGCAACAACAATTACATAAAGTGAATGTAGCAGAAATGAGGATGCTTAGGTGGATGTGTGGTAAAACTCGTAAAGATAGAACAAGAAATATAGAAATTCGAAGACAAGTAGGAGTAGCACCAATTGATACAAAGATTAGGGAAGGGCGGTTGCGATGGTTTGATCACCTGCAAAGACGGCCTACAAACGCCCCAACTAGAAAACTTGACTCAATAGAAACTGTAGAAATTCGACGAGGTAGGGGTAGACCAAAGTTAACATGGGATGCATTAATTAAGAGAGATTTGAATGGTTTGCAAAGCTCACCATCAATTGCACTTAATCGAGCACAATGGAAAAGTTTGATCCATGTAGCCGACCCCAGTTAATTTGGGACTGAGGCTATGTTGTTGTTGTTGTTGTAGGCAAAATCCATCATTTGGTCCTTGAACTTTGTGTTTTTTATGCTTTTGGTCCCTAAACTTTCTGATAGGACACCCATTTTGATCTATTGAAACGAGAGCAACAACAACAATTACAAACATAAAAGTAACCCCAGAGATGAGTCTTAAAACTCTCTCAACCCAATCACTCCAAGAGTGCCTACTTACATTGAAATTCCAAGATGTCTCATCTAACTAACTCACCCCTATTTATAGCGTTTCCTTCTCACTAACTCTATGTGAGTACTCTATGTGGGATCTTATCATTACTCCCCCCTTAAACATCCACCTTGTCCTCAAGGTGGAAAGAAAATGAAACATACAAAAGAATAGTAGAACATTAAGAGCATAAACTCATATATGGATGGAAACAAATTCTCGAAGCGAACAATCCTTGACGCATTGTCTACCAAAGCCATTTCATCAAACACCTGCTGCTGACTTCCAATGAAAACCCAAAAGTGAGGCGTTGCTGGTCTTTCACGAACAGAAGAAGGAACGAATGTGGAAGATAATATGACAGCCTGACGATTATCCTCGAGTTTTGTGAGATCAAAATGGGCCACCATGTTGGAGTGTGATCAAAAGAGCTCAAGTTGAAGATAAGCTATAGCCATGGAACATAATATGTAAACAAATAAAGTGGGCCCACAAGTAAAGTTGAAAGACACAAACCCCTGAAATGGATGAGCCCACACCGATCGTACGCCTCGAGATGCCCCACAACCAATTACTCTCATCGTCTCCAAATTCTGGTTTTTGGGTTTTGGATGAAACAGGTTTTCCATGAATGTTGTGGACGACAATGGTGGGGAAAGCGGAGGTGGCCAAGGGGGGGGATCGAGGACAGTGACGGAGAGAACCACAACGTGGAGCACGAAGGTCCGCTCCACGGTAGTGTCGTCTGGATCTGGTGGCCATGGTAGAGGGGCGATGGCGGAGTATGAAATTAGAGACCGATGACAGATCTGGTGTGCGCAATTTGGTGTCCGCAATGGTCGACGCATCGGGGTCGAGGCCGGTGGCCTTGAAGTATTGAAGATGAACTCAGAAACTGTGAATGAGGCATTCATTTTTGTGAATGAATGTACTAATGGATCGGAGGCAAAGTCTTGAACTATAGAGATGATCAACAACGCATTTGGTGTCGGAATCTCAGATCGAGATTGCTCCGGGATGTGTTTGACTATCAGATCTGGTGATTGTGGTATGCCAGGGATCATCAACTCCTCAAATAACCTTATATTTGACGGATCTGAAACTTTTGCACTGCTATATGCTCCGATCTGTTGTTCTCTTAAGATTGTTGAAGTGAAACCCATATGTTGAAGGAAGAGCTCGTCGCACTTCCGAGCCATGCCTCTGATCGCCGTCTTTACTTCAAATCTAAGCTCCTCAATCGACGCCTCAATAGTTGAAATCTTCTTCACCTCCACTTCAATTCGAGCCATTCGAGATTCCATCCAATCTAATTGAGCCTCCATCTTTGAACTATGCTATGATACCATTGATAGGACACCAACTTTGATCTATTGAAACGAGAGCAACAACAACAATTACAAACATAAAAGTAACCCCAGAGATGAGTCTTAAAACTCTCTCAACCCAATCACTCCAAGAGTGCCTACTTACATTGAAATTCCAAGATGTCTCATCTAACTAACTCACCCCTATTTATAGTGTTTCCTTCTCACTAACTCTATGTGAGTACTCTATGTGGGATCTTATCACTTTCATTACCACACATTTGGTCATTGACCTTTCACAAAGATCTACATTTAGTCCTTCCACCATTTAAAGTGTCAAATTCCGACGGTGTGGTAATAAAAGTGTTGCGTGACTAGTCAAGAAGAGTAAAGTGGTTTATATTACTAAACCGAACAACTCACATCGACCAACAAAAGTAAAAAAAGAAATAATAATTTCCCCCAAAAACATAAAAAACTCAAACTTCAGGGACCAAAAGCATAAAAACTCAATAGTTCAGGGACCAAATATACAACAATGAAAGTTCAGGAACCAAATGTACACTAATGAAAGTTCAGGGACCAAAAGCGTAAAAGTCTTAAAGCTCAGGGACCAAAAAATATGTTTTGCCAAAAAATTATGAATAAACTATATCTACTATGTAAGATGTGGTAATATAAGCTTGATATGCATGACCTCTACTTATTCTGTTTCCAGATCTTCAGAAATATGGTCATGGAAGTAATCCATTTTACCATTAAAAACAAAAATGCTAACTGAGGTTCTGCAAATATGTGCAAGGGTTCATTGCCCTTGTCCTGCTACATTGGCTTGGAATCTTTAGCTCTTTTACCTTTAAAAGGTATTTTAATTCTAATCTATTTCATATTGAAGTACTAATAATAATGACACAAATACTCGTTCATGACAAAAATAAAAATAAAAAACTTGCTTTACTTGACAATTGATTCTAACATCCTAGTTCCATAGAACAATCATTTCAAGACTTGTGAGTTGTGATGATATAACTTTCATACGCTACATAGTGCAGAGATTTGAAACTCAAATATCAACGTGAATGAGTGAACCATCAAAGATCACACTCAAGATATGTCGTGATATCAGGGTGGTCCATAATGTACCTTGGCCTCCTTTTGGGAAGGAATCCTACCAGCATAACAATGGGGGAAACAGTCAAAGCAAAATTTTGAGATGGCTAGGTATGAGAAGAAGCGCTTTCCTTACAAAGGGCAATAAATTGCATCAAATAAATATGTTGGGGCAGGTCCCCACTTTCACGTCCCTATTTCATATGCCTACAAGGTGGCCAAGGAGATCAATGAGAAGATTCGATGGTTTCTTGGCAAGGAAATGATGAATAAAGGCATCGAACTTTTGTCCAAAAGCCAGTAAGGAGGATCTTTGTCGTTCGGTAATATAAAGCCTAGTAATGCCTTAAAGTTAAAATGATTACAAAGATTGCTAAGAACTTCCTCCGGGCTGAAGTTATTGGAAGCACTCCTGACCTAGAAGCAGTTTATAGAATGCCAGTGTAGCTCCTAGATCTACCTATTGGAGCCCTAGGAAGTTTATTCATTCCACCTCACACTGCTCTAGATGATGGAACTTTTCAAAGACTTTGGGAAGAAAATCCTTGTACAGAAAACTCTTGGTACTTTAATTGCTCCCTTACTATGATTGTAATTGTTTATTGGAGAACAGAAGATGCACTTTTACAGATTTTCTAGAATCCTTCGATTATAATACCGTCCTATGTAAAATTAAGTACAAAACTAATTGGTAAATTGAGCAATTAAGTTGCCTTTTAGCGACAGTAAATTGAACTCATCAGCAGGTTCCATAGATCAAACATGTGCAAGAGAAACAATATCATGAAAATGTGTACCCCACAAAGTATATGATAGGAATCATATTGATCAAGAAATGATTACCGGTTGGTCTAAAAATCCTTGGTTGACCATATATTGTTGTAAACACAAATGTTTCATTTGTTCCCTGCCAGCAAGAGAAAAAAAAAATGCTCATTTTATATTCCTTCACGAAGAAACAAAGAATGTTACCTTAAGAGAAAATGAAAGAGCAAGTTGAGATGAACTAACTTGATATTTTCTTTTTGCGGTAGGCATTAAGGGGCCTTCCAACAACCCACCAAATACAGCACCTTGCATATCTCCAACAATCTAGAAGTGAAAAAACAGCAACCAAGCCTCAATCCCAAATTAGTTAAAGCAACATAATCTCATTTGATCAATTCACTGTTACAATGAACTTGCGCAAGAGTACACATATGTGATGTCAACTAACCAACAAACAAGGACCAGGAAGATCGACACTCTTCCGAAGAAGTGTACGAAGTGATATACCATGCCTCAACGTACTGCCCTTCAATTTAAATAACAAATACTTAGTCAAGAAGGAATACAAGAACACAAACCTATATTAAATGAAGGCATTGTTGCCTACAGGAGTATACCTATATAACAACATCCATTGGCGTCCTTTGACTATATTTGGAAGCGATGAGTACAAGAATTCATACAAATCCAAAGATATAAATAAAGATTCGTCCATAATATAGGAAGTAGGGGAAGCGGCGAATTTTGTGTGATTGTCAACATCAAATGTGCTTCTTTGAAAGTCATGGCTTATCTCATCCTCTTTGACACACTCCAACACTTCTATATTCCTACAACCAGGTTCCTTTTCAGCATTACTATCCATTTGCTTCTCCTTTCCTGAAAAACTATTGCTCTTCCATAAATAGGGCAGTGATCGTATTCCCCTAAAATCCATATGGCGTATGATTGATTTGTATCCATCAGAACTTGACCTTGGAAGGAAGGATGACAGATATGAAAAGGACTTTCTATAACCACGTGTTTCTTCTCTAGAAGATGGCTTGATCTACACATGAAAAAAAAATCCATGTCACAAAATTTAACTACATATAAAAGAACATCATCAACAGTAACGAACCAAGACACAAGAGCAAAAGTAAGGAGCCTAAGAGTGTTCGAACAATAAGTAGGGAAAAAATTCCACTTAAGACCTATACATACAACAGAAGGCAAAAACACAAATACAATCAAAATGACTAAGTAACCTGAGCTTGTTCCACCTGAAGATCCAAAACGAGTACTCAAAACTCCAAAAGACCACAGAATTTTCTTTCGGTACGAAAATATTGGTATCAGTTCAGCATCCTCATACTCATCAAAATTGAATAATGAGACCTACTGTTTTGTGGCATATTTTTTTGTAACTGTACATTTCGGCAGATTCCCCATCCTTTCCCTTTCTTAAAGGGACTGTATGTCTTGCCGAAAGAAAAGCTCATAAAATTCATCTGGTTCAAAAAAATTACTTCATCTCTAGGTGTTGCAACTACAAATTCGAACACCACTGCCTAGGATTATGCTCCTTGAGCCTCCTTCCACTCCGAAATACATGCGGCCAGTGTCAGGTTTTAGTAATTATTTTTTCTCCAAAGATCCATCTAGATCAAATATCAAACTGCCAGCGACCACCAATTATTATTGAGAAATATCAAATGTGCAGTGGGCCACTCAATCAAGATATAATTGGAAAAAAGAAAACAAAAATATATGCTCAATAGGATAATTGAAGTAAAACCACTTCTAAATTTCTAATTTCTGAAAAGCATAAGAATAGATAAAGATTACTACAGTTTTCACTGTTCGATACTAAGTTACTAACCAACGTATTTGTTACCTTAATGCTGAGCATTCCACTCAACATGGCTCTCGTTCTCATTCTAAATCGCATTTATGACATTGTTGTTGTAAGTTATGCACAAGCAAACCACTATTCACTGGACCATCGACAATTGCCAAGCACAAAGGAACTATTGAGCATACATTAGCAGACATTATACTCTTAACTCTAAGCGCTTTTCTGATGTCGGTTACACGCGCAATAAAGGGCAGCAGTCGTCTAATGCTCTCTATAATTTTTAACACTCGACTTATAGAGCTCCGTGAAATAGACTTTTTGGCTCGTCAGAGGATCAGTATCAGGAATTCACAACCACCGCAATTGAGCTTTCGTGTATAAAGTCTTTATGCGCAAAAAAAGATCTTTGAGCTCCCCATATCTCCTCAACTGATCAATTAGCCAACTCACATATCAAGGCACTCCAATGTTGTGAGCGCCATCTAACGTCACAACTATCGAAAAATTTACATTGCAACAACAACAACAACAACATAGCCTCAATCCCAAATTAGTTGGGGTCGGCTTATATTCCCTCCAGTCAATAATATAAGTCGTTTTAGCAAAAACTTCTTGTTCAAAATTGTAAGTCGTTTTCGAAATTCAAGAGTGTATTTATTGCTTTTTTACCCATTTTACCCTATATAATTCAAAAATTTATAATTCTTCGATTCATTTAATGTCAAAGGATGCATGTAAATTACACTCGTAATTAAGGCTGCCTTAATTCTTGTGTCTTCACCTTAAACGACCTAAATTTTTGACCGGAGGGAATATACGTTTGATCCATTTCATGAAGAGTGATAAAAGTTTTAAGCTGGTTGTCAACCTATTGAAACCCTCCCTCATTTTCCATGACATTTACATTGCAGAAATGTGCGATTTGCTGCAATCCTACAACTAATATTCGCCCTACATACATATCCATACATCAAAATGATCATCATCGACGACATATACCGACCCTCTTTAACAACTACACATCACTCCAGAATTAACAAAAATCTCACAAACATAACAACGCATCCCTAAATTGATCACAAAATACCAAAAACCAACAACTTCTTCCATCAAAATCTTTCAAAACCATCTATACATTTCAACCTTCGTTCCGTCTCATCGCGATCACATCAAAAACAACAATCCAACAAAAACTGAACATTTCATTCATTCATCCGATCCAAATCCGAGCCAGAACACCACAAATCAAACCAAACCAAACACCAAACCTAAAAACGATCCTACCTCGGCCTCAGGCGGAGCGATTGGAGATTTCTCATCGAAATGCGGCGGCGAAGACGGAGACGAGTCTGCGAGGAGATGCGACAGCTTGTCCGCAACCTTTTCCTTCCAAATGTGCATTTTCAGATGCGAAATCAATCGCTCTGTCGCTAAAACTCATCAAAAGAGAGAGAAATTTCAAAACCCGAAACGAAAATCGCACCAATCGAGACTTCGAAACCCTAACTTTGAAGAACAAATCCCACCGGAAACCAACAAATATGCGTAAGCGTTCGTCGGTGTGGATTTGTTGCGTTTTCTGTGTTTGAATTGGAGAACTTTTTTGGGTAAGTGGTTGAATGACAAACTTAAGAACTCATCTCACCTACACGTTGTCTAACGCCATTGGATCTTGCATGGAGATTTAAGTATTTGTATCGTGGTAGTTTTCCAGCGGCTACTATGTGTGCCGGAAAGTGTAGAATCTTTTGTGATGCAGTAAGAGATACTTTCCCATGTGACGAAAGTAAAATAAAGGCTAAATGATGTACACCGTTGGATCTTTGATTGTGTGGCGCATCCAACGGACCACGTTACTGGTGTATCAAATGTTTGAATCCGATATCATTTTAAAATTCTAATCACTTTACGAAAAGCTATCATTTAAAATAAAAAAGAACTAATGATAATTTATACTATTATAATAGCAAAACCAAAATGGTTAATCGTGAAGCCTTTTTGTCAAAATCTCTCAAATATGCCCTTATTACCTTAAATGAAAACAATTCAAAATAAGGACAATTTGGTAAGTGAATCATTAAATCTAATTTAATTGGCGGTTTCACTGAAAAAACCTTTCAAATTGGCAATTCCACTAATTTTAGAACGAATTGAAAAATAAAATGGGGTTCCTCTCATGGTGGAAGGGGAAAGGAGGCGCAGAGCCGAAACCCGACGAAAAAAGATATCAACAAAACCAGCTCTGCGAGTTCTTCAATGGCGACCGCATCGTCTTCGATTTCTTCTTCTTCATCTTCCTCATCAGATTCGTCTTCTTCATCGTCGCGTCGCGACCGCCGTCTTCGCCGAAAGAACAGGGACTCGATCAAGATCCGCAAGAAGAGGGAGTCGCGATCGAAGCGCAGAAGAAGGCATCGCAACGGCGGCCACACCTCTTCTTCCTCTTCGTCCAATTACAGGTCCTCTTCTTGGTTTTTTTTTGTTTTGATTCAGCAATGCTGATTTGGGGGTTTAGGAGGGTTTGAACTTTGGTACTGAATTTGAGTTGGGAAGTTGCAATATTTCGTCTAATTGTAGGACATCCTTAGAAAAAAAAAACGAATTGAATTAATTACTAACCGCTTGGATCCCCACATATTTATTTTATTTGAGAGTTACTAAAACTGTTTTTTTTTTTTTATCCTTTAGATCCACTTTTGATGGAACGGTTACTTATTGTATCTCCTTCTCCTCTTCTACTTATTCCCGTTTTCTCGGCATGATCTGCATCAACTGCTCCAACATTTTCTGGCCTTGCCAATCAATCTAACCAAACAACAACGCCAAAAACCCAAAAACATATCAAATCAACGTCGATTCCACCACATATTTCAATACAAACAAAGATTTCATCGGTTCTTTCTTCTCAAATCGGATGATTCTCGGATCCGATCGAATTTTCAAGCTATTTGATCGCAATAACCCTAGAAGTTGAAATTGCGCGTGAATATTTGAGATAGCCTTCGAATATTGAGCGAGAGAGAGAGAGAGATAGAGAGGACTTACAGTGAGAATGCAGAGTTCGGTGAATCGCAGAGTTGACGACGCTACAATAGGTGAGGTAAGTGTAAAATTTAATTTTTTTCCCATTCGGTTGCTTATCTTCTTTAATTCTTTAATAATTCTTTAATAATTCTTCATCATCATGCAAATCACTTTATAGTGAAAGTTTTTCAATATATGTTGTTAGATGTACCCAATAATTGAATTTTCATTGCCAATGGAAAGGCGTGCTGTTCAAGTTTATGCCAATTAAAATTATCCACTAAATTGAGAGTTCACACAATAACCATTTATCTAAAAAAAATTTATGATCTAAAAAAAATAAGATGTATTTTGTTAGAAGTATTTGTAATAAATTTTGAAGTATTTTGTTAGATATACATACTTTTACAATCTAAAAGATTCCTCCATGTAGACCATTTCATTATATTGATCAACAAGCTTAGGCCCTCAACTGATCCAGCTCTATCCAGAATGGGGCGAGTGTAAGCCTATCCATAAAGATTAATTGTGAGGTGTTGGTTAAAAAGGTGATCATAATATTAAATACATGTAGGACCTCTTTTTTGTTACATGAACAAGACATGTCTTCGCACATACTTCCTTTTGATTTGATCATGTAGGGTCATCACCCCATTACCTCTCTTATCTCACTTTCACCAATTCTACTACTAATAACTTCTCCAGCCATGCATGATGTACGTATATCTGATCCTTAAAAGAAAAATATATTTTCCATTTCAACTCTTACAGTTGGAACTAACACAAAAGAAGCAGCAGAGCATATCTTTAAAAATCAAATTAAGGGTGTTGAGATTCCTAGCACTTCAAGGCCCCAATGTTATACAGTCAGCTACAGGTCTGCAAATGTATATCCTCTGAGTTTTTTTCTTTTTTTTTCCCTTAAAAAATGACTACAATGGGGAATAATGACTACAGAGATTTGTCTGAGAGGACTAATAGTTTTTTTTTTTAATGGTATGATATGATATGTAAGTTGAAGTTTGATTGCATTGGGAGGAGAGTAATGGAAGCTATTCAAGCATGTGAGCTAGCTTGGGGAATAAAAAAAATTGATTGATGAGGTGGAAGTTTAGGTGTCAAAATTTTGGTGTGTGAAAGAGGGCAGAGGAAGGTGTTTATCATCATTAATTGAATTCTAACAACTGGTTGTGAGACCATAAAGCAAATTTGATTCACATTTAACAACCTCAACATACTGGGGCTACCTTATTAACTAAAGTAGTGGATAAGCTTTAAATTATATTTGTTTTGAAAAAGCTAAAATCGACCAATTCTTTTTTGAAAAAAATTGAAACAAATTTTTGATTTATAGAGCAATATTAGAGCATAGTACCATAGGCGAGCATTTTTGATCAAAATCAATTAGCGAATTGCAAGAATATATAACTGTGATAATTCCATAACCATAGTGACAAAAGGGCTTCATCGATAAACACATTAGACTCTATCATTTTTTATTTTTTTTTGTTTTTATCAAGACTATGGCTTTCTTAGGGTACATTAATAGGTAAACTGTTGAGATAAAGTTACATTAAAAATTCTCCACTAAATTAAGAGTTCACACAATAACCATTGATCTAAAAAAATTTTATGATCTAAAAAAAATAAGATGTATTTTGTTAGAAGTATTTGTAATAAATTTTGAAGTATTTTGTTAGATATCCATACTTTTACAATCTAAAAAATTCCTCCATGTAGACCATTTCATTATATCGATCAACAATTCAATAATATAGCTGCTACCATGAATGAACAACGAAATCGTCGTCGTTTATCTCAAAGGCAACGACGTCAAAATATGTCAAACTCAGCTAGGGATCACCTACTCGCAGCTCGACGAAATCAAGAGACTCCTGAAACTATTGAACAAATGAATTTTCGACATCAAAGATATTTACAACGCTACAATTCCATAGAAGGTACATACAATTATATTTTTAAATAATTTATTCACTACTTAATTTATATGTTCTTACTAATATAATACACCATGTTAATTATTATGTATTTTATAGGTACATCTACAAGTAATTTTGCAAAATATAATACAACCGCTTCAAGGTTGACGCACATTCGTCAAATTGCTAGGTCAAGGTCTTCTGAAATGGAAGGTACCAATTAAATTAAAATTTTTTTCCAAATAAAATTAATTATTTTATTTTCCTCAGTTAACTTAAATTTTTTTCTTTACAGGTACCTCTACCAGTAACATTGTCAACCATTCAAGAACCCTAAGTTTATCATGTATTCGTCAACAAGCAATGTTACTTTGCAACCAAAGAGATGGTAATTATATGTTACCGTTATTTACTATATTTTAAGTTATGCTATTTCTATTAATATTATTAATTGTATACAAATTTTAATTTCATGTAGGTTCCGTTACTACTACGCAAAGCAATCGAAATTTAACGTTGCTTAATAATTGTCGAGTACCATGTTCAAGTTCTTCTAACGCTAGACCATTTCCTAATAGGCATAATAGTGGTAGAAATTTCCCCGCACATTACAACTTCCAAACTATAATACTTGAAGAACCCATAATTTGTTCATATTGTGGAGCCATATTATTTGTTCATGAGACCTTACATTTGTGTTGCTCCAATGGAAAAATAAATTTACCAACACCCGAAAATCTACTAGAATTAATAAACATATTCCTAGATCAAACTGATGAAGGTAAACATTTTAGAGAAAACATACGTTCTTATAATCATGTTTTTTGCTTCACCTCTATAGGAGTTAATATATATGAAAACTTAGCAAGTGGCAGACAAGGAGTATTTACTTATCGTGCGCAAGGATCTATTTACCATAGAATAGGAAGTTTATTACCAATAAATGAATCAAGACCAAGATTCTTACAAATGTATATATATGACACTCAAAATGAAATTGAACACCGACATCAAGAGCGAAACATAACACGACCAAGTCTATTACATAAATTAAAATTAATATTAGATGCACACAATCCTTATTTCATCTATTTGATAGCTTGATCAATTATTAGTCAAACTCTTTTTTCCTTATTGTAATGATGTTCCCCAGGAGTGTCACCATGAAGGCACTTATTAATCTTGGAAGTTTGGGGAGGCGGTGGAAGCCATTGCCATTGAGTGTACCAAAGCCGCTGGTTGATTTTGCTAATAAACCTGCAATTCTTTATCAGGTTTAGACCATTCTTTGACGTGCATCTCGCTTGCAATTTTTGGTAAAACATGGATTTGTGTATGTTGTGATTTTCATTAATAGTTGGGTGAGTGCTAATCTTTTTTTTTTTAATATATTTTTTGCATCTAGATTGAAGCTCTCAAAGCAACTGGAGTGGCTGAAGTGTTTGTTGTCATCAACAAGGAACGAGGTAATACAAAAGGCATCTTCGTCATATTCTGCAGCTAGAGGAAGTTAAAAAGATTAGTGATATGCATATATATATGCCATTCTTCTATAGGTGATGACCACTGTTTTGAAGGACTTTGAGACGAAACTCCAAATTCAGATAACATGCCTGTGCGAGACTGAAGCCCTGGGCAGTGCAGGGTCTTTAGCTTTTGCCAAAGAGAAGCTGATGGATGGTGGTCCATTTTTTGTGCTTAACAACAACGTCATATGTGAATACCCCTTCGAATCATTGATAGACTTTCATAAAAGTCACAACGGAGAAGCTTCTATAATCATACATCCAAGAATATAGAAATGTTTCACTGCCACTAACAGCTTCGTCATGTATAACATATATTAAAAATATATTTTATTGTTTCTTGATACAGATCATTAAGATAATAATTTAATATTAACTTTCACAAATGTTTCTTGATACATTTATTGTTTATGTCTCACGCGCATAGCGCGTGCCCATTGACTAGTGATTAATTAATGACATATATGACATATGCCCACATATGCCTAACGCAGTGGCTCGTGGACTAATCTATGGACACTTAATTTTTTATTTTTATTTTTAATATAAGAAACGGGGCAAAAGCCCAAAAGGAGATTAAATAAGAGTCATTCTTGAGAGTGCAACTCCTATAAAATTAGGGGTGTCAATGCATGTCGGTGAGTCATAAACGTGTCGCGTCATAAACAGGTCATGACCCATATAATGCAAACTCATTACATGACATGTTTATTAATCGTGTTAATCGTTTTCGTGTCTAAGTGGGTCGTGTTAATTAACATGTCGTGTATTCGTGTCACCAATTTATTAAATATTGTATTTTATTTAAACTTTTATAATTTGGTTACTATTTTTTAAAATATATATAAATGATTGAATTCGAACAAGGATATTAAAATAGTCAATAAAATATAATGTGGTTATATATAGTTGTTAGTTTTACTTTACTTTTTCATTTATGTTTTTATTACTCTTAATAATAAATTAAAAATGACTCGTAATAATAACATAAACAAAATTATAAGAATCATCTAAAAAAAAATCTAAATTTTACTTTGGTGAAAATTCTTATTTTTCTTAATAAATAATTATTAATAAAATCTAAAATATAAATAACATATTAAAAGTAAAATGAACATTTCTTCTCAAATATAAAATAAAATATGATAAAAGATGTCTATAAATAAATCATGTTATTAGCATGCATTCAAATGGATGAATTTTGTGTCAATCTATTTATTATACAATATTTATTATTTATACATTATTCTTTAGTCGTGTTAAGGGAGTCATAAACGAGTTAATCAGGTTGACATGTTAATGACTCGTTTATTAATCGTATATAAACGTGTTAACATATTTATGACTCAGACCCACTTAAATCAAACCCACGACATGTTTATTACGTATCGTGTCGTATCGTGTTAATCGTTTCATGACTCAAATTGTAAGCCCTACCTAAAATCTTCACTTAATATTGGTTTAACTCTATCAGGGGCAGGGAGAGAAAAGTAAGTCCATGAAGATATTCTTTCACCATATTCAGTAACATATTTGCCGTTCTATTGCCTTTGTAATATGTGTAGGAGAAGATTAGGGTCCACTCTCATTGCACATGTCTTCTATTGTCACGTGTTAATCAAAAACAGATGAGGTTCAGAGGTGAAATGTCCTTGGATATGTCCAAAACTCATTGGCTGTCAAGCTCCACTATTAGGGTCCACTCTCATTGCACAAGTCTTCTATTGTCACGTGTTAATCAAAAACAAATGAGGTTCAGAGGTGAAATGTCCTTGGATATGTCCAAAACACATCGACTGTCAAGCTCCACTTTTACAGTCTTGAAGCCTTGGTCCCAACAAAGAGGCATACCTTGAAAGACACCCCCCCCCCCCCCCCCCCCCCCTAGGACCAAGACCTCGATCCATTAGGATCTGACAAGTGTGATAATTGAGGTTCGCTACAAGCTAAGGATTCTGTTAATGTGGCCATGTATGATGTGAAATTAAGTGGGCTTAAGCATGTGATCACAACTTCTCATCACATCGATTTAGAGAAGAAAGAAGAGTTGTTGGAGTGCTCAAGGAGAAGAAGAAGACCAACAAGTGTGGCTGGGAGAGATAAGTGGGTTGGTGAAGTAGAAGAGCAAGTCATCAAGCTAGGTAATAACT
Organism: Stephania yunnanensis; assembly: GCA_039657365.1. Lineage (NCBI taxonomy): Eukaryota > Viridiplantae > Streptophyta > Magnoliopsida > Ranunculales > Menispermaceae > Stephania > Stephania yunnanensis. Next base: position 46,112,470 of record CM077592.1, read on the forward strand.
CCATTAACATAGCTTGGTCAAGTTATTAAATTCACGAATTTGATGTTGGGGGAAGGGGGGTGTTGTTATGTGTTGTGATTGATTTTAGGGACCTCTAGTAGTGTGTATGAGGGTCCCCAAGACGTCAACATGGCCTATGTGTAGAGCAAACTTAGAATACGTAATGCAGAATTATGGGTTCTGATGCACATAGCACGCTAGGTAAGAAATCTACCGCGCTAATATTGATTAGCGCGCTAATGTAAAAAATTAATGCGCTAGATATTCGAGGTAGCACTGACAATACAAAAAATATGCAATTTTCAAAAGTTCCATAAACACTATAAACACGTATAATACCATAAGTAAGGTTCCAACACACTCAAAAACTTATAATATGATGTCAAGAACATATGGAAGAGCTACGGGGAGTCAAATACGCATTTCGGAGTATCAGGAGGCCGGATAGGCTAGGAACAAGCTTTGTGATTTGTAAGTAAACCAGCTAGGAAATGCTCAGTATTTCATTTTAAGCTATTGGATATTGTTGATCATTGCTTTGTTATCTATCTTTGAAATTCCATTCTGATTGAGTTGTCTGAGGGCAAGTGAGTCAACAGTGATCCTTGGAAAGAGTGGCTGGCTAAGGTAACATACTAGAGTCATGGCCTCGGGATGCACTGCTCTAGATACTAATTCTTGACGGAGTGTGAGTTTTTAGCGTGGTTGTCCCACGAAGTCTCACTATCTCGTGGGTTTAGGGCTTGTGAGTGTACCAAGTCCTAGAACCCGAGTCTTGATGGTTTGCCAAGACTCAACGACCTGTTGGTTGAGACTACTTGCACCTCTCTGTTTGCATCAGTAGACACTCATGTATCGATTGCTTTTGATTTATTTACAGTCTTTTATTTATTCATGCATCTTTATATTTTCTTTCTATCTGCATGAATATAGACTGATTTATTTATTTTGAAATGTTGTTTAGTTTCCTTCTCGTATTTTTGTAGGTTTTGTATTACTTATGTACATTTTTTTTATCACATGGGGTATATAGGTTTCATGAGATTCTTTTGGACATGTACATTATATTTTTCTCTCCTCTGTATATTATATATGTTGACTGAGTTATGCGGGGTTTCCACACTCTAAGTTGTCCTGACTGATTTGTGTAGAGTTGTTTATATTTGTTTAAGTTGAAATCGCTTCCGCATAAACTTTAATAACTTACAAATTTGAATAACTCACTATAAATATTGAATTTCGTTGTATTGTAATGAAAAATGGTTAGGAATTCTGACTAGGCATGCATTGACGTCGCGAGGATTGACTCGGGGTCCACGTAAGTCTAGGCCGGGCGGGCTCAGTTTGGGTTATGAAACTGGGGCCTTCACAGTAAGGTTTCAAAACTTTCTCATATAATTAGTAATAAGACCATTATTTGTTAAAAGCCATAAGAACATCTTCACCCTTTCAGGGCCTTGCCAGCCCCATATTGCCTTCTAAATGTCTAAGTTAGAGGTTATTGGGTGTCCTTCTAGGAATTGGGAAGCTAAGGCAGTGGAGAAGATGTCATTCTTCGAAATATCAAGAGAACTGTATCTGGGCCATTTTCTTGATGAGGTGGTGGTGTGGCTATGACGGCTCATTTTTACAACTGGGGTACCGCCCGATCTAATCCCGTCATTAAGCCTTAATCTATATCATGTAGAACTTAACACCGTATTAGTCAATCTTTTGTCTCATTCACCTTGTTTTAGGTGTTCAGGATAAGTATTATTAATTTCTCATTAGTTATGATCTTCAGAGTTAATCGAAACTTTTTTATCATTTTAATATTATCAGCAGAAGACTTAATAAAATTTGAGGAAACATTATAAAAACACCTACTGTGGAAACCAGGTAATAGACGATCATACTTAGTCTAACTGAGTAATACATGCACCAGTCATGAATTTATTTTCTCAACCAATTATACAACCCAAAATTATACCAAAAAGACGTAGTAAATAAATACACAAAATGATCACTTACAAAAGTAGCAAAATTACACGCAGAGGCCTCGAAAGTAGTTGTCGATCTTCTCATTCCCTGGGTTGCTACTTGATAGATCTACACCCACCGTCATAAAAAAATGGTGAGTACAAAAATGTAGAAAGTAAATCTTGGAGACTATTTATCCACATTTCCAATATAATAAACGATATATAAAAGCATATAAATAGCGAAGAAATGTTGAAACATTAATATGCTAGAAGATACCACAGTTAAAATAAATGAAACTAACACACGGAGAAGTGCTAATGGTCTAGGTCCAGAGTCGTGACATCCTCAGGAAATTTAACCTCGTGTATCGTGCAAACTCATAAACCAGGTAAAACATCAGCTATATAGAGTCCCGACATCCACAAAGAATCTAACCTCGTGTGCCGCACAAACTCATGTAGCTCTTTATATAGAGTTTGAAGTTTAAAAATTTACTAAGAACTCAATTTGAAAATATTCATGTGAATTTTTAATGTAGACCAAAAATAATTTTTTAAGGGTGTCATTGTAGCATTTTCCTACATTTAGATTATATTCGACATTTTTTAGATATTTTTATATAAATATACCAAACAAATGGATGAGGTTCACACAACTAACAGAGAGCACCAAAAAGTAGAATTAATTAGTACTTGTGAATTCGGGGTAAGCAGAGGAGACAAAGAACCACACATGGACTTTGAAGCCCAAGCCAAAATCTACTACTGCATGAACAACGGTCTGCTTTAGTTTAAGCCCCTCAAAGCTTATCTAAAAATGAATATTCTCTTACCACTATTCTTTACATATTATTTACAACTCCCTTTTTTTTTTTTATGTACTCACTCTTAACCACCACAAATATACAATAATATTATTTAGTATATAATGTTAAAACTGGATGGTCTTAGAAGATTCACAAACCTCTCCATAATTATTATAATGTCACTCGTGAACATTGAACTCGTGTCCTTAAATCATTGGTTGCCTCACGTGGTGTGGTGGTGTCGAAGATGACTCTCTACATGCATTAGAGCATCTAAATAGTTTCACTTACAATGAGTGTAGTTAAGTATAATCTCACCAATCCATTTCGCTTTTCGCCCACAATTATTAAATCAACTCGGCTATGTGCACCCCACATTTTACTTCGTGCAAACCAAAGGATTTGTGCAAACCACATTTGGATTTGGGCACCCCAAAATTTTTTTTTTCCCAAAATGCCCCTGCTGCGCTCACCCCACAACATTCGAATTCTCTTAAAAATAGTTGGTTTTCCCTATGAAGAAAAAGAAGAGAACCCTAAGTCATTAATCAAATCGACTCAGTGAAGCATCCACTCGGTCTATATTCGCTCTTCGCTTTCCCCTCTTCCCCTCGGTATTCGTTCCAGGCGGTGGTGGAGTTGGTTTTGTTCCAGGTGGTGGTGGAGGTGTTTTTGTTCTTGTTGGTTTGCGTCACAGTGAAGCTAGGTCGAATACGGTTCGCTTAAGGTATAATTTTGTTTGGTTTTCGTTGAAATTTGTATTTTTTATGTGTTTGTTGGGGTGTATAGTCGAATTTCAATTAGGTTATTGATTTGATTTGCGAAACTAGGTCGAATACTATTATTTTGTGTGTGTTTTATTAAGGAAATATGTTTTTAACTTTGATTTTCCTTATCGTATATGTGTGTAACTGTTTTTGATGGAACTTGTTGGACGATTTGTTGATATTTGATGATTTTTAGTAGCTCGGTAACACAAGACCGAATTAATTTGTACTGTTTGGTTTCACGTGACCGAGCAATATTGGTTTAGTTGATTTTGGGTGATCGAACTATACATGTGGTATAGGATTTGTTTTGCTCTATTTGGAATGACCGAATAATATTTTTTGCACTCGGTCTATTATAACTGAACAACATAGTTTATTATATAAATTGGTTGTTCGGTTATAGTTGATCGAACAATGCTGGTTATTTTATAAAATATATTGTCCTAGGTTCTTCACTCGGTCATATGTTACCGAGTGAAAGTTGTTTGTTCGGTTACCTTTAACCGAGCTGTAAATTATAGCTCGGTCATATCAAGCCGAACAGGCGAATTTAGCTCGGTCAGTATCGACCGAACAATGTATTTTTTTAGGAATGTCATACAATGATTGAATATTAATGCTTGGGTAATATATGTGTTACATTAATAGGTATGACATGTACAAAAACGACAGAGGCGCCCAAGGAAAGTGAACAAGAAAAGAGAACACAGGGTAAGATAGGTGAGCAAGTCGGGAGGAAAACTCAAATGACATCTTACAGGAAAGAAAAGAGTTGCGAATGGGTGCGGGGGCAAGTCAAACCAATTGTGAGTTAAAAGAAGGAGCATGCAAAAATGACTCAACGATTTTGCCAGGCCAACAATTGGCAATTCGATACTGACCGAACTAAATGCAATGGAAATAATGAAGGAGAAGGCGATGAGAACAGAGATTCTGACGATGAGAACAGTGGAACCATCTTCTTCTGATGCAGTGGAACCATCTTCTTCTGATGCAACTAAATCACATAGGGGAGAAGAAGGAGAAGGCGATGAGAACGGAGATTCTGACGAAAAAGATGGAGAAGGTGGAGAAAAAAATGAAGAAGGAAGTGGAAGTGGAAGTGCAGTGGTAGTGGTAGTGGGAGTGGAAGTGGAAGTGAAGATGGTTCCACTGAAGAAGATGAGGAAGGAAGTGCAAGTGAGGGAAATAATGAAGGAGGTGAAGGTGAAGAGGGAAAAGATTCCGAAGAAGAACTGGTGGAAGTGAGGCCTCTGCTAAGGCACATGGTAAAGCTAAGTCGGGACCATAAGACAAAGTGGCGGCCGATAACATGTCTAAACATTTTCCTAGTCGGCCAATTAATCAGAAGTTATTGACGAGCTTCAACAATTACGTCCCTGCCGCCATATGAAATAAAAAGATATATTTATGAGACTTTGTTACAAAGTATGTTTATTTACTACATTGCGTTCAACTATATTTTTGATTGTATGTTCTCATTTGGGTTCAAATCAATTGTTTGGTCACCAATGACCGAACAAGTTGAGAACACTTAGTCGACAATGATCAAATTTTGATCAATTTCTTTTTGTCATTTCAGGAGCACCCATTGCTTAGATGTCTGAATCACGACCTCCAGTTGTCACGGTGGGATTAAGACAAGTGTCACCCTAACCCCAGCCGACTAAGGAGTATTGTTGAAGCGTTTGGGTTGAGTGCATTATCTAATTGATCCTACACGCACGCACACAAGACGCTTATATTTGGGTTTGTGGAGAGGTGTCAGCTAGAGACCAACACATTTCACATCCCATTCGGTTAAATGTCAATCACACTCGAGGACGTGCAAATGCTATTGAATACTCCCGTGATGGGGAAAGTTGTTGAGTGTCACACCATTTCCCGGTCTGAAGCGGTGGAGTTGATAAGTTCGGCTCTCGACGTGCCGGAGAAGGAAGCTGACTAATAACTGAACAAGGACTTGAAAGTTAACAAACCCTAGTCGAAAGGCAAATGGGGACATAAACCAACGTCATCTTTAAAAGGGAAACAAAAGAAGATGGTAACACCCAAAGTTCAATGCACGACCAAAGCATACCTATGGTACTTGTTAGGATGTACACTTTTTGTTGAGAAGACATCGATGGTGGTCCTTGTTAACCTTCACAAGCTCGTGGAGAACTTGGATGAGATTCATACATATGCTTGGGGGTCGTAGCTTTGGCTTACTTGTATCGGAAACTTGGATTGGCGACTCGGGTCAAAGTATGCCAGATCACGGGGTATATGGCGTTGCTCGAGGTTTGTTTGGTATTTTTTTTAAATCCTTTGAGATTTGGCAACTTTAGTTTAACCGACTTTGTTTTTGAAAATGCTTTGCAGGGTTGGGTGTACGAGTATTTCGATATGCACCTTTATGAAACACAGTGGAACCACGGGTATGTAGACACCCTACCGCGTGTATCTAAGTGGGATGCGAAAGTGGAGTAAGGCATTAATGCTAAACATTGCTAAAGGATACGCCGAGCCCTGGATAAATGTCGTTCGAACATGGTTTGTGTTATCTCTCTCATGTGTGATTTACTTTCATATAATATCAAAATTCTCATTTTTTGGGTTACATGTTGATTTGTTATGTTCGGCTGGTGGGCACCGGCTATCGAGCGAACACCACTAGCTCGATTAGCCCTGACCGAGCTAAGTGATTTAGTTCGAAAGCCACCGACCAAGCAGTTATAGTTTTCTAGTGCTTTATGATATTAATAGCTAATGTGTTTTGTAGGTTATGTAGGACCCGTACTCGACTATACGTTCAGATGAGGATGTTGCTGAGCAGCCTTCTACAAGGGAACAATCAAATATTTCGAGATAGTTGAGTCATACAACCCAAATAGATCCTTGCAGCAAATGGGTCATGTGCTAGGAATCCCTAAGAAACCTTACACTCCTATTCGAGCCCATAGAGGGAAGGTGGCCCAAAGTTACGTCGTCAAATACAATTTCTAACCTGAGAATTGGGAGTCTTAGCAAGATCACTTATTGGCAGCTAGATCGAGGAGACCACACGCAACAGTTCCATAGGATACAACTGATGATTACATGGCCTAGTTCAATGACATCTCCCACCCATTCATTGAAAATCCAGAGAGGATCACAATCAGCAACGAAGAAGTCGATATCTATGATGTGAGTTCTTCATTTGTTGTTAAAAGTTAAGTATGACTAAACTTATAAATCTCACAATGCACAATTTTTACTTGAAATGAATCTCGTTCCATTGTTTTTGTAGCGCGTTCGACGAGGTTGTCGATGTCATAAAGGCTTGGAAGGCCTTGTCGCCTCGTGAATCAAATAAGGCAGCTACGATGAATATGGCAGATGAGGCGTTGAAGCTCTTGACGATGTTTGGTTCTCCTACTCCCTCCCAACCCAATAGCACACCAGCTGAAGGTGTTTCTTCTTCCAAACGGAAGCCAACGACATCGACTCCCTCACATTTACAACAAAAGGGAAAGAAGGCTAGGAAATGAGAGTTGTTAAACATTTTCAAACAATTTCACTGTACGCGACTAATTTTTTATTTTGTTCGGACTACAGTGACCGATTAAACAATTTCCCATTAGTTATTGTGTACCTAAATGGAACATGGTTGGTAGGTACTGACTGAAAATATTGCTTAAATATATATGGTTTGCTCGTCTTGTGGTATCCGAGCTTTGGTTGTTTACCCATATTGGGTCGACCGAACAAAAGGGAAAGAAAACTAGGAAATGAGAGTTGTTGAACATTTTTAAACAATTTCACTATACATGACTAATTTTTGATTTTATTCGGACTGCAGTGACCAATTAAAAATTTTTCCATCGGTTATCGTGTATCTAGTCAATAAATGGAACACGGTTGGTAGGTAGCGACTGAAAATGTTGCTTAAATATACACGGTTTGCTCGGCCTCTAGTATCCTAGCTTTGGTTGTTTACCTATATTGGGTTGATCGAACAGAATAAGTTGTAAATGGAATAAATAAATTCAACACAATAACACATGTGTATTTCATTACTTGAACTGCAATACACCAACTAGTGACATTTACAACTTATGCATCATGTATCGGATGTACAATAAATAAGCGTGTCCGATACGACCATTACAAAAAAATAGCAGATCAGAAACGAAAATTTTCGTCTCTGATTTGCATAAATTCCGTCTCTAATCCTAATCTGCAATGGAACAGAGACGAAATTTATTCCGTTCTAAAATCATCGACGTTGATTCAATCAAAGAATGAATTGTGATTCCGTTTCTGATTAGAGACGGATTAGAGACGAAATTTAGAAACAGAACATAGACGGAACAGAAATGGAAATTTTTCTAAATGGTACAATTGTTCATGCATTTCGTCTCTGATCCGTTGCTAATCAGAGACGGAACAGAGACGAAATTCATGCATTCCGTCTCTGATCCGTCTCTGATTAGCAACGGATCAAAGACGGAATACAATAATTCCGTCTCTGTTCCGTCTCTGATTAGCAACGGATCAGAGACGGAATACAATAATCCGTCTCTGATCTGTCTCCGATTAGAAACGGATCAGAGACTTGAATTATTATATTCCGTCTCTGTTCCGTCTCTGATTAGCAACGGATCAGAGACGGAATACAATAATTCCATCTCTGATCCGTTGCTGATTCATGCATCTATTCCTCGAAAATTAGAGACGGAATAGCAACAGAATCTCTGAATTCCATTGCTAATCCGTCTCAATTCCGTTTTGTTTAGGTCTCAATCCGTCTCAATATATACACATTTAACCTGCCGATATATAATACAAATCATAGCTAAATAATATATTGATATTGCACAATTATATAAACTTAACATATCCTTAAAATTATCTTTTCTCAATGTACTGTACACGAAACAACAAAAACAATCTAAAAAGTTTCTATTTCGTATCTTTCTACAAAAGTAAAAGCAAAAATTGTTCTAAATGAAAAAATAAAATAAAATGAAGAAGCGTTCCGAGATTATATAAAGTTGATTGTGCTTCAAAAAATACTTGACTTCGTACAAAACACCTGAAAAAAGATCAAAAAGAAAAAAATCACTAAATTATACAAACAATAATAGGAATATAAACAATATTATGGGAGAACTACGTATCATCGCAAGCACAAGTGTATGAGCCAAACACAACATAAATAAAGTAGTAAAGAAAAAGAAATTCATCATTATCCACAAGGAACATGGTGTTAATTAGCAAATTATCTCTCGCTCCAAACAATGACATGAAATTTAGTTCTAGATTAACACATATAAGAGTCAATTGTCGTCGATGCTCCAAAAAATTAAGAAGACACTATAAAAAATAAAATTAAAGTAAACTGAAACAAAAGATAGAACACAAATTAAAAGTAAAGAAAACTAAAATAAAAGACTTAATAAGATAAACAATGTGTAATGGAAGTATGATAAATAAATGATACAAGACAAGTACCAATTTTCATAAGTACGTCAATATTAATAACTATTTCTTTTTAGAGACAAGTGATGTTCATGATCTTCAACACATGATTACAATGAATGCATTCTGAAAAAAATTCTAACTCTTAATTTCCTACAAAATACTTAGCAAAGTTTCTCCTAAAAGTAGGGGTTCCCAAAAATTACAAAACATGAAAGAACCCTATAGTAATTACTAGGGTTCTTTCATTGATGAGTTCAATAGGAACTTTAGTATGTATTCTTCTAAAAAGAAAACGATAATTTACGAGGATTCGGTTAAAAACCATCATTAGATTCATTGTTTATAATGCAAAGCTAATTTTATAATTTGATAAAATAAAACAAAACAAATCAATTAACGCCATTCCAGAATTCGTCATTTAAGAAATACATCGCTAGAGTTTAATACTGTTTTTTCTAATTGTATAATGAAAAATGGTTGATGATGGTAGTAATGCAACAAAAAACATTCAAGAGAATCAATAGCTAGAAGAAAGTTCTAACATTCAAGTGAATCAAATATAATTATAGGACAGGAAACTATAGTTTTGACATAAATTCTTCAGCAACACATAAATTTCAAAATTTCCCAATCAAATGTTAATTAGTACATATTGTTTCCCTCAACTTAATCAGATGAGATCTCTGTTCAAACCTCAATACTTCCAAAAATTTCATCCGATCATTTTGTGTTTCCAATTCAATCTAGTCTAATAGAATGATAACTCAAATATATTGCAAAACAAGTTACAACTAATTAAATGGCCAGATGGTAGTGAGATAATTAAAAAATTAACAGTAACGAGAATCAAATATTAAAGATTAAAAAAATCTTTATTTACCTCCTAGTGATGCGGAATCGCAATGAACCATCAACTAGACCTATATGGCAAAGCAATGGACAAGGGCAAAAAAATAAGAACAAAAAACAATGGAAGATCAATAAATTTATGGAGCAACCGCAATGAAACCAAAGAAATAGACCTATATGGCAAAGCAATGGACAAGGACAAAAAAATAAGAACAAAAAACAATGGAAGATCAATAAATTTATGGAGCATACACATGACTGATACATGTTAACAGAGGTCGACTAAACCTTGCACAACCAAACATGTTTTGGTCACTAAACCTTACACAACATAGTTACTGAACCAACATATATATTAATTAATAACCAATGTTAGCTAGCTATAATTAAGCATCAAAGCCATAATTAAATATAGATAAAGAAAAAAAAAGTAGTTGGAATGCATGTTACTGAAACAACGCCCACAACTCCCTGAGCCACCTTTAACTTTTACTTATCACCCAAATACCGTGCATCACTTCCTTTCATCATGGCCTCTAGGGATCCCATGCCTCTATATTTCTTCACTCGACGTCCATCCTGAAAAAGAGGTATGCAGAAGACTCATAGTTATCAAAACATTCAACATTCAATTGTCGAAAGCGCACAAGGAGACTTATTGTTTCAAAAGATTTTAGAGGACACGCCTAGCCTTTGAAGCAACATCGAAGCTAGCACCAAAATCTCAAAATCTCGTCATAAGAAAGGAATTACAAAATTTTGGATCACCCTATTATATGTCAAGATTTTTCATCACTCAGCAAGGCCAACACTCCTATTTTGATATAATCTCACTAGAATTCTCATCATAAAACAAACAAGAGGTCGATAAGATCAGAGCTCGTTGGTTCCTAAAAATATGAGCATCTGACTTTACGAAGCTAGCACCTTACTTTGTGAACCAGGTAAAGTATTCCCGCTAGCATTCGTTACTTCGATTTCCTTTTCAGAAGCTTCGACATTCTGTTCCCTTACAAATCCTAGCTCTTTCAAGTCTTGCTTAGCCATCGAATTCCTGCGGTTGCAAATAAATTATCAAGATATTTCGAAATCTAAAGAGCGCAAAATGAGACAAGTCATAAAGATACCTCGACAAAATAATAAAGAAAGGGATAATGGTAATAATACCTCGAAATCTAATTACGGACCTATAAAATTGATAGAACAAAAAAAGACCGCCATCAAGGCAAGAAAATTGACACAAGAAAAAATAACAAACATAGAGAACAATGCCAGTGATAGATTTAAATTTATCTTGAGTTGAAACTTGAAAGATTAAAAGTGATAGACATGGAAATGAAGTATATTTCAATGATGTTTATGAAAAATTAAAACAAACCTCTGGATACGGCATTCGAGGTAATTCTTAGAAAGGAATCTACATGTTCGAAGTCTGCTACATGGTTTGTTGAAGCACCCTGAATTCGAACATTACACAGAAAAATTAAATTAACAACCAGATTTAATAAGCTAACTTCCATTGCAATAGAAAAATAATGATCACGGAATCCAGAACGTATTAAATCAAAATAAGGAATCGCTTAGAGATTAAAAAAGATAATATATAAACAAATGCAACACAAATAACTAATTCTAGTTTGAGTAATTTTCATGAAACTCACTCTTCCTACATGATAGCCTACTTGTATATGCACTAGCCATAACAACAACATGCAGAAAATCTTGATCACTTGGTGAGCAATTGGAGACAATTCCCAATGCAAATAATCTCTCACCAAACAATGACTTTTGTGGTTAACTTGACTATGTGAGTAACTAGAAACAATACTGTGACAATTCTCCAACTACTGGTCCATGTGAGTAACTAGAAAAAAATGAGAAATCTGGCAAAGGAGATAAGGGCACAAATGAGAGGAGGCGATTCTAACCTTCGCGAATGAGAGAAATGGTGCGAGCAAAATATTAATACTATCAAATACACATTTGATAACAATATACCTTGTAAAGGGGAACCTTCTTCACGCTTGCTCGTGCTTTGCAAACCGCAAGAGAAACGACCAAAATAGCATTGGCTCCAAGCTGCAAAAATAACAAATGACGAAGTGGATCAGCCACATACATCCATACAAAGTAATAAAAAGTAAATAAAAGCAATCAATTGCAAAATTGAATAAGGTTTGATTGTGTGCTTTGTCAACTCTACTCTAATTCCAACATAATGCATAAATCGAAACTTATAAACCAAGAAAACACCTCAACAAACATTAATTACCACACATTTTTATCATCTAACAAGTGAAACAGGAATGTCAAGAAAAAAAAGCACATTAGGGAAGATCTCAAACCCTGGGGTCTTTCTCCAACTTTAGAAACTTTCATGATCGGTATTTCGACATTAAGTTCATTTGGAAATGAAATTGTATTTAACACGACAAAAATATTGTCTCGCAAATGCCATACTCAAAACTAAATGAAAGCTACTAAAAAATAACTAATACAAAATACGATAACCCGATTATCCTCAATCACCTCATTTTTTCTTTCCAGCCTTACCAGCGTCTCCGGCCTTAGTCTGCAAATAGGGGTAAAAGAAAGGCTAAGCACCAAATATTGGAATGGAAAAAACAAAAATGCGAGATAGATATGTGGACATTAGTTCACCTTCTTAACTCCACGAATCTTCTTGGCTCTGTTCTTCCTTTCCTTCATTTGCTTTCTTGACTTCTCCACTTTGGTATCAAGACCATTTTGCATGTAGCCCCCAAAAAAAAGGTCAGCAAATGAGAAGCATTGATCAACTACAAGAACGTTGATTTTTCATGGAACAATGGAAAAAAAACACATAAAATCGATATCAGTTGTCGATTTGAAAACACCAGAACTTCCCCCAACAGAGTAACATCTTCAAAAGTCACACAAAGAGGGACAATATGACGACGACGACGAGGGACGAGGACGACACGGACGGGGACGGATGGCGACAAAGCGACGACGACGGCAGGGCTTATGCGACGGTGACGCCAGAAGGCACAAGCTCAGGCAGAGAGCAACTCAAGCTCCGAACACCACCGCCAAAACCCACCAAATCCAAACCCCCATTTCTAAATCTCTTGAAACAACACCAAATCTCCCGGACTAGATCTCCAATCTCCATCCAACAAAGCCGTAACTGCCCTCGACGATGAAGACATCAGATTTGGAGAGCACCGGTGAACATAAGCTATATGCGGTGACTATTTCGCAGAGATTTAGGGCTTGGGAGAGAGAGAGTTCGAGACGAGACAGGGAGTTGAGGGTTTGCAGAGCCGTGAAGAGAGGAGTTGTTGAGCCGCCGGTGAAGACAGCAGTTGTTGAGCTGCCGGTGAGCTCGAGAGAGGTCGAGGAGAGAGGTCGAGTTCGGTCGAGGAGAGAGGTCGAGAGTTCGGTCAAGGAGAAAAGTTGGGAGAGAGAGTTTGAGGAGAGAGAGAGAGAGTTTGAAACAAATAAATATTTCATCTATTGATGCACGAATCTCGAGATGTGATGTGTGGTTATAAACTACTGAATTTTTGGTGGAAAGTTGGCGCCATTTTTTAAGAAATGGATTTTAATTCCGTCTCTATTTTCGTCTCTAATTTGTCTCTATTCCATCTCTGACTATTTCCCTCTCAATTCCGTTTCTAACCATTTCTGATTAGAAACGGAATTAAATTCCGTTGCTATTTTCGTTTCTAATTTACATTTTTTTTGTAGTGGACGGATTACATCTTCTTTACATGATTATAAAGTCTCTTCCATACATGAGTATACAACCTATAATATGATATACAAAAAACCAATGCCATTTGGGAAAAAGGTATTCTCAAGCTATAGCCAAGTCGACGGTAATAGGATGGTCGTCTGGGAATGTACACGTGAAGTTTGGTCTTCCCAATTCATATACTCGACCCATGGTAATGTCGCTTGTAGTATATTTTTATCCCACTCCGGTACAATTGAGGAAAACGAGCATTTGGCTTTAACAAAAAAATCAGTAAACAACAAATAAACTCGGATACTAGTATGGAATGGAATAAAGTTAATCATTTTACCATCATAAAATGATTTCCATTGACATGTGTAACCCCGATGAAACCCGATCATCCATATTTTGTGGTGGTGCATCCTTAAGTGGAAGAAATGTCATACTGCCTGATGGTGATAGAGACACTACTATGACATTGTATACTGTAGCAATTACTAGACCTATTTCAGGCATACACATCTATTTGTCCAAAGGAGCATCCTTGGTCTCGTCATACCATTAGACGGACAGGAAAATCTTATCAAAGTGATCGCTCCTGAAGATAGAGCGCCAAATATCTTTATGGTCATGAAGCTCCCAGTAAAGTTAATTTCGGATTTGTATCCATGCACCGTCTTCATTACGTCCTAAACTCGATGCGACAATGTGGTAACCACAATTGTCATATCCCCTAGCATCATCAACCATCTCAATATAATCAATATATCGTTTAGAGGCAACACCGCGATAAGTCTCCTTAATAACATTTTACATACAATTACGAGTTCTATGTACCTTTGCAGGCACTTGCGGCGTAGGCTTAAGTGGTATCAAATCAGGTTAGAGGATATACTCATGGTGGGATGGATTTCTCTTGGCAGATGCATCATTCTCTTTTGTCGTAATCACCTTTTTCTTTTTGGATAGTTGTGATGCATTTCGTGCTTGTTTTGATGCATTTTCCCCTTGTCTTAATTTTCTCCTTTGGCACCATCACGAGTTGTTGCACAATCATCATTTGTGAGTCCTTATTATCCACGCTTGCAAACCTCTCGATGACCCTTTAAGTTTCCTCCTTAAAATTGTTCTTCGTTCGATTCACGGCTTGCTCGAGATTCATGCTCAACTTTTGCCAATGTAGGTGAACAACTTTAAGTAGTATTGGCGAACCCTCTAATTGATACTTGAAATTTCGTGGGCACATGAAAGACCGCAGGTCATGCGCAAAACACAACCACATCTTATTAGATCGGTACCAATATTTTCGGCGCGTTCGACCTCAGTGCGAATTTTGTCTAACGCATATTGCGAAACAAAGCCTCATAACATACGATACAATGGATGACCAAACCCGTGTTGCACGACATTTAGACTTGTCTCAAAAGACGCCTTGATAGCATTATGTTGCTCTTTAACCAAACTATTAGTAGCTCGCCACAAGTCTTCAAAATCCCCTAGAGAGTTTCCAAGACGCTTTTTAAGGGCTTTATGTTCACTTTCAACTCTCCCGGTCGTAAAATGTCTAAGGTGCATTGTACAGTCAGTCCATGCTTTAACAAGCTTTTCTTTGTATTCCCTAACATATGTGTCCATCAAGTAATCAAGCAATCCTTGTAGACAAGCATAATCGACGACCAAATTAGACATCCTCATGTTAAACAAATCTTTGAAGTGGCGTTCATCAATGTAACGACCCAAAAATTTGACTTGTGCCACGTATCAGGTCGGGGTCATTTGTGGGATCCACTTGTCGAAATGCGTATGTCCGAATCTCGAGTGGAGATGATAATTGGTGAAAAACGTATACGCGGAGAATTCGGGGAGCCGAAACACGAACGGGGACCCGCCTCGAGTCGTGTGCTGGCATAGGATACGCATCGTGATGCGTGTAGCGCGAGTATCGAGATTTTGAAAGGAGGCGGGTTGGTGCCTCGAGATGCGTGCTGCTCAGTTGTTGAGTTTGTCTCGAGATTCGTGTTGCACGAATGTCGAGGACACTTTTGATTTAAAATAAAAAAGAAAATGTATATAATATATATATAAAGAGATAAGATCAAAGAAAAGGAAAAAAAAAAAAAAAAAAAGAGGATCGAGAGAGTGATCGTGAAGGGGAAGGAAAGAGAGGAGATGAGAGAGACGACCAGGGAGAGAGAGCGACGGATGGCAAGAGCTCGGCGGACGAGGGACGACGGGCCGGCCGGCGAAGAGCGGCGTGGGGCGGACGGCACGACTTGCGTAGGCTCCAAATCGGCGCGGGCTAGCGCGGGTGCGCGGTGGGGACGGAGACCGACGGACCTGGCGGACCTGGCGGCGCGGACGATGGCACGGAGGAGGTCGCGGCACGGCCGGCATCGCGGGCGATGGTGGCGAGAGCGAAGGCATGCGCGCAAGCGCACGATCTCGCAAGGCGGCGGTGGCGATCGCGCGAGGGCGGCGGGGCAAGCGCGGCGCACGGCGGCGCGGCGGCGATGCGGCGACGACTCCGGCGCAATGGGTCGGATCGGATCGGCAACGACGAACCTGCCGCGACGCGACGCGAACGCGGAGGAACTCACTAGCGGTGGCGGCGCCCGACGAGGTAGCTGCGTCGATGCGACGGCTACGCGACCGCGGCATCGACAACGGCGCGGTGGCGCGTTGTTGACCGGTCGGATGTACGGTTTCGATGAAATCGCGACGACGCGATGGAGGTGATGTTATTTCACCAAACTAAGTTTTGTTTGCAATGATTTTACGTAAAATAGGCCTAAAATGTCGAAATGGACACCAGGGACTTAGGATTCGGGTGTCAGGTGTCAGGTGCGCAAATCGAGACGCGAGCGAGATGTTTTGAGGTTCGCGATTTCTCGAGGTAAGTAAACCAGTTAGGGACTTATACAGAATTTCGTTTCTCTCCATTGGCTGTTGTTTACTATTTTGTGAAAGCTTTGTTGTTGTTCTCGGCTTTGTGATGATAGCTATTTATGGAAATGTTGTCGATTGAGGGAGTCCATTGGCAAGTGAGTCATGGTTACTGTTTATCTGCGATATGAGAGGGTTAGGGCCGATGTCTTTCATGGTCGTCCGTCGATATTATCCGGGTCCATGGATGGTTCTTAGTTGTCACGAGCTAGGGGCGGGAGCGGGGGTCTCGTCCTAGATCCGTCTATGGATGTCTCATAGTCGCATGGGTTTAGGCCGGGAGGCGGGGGTCTTGTCCTAAACCCGAGTCTGCTGGGCTTGTACCGCGACTCAACGACTTTTGGTCGGGACTCCTTGTTATTGGGCATCATTCATCGATGGATTGTTTACAGTCTCGTATATTCATGCGTTTTTATTTCTTTCGTTTTATTTGCATGAATTCGACTGCTTTGGATATCGTGAACTGTTATTTTGGATATTGTGAAATGTTGTGTATACGTCCTACTGGATTTACTTACCTGGGCTCGTTATTCTTATGCGTGTGACTGAGTGCAGAGCCGCAGACGAGTAGCAGAAGGAAAGCTTCATAGCTAGGTGAATTTTTGTATATTTTATATTTACTCTCCTCTATGATATTTACTGGGTTCCACAATTAGGTTGCCTAACTCCCTGATATTTTTGTTGAGTTATTTAATGTATTAGTCACTTCCGCGTAAAATTGGAAAACTCGAAACATATTAATAACTCAACTGTAAAATGTTGAATGTGCTGATAATGATGGATTGGAAGGCTGACTAGGCTCGTGTTGACCTTGCGAGATTGGCTCGGGGGTCCACGTGAGCTTAGGCCGGGCGGGGCCCAATTTGTGGAAAATTGGGGTCGTCACAGTTGGTATCGAGCCTAGGTTCAGGCGAACCTAGGGGAAAGTTTAATGGCTCAAGACATTGTTATATCAACGTCACAGTTAAGATTTAAATCACAAGCCATAAGACAAAAACCAACGAAGTTAGGAACCTTGAACTTAGAGTGGAACTCTGTGATTTCGACTTAAATCTTCGTTGGGAAGTGAGGAGAGTTGAGGATATATGAACTACTTGATGTGTTGTATTATACAACTATCGACATATATATACGATATTCACTCTTGTGTATCGCGTGAGACACGATGAGTAACTTAATTTATGTGGATAGAAATTAAATGGAATCAGTTAGTAATTGATGTTTCATTGGCCTACTTGATTTCATGTTTGGTCAATCAACAACTTTTTCCAAGTTGTTTGGAACATTTTGGAAAAAATGGAAAATGGTAGAATGATAACTTGTTTCACTTAAACGAGGCTGCGATGATGATCTTGTCTTTGCTTGATAATCCTTTACTAGGCCTTTGAGATGATGCAGACAACAAAGAAGGAAAAGGTTTAGGAGTTATATTTCCATTTGATATTAGATCGTATTGGATTGCCTTCATGCACGGATTGAATGTGCCAATGCTGGTGATTGTGGCATATTTGGGAATAGTGGAGCTGCATGGATAAGTACTCGTGCCTTGGAAATGCGGGAGTTGTTTAACTTCAATTCAGCCTCGCGAATAGTGGCTTAAGAAACTAGTTAGTTCAATTGATAAATTGAGATAAATGGCATAGTGGTTTGGTGAAGCCAATTGTAGGACTCAAACAAATTAATTTCAAGTTGTTCAGTTAGTACTGAAATTGAGGATGTCCTATAAGAATGGAACAATTAATGAGAGGAACATTCGAGAAACTAAAGTAAAAAAAAAAGAGAAAAAGAAACGAATAGCAGACTCTAAGGGAGCAGAGTGTTGAGATGACTTGAGAGCTAACGATTACATCATGTACGGACTCCTTAGCTTCGAAGAAAGCCTTAAAGTAGTAGTGTTGGATCAGAAGCCCAAGTAACTCCACTTTAGTGACACTAAGCATTTATAGTCTCAGGGTTGGTGAAGTCGACCACCACCTTTAGGGACTTGTAAATGAGTTACGTGTCGAAGTAGAGTCTGCGACTCATTCTAAAAGTTAGATGCCATTTAAGTATTGTATATCTCAAGAATCCTCACATGCAAAAATGTGTTCATATGCGTTAGTAAGCGTATTTAAGGGAATTCTCGTGCGAGTAGTGCATGTTGAAAAGAACAAGCACCTTTGAATAGAGTGAAAAAGTAATGAGACTTTGTAAAGTTGCTAAGACTAGCAATTCACCAATTAAAAAAAGGTGCGTTTAAAGTTGCTAAGAAAAGAGTAGCACTTAATTCTATATGGTATATTTGTGGTGTGGTAATATACTATATACGATAGCGATAAATATACGCCGATTCGAGGAATCGTAGGTATAGAAAATGCGATGATGTTTCAGACCGATTCTATGAATGATCGTGAGGCTGTAGGTTCGCGATTTGCGAGTGCTAATGATCGCACGACCTCGAGATGCGCAATTTGCGAGATTTGAGACAAGCGGTGCCTCAAGATTCGTGTCGCACGAATCTCGAGGACACATTTACTTTGAAAGTCAAAAAGTTAACGTGTTCGAGTGAACGAGTTGAACTCGTAATTACATGAGGAGATGCTGAACGCGCTAACTGAAACGGGAATTAGAGTGACGACTCAGGCGAGGCAATTTCACGAGTTTTAGCGGCATCACTCGGAAAAGTTTCACGGCAGTATGAATCTCGGAGCAGCAAAGATTCATGACGTTTTGGCTACACCAGATCATATGAGGTCGAGCATCGTATCAGTTTCGTTGTTCGGCGAGGCCGATGTCTAGTCGTGCACTACGGTGGCATCGATGTGGACGCTCTGTGGTACAGACGATGTTATGGTGAGTGAAAGCGTAGGAGTACACGCATCGGAGTACCAATCGCATTCTAGGCATTGTCACAGTCAGTGCGAGGGTCTGGAGATGATGGACATGTTCCAGTTGGAACGAGATTTCAATGTACCTGTATGGGCGTATGGACAACCAGAAACAAATTCATGCTACTGCCACGTCAAGTTCGACTGATTTACATTTCTCGCGGGCATACAACGGATATACGTATGTTAGTGACAGTGGATCATGAAATGAAAATGCTTATTTGTATTCCAATATATTTTGCGAGGATGTTGCCCTGTCATATATTGATGGGAGGAGACAGATGGCGTGTTCTTTGCTTGGAGGTCGCGGAGGAGCCCAGCTCGTCACGGAGGAGCCCAGCTTGTCGCGGAGGAGCCCAGCCCTACGGAGTAAGATGGGGGTATGGCCTTGGGCAAGTATGGCCTTGGGCGGGTATGACCTTGGGTCTTTATTCATAAAACACCATTGTCCCGTGAGACTTACTTCAATTTCGAGGATGAAATTCTAATTCGTTGGGAAGACTGTAACGACTCGAAAATTTGACTTGTGCCACGTATCAGGTCGGGGTCGTTTGTGGGATCCACTTGTCGAAATGCGTATGTCCGAATCTCGAGTGAAGATGATAATTGGTGAAAAACGTATACGCGGAGAATTTGGGGAGCCGAAACACGAACGGGGACCCACCTCGAGTCGTGTGCTGACGTAGGATACGCATCGTGATGCGTGTAGCGCGAGTATCGAGATTTTGAAAGGAGGCGGGTTGGTGCCTCGAGATGCGCGCTGCTCAGTTGTTGAGTTTGTCTCGAGATTCATGTTGCACGAATGTCAAGGACACTTTTGATTTAAAATAAAAAAGAAAATATATATATATATATATATATATATATATATATATATATATATATATATAATATAAAGATAAGATCAAAAAAAAAAAAGAAAGAAAAGAAAGAGGATCAGAGAGTGATCGTGAAGGGGAAGGAAAGAGATGAGATGAGAGAGACGACCGGGAGAAAGCGGCGGATGGCTGGAGCTCCGGCGGCCGAGGACGACGGGCCGGCCGGCAGATAGGCGGCGTGGGGCGGACGACACGACGCGGAGATAACCAGATTTGAAACTCTTACTTGAATGATATGGTTATGTCTTTGTGTCGGTTTTCATACCCTTCCTTGGAGAACAAATTAGAAGTATTTGCAAATTTTTCTCATAATGCACGCACAATATTTAAAAGGAATGTTCATGTCCTACATCATATCTTTTCGGTCACTAGGAAAAAAGGGATTTGGAAAAGGTACTATTCATTTCACACTTAGATCCTCCATATCTTTAGGGTCACTAAGTTTCATAATTAGAATCTCATCACTATGAAAATGATTTATAAAAGAGAAATCCATTTTTTGTTGGCTCAATCTTTTTTCGCACATTTGTCCACAATTCGTTTTTGACGCCGTTTGGGGAGTTTGGTTTAATATTTCGTCTAGTGTAGGGTTTAGGGTGTTTTAGTTACTATTTTTGGCAAAAGGTAGGGTAGGGTTTTGCTATATAAAGCACCTTTTTCGGAGATGTAACCGACTTTGGGTTCTTCTTTATTTACACATATCTACGTCTTCCATGTATTTAGTTACACATCTTAAGTCAACAATAGTGAGGTGTTTATGATGAATACATTTTGCAAGGGTTTGATAAACCTTCGTGTTGCATCTGTTGAGCCTTAATATAGTTTAATATGTGACCTAGATTGAAATCATATAAAGAAGCTAGTATATGATGTCAACTGTTTACTGAAATGAATTCTAAGGAAACACATTAAAAATTGGAACATATTGTCCACTATTTAGATCATCATCTTTATTCTACCATTAAACGTAAAAATTGAATTGTAACTTAATATCTATTGCGTCATTGCCAGAAAACTCATCTTTTTATTTGATTTTTTATACTTCTGAAAGAGCTTATTTGTATAGTCTCTCTTTGTGTCATTTTAGAAATTCATCCTTACCTTTGAAAAAGAATAAAAATTTTTACTTTTAATAGAAAAAAAGAGTGAAGGGTTGTAACAGAGCTTATGGGAAGTTGAAATGGCCTTGTATATGTAGATTGTATATAATGTATGTCAGTCTGTAATTTTATGAACACATGCTTATGATGGGGCATGTGCCCTAGGTCAATCCATTAACTGTCTTTATGAATACTTTTAGTTAATAAAATAGAGGATTTCATTTGCTGTTTATTATAATTAATTTGCATGTTTACATTATAATAAGATCTATGGGTATTTAAATAAATATCCTAAATGTCCCTAGTCGATCATTATACTGGGAACTATAATGAATTAAGACCAGTGTGAGTCTTGATTGATGATCATATGATGATTATACGTATAGGGATACGAATCAAGATCACGAGTACTTGTTAGGGAACAAAGTATCTTTGGGACCGACCCGCTATGAGAACATCACATGGATTAAGTCATAGTTGTTTCTCGTGATAGGTATATATTCCAGTCCTCTGACTTGAGATTACCACAGACTTCAACATTAGGAACACAGTGATTTGACACAATCAAACGTTGTCTTTAACCGGACGATTATAAAAGTTGTGATTGGTTACAGTGTGAGCAATGTGATGAAGTTGTGTAATCGAGATAGAATTTGTCCCTCTCATATAAAGATAGATATCCAGCGGATCCCTCGATGTGTTAGACTGTTAAAAGGCCTAGTCTAAGTGAATCGATATTGATCAATGTCACTTGGATGTGTTCAGTCTACCTAGAGATCAAGACTAGTACGATTGAACATGTTGGATGACAATTCCATGCCTTACGTTTGATCAAAAGGATATCGTGTGACAAAAGGATGTTATATACACTATTAATTAGGTTGTATCGATTTGATATTCGTATAACTTGGGTAGTCATAATGTCTTGCTAGAGACTGCTTATGACTTGTATACCAAAATGTGTTTTGGTACACTGCCAACGTTGTATGAGCCTATTGGGTCGCACACTAAGAATGGTTTTGCGAGATTTCAAGATGATTCAGAAAAATGAATTTTATGTGATAAGATTCATGACAGAAACGTCCTTGTGGTGTATTACACTTATACTTCGTTAAGTAAGGGTATATGTGTAATTTACTTAACCGTCTATATACAAGGGTTGCATAAATAGACGCTTTAAGTTAGAACACACAAACGAAAGATTAATAGGCCGAAACTCTATTTTCGTTTTAGAAACGAAATAGGGTTTTTGGTATGCTCTGGATCGTTTTGGAGAGAAACAAAAAGGTTTGGTATTCTCTTGAAGCTAGCACTTCAAATCTCGGCCGCCGTTCGTGTGTGGATCATTGAGAGAAGGCGTTAAATGTTGGCAACGCCTTAGAGATCGATCAACCTTCAGAAAGGTATATTGCGACTGAGGTATGATTAAGTTTTTCATGGTTTAAACGTTTTTAATAGAATTAGATTCGGATCCCGTTGGGGTTTTTGTCAAAATCGTTTTGTAATTTCCGCTGCGTATGAACCCCAAAACCCAACAGTGGTATCAGAGCCTTCGAGTTTGATTCCATTAAATTCATTGCATGCTTTCTTCTGATATATACATGATATATGATTGAAAGCATGTTAATAGTTGATGTATATGTGATATACATAAGTTTCCCGTGAGATTTATTATCATGTTTTGTGTATATGATACATATATTCGTGATTTAATTAAAATCAGTTTCTTACATGCTAGTAACCATGTTAGGTTAATTCAAATAATTTCAATGAATTGAATTTCGTGTTCTGTGATCCATGACACCATTAGGTATAATCTTTATTTTTCGTGTATTGATGCATGGATGAAATCTCTGTAATTCAATATGCATATTTAGGTTACATTGTCTTACGTTTCTTGAATTGTATAAGGCTGAATATTAATTCGAAACTAATATGATTAGGTTCGA
Source organism: Stephania yunnanensis (assembly GCA_039657365.1). Taxonomy (NCBI): domain Eukaryota; kingdom Viridiplantae; phylum Streptophyta; class Magnoliopsida; order Ranunculales; family Menispermaceae; genus Stephania; species Stephania yunnanensis. The sequence continues at coordinate 46,135,762 of CM077592.1, forward strand.
TTGGGATAGTAGTTCATGATTCAATGACATATTTGTGATTATCTGGATCAGGACCGAAATTGCAAATAATTAATTTTTGAAATTGTTTATTTATCTCGTTATATCTATTTTGTTATGAACTTTCTATTTGATAAAGATAGATAACAAATTAGATTAGGAGATATAATCAAAATCGGTTTCGTTATCCCTATTGGATAGGAGATAAATATGGAGAAGTTTGTTATTGGTGATATGCTAGGATTCAAATATCTTAAGTCCTAATTGGATTAGGATGAGATGATTAGTTAGATGTGGGCCCGGGTTAATTAAAAATATTTTAATTGACTTAATTTTGGATAAATTAAGGGGTAAACTTTGTGTAGTAAAATCAGCGAAAAATATGATTTTCTATAGCGGGACCGTCGTCTAACTAATCCTAGCGCACGAAAATTCTTTTATTAGTGAATAGTATAAAAATTTTCAAATTGTTTAGTGATTGAACAAATCAATAAAATATATGGTATTTCATTGTTTACATAAAAATCACTAAAACTGAGTAAAATCCCTCTATAAAACTTTAAGTCTCACGCCATCCATTTTAAACACTTGTCAAGGCCTCGATCACGCTAATATAGTTTCAGCCATAGCTGGGTGTATTGTGTTATCTTAGTGAGACAAGTTGGGTAAGAGTTACCTAAATGTTTAAAATGGTCCGACTTAATAAAGCCATCAAAATAGTTTTGAGCTTTAGGCAAATGATGAGATAAAAACACGCTAAGACATAAGATGTTCTGTATCTCATAAAAGGATCTAAAAATTACATAAGATGTAATTGGTAACTGTTACCTACCTAAATAATCTAGTTCTGTGTTTCATGCCATAGCTGTCATAGAATTAGGTGAAATATGGATTTTAGTCCCTAAATAAACGATGTTTTAGGAGGGTTGTTAATTTAGTGGGAGTCTATTCCTCTATACTAAAATAAACTTTGCATAATCTTTATTGTAGATCAATGGCCTCTTCAAGTAACAATAATCCCCTGTCATGCGATCCATCCTTGAGAAGGATAAACTATCTCTGGGACTAACTTTCTTGATTTGGTTCGAAACTTGAGAATTGTTCTTAAGCATGAACGCAAGTCGTATGTCCTGGATGCTCCAATCCTTGAGGACCCACCACCCAATGCTACGAAAGGCTTTGTGAAGGATGCGCATAGTAAGCATGTCAACGATTCTACGATGTTGCATGTATTATCTTGGCAACTATGGTTCTGAACTTCGAGAGGACATGGAACTAATGGAAGCCTACGACATGGCTATAACGCTGGAAATGTTCCAACAAAGAGCTAGGCAAGAAAGGTTCGAGACAGTCAAAAACCTACATTCTTGCAAGATGACTGAGGGTGCGTCAGTTAGTCCTCATGTTCTAAAAATGAAAGGTTATGTTGACCAGCTTGATAGACTCGGATTCCCCATAAGCCGAGAGTTGGCTACGGATTTGATCTTGAATTCATTACCAGAGAGTTACTCACAATTTGTGATGAACTACAATTTGAATAATATGGAGAAATCAATTTCGAGTTGCATTTGATGCTCAAAACTGCTGAACAAAATATCAAGAAACCTCTAGTAATGTGTTGATGGTCCAAAAGGAAAGGGAATGAAGAAGAAAGGCAAAGGCAAGGCTAGAGTTGCCAAGGCATTCTTTGCACTGTCAAAAGCTTTGTGGAACAAGTCAAGCCCCACCGTTCTTCTCGCTTCAAAACACCCAAAAGAAAAACTAGGAAATTGTCATTTACTCATGCACTGGACATTGGTTCGAAATTGCAAACTCTATCTGGAAGATCTAAGGAAGAAAAAGGGTAGTGCGACTACAACTACAGGTATTTATGTTATTGAGATTAATTTATCTACTAGTGATTCCTGGGTATTAGATACCGGATGTGGATCTCACATTTGTATAAATGTGTAGGGACTCACCAGAAGTAGAAAATTGAAGAAAGGAGAAGTCATCCTCCGCGTAGGGAATGGAGCAAGAGTTCTTTGCCCTGGTTTTGGATCATATGACTTAGTTTTATCTAGTGGACTTATTTTAACTTTAAATAATTGTTATTTTGTGCCTGCCTTGAGCAGAAACATCATTTCTGTTTCATGTTTGGATATGGATGGTTTTGATTTTATTATTGCAAATAATAGATGTTTCATTTCTCGTAAAGGCATATTTTATGCAAATGCTGATTTGTATGATGGTCTTTATATTCTAAGCATGAAAAGGTCCACTGATACTCCAGTCTTTAACATAAATACAAAGAGATTCAAGTCAAATGATTTGAATCAAACCTATCTTTGGCATTGTCGTCTCGGGCACATAAATGAGAAACGCATAACGAAGCTCCATAAAGATGGACTTCTAGATTCATTTGATTTAGAAACATATGAAACATGCGTATCTTGTTTATTGGGCAAGATGACTAAAAGTCCCTTTACTGGACACAGTGAAAGGGCAAGTGATTTATTGGGTCTAATACATACTGATGTATGCGGTCCTATAAACACATGGCTAGAGGAGGTTATCGATACTTCATTACATTTACCGATGATTTCAAAGCGAGATATGGTTATGTATATCTTATGAAACATAAAGCTGAATCATTTGAGATGTTTCGAACGTTTCAAAATGAAGTGCGAATCAACTTGGTAAAACTATCAAAACACTTCGATCGGATCGAGGTGGTGAGTATTTAAGCCAAGAATTTGATGATCATCTTAGAAATTGTGGGATTGTCTCCCGATTGACTCCACCAACAACTCCACAATGGAATGGAGTTTACGAAAGGAGAAATCGAACCTTATTAGATATGGTTCGATCTATGATGAGTCATACAGATCTTCCATTATCCTTTTGGGGTTATGCATTACAAAGCTGCTTTCACTCTAAATCGAGTTCCTTCTAAAGCGGTTGATAAAACACCATATGAGATATGGTACGGGAAGAGAACCTAGTTTGTATTTTATTAAGATTTGGGGTTGTGAGGCTTACGTAAAGCGACAAGTCTCGGAAAAACTAGCACCTAAATCTGACAAGTTTTTATTTGTGGGGTATCCTAAGGAAACAAAACGATATTACTTTTATAATCCCGCTGAGAACAAAGTGTTTGTTGCTCGGTATGGTGCATTTTTGGAAAAATAGTTTATTTCAAAAGACACTAGTGGGAGAGAGATAAATCTTGAAGAAGTTCAAGAATCACGGGTAAACAACTGAACCGCATTCTTTGGAAGTTCAACAACGTTGCGAACCGATTGAACCTCCACAAGTGACACAAGGCCCACGTAAATCTAGTAGGTTAAGACATGAGCCGAGAGATTCGGATTTCTCATTACCGATAGTCGTGATGTGTTGCTTATAGACCAAAATGAGCCCACCACTTATCGGGAGGCTATGTCTGGACCGGACTCGGATAAATGGCTAAGTGCCATGAACTACGAGATGCAATCCATGTATGATAACCAAGTTTGGAACTTGGTTGATTTACTGAAGGTGGTAAGACCATTGGATGTAAATGGGTTTTCAAGAAGAAAACGACATGGATGGCAAAGTGCATACTTTTAAAGCAAGACTTGTAGCAAAAGGTTTCAAGCAGACTCAAGGTGTTAATTATGATGAAACTTTTTCGCCAGTAGCCATGCTTAAATCCATAAGAATTTTAATTGCCATTGCTGCATATTATGACTATGAAATATGGCAAATGAATGTAAAAACATCATTTCTTAATGGTAAGTTGCTTGAGGACGTGTATATGACACAACTTTGAAGGTTTTGTACATCCCGAGAATTCTAGGAAGGTATGCAAGCTTCAAAGATCCATTTATGGATTAAAGCAAGCTTCTCGGAGTTGGAATCTTCGTTTTGATGAAGCAATCAAGGATTTTAGTTTTATTAAGAATGAAGATGAGCCTTGTGTATACAAGAAGGTCGATGGGAGTGTAGTTGTTTTTAAGTGCTTGTATGTTGATGATATATTATTCATTGGAAATGACATCCCAACATTGCGAGAATGTCAAGTCTTGGTTAGGGAAGTGTTTCTCAATGAAAGACTTAGGAGATGCGACCTATATCCTAGGGATAAAGATCTATAGGGATAGATCTAAGAGGCTAATCGGTCTAAGTCGAGTGCTTACATAGACAAGGTCTTTGAATAGGTTCGGTTGCAAGACTCTAAAAGAGGATTGTTGCCAATGTCTCATGGGATAAGTCTCAAGCAAGACTCAATGTCCTAAGACAAATGATGAGTGAGACCGTATGAATAAGATTCTATATGCATCGGCTATTGGATCTATCATGTATGCCATGTTATGCACTCGACTCGATGTATCATATGCTTTGAGCACTACAAGCGAGATATCGATCGGATCCAGTGAGAGTCAACTGGATAGCATAAAGAACATCCTTAAGTACTTAAGAAGGACTAAGGAAGTGTTCTTGGTCTATGGAGGTTTTGAAAATGATCCAGTTGTAAATGGTTACACGAGATGCAAGTTTTCAAACGATATAGATGATTTTAGATCGCGATCTGGATATGTGTTTACTTTGAATGGTAGTGCGATGGTGGAAAAGTTCGAAGCAAGAAAGCGTGGCGGATTCTACAACGAAGCGAGTATATTGCGGCGTCCGATGCAAAGAAAAAGGAGGCGGTTTGGATCAAAAAGTTCGTTTACGAACTAGGTGTGGTTCCAAGTATTGCTAACCTGTTTGTTTGTATTGTGACAATAACGGGGCAATAGCACGAGCCAAGGAACCTAGATCACACCACGAGATCCAAACATATACTCGGCGTTTTCATCTCATCGAGAAATTATTGAGAGGGAGACGTAAAGATTTGCGAGTACCTACGAAGACAACGTTGCGGATCCATTGACAAAAGCTCTTCCACAAGCAAAACATGATGGTCATGTTAGATCATTAGGCATTAGATGCATGTATGATTGGCCCTAGTGCAAGTGGGAGATGATGGGGCATGTGCCCTAGGTCAATCCATTAACTTGTCTTTATGAATACTTTTAGTTAATAAAATAGAGGATTTCATTTGCTGTTTATTATAATTAATTTGCATGTTTACATTATAATAAGATCTATGAGTATTTACATAAATATCCTTAATGTCCCTAGTCAATCATTATACTGGGAACTATAATGAATTAAGACTAGTGTGAGTCTTGATTGATGATCGTATGATGATTATACGTATAGGGATACGAATCAAGATCACGAGTACTTGTTAGGGAACAAAGTAATCTTGGACCGACCCGCTATGAGAACATCACATGGATTAAGTCATAGTTGTTTCTCATGATAGGTATATATTCCGATCCTCGACTTGAGATTACGAGAGACTTCAACATTAGGAACACGATGATTTGACACAATCAAACGTTGTCTTTAACTTAGGACGATTATAAAAGTTGTGATTGGTTCTTGTGTGAGCAATGTGATGAAGTTGTGTAATCGAGATAGAATTTGTCCCTCTCATTAAAGAGAGATATCCAGTGGATCCTCGATGTGTTAGATCGTTAAAAGGCCTAGTCTAAGTGAATTGATATTGATCAATGTCACTTGGATGTTTTCGATCTACTGAGATCGAGACTAGTACGATTGAACATGTTGGATGACAATTCCATGCCTTACGTTTGATCAAAAGGATATCGTGTGACAAAAGGATGTTATATACACTATTAATTAGGTTGTATCAATTTGATATTCGTATAACTTGGGTAGTCATAATGTCTTGCTAGAGACTGCTTATGACTTGTATACCAAAATGTGTTTTGGTACACTGCCAACGTTGTATGAGCCTATTGGGTCGCACACTAAGAATGGTTTTGCGAGATTTCAAGATGATTCAGAAAAATGAATTTTATGTGATAAGATTCATGACAGAAACGTCCATGTGGTGTATTACACTTATACTTCGTTAAGTAAGGGTATATGTGTAATTTACTTAACCGTCTATATCTGAGGTTGCATAAATAGACGCTTTAAGTTAGAACACACACACGAAAGATTAATAGGCCGAAACTCTATTTTCGTTTCAGAAATGACATAGGGTTTTTGGTATGCTCTGGATCGTTTTGGAGAGAAACAAAAATGTTTGGTATTCTCTCGAAGCTAGCACTTCAAATCTCGGCCGCCGTTCGTGTGTGGACTGCTGATAGAGGGCGTTCGTCGTTGGCAACGCCTTAGAGATCGATCAACCTTCAGAAAGTATATTGCGACTGAGGTATGATTAAGTTTTTCATGGTTTAAACGTTTTTAATGGAATTAGATTCGGATCCTGTTGGGGTTTTTGTCAAAATTGTTTTGTAATTTCCGCTGCGTATGAACCCCAAAACCCAATAGCTTATGCACGTGAATAAGCTTCCATTTTATCTGTTCAAGTGATTCTTTATTATTTTTTCATTTTATGAAAAATTCACCTGTGCTTCTTTAGCCACAATAACCACAATACTTTGGGAGTTAAGATTTTCAAATGACCGTCCTTCTTGTATCGCATCTCTCGTGAGAAATTTATGTTAAATGAGAGTCCAAAAGAAGTTGAGTTGATTTTTGAATTTCCTTGAATACTATGAAGAAAAGATGGCCTAATGTTTCAAACTCTTCCTTGCACAAAACACTCCAATCATGGGAAACACATAATGATGGTCTACTTTGTTGTAATTTATCCATGAAAATAATCTTCCTTAAGGCCAATAGCCAACTAGATTGAAAAATGCCTTCACATGAAAACACTAGAAGGACTAAAACAAATGCTAGCTAGCACAAACTACAAAACTCCATATCATCCAAATTTAAGTTTACCCTTTAATGAAAATTAACAAGATGAAATCAACTCGGAAATTTTAGAACACCCAATTTTCTGTCTCATCACCTTCCATAGCACATTACACTAAAAAAATTGAAGAGAAGCCACAAACACATTACACTAAAAAAAAATGAAGATAAGCGGGTTTTTTTTTTTTGAGAAAGCAAGTTGTATTCATCACTGTAAATAAGTAATATGTACCCCGATATGCAAGTTACACCCAATTTTCTGTAAATTAGTTGTATTCATCACTATAAACAACATAGCGTACGTTGCGTGTCGATCCGTTATTAGAGTCGTTGGGGCATCTCATAATCTTTGAGCACTCCCCCTTTTTTCTATCTTACATGTCCGTCCCTACTCCTAAAACTAAACCAATGATTATAAGAGCAAACTAAATACATGAAACAATCAAATCTCAAACCCGCATAAAAATCACAAATCATTGTAAGAGCAAACAAACACCAACATCTCACTGTCAATTAACCAACAAGTAAACAATAAACATGTTTTGAGAGGAAAGAGAGAGAAGTTGCCAATGAGACACAGCGAGGCGCGAATCGAATGAGAGCAGAATAAGAGAGTAGAGAGGTCGAAGAAGTGGAGATGCGAGGGATGAGAGCACAATGAGCCACGCGAGGAAGATCGGAGCGGGGCAACTCAAAGACGGTAGTAGCAGGGCAGCGCAAGGACGACCAAAGTAGGGCAGTGCGTGGAGGGAGCAGAGCAGCGATGATGACCGGAGCAGAGCATCGCGATCGGAAACGGCATGATTTAGGTGATGGAGATGGAGAACAAATTTTTTGTAAACCGATTTTTATTATTATTATTTTTTTAATCGATTAAGTTGTGACATACTGTTATTATTCTCGATTTTCCACACAATGGACAATACAATACAATAATTCATTCCATATATATTCAATTTCGTCCATCTTCTCCCTATACAAACGGGTTTTTCCAACACTAGGGTTGGTTTACAAATTTTTTCACAAAATAGGGAGGCTTTTTTTTTATCACGGAAGTAGGCAATAACGCCTTCTCAAAAGATGTTATTGAGTGGGATGTTTTTGGTTTGCGGTGACGTGGCGTCCACGTGGCATGGGTTTGTACAAATAACGCCTTTTGAAAATGCGCTATCTGTACATGTGGCCGCCACCTCACCGCCATGTCAGCGACACATCACCTCATTCAATAACGCATTCTCAAAAGGCGTTATTGAGCGAAACTTGCATTTGTGAGGTGGCGCGACATGGCGCTGACATGGAGGCCACATGTACAGATAGCGCCTTTTCGAAAGGCGCTATCTGTACGAACCCATGCCACGTCACCTCCACGTCAGCGCCAACCTCACAAACGCAACTCGCCGATCTGTCTGTCATCCGCCACGTCATCGCCACGTCACCAACCGGACTCGCTGATCTCGTCCTCATTGCCGCTGGTCCGCGACGTCCTGGGCGTTCTTCTTTGCTGCTGCAGCCATTGCTGTGCCATGAATCATGAGCGAATTTGACCACGTCGTTCTCGACCGCTCCGTCCCTCGCCGCTGGTCGTCGTCGTCGTCGTCGAGCGATCTCGACAATTACAACCAAATTTGAATATGCATATGAGAATTTTATATTTGTATAAAAAAAAACCAATTTTGAATATATATATATATATACATTGGTTTCAACCTTCAACTCTCTTTTCTAAACTAACTAACATTAACTAACCTAACCAATTAAACTAAATAAACTAACTAACTAACTAACTAACTAACTAACTAACTAAATAACTAACTAACTAACTAAATAACTAAAACTAACTAACTAACTAACTAACTAACTAACTAAACTAAACTAACAAACCTTTACTAATCTAAACTAAATAACTAACTAACCTAACTAAACTAAATAACTAACTAACTAACTAACTAAGTAACCAAAGTAAAGTAAACTAACTAACCTTAAAACTAACCAAACTAAACTAACTAACCTAAACTAACTAAAACTAACCAAACTAAACTAAACTAACTAACCTTAACTAACCTAACCAAACTAAACTAACTAACTAACTAACCAACTAACTAACTAACCAACCAACTAACTAACTAACCAACCAACTAACTAACTAACTAACTAACTAACTAAACTAAACTAAACAACAAACCTAAACTAACCTAACCAAACCAAACTAAACTAACTAACTAACCTTAACCAAACTAAACTAACTAACTTTAACTAACCTAACCAAACCAAACTAAACTAAGTAACATACTAACTTCAACTAAACTAACTAACTAACTAACTAACATAACCAAACTAAACTAACTAACAAACTAAACTAACTAACATTAACTAACCAAACCACCTAACAATACAAACTAAGTAAACTAAAATAACTAACTTAACTAGCTTAATATCAAACTAAACATACTAACTAAATGGAACTAACCAAACTAAACTAACTAACATTAACTAACCTAACTAACCTTAACTAACCTAACCACATAAACAATACAAACTAAGTAAAGTAAAATAACTAACTTAAATAACTAAACAAACAACCAAAAAACGATCCACGTTAACCACCAAACGAAACTAAACAAACATCCAAGTAGCTCGAGAGTTACTTGTGAACTAAACTCGACTAACCTAACCTAACCAAAGTGTGTAAACTAAATTAACTAAACTACACTAAGGAACATACCCTAACTCGACTACACTAAACAAACATAACCTCAACACCTAAACTAAACTAACTTAACTAACTATATAAGCTAATTAACCTAACCAAACTAAACTAATATAACCTAACCACCGACACCTAACTAACTAAGCTAACCACTTAAGTTAAATTAAACATATAACCTAAACTAACTTAACAAACTAAACTAACTATTGAAGAGTAATCGAATTTACGACATTATAATAATATGAAAAACATGAGAAATAAGTTTATTCAATGAGAATGTTGAATACACGTACTTCGTGAACCCAAAATATAAGTTATTTACAAATCACCATGACATCAAGTAAACTCATCATGCAGGTCTATTTCGGCGGTTCCGTTGACGTTGTTGCTCGGTGTTGCAAACCGGACGTACTATTTGTCTAGTTGGACAATGTGTTTGTACATCCGGTTGAGGTTGTTGAGGTAGCTGGTCTTGCGATGAATCACGTCGAGTAGATTGATGCGTTTCCTTTGGTTCTTGACTCGACTCACCTCTGCTACTGATGCTACCAAAAATAGGAGGTGGAACCATCCCGAAATATTGGTTTCTGCATGGGGTTGGGGAAATGGAACATGAGGCTGCGGCATGGTCAACAAGTTCATGAATGAAGGGTCTCCACTATACGCCATATTGTAATTATATGGAGTAGGAGTATATGGACTAGGCATGTATGGAGGCAGTGATGGATACGTTTGATGATGAGGCATTCCATGGTCCACATATGAAGACGAAGGCCCAGGTGCGTAAGGATCAAAACGGTAAGAAGGAAGATTCACGCTCGGCGGCCCAGGTACGAACAGTTAAGGTTCTGGTCGGGGTGTGGAAGATGCAGGAATGTACCCATGAGAAGAATGACTACTCTCGCCAACATTCTCTGTTCTACTCACTCTCGAATGAGATGAACGTGCTGGAGGAGAACGTCTGCTACTCTCTGCAGCAATCTCAGTCTGAGTAGATGGACTTGGCGGACGAGGTTGTCTGGTGCGTTCCTGCACAGTCTCTGGTCGTGTTCGTCTTCTTCTCACCTCTATGTTTGGTTCGCCCTGATCGTCTTCTTCATCTTCCTGTTCATTATCGTCATCTATGTCTTGTTGGACGTCAATTCCGTCATGCAAAATAAAAAACCCAAAAATCGTAGATATGTTCAAGCGTTTTTAAGTGGATCGCAACGAATTGAAAGTCTAAATGAGCTTGAAACTAAATTAAACAAAACTTAATTAACTAAACTTAATTCACTTAACTTAATTTAAGTAAACGTAATTAACTAAACCAACTTAACTAAACTTAATTAAGTAAACTAACTTAAACAAACATAATTACCTCAACTACCTAAACACACTCACTAAACTAAACTAAACTAACTTAAACAAACTTAATTAACTGATTAACCTAACTTAAACATACATAATTAACTTAAACAAACTTAAACTAAGTTAAAAAAACTTAATTACCTAACTCACTTAAACAAACTTAAAACTTAATTACCTAACCAACTAACCTCGACTCACAAGCACACCACCTCACCGCCATTGTCGATCTCTCTCTGCTTGCCTCACTGCATCGCCTCTCGGCGCCTTGCTCGCACCTCCGCGTCGCTCCGTCAACTCCTCTCCTCCTTTTCCACTTCTTCTACTCTCGCCCAAATCCTCACCGTCAACTCCCGAACTCCTCGACTCATCTCTCTCGCCAACACCAGCCACACCTTCTCATGCTACCCGACCTCTCGCCTCTCCCCCTTCTTATATACCCGTCCCAACCCCCCTACAACACACCCGTGACGCCTAGACACTAGTCATCACGGGTGTGTCTTCTTCCTCGCGCGACAGGACAGAGACGCAGAGATTCTCCGCGTCCCTGTTGTGCGAGGAAGAAGGGGAGAAACACGGATAACGCCTTCGCAGAAGGCGCTATCTGTGTTACCCATTTTCATGAGTCCACGTGGATCCACGTGGACTACGTAGATCCACCACGTGGATCCACGTGGATCCACGTGGACTTGGCCAGAACGAATAACGCCTTTTGCGAAGGCGCTATTCGTTCTGGTTACATCCACGTCAGCCTCTACGCCACCCGTGCGCTGACATGGACAGGACACGTGAAAAGGCGCTATCCACGTGTCCACGTCAGCAAAAATGTACACATGGTGATAGCGCGTTCTCATTAGGTGTTATTGCCTAGATTAAGAAAAAAAGGCCCTTATTTTGCTAAAAAAAGTAAAATCTGTTGTACAATTGTAAATTTTGTTGTAAATTGAATTGGAACTTGCTAAGAACTAGAGAAGGAAATAGAAGACTAAGAACTTCTACTACTACAAATTACTACTACAAAGGAGAAGAGAAGAAATGAGATAGTTGGAATGAGAAGTTTTCATTCGACATGGTGTACTCTTACAATGAAGTTAATATCCTTTATATAGGTCATTTGGTATGATGACAAATGTGCCTTAGCAATGTGGGACTAAAACATACACCCCATGTACATTGAAGTGGTTACAAAGAACATGACAATACAAAGACCAATGGAAGTACATAACTACACAATATGTTGGTGTACATGCATGGTCATTCACACTTCACAACACTCCCCCTTGGATGACACTTGCTTAGAGATTGTGCCTCGTTAAAACTTTTACTAAGAAAAACCATGTGGGAAAAAATATAGTAAAAGAATAAGAGTACACTATTCTCATAAATATTAAGACGGGTATAATATTGTTAAAATTGCCTCATTAAAAACCTTGCTAGGAAGACCCAATGGGATAAAACCATAGCTAAGGGAAAAAGAGTGCAATACACTAATCAATAACTCCCCCTCATGTGAACATGGGTGAAACTTGTTCAGTTTCTTTACTTGCAATGTCTTTAAGTTTACGCAAGCCAATACCATATGTAAGTCTTTTAAATGTCGTAGTTGGTAAGGCTTTTGTGAATAGATCAGCAAGATTATCACTCGATCGGATTCGCTTGACATCAATTTCACCATTCTTTTGAAGCTCATGTGCATAAAAGAATTTTGGTGAAATATGTTTTGTTCTGTCCCCTTTTATGAATCCTTCACTTAATTGCGCAATACATGTTGCGTTATCTTCATATAATATGGTTGGAGAATCTTTTATTGAAGGCAATCCACATGATTCTTGAATATGTTCAATCGTATTTCTCAACCATACACATTCACGACTTGCTTCATGAATTGCAAGTACTTCGGAATGGTTGGAAGAAGTAGCAACCATAGTTTGCTTTACTGACTTCCATGATACAACAATATTACCACATGTGAATACATATCCCGTTTGAGAACGCAGCCTTGTGGATCAGATAAAAATCCAAAGATCGCATAACCTTGGAGATTCAATTTTATCCCTCTCGAGTAGAATAAACCCATGTCACTTGTTCCTCGAAGATATCGAAAAATATGTTTAACACCATTCCAATATCTTCGAGTTGGTGATGAGCCGTATCTTGCAAGTAGGTTGACAGCAAAAGCAATGTCAGGTCTTATACGATTTGCAAGATACAAAAGTGCACCAATTGCACTTAAATATGGTACCTCTGGACCAAGCAGCTCTTCATCACTTTCATGAGGTCGAAATGGATCCTTATCCACTTCAAGTGATCTGACAACCATTGGAGAGCTCAATGGATGCGCCTTGTCTATATAAAATCTTTTTAATATTTTTTCGATATAATTTGATTGATGGACAAATACTCCACTTGAAAAATGTTCAATTTGCAAACCAAGACAAAGTCTTATTTTTCCAAGTTCTTTCATCTCGAATTCTTTTTTCAAGTATTCGGATGTTCTAACGATGTCGTCGTGGTTTCCCGCTATATTTAAATCATCAACATATACTGCAATAATCACAAATCCTATTGATGATCTTTTAATGAAGACACATGGGCAAAGCGGATTATTTACATATCCTTCTTTCAGTAAATAATCACGAGGCGTTTGTACAAGATTCGTCCTGGATTGTTTCAATCCGTACAAAGACCTTCGTAATTTTATAGAGTGCATGTTATGAGGTTTTGATTTTATTTCATCGGATATTACAAATCCATCGGGATTTTCATATATATCTCACTGTCCTAGGGATCCGAGATATCTTATGTAACGACATCCATTAAATGCATATCAAGCCCTTCAGAGACTACAAGGCTTATCAAGACCGAAATGTGATTGCATCTATAACAGGAGAATATGTTTCCTCATAATCGATGTCAGGTCTTTGTAAGAAACCTTGAGCTACAATTTTGTTTTGTACCTTGTAACTTCATTTTTTTCGTTTCTCTTTCGTACAAATACCCATTTATATCCAACAGGTTTTACGCCATCTGGCGTTTGGACAATTGGTCCAAAAACCTCTCGTTTCCTTAATGCGTTTAGCTCTGCTTGGATAACATCTTGCCATTTTTGCCAATCAGGTCTTTTTTTACATTCGTCCACTGATCGTGGTTCTGGATCATCATCATTTTCACATATTTCAAAGGACACATTGAAAACAAATATATCATTAGAAACAATTTCATTTCGATCCCAAATCTTACCAGAGTTTAAATAATTTATTGAGATCTCATTATTTTCATCTTTTTCCTCTTTTTCTAGAGGAAGTTGTTCCTCATCGGAATCAACTTGTTCTGACAAACCATTATCAAATGATTCTTGTGCTTTCTCTGGAGTATTTTGATTTGTATTTATTTTTACTCCCGTTTTCCTCTTTCGAGGAATTGTATCCTTTGAACCAACCGGTCTTCCACGCTTTAAGCGTTTCGTTGGTTCTTGTGCATTTTGTTGCACAGAGACATCAATTCTTGCAGGAGCATTTACAGCTGGAATATGTGATTTTGTCACTTATTTTGCATCATTAAATGCATCTGGTAATCGATTTGCGATTTGTTGCAAATGAATGATCTTTTGAACTTCAAGTTCACACTGATTTGTTTGTGGATCATAATGTGATAAAGTTGATGCATTCCAAGCAATTTTGTGCAATTCCTTTTGAATTGACTTCTTATCTCCCCCTAATGGTGGGAAAATTGCTTCATCAAAGTGACAATCAGCAAAACGTGCAGTAAATAAATCCCCTGTTAAGGGCTCAAGGTATCTTATAATGGACGATGAGTTAAATCCAACATAAATCCCAAGTTTTCGTTGTGGACCCATCTTAGTTCTATTGGGAGGTGGTATAGGAACATACACTGCACAACCAAAAATTCTCAAATGTGAAATATTTGGTTGTTGACCTAAAATGAGTTGCATGGGGGAATGTTCATGGTATGCAAAGAGGCCTATAACGAATGATAGATGCTTTGCATGAAGGATTTGCATGTCCCCAAACCGAAGTCGATAACTTAGTTCTCATGATTAAAGGTCTGGCAATTAATTGAATGCGTTTGATCAGAGATTCTGCTAAACCATTCTGGGTATGCACGTGTGGAACAGAATGCTCAATGGTAATTCCTATAGACATGCAATAATTTTTAAATGCTTGAGAATGAAATTCCCCGGCATTATCGAGACGGATAGTCTTGATTGGGTTGTCAGGGAATTGTGCTCTTAACTTAATGATTTGTGCTAAAAGTCTAGCAAATGCAACATTGCGGGTCGAAAGCAAATAAACATGTGAGCACCTAGTTGATGCATCTATCAAAACCTTGAAATATCTAAATGGTCCACAGTGAGGATGAATAGGCCCACATATGTCTCCCTGAATGCGTTCTAAGAAAACTGAGGATTCCACAACAATTTTACTTGGGGATGGTTTAACTATCAATTTACCTTGAGAACAACTAGCACAATTATAATCACCAGCTGAAAATATTTTGTGACTCCATAAAGGATGTCCATGCGAATTATTAATTATTCTTCGCATCATTGATGATCTTGGATGACCAAGCCGGTCATGCCATAAAATGAATGTCTTTGGATCATAAATTTTCTTTTTTAAGACGACATTCGTTTCGACATGCCTTATATGAGTAAAATATAATCCAGAGAATAAAGCTGAGAATTTTTCTAACACTTCTTTTTTCCCATTTGAAACCAATGTGACATAGAGAAAATCTCTATTATTTTCGTTCATGGTTTCAATGTGATATCCATTTTGTCGAATATCTTTAAAGCTGAGTAAATTTCTTCCGGATTTTTCAGAGTATAAGGCATTGTCAACATGAATTGTTGTTCCCTCAGGCAACATAACATTTGCTCTTCCACTACAAGAAAAATGATATTTAGAAACGGGATTAGCAACGGAATTAAGTTCAGTTGCTAAGAAAAAGTGGTTAGAGACGGAATTGAGACGGAGTAATTCAGAGACGGAATAGAGAAAGATCAGAGACGGAAATAGAGACGGAAATAGAGACGGAATTAAGTTCCGTCTCTAAATAATGGTGCCAACATTCCCACCAAAACTTTCTTTTTTTTTATTACCGTTCATCAAATCTCGAGATTCGTGCATCATTCGATCTCGATGATTCAAAAATAAAACTCCATCTCTCTCTCCCGATTTGTCTCTCCGAAAACTCCATCTCCCCAACGCTCCCTCTCTCTTCCGATTCTCTCTCTCTCCTAAAACCCTATCTCCCCGCTTCATCGATCTCTCTCCCCGATTCTCTGTCTCTCTCCCCAAAACCCCTCTCTCTCGACGGCAGATCTCTCTCTCTCTCTCTCTCTCTCCGCTCTCTCTCTCCCGATTCTCTCTCTCTCCGAACCCCTATCTCCCCAAAAATCCCTCTCTCTCGACGGCGAGATCTCTCTCTCTCTCTCGCCGCTCTCTCTCGTCACCGCTCTCTCTCACGGACCGTCCACCGCTCTCTCTCCCTCTCAAACCCTCCCTCCTCTTCAAACCTCACTCCAAACCCCTAAAACTGAGGGCAGTTCTGTCCGACAAGCCCGTCGCCGCCGCCACCGTCGCAAACAAATTCCACCACTGCTTCACGACGGGTTTCTTCGCTGCGAGGGCGATGCTTTTTCAGTGGTAATTGCTTCAAATAGTTGGTAGATTGTTGTAGCATTAACACAACTTAATTGAATTGAGTCCTTTCTATATGCTTCTGATCTGTAAATTCAAATTCTTTCAGGTCTGGGACTCTCGTTAGTGCAGATAGCAGCGGTATTGTTCAGTTTCGGACGATCTACATGGCACTCTTCTCCAATCTCATTCTTGCCACAAGGGAGATGTTAATGCTTTAGCGGCTGCTCCAAGTCATATCAAGGCGTTTTCTCGTTCTCGATTGCCAGTGCAAGAAGATGTAAGAACAATTTGATTGGTGCACCATTTTATCTCTGTAGCTTGCATTTACTCAATCAATTTCAAGCTCATGCTTTTTCTCAGTATTTTATGCATTTGGTTTCGGAAAGTAATGATTTTGTTAATTTGTATAGTAAAATATTTTGAGCATTCATCATTTTGACATAGGAAAATTGAGGTATAGAGTGTGAGTATAGAATGTCACTTTGCACTGCAAGTTCCAATGTCGATTGTGTGAGTTCTTGGTTCAGCTATTGTAAGCTTGATTGTGATATATGCTTTGCACACACATACGTTACATGCATCTAAGTGCATATATTCATGCATTTTAAAGCTGCTTCATGCTGATTGTTTGTAGCCGAAATGGAAATGTTGTTAAAAGTTCAAAATAGTGTCACATTTTTTGCTGATTTTATGGATCTATAGGTAATTTTAATAGGTATTTTTTTAGGTTATTCTCTACAAGTTAAGTGAAACGGTTAGGAGTGCCTATTAGCAAAGAAGGTTTGCCTAGAAACTAATACTTGATTGTTGCATGTTTAAATCATTATGTTTCTCTCATTATCAATTACATCATCACTATGACCTTGACTATTTATGTTTACCATCTCATTCGATAGGTCCAATGCTCGGTGATAAGGTGAAGAGAAAGCATGGAAGTGAAAAACCTATTAATTTTAGCTACGAAAGAAGTGGGCTCATTTAGCGGTTCCCATGCTTATTTCAAATTTGGTGATGACACGAAACTTTTTGCTTACTCGGCCCAAGAGTTTACTAAATTTGCTCCCCGTGATATATGCCCTGCTCCACAAAGGCTTCCTATTCAACTGGCATTCGGTACATTGGCACGTGGCTCTTCTTTGGGGAACTCATATGATGCCAAGTCTTTTGTACTTCACTATTTTCTAAACTTTTTAACTCACGCAATTAGGTTGCAATTTTTGTTGAGAAGGAAAGTTAGCAATCCATTTTTGTATTTAGATCACATCATCAAATTGCTTTGTCCCTAGGGGTTAAGAGAGTTTAGAAAGACATTCCAATTGGTGTAATTAGAACCACGTGGTTAATGTACATCTTCCTAAAGCTAGAAATAATATAATTAATATTTATAGTTATTAGTTCAAATTTATTGAACCTAGGAAATGTAGTTCGAGTGATCAGGTGAATTTTTTTTAAGCCAATCCATATGCATTTTATTTTCTTGGTCTCTTGATGTCTTCCTAAAGGAGTTTTTTGTTTAACATATATGAAGATTTTGAAAGTATTCATCTATTTCTATGAAGATTTTGAAAGCATTCATCTATTGCTAAATATTTTCATGAATAACCCCTAAGGAAGACTTGTACATATATGCATATATGACGCTTGGCAGCCAACACACTTTACAAATTCAGCTGTTGCATGTTGTGTGTACTTCAAATTATCTTTATCTTATTTTTTGAAGAAAATTATCTTATCTTATAAACTGTTTCTTCAGTTAGTGTGTTAAAAAAAACTGTCTCTTTAATTTTTCAATGGACATTACTTGCATTTTCTTTGTTTCAGATTCTTGCCAATAAATATCCTTGCTCTAATAAATTCTACAAAGGTTTGACATTACATGTAGTAATTTTGTGCATTTTAATTTGGGACTGAGGCTATGTTGTTGTTGTTGTTGTTGTTGTTGTAGCATATTTATGTAGCATTTTATAGTGAAGATTGGGTAGTTGCAAGCTTAATGTTGCAATTATGGTGAGCTTCTAATTCGAGTTACCTCATTTTTTCTACGTTTGATAATTGATGTTTATAATGCTTTAATTTATCTTCTCCCCCATAATGGATGGCCTTGAAGTTCTCTTAAAACCAAAGTCTTTCGTTTGAGTTTGAAATTATAGAAATAAGACAATTTCTTCGTGTATTTTTTTTGTTTCAATTATGTTTTAATGCGAAAGAGCTTGGTAATGGGCCAAAGTGTTATTGATCTTTTTATAGCAAGGTATGTTGATCGAATTGCCTAGCATTATATATTGGCTTGTTTTGAGTTTGGAATTATTGATTGTTGCAGATAATATGCTTTTAGGGAATCGAAGGCATTCATTTTGCGGAATATGTAGCATTGAGCAATGGAGATTGTGGAGCTTGGAGCTTTGATGTCACTGTAACAAATGCCATGTGAGTTTGTTTTATGCATCCATCTATTAAAATGACAAGATTAGTTATATTCTAGTGGTGTTGATCGAGAGTTACATTTAAAGATGTTCGTTTGAAGATTTGAGACTTTTACATTTAAAGATATTCTAGTGGTGTTGTACCCTAATTAATTTGTGACTGAGGCTATGTTGTTGTTTGTTGTTGTTGTGTTTGTTTCAATGCCATCCTTTTAGCGAGCGTAAATGATAAATATATGAAGATTTTTCTTGTGATGCACAACATTATAATAGTATTAATTGGTTTACTTTTTCTTTTTGTTATTTGTAATTTTAGGTGCAAATGGAATGTAAGAGATTCGACATCATATCTTTTGTGTCATTGAAAAAAAGGGCTATGAGAAAGGTACTACTTCATTTCTTGACACAAATAACTTGCTTTTAGATCCTACATATCTTTTGGGTGACTAAGTTTCTTAACGTTGATTTAATTATATTTTGTTTGCTAAGAAGAATATATACTAAAGTTCCTATTGAACTCATCAATGAAAGAACCCTAGTAATTACCACTACAAGAAAAATGATAAAAAAGAATTAGCCAAAATATGTAACATTGAAATTCAGTTCAGTTCAAGGTGACCGTCTTTGATCACTATTTTTTTTAGAGGTTTAACTGAGCGTGTTAAAGTTCAATTCAGTTCTTATATTAGATAAAAAAGAATTAGCCAAAATATGTAACATTGAGCATAATTTTGGTTTGAAATTCAATGTTCATGATAGAAAAAGCTTATTGTTGGTTGAAATAGTAACAATTGATGTTTATGATAGATGTGTTTTCAATAATTTCATTATTCATCTTTTTTTTTCATTCGTCTTCTGCCTTATTTATTTATACATGTGAATATGTCAAATTGCCACCAGTGGAACTCATATCGCCGCCATCACTGATTCGGGTAGGACTCTCTTTATTTCTTTCTTTCTTTTTTCCTTTGTATGATTTTTTTTTTGGTGGAAACATTTTGAGATTTTAGCATAATGTACATCAGTTTTGGTTCTGATGAAGGATCAATTCGACGGTAATGAATGTAGTTTATGAGAACTTGTGTGAGATATGGATGAGGCGATTCACTTGTAGTTGTAGCTCTATTGAATTAGTTGGAAAGAGGATTAGCCTACCCCAGTTATAGGATATTATAATGAAATGAAATTCAAAATGGATAGTAAACCTTTTGAGAGTTGATGTTCTCACACTTGTGTTCTAGTTTCTTCTCGAAATGTAATGGACCTTTGTTATGACATAGATGTCAGTTGAAGGGTTTACAATTCTAAAAAACCACCTACTTGTGTCCCTAGCCTGGATAATATGGTTTAATGAGAAAAATATTCTTCTTTGAAGAAAATGCCTAAACGAGACCAATTGTAACTGCTTCTTCATTTGAAGTTGCAGAGGAGTTGTGATTCAACAAAAACTAGTGATCCTCATCCAATGATCTATATCTATAATGTTGGTTTTGCACTAAGATGACATCTTAAGAAGACTGGCATCTCCAATGGAATTTATAGTTAAGAGGTTGTGGATAAAGTTGCAAGTGTAGGCTTATGTTTTAATGAATTTGATTGTATTGATTAAATTTGTCGTCCTAATATTTTTATGTTATTATCTTCTTCATTCGTGTGATGTAGGTGAACTTTACATGTGGGGTCGAGATGAAGGGGATGGTATCTGGGGCTTGGAGTGGTCGTGGCCCCAATGAGGGTGGTGGACTTAGTATCCCATCCAAAGTTAATGCATTGCTGCATCTCATTGCAAAATTGTTTCTTGTGGTGGGTTTTTCACAATGGCAATCACGAAGATGGAAAGCTTTGGAATTGGGGAGGTAGAACTTATTTACTTATTTGCATAAGTTCAATATTTTATTACATGATATTTTTTTCCTTGCTTTGCACTATTATGTTCTCATATTTTGTCCATATGGCATAGGCCAATGGCTCAATGCCTATTGACAAATGAGATTTTAGTCATAAATCCTCTGATGAGTTATTTTGATCCTATATGGGGAGCCAAGATTTGCGCAACGGAGGTTGTCCTTAACAAACTAGGAACCTAATCAAATCATCTTTTGAATGAGAAAATTTGAAATATTTCAATTTTTGCAATTGTTCACTTCTGATTCCACTTGTGCTATGATAGAGAACGAAAATTAACTCATTTAAGCCATTTTTTTTTTGAGATATTACTAATCAATCACAGATTATGTATGAAAACCTATGAATTAAGAAATATTTTATGTCGAAATTTGCACTTTTCAAACTAAGGAAGGTGTGTTGGGACTTGTTCTAGTTAATGCCCCTTAAGGAAGGTGTGAATCCTATTTTGTAGGTTCTCAAATTTTTGATAACAAACACCAATTTTTTTGTTTTAGTTAGAATTTGTTCCTCAGCACCCCTCAAATGGAAACCCACCAACTTTGTTTCTAATTTTACATGGTAGTTTTTCTTTGTATTGAGTTCCTGCATTCTCTTTTTTGACTTGGACCAAAGAATTGCGTTTATCTACCTATATTCTTAGATCTTGTTCGTAGAACCAAAAGGAATGAGTTTTCAGATAGTGATACGTAGTTCTCCCATAATGATGAATTTCTTTTTCTTTATTACTTTATTTATGCTATGTTTGGCTCATACACTTGTGCTTGCGATGATACGTAGTTCTCCCATAATATTGTTTAAATTCCTATTATTGTTTGTATAATTTAGTGATTTTTTTCTTTTTGATCTTTTTTCAGGTATTTTGTACGAAGTCAAGTATTATTTGAAGCACAATCAACTTTATATAATCTCAGAACACTTCATTTTTTTTTCATTTAGAACAATTTTTGCTTTTACTTTTGTAGAAAGATACGATGTAGAAATTTTTTAGATTGTTTTTGTTGTTTCGTGTACAGTACATTGAAAAAAGATAATGTTAAGGATATGTTAAGTTTATATAAACTGTGCAATATCAATATATTATTTAGCTATGATTTTTATTATATATTGGCAGGTTAAATGTGCTTGGATTGAGACCTATATATATCCGTTGCTAATCAGAGACTTTAAAAATTAAACAAAAATGAAAATCAGAGACGGAAATAGCAACGGAATAGGAATACATACATGAATCAGAAACGGATCAAATTCTGTCTCTGATCCGTCTCTGATTAACAACGGATCAGAGACGGAAATAATCAGAAACGGAATTTATTCCCTCTCTAATCAGAAACGGAATTAGAGATGGAATAAATTCCGTTTCTGATCCGTCTCTAAATCAGAAACGGTACCGCATTTCCGTTTCTGATTGAATTAGCAACGACGTTTTTAGAGACGGAATTGATTCCGTCTCTATTCCGTTTCTGACTGCAATTAGAGACGGAATTTATGCAAATCAGAGACGAAAATTTCCGTTTCTGATTTGCTGTTTTTTTGTAGTGTTCCAGAGCCATTAATCAAATTGGAGATGCCAGATATTGTTTGAACATTAGCCTCAGCTAAGTTCAAATTGGAGAAATATTCTCTATTTTTAAGGATTGTATGCGTTGTAGCACAATCAGCAAGGCATATATCGCTCTTATTTGATTCATGACTTGAACACATGATTTGTTGATCCATCTGGACAAATAATGTTTGGCAAATCAGAAAAAGAGTCATATTTCAATGATAAAATTCATAATATTTTGCCTTTGATTTTGAAGGCATGGTAAAAGTCACAAAAATATTCGGGCATATATATGACAATATTTAGGTAAAATAGCCTTTCATATATGACTAAAAAAATGTCACAATTATGAGCGCTCATTGTCAATAATTATTTGCCCTTTGTAGTGGTGCACCACTTTTATTCCAATTTTTGGTGGAATTGTCAATAAGACCTTTACCTGATATTTTCACCTTTTCCACGTCCATAAATTTATTATTGCGATCATGATCATTATATGCAACATATGCTTCTTAATTTGAAGCTGAACTAATTGGACGGGAGCGATATTATATTTATAATATCTCATTATTTTACTCAGCTACCATGAGACAAGAAATCAATCCTTAATATTTATTGGATTGACGTGCGCACTCGATATTTGTTGCGGCAATAAATCGAGGCGGGCCACGTGACCTTCTTTTTATTGTCTCATCGGTCATATTTCCACATAACCTCAACATAGAGGTAATTAATATTTGACTGATTAAATTTTTTTGCATGAGACCCAGCCGCTCATTTTGAGCTTTTTGGAGCATTACCCTTTTGGTATGTATATATATAACTCCATAAGGTGAAAATTTCAAATCTCTAAAGAGAAATTGGTGGATGATTGTGTACAACATACAACCTTGCATGAATACAAGCTTTATTCATAATTTGTAATATCTAATTATCGTGACAAGAATTATAATAAGGTAACAAATTCAAACTATGGTTGATTAATATTTTGAAAGTAAATATAATATAAAATAATTTTCTCTGTTCTTTTATGTAACAAAAAACATAGCATATGATTAAGTATATGTTCACGACTTGATTCATTAATAATCAAATGTACTATTTGTATGAGTCGGTGGGACAACCTCCAGGTTGGGTGACGAGACAAAGTCTGCTTAAATGTCATGCCTCCTCGAACGGGATAACCCGTCTCCCTTTCAATGTTTAGCTTTACCGGGGACAAGGCTTACCCACTATCAACTCAAACTTATAGCATGATTTGTATTATAAAATCAAGAATAGAACAATTACTAATCTTTTGTAGTTTTAAGAGAAAACTAGTTATGTCACATATTGACTTTTGATTTCTGATGTAGAAGATCGTACAAGACGCAACTACAGAGCATACTTTCGCAATCGGTGACATTATAATGTATAGTATATGAATAAAGTATGCATATAGAAGTGATGCATGTAATAAAAGGAAGCAACCATGATAATATATAAATAAATTGAACTTATTTAAATAACAAAAGTTATATCTTCCTAGCTTTGTCTCCTTAACAAGCCTTCTTGAACTTCAAGATCTCCTTAATGCTAAAGCAAGCTCGTGCTGATAACGTGTTGTGAATTGAATTGGAACTTGCTAAGAACTAGAGAAGGAAATAGAAGACTAAGAACTTCTACTACTACAAATTACTACTACAAAGGAGAAGAGAAGAAATGAGATAGTTGGAATGAGAAGTTTTCATTCAACTTGGTGTGCTCTTACAATGAAGTTAGTATCCTTTATATAGGTCATTTGGTATGATGACAAATGTGCCTTAGCAATGTGGGACTAAAACATACACCCCATGTACATTGAAATGGTTACAAAGAACATGACAATACAAAGACCAATGGAAGTACAATAATTCATTCTATGTAGTCGATTTCGTCCAGCTTGGCTTGCTGACTCTGTCCCTATATAAACCCTTGCACTACTCGATCACCTTCATTATTTCTCCTAAAGAGAAGAAGATCAACAATGGCAGCAGTACTACTACTAGCCACACTTCTCCTACTCTTCATACTCCCAATTGTCTATTTTACCCTCATCGTAAAACGCTCCCCCAAGAACCTCCCACCAGGGCCACCAGCATGGCCTTTGATAGGCACTTTACTTCCCAAGCTTAAGAAGCAGCCTCACTTGGAGCTCACCAAGTTGGCCACCACCTACGGCCCCCTCATGCTCCTCAAGTTCGGCGTAGAGCCGGTGGTGGTTGCGTCCTCCCACGACGCCGCCATGCAGGTGCTCAAGACCCATGACCGGATTCTCGCAGGGCGGTTCGCCCCCCACAGCGTGAGGATCAATGGCTACTTTGAGCACTCTATGGTGTGGGCGGACTGCACCGAGTACTGGAAAATGGTTAGGAAGATATGGAGGACGGAGCTGTTCTCGACAAAGATGTTGGACGCGCAGGCCGGCATTAGGGAGAGGAAGGTTAGGGAGTTGATGAGGTTCTTGAGGAAGAAGGAGGGGGAGGTGGTGAGGTTCGCCGACACCGTATTCGGTTGCATTCTTAACATATTAGGATCTGTTGTGTTCAACAACGATGTGTATGATTATGATGATGAGAGTGATGGCAACGAAAAGGGCATGAAGGGAATGATTCGTCAGCTCATGGTGTTGGCTGCCATTCCTAATTTGGCTGACTTGTACCCTGTGCTTGGGAGCTCTGACTTTCAAGGTCTCAGGAAGGCGTCGGCCAAGTGCGTGTCCAAGATGAATGAGTCCTGGGCTAAAATAGTGAGGGAGAGAAGGGCTAGTGGAGACCACTCTAGGAATGACTTCTTGGATGTGTTGATTCAGGAGAACTTCTCCGACCCCCAAATTGATGCCTTGCTTTTAGTAAGTATCAATCCAAACCCTTATTTGACTAGTCTTACGGGACCTATATATTACAAATAAAAAGACATCGGTGCATTAATTAGTTGTCTGACGTTTGGCTGTGGTAGAGAATCGATGTTTTTAATTTTAATAAATTCGTTAATTAATTGTAGGAAATATTTGGGCCTGGATCCGACACTAGCACTTCGACAATTGAGTGGGCGATGGCGGAGCTGATGCGAAGTCCGGAGACACTAAAGAAAGTCCAAGAGGAGGTGAAAACAGTGGTTGGAATGAACAGAGAAGTAAGGGAATCTGATCTAGCGAGCCTCCCATACCTCCATGCATGCATGAAGGAGACACTGAGACTGCACCCTCCGGTGACATTCCTATTGCCGCACCGGGCGACGGAGACGTGCCAAGTGATGAACTACACCGTGCCGAAAGGATGCCAGCTGATGGTAAACACCTACGCTATTGGGAGGGACCCGAAGACGTGGGACGAGCCGTTGAGGTTCAAGCCAGAGAGGTTTGTGAACTCAGAGGTGGACTACCAGGGCAATGACTTCCATTACATTCCCTTCGGCGCAGGGAGGAGAATATGTCCGGGGCTGTCGCTGGCCACGAGAGTGATCAGGCTCATATTGGCTTCTCTCGTTAAGGATTTCGAGTGGAGTCTGCCCAACGGAATGCACCCCGGCGAGTTGGACATGCAAGACAAGTTCGGATTGGCCCTCCTCAAGGACGTCCCTCTTTTGGTGGTTCCCAAACTCAATCATATATTCTGATCTACCTTATTAATTAATGACAATATAATAAGTTTTTAATTATGTATGATATTAGTAGCACTTCATGGTTAATTAATTTTATTAAAATAATACTTGATGAAGTGGAGAATCTGGGATCAGCCAATGCATGTTTTTAGGAAGAGAAATGTTTAGGTGTGAATCTGGGATCGAATTTCTAGAGATTTGGAAAATAAGAAGTTTTGTCTTACTTATGCATGGTAATTAAGTATAAATTTCTAAAAGATTTGACCGTCAAGTATGAGTTTTTGAATTACTTCAATTGATCATGATTTGTACACAATATATATGATAATAAAAATATCTTGACAAATTAAATCCTACGATTTTAATTAGTGATTACTTGCCTATCAATAAATTCTATGATTTTAGTGATTGCCAATCAATCAATCCTATAATTTTGATAATTGCCAAGTAATAAAAATTAATGTTTTCTTTTAGTAAACTAGTCGTGTAATAATAATAATAATAATAATAATAATAATAATAATAATAATAATAATAATAATAATAAATAAATAATAATAATAAATAAATAAATAAATAAATAAATAAAACACTATATTTATAGTTATTCTCATCGAGTCAAACGAAAGGTTCATAAAAGAACAATAATAATAAGAAAGAGCAAAACACTATATTGCATTATTTAGCTTTTGTAGCATTCTATAGACTGAACAACATCTTTAAGTAATAGTAATCACATGCGGTAGTGTATATTGATCCACTATAACCGTTAAATATAAATTCCTCCATATCGTCTATTCATTCCAATTGAAAAATCTAAACCAACAGACAACATAAAAAAGGCAGCATAAAGGTCACGTAATTATTGATTTGTGTTATAGATATAATGACTCACTTCAATCTTGAACTTATGAAAAACGTACCAAACGATTAAATCCAATATAGAGCAAACATACCTAAAGGAGGGCGATCAAAGTGGTTTAGCTTATTAATGTTGTGAATTGTTGTTATATCACTGGATGCATGAAGCTATGGGTAAGTAGAACAACTTTTGAATGTACAGGTGATGTTGAAATCTATCGATCATATCTTGAATTTATTGGGTGATAATTGGTTGAGATATTGGGTGATAATTGGTTGAGAACTGGAGGAATATAAGGTTAGGTATGAGAAAATTGATTTTTTTGTGATTTTTTGAATGATGAAGGAAAAAAAAAATCAAGTCGATTGCAAGAAGAATGGATGAAAGTTAAAATTTATAGAGAGAATGTAACTTGCACTACACTCAATTCCTTGTATTTACTCATGATTTCAAGTTCGACGTACTCAATCTATTAATGATAAGATAACCACTATTAATTATTAATAAATGTACACATAATGTATAATTATATCTCTTGAAATAATAAATAAATAAATAACAAAAAATAACTCAATTCCTTGTATTTATCTATGATTTCAAGTTCAACGTACTCAATCTATTAATGATATATGTACATTTATTAATTATCGATAAATGTACACATAATGTATAATTATATATCTTGAAATAATAAATAAATAAATAACAAAAAAATAAGAAAATTGAGGAAAATAGAAAAATAGAATGGTGAGATGAGGTAACTTTTATACTTTCTCTCTCCTTCGACTTTTATATATATATAGATAGATGTGTTTTTTTATATATAATTTTGTTAGTTTTTTTTTAGGCAAATTCTTTTCTTTAAGTTTCGTTCTTTAATTAGTTTATTGATTTACGGCGGGGAGGCGAGTAAAATTACTTGACCGACAACTTGGGTAATGCGTCAAGCAGCGGCCTGTTGGGGTTACTCAACAAGAAAGTAACCCATTCAACTTGAGAAACAGATGAATAAAATCCACTAAGCCACGAACAATGCACCAAATCAATCACACCACAAAGAACACAAGATTTAACGTGAAAAACCCTTCAAATCAGAGGGAAAAAACCACGGGCCAAACTCTGAATAAATCCACTATATGAATAAAGAGTACAAGAATCTCAATTGAGGAAAATACAATATAACTCCTTCAAAGAACTTGAATGGTCACACCAAGATCTTGAAGAACTCCACCCTCAAATTGTACCCTTTCTTGATCACCAAAAAACTAACAAAGACTTCGCCGCGAGTCTTCAGATTCAAGATCTTGATGTATCTTCAATGTAGAGATAATTGTTGTTGCATTCACCGCCTTGAACGCACAACGTAGAAGTGAGAAAAAGAATTGCCAAAAAACCAAAAGCTGGCTAATTAAAAGTATATTCCAATTCGTCAATTCACTCCAATCTTCTTTCCTATTTTCTCTCTCCAAGATTCCTATTCCACAACCAATTAGATGCTTTATGTGTTGGACTTTCCATTTTTTTTGTGTGGGGCCCACACAAAAACCAACAATCTCCCCCTCCAACACATGGGGAGATCTCAATCATATTTGATGCTCAATAACAACTCAGCCCCACCAACTTGGTGCAGGACAGATGCTTCTCACGAGTCGCCACCTTCGTCAACATATCAGCTGGATTCTTATCAGTGTGAATCTTCTTCAGACCCATCTCATGATCATTCACAACTTCTAGAATCCAATGGTATCGAATATCAATGTGCTTAGTGCGGAAATAATAAGTAGCGTTCTTGCTCAAATCTAGAGCACTCTGACTATCACAGTTCACCGCATACCCATCTTCTTGCTTCAACCCCAACTCTCGAAGGAATCTCTTCAACCAAAGAGTTTCTTTGCTTGCTTCAGTTATAGCAATATATTCTGCCTCTGTCGTGGACAAAGCAACATACTTTTGCAATTTTGACTGCCAAGATACAGCTCCGGCTGCAAAAAAGTGAACATATACCCCGAAGTAGATTTTCTGCCATCAAGGTCACCTGTCATATCTGAATATGTATATCCCTCCAAAGTAGGTTTCGAGCCCCCAAAACATAAAGACATCGTCGAAGTACCTCTCAAATATCTCAAAATCCATTTCACTGCTTCCCAATGAACTTTTCCAGGATTTGAGAGAAATTTGTTGACCATACCAACTACGTGAGCAATATCTGGTCGGGTGCAAACCATCGCGTACATCAAACTCTCAACTGCAGAGGAGTAAGGAATATCCGACATCTCCACTATATCTATAGAAGTAGAGGGACATGATTTCTTGCTAAGTGTGAAGTGATTAGCAAGAGGTGTGCTAACTGGCCTAACATTCTTCATATTGAATATGCTCAAGACCTGCTCAACAAACTTTTCCTGTGACACCCATAACTTTTTGGATCTCCTGTCACGAATAATCTGCATGCCAATAATCTGTTTTGCCGGCCCCAAGTCTTTCATATCAAAAGAACTATCAACATATCATCAACATAGAGCAACAAGATCACAAGCTTCCCATCTGAAAATTTCTTGAAGTAGACACAATGATCTGCATCTGTTCTAGTGTACTCTTGACCCATCATGAAAGAGTCGAATTTCTTATGCCACTGCCTTGGAGCTTGTTTCAGTCCATACAAGCTCTTCTTCAACTTGCAAACCAAATGTGTTTTTCCCGTTACTTCAAATCCTTCAGGTTGATCCATATAAATCTCTTCCTCCAAATCACCATGAAGGAATGCAGTCTTCACATCTAATTGCTCAAGCTCAAGATCCAAGCTAGCAGTCAGACCCAAAATCACTCGAATAGAACTCATCTTCACAACGGGGGAAAAAATCTCATCAAAGTCAATTCCTTTCTTCTGATCGAACCCCTTCACTACCAAACGAGCTTTATGTTTTACTAGCTTGTCTCCATCCGTCTTCAACTTGTACACCCATTTATTCTTCAAAGGTTTTCTACCTTTTGGAAGTTCCACCAGCTTATAAGTATTGTTCTTCTTCAAAGAACTCATATCCTCCTGCATTGCTTTCATCCATTGAGCTTTGTCTTTGTGAATCTGAACCCCCTGAAAAGCTCTCTGGCTCCCCCTCTTCTGTAATTGTAACATAATTAGAACTGGGGTACCTAGTAGAAGGAAGCAACCCTCTCTCAGACCTTCTAAGTGAAGATTCAACTAAAGCTGTTGGTGGAGGAGTTTGCTCCCCCTACTCAGCATCATCAACTGGTTATGGCACATCAACCCCATGTTCTTCAAATGAGTCTCCCTCATGTGTGGCATCAGTAATGGAAGAAGACTCCAATCCAGAAACATCATCGACATGAACTATGGTTTTCTTTGATGTCTTCAAATCTGCTATGATCTCGTATTCATGAAAGGCCACATCCCTGGACCTGACAATCTTTTTCTTCTCTGGATCCCATAACCTATAACCAAACTCTGCATCTCCAAATCCCAAGAGGATACACTGAACAGTTCTATCATCAAGTTTTTGTCTCTGCTCCTTAGGCACATGCATAAATGCCTTGCATCCAAACACCTTCAAGTGGGAGTAAGTAACGTCTTTCCCAGACCAAACTCTCTCTGGAACATCAAACTCCAATGGTGCTGATGGAGAGCGATTTATTAAGTAGCAAGCAGTCCTGAGAGCCTCACCCCAAAACGACTTGGGCAACTTAGTCATTTTTAACATACATCTGACTTTATCAAGGATGGTTATGTTTGTTCTTTCAGCAACACCATTATGTTGAGGAGTACCCGGAACAGTCTTCTCATGTCTGATTCCATGTTCTGAGCAATAATTATCGAACTCCTTTGAAGTGTATTCTCCCCCGTTATCACTACGAAGGCACTTCAAGGATACGTATTTTTCTAGTTCCACCAACATATGAAACTTCTTGAGGTACTCAAGAACCTGACATTTTGTTCTCAACACAAACACCCAAACCTTCCGTGAAGCATCATCAATAAAAGTAACAACGTATCTGCCACCTCCCATAATTTTCACATCAATGGGGCCACAAACATCAGAGTATACTAACTCAAGTAAATTTCTTTTTCTTTCAGATGATGAAGAAAAAGAAACTCTATGTTGCTTACCGAATAAGCAATCATCACAAGGGTTCAAATATTTACCTTTGGCAAAGGGAATGTGAGACTTCTTTGCCGACACCTGCAACCCTTTCTCACTCAAGCGACCTAGCCGCCTATGCCACAGATCTGGTGAAGAATCATCTTCAATTGCGTTCAGGTCACCTCTGACGGTCTTCAATTGAGTCTTGTAAAGTGTATAGCTCAATTTTCCTCTAGCAACAACAATTGAGCCTTTGGTAAGTTTCCACTCCTTGTGGGGCCCACAACCAATAAATTGCTATATGTGTTGGACTTTCCATTTTTTGTATGTGGGGCCCACACAAAAACCAACACGACCCTCTTTCCTCGACATTCGGTAACAAGCTAGTTTTGTTACTCGGATGGAAAAACCTCTCGGATAACTCCAATGAAATTTCAATAAAATAGAATTTTTGAAAAGTTGGATTACTTTGAATTAACTTGTATATCATCTGTATACGATGCTAGGCTGGAAGTGGGCGCCGGTCAAAGGGTATGGTAAGGTTGCTTACTCAAATTAATGCTTTCAAACATATATATATAAAAAAAAAAAAAAAAGAAGGGAAATCATGAAGACGTGCTTGCAAAAAAGGTGTTCATATTATTGGAGGGAACACGTACCGTCCATGAGCATTATATATATATATATAACCTATAAAGCAGCACTCTCGTGGAGAATGGAGAATCGCCCAATAAAGACATGTTAATTTCATTTACTTAAGATTACAGTTTGTAACACTTTTGTCACTAAACTTATATTTGTTCCAAACATATCACTCAACTTTACAAAATGTTTTAACAAAATAACTATGATCACTTTTCGGTCAAAAACCCACCGGCGCTGCTGACGTGGCGCCACGTGGGACGAGCCGTTGAGGTTCAACAAAATATCTATGAATCCATGATTTCTACATAATTATGTGAGAATTGTGAAGGTAGGTGTTCCTATGCACAGCCTTGTCAAGTTTGAATTGTGTAAAGATGCTAATGTTTCTCTTACTTTTTACTCCTTAGTAGATAGGAAACTGAAAGTGTCGGTTGAGTCTGAATTATGAATTTATGATTTCTATATAATTAGGCCTTACACACCCTTAACTCTTGCATTTCTCAAAGATCTTACAAAGGCATCCCTCTAACAATTTGTTAGGTGTATTTTCCTACTTGATGAATATGACTGGATCAATGCATCAAAAAGAACTCCTATATTGCTATGTAAGACAATTCTACTGAATCCTTATGGCCCTTTTACAGAGACATCCTTGTGGTTAGTATTTTGAACTTTCATTTTCTCTTGTTCCCTGAAAGTTTTAACATAGACAACAGTAGCCTTGGAGTCTAATACAAACAACAACTTAGATGCCATGGCCATTGGCCATGCAACTTCGATGCAAGCACTAAAATATCCTTTATCATGTCAAGTTCTGGGTACATTCTGTGAATGCTTTCTTTCTTGTTCCTTGAAAGTTTTAACACATTTTCAGGATTGTATTGGAGCTATCGATGGTAACCATATTCTAGCAATGATTGTTGGAAATGATAGTAGCAACTATCGCAATCGTCATGGCTTCACTTCCCAAAATGTGTTAGCTGCATGTAACTTTGATTTGGAGTTCATATATGTTCTTTACGAGGTGTTCGTTATCATCTTTCTGATTTTACCGGGCAAGGGCGACATCCTGAAAATGCTAATGAATTACTCAATCTTCGACATGCATATTTGAGGAATGAGGTTGAAAGGTTGTTTGGCATATTCAAATTGCGGTTCACAATTTTTAAAAAAGCTCATCCATTTCTGTTTAAAATTCAAGCAGAGCTGGTGTTGGCTTGTGCGGGATTACATAACTATCTTCGCAAGGAGTGTCGTTCTGATGAATTTCCAATTGAATTAGATATAGAAGATGCATTGTCCTCAGATAGCGAAGAAGATGATGATTTTGAAATACTTTCTGAAACTCAAGAACAACAAAGGGAGAATGCCAACCAATGGAGGAATTTTATAGCTACTGAAATGTGGAGTGATGTTGATGTAGTAAATAATAATATGCATTAGATCTATGTTATTTCTTTCATACTTTATTTGTTATTTTTACAATGAAAATTTTTAATAACCCTAGTAGTTTATTTTTTCAAATAAAAAGTAACAGAAGCTTTAAAAAATGTGCAAGAAGTCCATCAAAGTCGATGTTCATGGATGTTTATCAAAAGTCATCAAAATTAAAAGTTTATCAAAGTCTATCAAAGTCCTTAAAAAAGTCCATCAAAGTTAATAAAAGTCATTAAAATAAAGTCTATCAAAGTCTACCAAAGTTTTTAAAAGTCTATAAAAATCTACAAGTCTCTAAAAATCATCCACTTATAAAAGTAACTAAAAGTCTATTAAGATCTCAATTGAATACACCCCCTTAGAGACTTCTAATTTTTGTCGGTTCCCTTATTCAATAAGGACTTCATTGTTCATAATGTCTTTTCTTATCAATTGTTTTTATCGACTTCTCCAATCACTCAACAACTTGTGAATTTCATTGCTCACTCATTATATTCTAATGTTTATGTTGATGAAAATGAAAATGATGTCGTTATTAACAAGATCTCATTTTTGCATCATTTTACATTTTATAGGATTTTTTTACAAAGAAGTTTTATTTATTAAGTGTATAATTATAATCTCAAAAAATGTAATATTATTATTTTTGAAAAAAATAATCGTATATATATATTTTTTTCAAATGCAAGAAGTGCATTTTAAAAATTTTAAACTATTATTCTTAACGAAAAAGATATAAGTTTTTTTTTACTTAAGTAAAAAAAATGCAAATTTTTTACACACAATGATCTTACTTTGTTCTTTTTTGCTACTAAAAGATTATTTATTTGCATATTTGCTTTGTTGATATTTATTTAATTATTTATTATGTTACTATCTTAATCGATAGTCGTAATTCATTAAAATGTCTATATGATTTTTTATTAAAATATAAAAATACTTTTTAAAAATTTAATAATAGTTCTTAAGAAAAAGAAATATAATTAAAAATTTAAAAATTTAATAATCATGCTAGTACATTACTTCCTCAAAAAAGTGTATTGGATTGATGATAATGAGTTCATGATTGATTTGAAGATAAAGAAAAAAAAAACGTATAGTGGATTGATAAGGAGTTCATTATTTCTAAGAATTTATTAACAAAATTTAAAATTGTAATTAAAATTTAAAAATTAGAAATACAAGTACCTTTTTTAGCTTATCAATATTCTCTAATGTGATTGATAAGGAATTAATTTCTAAGAATTTATTAACAAAATTTAAAATTATAATTAAAATTTAAAAATTAAAAATACAAGTACATTTTTTAGTTTATCAATATTCTCTAATTTGATTGAGATAAGATGTGAATGAAAAAACAAGCTAATCATGCTAGTACATTACTTTCTCGAAAAAAATGTATTGGATTGAGAAGAATGAGTTCACGATTGATTTGGAGATAAAGAAAAAAAGTATAAATCTCTTCCTCCAAATCACCATGGAGGAATGCAGTCTTCACATCTAATTGCTCAAGCTCAAGATCCAAGCTAGCAGTCAGACCCAAAATCACTCGAATAGAACTCATCTTCACAACAGGGGAAAAAATTTCATCAAAGTCAATTCCTTTCTTCTGATCGAACCCCTTCACTACCAAACGAGCTTTAAGTTTTACTAGCTTGTCTCCATCTGTCTTCAACTTGTACACCCATTTATTCTTCAAAGGTTTTCTACCTTTTGGAAGTTCCACCAGCTCATAAGTATTGTTCTTCTTCAAAGAACTCATATCCTCCTGCATTGCTTTCATCCATTGAGCTTTGTCTTTGTGAATCCGAACCCCCTGAAAGCTCTCTGGCTCCCCTTCTTCTGTAATTGTAACATAATTAGAACTGGGGTACCTAGTAGAAGGAAGCAACCCTCTCTCAGACCTTCTAAGTGAAGGTTCGACTAAAGCTGTTGGTGGAGGAGTTTGCTCCCCCTGCTCAGCATCATCAACTGGTTATGGCACATCAACCCCATGTTCTTCAAATGAGTCTCCCTCATGTGTGGCATCAGTAATGGAAGAAGACTCCAATCCAGAAACATCATCGACATGAACTATGGTTTTCTTTGATGTCTTCAAATCTGCTATGGTCTCATATTTATGAAAGGCCACATCCCTGGACCTGACAATCTTTTTCTTCTCTTGATCCCATAACCTATAACCAAACTTTGCATCTCCAAATCCCAAGAGGATACACAGAACAGTTCTATCATCAAGTTTCTGTCTCTGCTCCTTAGGCACATGCATAAATGCCTTGCATCCAAACACCTTCAAGCGAGAGTAAGTAACGTCTTTCCCAGTCCAGACTCTCTCTGGAACATCAAACTCCAATGGTGCCGAAGGAGAGCGATTTATCAAGTAGCAAGCAGTCCTGAGAGCCTCACCCCAAAACGACTTGGGCAACTTAGTCATTTTTAACATACATCTGACTTTATCAAGGATGGTTCAGTTTGTTCTTTCAGCAACACCATTATGTTGAGGAGTACCCGGAACAGTCTTCTCGTGTTTGATTCCATGTTCTGAGCAATAATTCTAAAACTCCTTTGAAGTGTATTCTCCCCCGTCATCACTACGAAGGCACTTCAAGGATACGCATTTTTCTCGTTCCACCAACATATGAAACTTCTTGAGGTACTCAAGAACCTGACATTTTGTTCTCAACACAAACACCCAAACTTTCCGCGAAGCATCATCAATAAAAGTAACAACGTATCTGCCACCTCCCATAGTTTTCACATCAATGGGACCACAAACATCAGAGTATACTAACTGTTGGGTTTTGGGGTTCATACGCGGCGGAGATTACAAAACAATTTTAACAAAAACCCCAACAGGATCCGAATCTAATTCCATTAAAAACGTTTAAACCATGAAAAACTTAATCATACCTCAATCGCAATATACCTTTCAGAAGGTTGATCGATCTCTAAGGCGCTGCCAACGACGAACGCCTCTATCGCGATCCACACACGAACGGCGGCGAGATTCGAAGTGCTAGCGTCGAGAGAATGTCAAACCTTTTGAATCTCTCCAAAACGATCCAGAGCATACCAAAAACCCTAAGTCGTTTCTTAAACGAAAAAGGAGTTTTGGCCTTTTGATCTTTTTTGTTTGTGTGTTCTAACTTAAAACATCTATTTATACAACTCTTGTATATAGACGGTTAAGTAAATTACACATATACCCCTACTTAAAGAAGTATAAGTGTAATACACCACAAAGACGTTTCCGTCATGAATTTTATCATATAAAATTCATTTTTCTGAACCATCTTAAAATCTCGCAAAACCATTCTTAGTGTGCGACCCAATAGGCTCATACAACGTTGGCAG
This sequence comes from Stephania yunnanensis, assembly GCA_039657365.1. Classification (NCBI taxonomy): domain Eukaryota; kingdom Viridiplantae; phylum Streptophyta; class Magnoliopsida; order Ranunculales; family Menispermaceae; genus Stephania; species Stephania yunnanensis. The sequence goes on from CM077592.1 coordinate 46,172,173, forward strand.
TGTACCAAAACACATTTTGGTATACAAGTCATAAGCGGCCTCTAGCAAGACATTATGACTACCCAAGTCGTACGAATATCAAATCGATACAACCTAGTCAATAATGTATATAACATCCTTTTGTCACACGATATCCTTTTGATCAAACATAAGGCATGAAATTGTCATCCAACATGTTCAATCGTACTAGTCTCGATCTCTAGGTAGACTGAAAACATCCAAGTGACATTAATCAATATCAATTCACTTAGACTAGGCCTTTTAACAGTCTAACACATCGAGGGATCCACTAGATATCTCTATTTATATGAGAGGGACAAATTCTATCTCGATTACACAACTTCATCACATTGCTCACACAGTAACCAATCACAACCTTTATAATCGTCCGGTTAAAGACAACGTTTGATTGTGTCAAATCACTGTGTTCCTAATGTTGAAGTCTCTGGTAATCTCAAGTCAGAGGACTGGAATATATACCTATCATGAGAAACAACTATGACTTAATCCATGTGATGTTCTCATAGCGGTCGGTCCAAGATTTTTGTTCCCTAACAAGTACTCGTGATCTTGATTCGTATCCCTATACGTATAATCATCATATGATAATCAAGCAAGACTCACACTAGTCTTAACTCATTATAGTTCCCAGTATAATGATCGACTAAGGACATTTAAGATATTTCTGTAAATACCCATGGATCTTATTATAATGTAAACATGCAAATTAATTATAATAAACAACAAATGAAATCTTCTATTTTATTAACTAAAAGTATTCATAAAGACAGTTAATGGATTGACCTAGGGCACATGCCCCAACAACTCCCACTTGCACTAGGGCCAATCATACATGCATCTAATGCCTAATGATCTAACATGACCATCATGTTTTGCTTGTGGAAGAGCTTTTGTCAATGGATCCACAACGTTGTCTTCAGTAGGTACTTTGCAAATCTTTACGTCTCCCCTCTCAATAATTTTTCTGATGAGATGAAAACGCCTGAGTATATGTTTGGATATGTGGTGTGATATAGGTTCCTTGGCCTGTGCTATTGCCCCGTTATTGTCACAATACAAGCAAACAGGGTTAGCAATACTTGGAACCACACCTAGTTCAGAAATGAACTTTTTAATCCAAATCGCCTCCTTTCTTTGCATCGGACGCTGCAATATACTCGCTTCACATTGTAGAATCTCGCCACGCTCTTGCTTCGAACTTTTCCACTCATCGCACCCCCCATTCAAAGTAAACACATATCCAGACTGCGATCTAAAATCATCTATATTTGTTTGAAAACTTGCATCTGTGTAACCATTTACAACTAGATCATTTTCAAAACCTCCATAGACCAAGAACACTTCCTTAGTCCTTCTTAAGTACTTAAGGATGTTCTTTACTGCTATCCAAAGTGACTCTCACTTGGATCCGACGATATCTGCTTGTAGTGCTCAAAGCATATGATACATCAGGTCGAGTGCGTAACATGACATATATGATAGATCCAATAGCTGATGCATATGGAATCTTATTCATACGGTCTCGCTCATCATTTCTCCTAGGACATTGAGTCTTGCTGAGACTTATGCCATGAGACATTGGCAACAATCCTCTTTTAGAGTCTTGCAAACTGAACCTATTCAGCACCTTGTCTATGTAAGCACTCGACTTAGACCGATTAGCCTCTTAGATCTATCCCTATAGATCTTTATCCCTAGGATATAGGTTGCATCTCCTAAGTCTTTCATTGAGAAACACTTCCCTAACCAAGACTTGACATTCTGCAATGTTGGGATGTCATTTCCAATGAGTAATATATCATCAACATACAAGCAGAAAAATAACTACACTCCCACTGACCTTCTTGTATACACAAGGCTCATCTTCATTCTTAATAAAACCAAAATCCTTGATTGCTTCATCAAAACGAAGATTCCAACTCCGAGAAGCTTGCTTTAATCCATAAATGGATCTTTGAAGCTTGCATACCTTCCTAGAATTCTCGGGATGTACAAAACCTTCAGGTTGTGTCATATACACGTCCTCAAGCACTTTCCATTAAGAAATGCTTGTTTTTACATCCATTTGCCATATTTCATAGTCATAATATGCAAGAATGGCAATTAAAATTCTTATGGATTTAAGCATGGCTATCGGCGAAAAAGTTTCATCATAATCAACACCTTGAGTCCGCTGAAACCTTTTGCTACAAGTCTTGCTTTAAAAGTATGCACTTTGCCATCCATGTCGGTTTTCTTCTTGAAAACCCATTTACATCCAATGGTCTTACCACCTTCAGGTAAATCAACCAAGTTCCAAACTTGGTTATCATACATGGATTGCATCTCGAGTTCATGGCACTTAGCCATTTATCTCGAGTCTGGTCCAGACATAGCCTCCTCGATAAGTAGTGGGCTCATTTTGGTCTATAAGCAACACATCACGACTATCGCAATGAGAAATCCGAATCTCTCTCGGCTCATGTCTTACCCTACTAGATTTACGTGGGCCTTGTGTCACTTGTGGAGGTTCAACTGGTTCGAACGTTGTTGAACTTCCAAAGATGCGGTTCGATGTTTACCTGTGATTCTTGAACTTCTTCAAGATTTATTTCTTTCCCACTAGTGTCTTTTGAAATAAACTGTTTTTCCATAAAGGCACCATACCGAGCAACAAACACTTTGTTCTCGGCGGGATTATAAAAGTAATATCCTTTTGTTTCCTTAGGATACCCCACAAATAAACACTTGTCGATTTAGGTGCTAGTTTTTCGAGACTTGTCGCTTTACGTAAGCCTCACAACCCCAAATCTTAAGAAAAGACAAACTAGGTCTCTTCCCGTACCATATCTCATATGGTGTTTTATCAACCGCTTTAGAAGGAACTCGATTTAGAGTGAAAGTTGCAGCTTGTAATGCATAACCCCAAAAGGATAATGGAAGATCTCGCATGACTCATCATAGATCGAACCATATCTAATAAGGTTCGATTTCTCCTTTCGAAAACTCCATTCCATTGTGGAGTTGCTTTGTGGAGTCGATTGGGAGACAATCCCACAATTTCTAAGATGATCATCAAATTCTTGGCTTAAATACTCACCACCTCGATCTGATCGAAGTGTTTTGATAGTTTTACCAAGTTGATTCGCACTTCATTTTGAAACGTTCGAAACATCTCAAATGATTCACTTTATGTTTCATAAGATATACATAACCATATCTCTTGAAATCATCAAGAAATGTAATAAAGTACGATAACCTCCTCTAGCCATTGTGTTTATAGGACCGCATACATCGGTATGTATTAGACCCAATAAATCACTTGCCCTTTCACCGTGTCCAATAAAGGGACTTTTAGTCATCTTGCCCAAGAAACAAGATACGCACGTTTCATATGTTTCTAAATCAAATGAATCTAGAAGTCCATCTTTATGGAGCTTCGTTATGCGTTTCTCATTTATGTGCCCGAGACGACAATGCCAAAGATAGGTTTGATTACGAAAATGACAATCTTCTTCCTTTTCTTTTGGGTGTTTTGAAGCGAGAACAGTGGGGCTTGACTTGTTCCATAGGCTTTGCGACAGTGCGGCAACGACCTTGGCAACTAGCCTTGCCTTTGCCTTTCTTCTTCATTCCCTTTCCTTTTGGACCATCAACACATTACTAAAGGGTTTCTTGATATTTTGTTCAGCAGTTTTGAGCATCAAATTTAACTCTGAAATTGATTTCTCCATATTATTCATATTGTAGTTCATCACAAATTGTGAGTAACTCTCTGGTAATGAATTCGGGATCAAATCTGTAGCCAACTCTTGGCTTATGGGAAATTCGAGTCTATCAAGATGGTCAAAATAGCCCTTCGTCTTCAAAACGTGAGGACTAACTGATGCACCCTCAGTCATCTTGCAAGAATGTAGGTTCTTGACAGTCTCGAACCTTTCTTGCCTAGCTTGCTGTTGGAACATTTCCTTCAGCGTTATAGCCATGTCGTAGGCTTCCATTAGTTCCATGTCCTTCGAAGTTCGGGAACCATAGTTGCCGCACATAATACATGCAACATCGGTAGAATCGTTGACATGCTTACTATGCGCATCCTTCACACTTTCGTAGCATTGGGTGGTGGGTCCTCGGGGATTGGAGCATCCAGGACATACAACTTGCGTTCATGCTTAAGAACAATTCTTAAGTTTCGAACCGATCAAGAAAGCTAGTCCCAGATAGCTTATCCTTCTCAAGGATGGATCGCATGACGAGACAGGGGATTATTGTTACTTGAAGAGGCCATTGATCTACAATAAAGATTATGCAAAGTTTATTTTAGTATAGAGGAATAGACTCCCACTAAATTAATAACCCTCCTAAAACGTATTGTTTATTTAGGGGACTAAAATCCATATTTCACCTAATTCTATGACAAATATGGCATGAAACACAGAACTAGATTATTTAGGTAGGTAACGATTACCAATTACATCTTATGTAATTTTTAGATCATTTTATGAGATACGGGACATCTTATGTCTTAGCATGTTTTTATCTCATCATTTGCCTAAAGCTCAAAACTATTTTGATGACTTTATTAAGTCGGACCATTTTAAACATTAAGGTAACTTACCCAACTTGTCTCACCAAGATAACACAATACACCCAACTATGGTCAAAACTATATTAGTGTGATCGAGGCCTTGACAAGTGTTTAAAAATGGATGGCACGAGACTTAAAATTTAATAGAGGGATTTTATTCAGTTTTAGTGATTTTATGTAAACAATGAAATATCATATATTTTATTGATTTGTTCAATCACTAAACAATTTGGAGATTTTTTATTTTTATTTTAGAAGACGAATCTCAATTCCGAAAATTAAAATTCGCTATAGAAAATCATAATTTTCGCTGATTTTATTATCATAAATTAACCCCTTAATTTATCTGAAATTAAGTCAATTAAAACATTTTTAATTAACCCGGGCCCACATCTAACTAATCATCTTATCCTAATCCAATTAGGACTTATCTTATCCTAATCCAATTAGGACTAATCTTATCCTAATCCAATTAGGACTTATCTTATCCTAATCCAATTAGGACTAATCTTATCCTAATCCTATTATATCACCAATAACAAGATTCTTGATATTTATCTCATATTCTAATTTGTTATCTATCTTTATAAAATAGAAACTTCATAACAAAATAGATATAACAAGATAAATAAATAATTTCGAAAATTAATTAATTATAAATAAATAATTTCGAAAATTAATTATTTATTTTGGATTTAAGATATTTGAATCCAAGTATATCACCAATAACAAGATTCTTGATATTTATCTCCTATTCTAATTTGTTATCTATCTTTATAAAATAGAAACTTCATAACAAAATAGATATAACAAGATAAATAAATAATTTCGAAAATTAATTATTTGCAATTTCGGTCTTCATCCAAATAATCACAAACATGTAATTGAATCATGAACTACTATCCCAATCGAACCTAATGGTATCATGGATCATAGAACACGAAACTAATTTCAATTAAATCACGAATATATGTATCATATACACAAAACATGATAATAAATCTCATGAGAAAACTTATGTATATCACATATACATCAACTATTAACATGCTTTCAATCATATATCATGTATATATCAGAAGAAAACATGCAATGAGTTTAATGGAATCGAACTCGATGGCTCTGATACCACTGTTGGGTTTTGGGGTTCATACGCGGAGATTACAAAACAATTTTAACAAAAACCCCAACAGATCCGAATCTAATTCCATTAAAAACGTTTAAACCATGAAAAACTTAATCATACCTCAATCGCAATATACCTTTCAGAAGGTTGATCGATCTCTAAGGCGCTGCCAACGACGAACGCCCTCTATCAGCAGTCCACACACGAACGGCGGCCGAGATTCGAAGTGCTAGCGTCGAGAGAATGTCAAACCTTTTGAATCTCTCCAAAACGATCCAGAGCATACCAAAAACCCTAAGTCGTTTCTTAAACGAAAAAGGAGTTTTGGCCTTTTGATCTTTTTTGTTTGTGTGTTCTAATTTAAAACATCTATTTATACAACTCTTGTATATAGACGGTTAAGTAAATTACACATATACCCCTACTTAAAGAAGTATAAGTGTAATACACCACAAAGACGTTTCCGTCATGAATTTTATCATATAAAATTCATTTTTCTGAACCATCTTAAAATCTCGCAAAACCATTCTTAGTGTGCGACCCAATAGGCTCATACAACGTTGGCAGTGTACCAAAACACATTTTGGTATACAAGTCATAAGCGGCCTCTAGCAAGACATTATGACTACCCAAGTCGTACGAATATCAAATCGATACAACCTAGTCAATAATGTATATAACATCCTTTTGTCACACGATATCCTTTTGATCAAACATAAGGCATGAAATTGTCATCCAACATGTTCAATCGTACTAGTCTCGATCTCTAGGTAGATCGAAAACATCCAAGTGACATTAATCAATATCAATTCACTTAGACTAGGCCTTTTAACAAGATCTAACACATCGAGGGATCCACTAGATATCTCTATTTATATGAGAGGGACAAATTCTATCTCGATTACACAACTTCATCACATTGCTCACACAAGAACCAATCACAACCTTTATAATCGTCCTAAGTTAAAGACAACGTTTGATTGTGTCAAATCACTGTGTTCCTAATGTTGAAGTCTCTGGTAATCTCAAGTCAGAGGACTGGAATATATACCTATCATGAGAAACAACTATGACTTAATCCATGTGATGTTCTCATAGCGGGTCGGTCCAGTACTTTGTTCCCTAACAAGTACTCGTGATCTTGATTCGTATCCCTATACGTATAATCATCATATGATAATCAAGCAAGACTCACACTAGTCTTAACTCATTATAGTTCCCAGTATAATGATCGACTAAGGACATTTAAGATATTTCTGTAAATACCCATGGATCTTATTATAATGTAAACATGCAAATTAATTATAATAAACAACAAATGAAATCTTCTATTTTATTAACTAAAAGTATTCATAAAGACAGTTAATGGATTGACCTAGGGCACATGCCCCAACACTAACTCAAGTAAATTTCTTTTTCTTTCAGATGATGAAGAAAAAGAAACTCTATGTTGCTTACCGAATAAGCAATCATCACAAGGGTTCAAATATTTACCTTTGGCAAAGGGAATGCGAGACTTCTTTGTCGACACCTGCAACCCTTTCTCACTCAAGCGACCTAGCCGCCTATGCCACATATCTGGTGAAGAATCATCTTCAATTGCGTTCAGGTCACCTCTGACGATCTTCAATTGAGTCTTGTAAAGTGTATAGCTCAATTTTCCTCTAGCAACAACAATTGAGCCTTTGGTAAGTTTCCACTCCTTGCCCCCAAAGATGTTGTAGTAACCATCTAGGTCCAAAGCATGAGTAGAAAACAAATTCAGACGCAGATCCGGAACATGTCGCACATCTTTCAGAATTACCGTGCAACCCATATTTGTCTGCACAAAGACATCTCCAATGCCAACTATATCTGCAAAACTGTTGTTCCCCATTTTTGCCTTGCCAAAATTCCCTGCTTGATAAACATAGAAGAAATCCTTCCTCGGAGTAGCATGGAAGGATGCTGCGGAATCAACAACCCATTCACTATCTCAGTATTAGTGACATGACCTTGATCCTCAACTAAAGAAAGCACAACCAAGTCTTCAATTGCATCTGATATAGCAGCCGTGGTATTCTGATCATTCGCTTTATTTTGATTTTTCTCATCATTCTGTTCTCTTTTCCACACTCTACAGTTTTTCTTTATGTGTCCTTCCTTGCCACAATGATAACAAGAGAATTTTCTTTTTCCTTGAGACTTGCCTCTAGATTTACTCCGCCCCTCGGACCTCTTGACTGACTTCTGCCTCTATATTCTGCAGTAGTAACAAGAGCTTGTGAAGTTTCAATGCCTTTATCCTTTCTCCTAGTCTCCTCGTCAAAGAGACTATCCCGCACTATGGATGAAAACGAGACACCGCCTGGAGCAGAATTACTTAGAGACACCGCTAAGGTTTCCCAGCTTTCTGGCAACGAGCTCAAGAGTAAAAGTGCTTTTAACTCATCCTCAAGCACAATCTTCAAAGCACTTAATTGATTGATCAATGCTTCGAAATCATTCAAGTGCTCTATCATCGACCACCCATCTATGACTTCATATTAACAAGTCTTCTAATTAGAGAAGCCTTGTTCTGAGCCCCCTTCCTCTCACACATATTCTGCAATTTTCTCCACAACTCCTGTGCATCAACCTCTTTGCTGACATGGTGATAAATACTGAGATCGATCCACTTTCGAATAGTCCCAGTAGTTTTTCGGTGCAACTTCCTCCAATTTACATAAGATATTTTCTCTGGCTTGTTTTGTCCAAATTCAATTGGATGAAATAAATCCTTGCAATAAAGATGATCTTCCATCATCGGTTGCCAAATTGAATAATTCGTAGCCGTCAACTTGACCATATTGCTTGATTTATCATTATCATCCACCATCTCGATTCCCACAAAGATTCCCGGAACACGAACTAACCGCGACTTTGATACCACTTGTTGGGGTTACTCAACAAGAAAGTAACCCCTTCAACTTGAGAAACAGATGAATAAAATCCACTAAGCCACAAACAATGCACCAAATCAATCACAACACAAAGAACACAAGATTTAACGTGGAAAACCCTCCAAATCAGAGGGAAAAAACCACGGGCCAAACTCCGAATAAATCTACTATATGAATAAATAGTACAAGAATCTCAATTGAGGAAAATACAATATAACTCCTTCAAAGAACTTGAATGGTCACACCAAGATCTTGAAGAACTCCACCCTCAAATTGTACCCTTTCTTGATCACCAAAAAACCAACAAAGACTTCGCCGCGAGTCTTCAGATTCAAGATCTTGATGTATCTTCAATGTAGAGATAATTGTTGTTGCATTCACCGCCTTGAACGCACAACGTAGAAGAGAGAAAAAGAATTGCCAAAAAACCAAAAGCTGGCTAATTAGAAGTATATTCCAATTCGTTAATTCACTCCAATCTTCTTTCCTTTTTCTTTATCCAAGATTCCTATTCCACAACCAATAAATTGCTATATGTGTTGGACTTTCCATTTTTTGTACGAGGGGCCCACACAAAAACCAACACGACCCTCTTTCCATTTTGTATGTGGGGCCCACACAAAAACCAACACGACCCTCTTTCCTCGACATTCGGTAACAAGCTAGTTTTGTTACTCGGATGGAAAAACCTCTCGGATAACTCCAATGAAGTTTCAATAAAATAGAATTTTTGAAAAGTTGGATTACTTTGAATTAACTTGTATATCATCAGTATACGATGCTAGGCTGGAAATGGGCGCCGGTCAAAGGGTATGGTAAGGTTGCTTTCAACTTAATGCTTTCAAACATATATATAAAAAAAAAAGAAAAGAAAGGGAAATCATGAAGACGTGATTGCAAAAAAGGTATTCATATTATTGGAGGGAACACGTACCGTCCATGAGCATTATATATATATAAAACCTATAAAGCAGCACTCACTACAAAATTTCGTATCCTCGTGGAGAATGGAGAATCGCCCAATAAAGACGGGTTAATTTCACATACTTAGTTTGTAACACTTTCGTCACTAAACTTATATTTGTTCCAAACATATCACTCAACTTTACAAAATGTTTTAACAAAATAACTATGATCACTTTTCGGTCAAAAATCCACCGGCACTGCTGACGTGGCGCCACGTGGGACGAGCAGTTGAGGTTCAACAAAATATCTATGAATCCATGATTTCTACATAATTATGTGAGAATTGTGAAGGTAGGTGTTCCTATGTACAGCCTTGTCAAGTTTTAATTGTGTAAAGATGCTAATGTTTCTCTTACTTTTTACTCCTTAGTAGATAGGAAACTGAAAGTGTCGGTTGAGTCTGAATTATGAATTTATGATTTCTACATAATTAGGCCTTACACACCCTTAACTCTTGCATTTCTCAAAGATCTTACAAAGGCATCCCTCAAACAATTTGTTAGGTGTATTTTCCTACTTGATGAATATGACTGGATCAATGCATCAAAAAGAACTCCTATATTGCTATGTAAGACAATTCTACTGAATCCTTATGGCCCTTTTACATAGACATCCTTGTGGTTAGTATTTTGAACTTTCATTTTCTCATGTTCCTTGAAAGTTTTAACACAGACAACAATAGCCCTGGAGTCTAATACAAACAACAGCTAGATGCCATGGCCATTGGCCATGCAACTTCAGTGCAAGCACTAAAATATCCTTTATCATGTCAAGTTCTGGGTACATTCTGTGAATGCTTTCTTTCTTATTCCCTGAAAGTTTTAACACATTTTCAGGATTGTATTGGAGCTATCGATGGTAACCATATTCTAGCAATGATTGTTGGAAATGATAGTAGCAACTATCGCAATCGTCATGGCTTCACTTCCCAAAATGTGTTAGCTGCATGTAACTTTGATTTGGAGTTCATATATGTTCTTAGCGGATGGGAAGGATCGGCGCATGACTCAAGAATATTGAGTGATGCTTTATCTAGGAGAAATAGACTTAAAGTACCACAAGGTATGATCTAATTAATGTCAAAATTACTTGTTTTTATATTCTTGTATTTAATTTATTTATTTTTAATATGTTTTTAGGTAAATATTTTTTGGTGGACTGTGGTTTTCCGAATCGGCGTCAATTTTTAGCTCCTTTTTCGAGGTGTTCGTTATCATCTTTCTGATTTTACCGGGCAAGGGCGAAATCCTGAAAATGTTAATGAATTACTCAATCTTCGACATGCATATTTGAGGAATGTGGTTGAAAGGTTGTTTGGCATATTCAAATTGCGGTTCACAATTTTTAAAAAAGCTCCTCCATTTCCATTTAAAATTCAAGCAGAGCTGGTGTTGGCTTGTGCGGGATTACATAACTATCTTCGCAAGGAGTGTCGTTCTGATGAATTTCCAATTGAATTAGCTAGATACATAAGATGCATTGTCCTCACAAAGTGAAGAAGATGATGATTTTGAAATACTTTCTGAAACTCAAGAACAACAAAGGGAGAATGCCAACAAATGGAGGAATTTTATAGCTACTGAAATGTGGAGTGATGTTGATGTAGTAAATAATAATATGCATTAGATCTATGTTATTTCTTTCATACTTTATTTGTTATTTTTACAATAAAATTTTTTAATAACCCTAGTAGTTTATTTTTTCAAATAAAAAGTAACCGAAGCTTTAAAAAATGTGCAAGAAGTCCATCAAAGTCAATGTTCATGGATGTTTATCAAAAGTCATCAAAATTAAAAGTTTATCAAAGTTTATCAAAGTCTATCAAAGTCCTTAAAAAAGTCAATCAAAGTTAATAAAAGTCATTAAAATAAAGTCTATCAAAGTCTACCAAAGTTTTTAAAAGTCTATAAAAATCTACAAGTCTCTAAAAGTCATCCACTTATAAAAGTAACTAAAAGTCTATTAAGATCTCAATTGAATACACCCCCTTAGAGACTTCTAATTTTTGTCGGTTCCCTTATTCAATAAGGACTTCATTGTTCATAATGTCTTTTCTTATCAATTGTTTTTATCGACTTCTCCAATCACTCAACAACTTGTGAATTTCATTGCTCACTCATTATATTCTAATGTTTATGTTGATGAAAATGAAAACGACGTCGTTATTAACAAGATCTCATTTTTGCATCATTTTACATTTTATAAGATTTTTTTACAAAGAAGTTTTATTTATTAAGTGTATAATTATAATCTCAAAAAATGTAATATTATTATTTTTGGAAAAAATAATCGTATATATATTTTTTTTTCAAATGCAAGAAGTGCATTTTAAAATTTTTAAACTATTATTCTTAACGAAAAAGATATAAGTTTTTTTTTACTTAAGTAAAAAAAGTGCAAAATTTTTACACACAATGATCTTACTTTGTTCTTTTTTGCTACTAAAAGATTATTTATTTGCATATTTGCTTTGTTGATATTTATTTACTTATTTATTATGTTACTATCTTGATAGTCGTAATTCATTAAAATGTCTATATGATTTTTTATTAAAATATAAAAATACTTTTAAAAATTTAATAATAATTCTTAAGAAAAAGAAATATAATTAAAAATTTAAAAATTTAATAATCATGTTAGTACATTACTTCCTCAAAAAAAGTGTATTGGATTGATGATAATGAGTTCATGATTGATTTGAAGATAAAGAAAAAAAAAACGTATAGTGGATTGATAAGGAGTTCATTATTTCGAAGAATTTATTAACAAAATTTAAAATTGTAATTAAAATTTAAAAATTAGAAATACAAGTACCTTTTTTAGCTTATCAATATTCTCTAATGTGATTGATAAGGAATTAATTTCTACGAATTTATTAACAAAATTTAAAATTATAATTAAATTTTAAAAATTAAAAATACAAGTACATTTTTTAGCTTATCAATATTCTCTAATGTGATTTAGATAAGATGTGAATGAAAAAATAAGCTAATCATGCTAGTACATTACTTTCTCGAAAAAAAGTGTATCGGATTGATGAGAATGAGTTCACGATTGATTTGGAGATAAAGAAAAAAAAAGTATAGTGAATTGATAAGGAGTTAGAGTTTGATTTGAATACAAAAGAAAATGTTGATTTGAAGATAAAAAAAGTATGGGTAAATAGATAAATTTCATTACCACTCAAAAATTTGTGATTCGTGCTTTTATATATACGATAGATATATATTAGTTTATTGATTTAAGAGGGGGAGGCGAGTAAAATTACCTGACCGGCGACTTAGGTAATGTGTCAAGCAGCGACCCTCTTTCCTCAATATTCAGTAACAAGCTAGTTTTTTTACCCGGACAGAAAAACCAATCGGGTAACTCCAAGGAAGTTGAAGTTTCAATAAAATAGAATTTTGGAAAAGTTGGATTACTTTGAATTGATTTGTATATCATCAGTATACAATGCCGGAAGTGGGCGCCGGTCATGGGGTATGGTAAGGTTGCTTAATCAAATTAATATTGCTTTCAAACTTATCAAAAAAAACAAAGAAAAAAAGAAGGGAAATCTTGAAAACGTGCTTGAAAAAGTGAAAAAGTTGTATTGCTCAAAAAAGGTATTCATATTATAGGGGGGAACATGTACCGTCCATGTCAGACCCAATGATCATTAAACAACAAAAAAAAAAAAACAACCGAAAAAGTAGCACCCACCACTAGTGCGCTGGATCCACGAATTGGACATGACAAATCACCTTTATGTACATGCAGAGAGATATTTTTAACATCATTATCATTGCCGATTAAAATCAAATAATAAGTTACAACAACACCACAATGATCTCAATTAATTATACACATTAATCGGTCAATCGCTCAATACAAATCAATTGAGATTCTCAAATCATGTCGTAGCATCACCAATCTTTAAGACTTTACAATGAAACTAAAACAACAACTGTAAAAACTCTGTTGATGAAGTTTCATATATAACCAACAAAATTTGCCCATAAAACTCTCTGTTTGGTCTATCTTAAGTAAAAAAAAATCAGTGCAATCAAGAACCATTATTTACACGAAGAATAAATATCTTACATTGAAATCTCGTTTTCAATATCCAAACCAGAAGGACCGCCTTCTCTTTCCTTCACTATTAGCGATGGTTTGAGGTTGTTGGGTTCACTTCCTTCCTCCACTGTTCGCGAGAGTTCGACTTCAATGCCTTCACCTTCTTGTTCCATTATCAAAAATCTCGGCTACAAAATACTCGGTTAACCCAATCGAGGCCGATTGGTTGAGCGAGATAGAGGTAGCGCGCGCGCGCGAGAGAGAGAGAGAGAGAGAGAGAGAGCGAGGAAAAAGACGAGCCATTAGGGGGAGGGGAGAGCACGACTGAGACCTTACCTCGTGAAGTCGAGGTCGATTGGTTGCGCGAGAGAGAGAGAGAGAGAGAGAGAGAGAGAGAGAGACGAGCCAATGGGGGGAAGGGAGAGCCCGACTGAGCCCTAATAAGTGTGGGGTGAACTTAACAGGGGGCGGGCGTGTGTGTGTGTTCAATGTCATGTCATTACTTAAAAACTTAAGTGACCTCCCATGAAATCCCACGTGGCGCCACGTCAGCAGAGCTGGCGGGTTTTCGATCGGAGAGTGGTCGGAGTTATTTTGTTGAAATGTTTTGTAAAGTTGAGTGATATATTTGGACAAATGTAAGTTTAGTGACCAAAGTGTTACGAACTCTAATCTTGAGTGACCATCTGTGAAATTAACCCTAATTAAGCAAGCCAACCTAGGGATGCAAGCGGCCAGCGAATCCTCGTGGAGAATAGAGAATCCCCGCAATAAAGATAGAGACAAAGAATTTAAGTGGGAGTAGAGGTGGGGATGAAAAAAAATTCATATCTACGCGGGTACGAGTATAAAGATGGAGAAAAAAATATATATCTGTTGAGATCCCCATGAAAAATCCTTGCAGTGATCTCTTGGATATCCCTATTAGAGGAGATCCACGAGGATCCCCATACATCAATTTTATATATGTATACTGTTGGGGCATGTGTCCTAGGTCAATCCATTAACTGTCTTTATGAATACTTTTAGTTAATAAAATATAGGATTTCATTTGCTGTTTATTATAATTAATTTGCATGTTTACATTATAATAAGATCCATGGCTATTTACAGAAATATTCTAAATGCCCATAGTCGATCATTATACTGGGAACTATAATGAATTAAGACTAGTGTGAGTCTTGATTGATGATCGTATGATGATTATACGTATAGGGATACGAATCAAGATCACGAGTACTTGTTAGGGAACTAAGTATTGGATCGACCCGCTATGGGGACATCACATGGATTAAGTCATAGTTGTTTCTCATGATAGGTATATTTTTCAATCATTTGACTTGAGATTACCAGAGACTTCAACATTAGGAATATAGTGATTTGACACAATCAAACGTTATCTTTAACCGGACGATTATAAAGGTTGTGATTGGTCACTGTGTGAGCAATGTGATGAAGTTGTGTAATCAAGATAAAATTTGTCCCTTTCATATAAAGAGAGATATCCAGTGGATCCCTCGATGTGATAGACTGTTAAAAGGCCTAGTCTAAGTGAATTGATATTGATCAAAGTCACTTGGATGTTTCCAGTCTACCTAGAGATCGAGACTAGTACGATTGAACATGTTGGATGACAATTCCATGCCTTATGTTCGATCAAAAGGATATCGTGTGACAAAAAGATGTTATATACACTATTAATTAGGTTGTATCGATCTGATATTCGTACAACTTGGGTAGTCATAATGTCTTGCTAGAGGCCGCTTATGACTTGTATACGAAAATGTGTTTTTGTACACTACCAACGTTGTATGAGCCTATTGGGTCGCACACTAAGAATGATTTTGCGAGATTTTAAGATGGTTCAGAAAAATGAATTTTATATGATAAAATTCATGACGGAAATGTCCTTGTGGTGTATTACACTTATACTTCTTTAAGTAGGGGTATATGTGTAATTTACTTAACCGTCTATATACAAGGGTTGTATAAATAGACGCTTTAAGTTAGAACACACGTACGAAAGATCAAAAGGCCGAAACTCTATTTTCGTTTTAGAAACGACTTAGGGTTTTTGGTATGCTCTGGATCGTTTTGGAGAGAAACAAAAGGTTTGGTATTCTCTCGAAGCTAGCACTTCGAATCTCGGCCGCCGTTCGTGTGTGGACTACTGGTAGAGGGCGTTCGTCGTTAGCAGCGCCTTAGAGATCGATCAACCTTCTGAAAGGTATATTGCGACTGAGGTATGATTAAGTTTTTCATGGTTTAAACGTTTTTAATGGAATTAGATTCGGATCCTGTTGGGCTTTTTGTCAAAATTGTTTTGTAATCTCCGCTGCGTATGAACCCCAAAACCCAACATATACAAGTATACAATATGATATATTATGTATATATATATATATATATTAATATTTCATGGTATCCACCCAAAACACTTGTGATTGATACACATAACAAACAAACTCTAATGAGATTTATAGTTTTAACTTAATTAGTTAAATAAATAAAATATTTTCATTACCAAATTACATTAATTATATGTTTTGTTTTGAATTCTTTGCAATTATATTTACATTTTACAAATTTAGAATCAAATAAAAAATTGCAACACCTTATTTTACAAATTACCAAACTACATTAATTAACTATATGCCTATGCATATGCTAGCAATAGACATATGTATATTATGTGTATAAATACTATTTAAAAATATCAATACACATATACTTTTTATAATTATTTGAGAAAAATTAAAGGGGGACATATTTCTTCGTGGTGATTCCTCTCGAAAATCTCAGCGAGGATCCCTAATAGGAAAAAAAAAATTCCACATGGATTCTCCATCGATCCCTACAGGAATTAGACCAGGATAAGTATGAGAATTCATCATCCCTGCATGGGTATGAGGATGGGGGGATGAATTCTTTAGGGGTGATGAGGATGGAGATGGGTCCTCATCCCCTACCCTCCCCATTTGCATCCCTAGGCCAACTTTAACTTACTGTTGACTGACATAGGGGCGGAGCCATATGCATGGTTGTCTTAAGCGGTAGCAAATGCGACTTGCATGTGACCCCCCTTATACACATATTTGCTTAGTAGAAAAACAAAAAAATAAAAATGCCGAGATTAACCTACTTCTCAAAATATTGCTTAGTGTGTCATTGATCTACCCTTGGATAGCTTGAAATCTTGGCTCCGTCCCTAGACCGACAGCCAACTTATCAACCATTTTTCTTCTATGGATTCTTTAGATAAATGCTACACATACTCGGTGAGTGGTGGGTGAACGCACTTACTAAATTACTCACTACACTTGTCTAAGTGAAATATGACATAAGTTATGAACCCCGCTCTCTAAATAAATCAAATAACTTTTATTATTTTTTTCAAAAAAGTTAGTACTAAAATAATACCCATCGAATCCCCTACTATGTACAATGTGAGACCGTTGATCTCCGCCAACACCGATACTGTCATCAACTTAGCCATCTTCAACTCTTAAGTGTGTGATTTTATTTTAAAAGACATCGGTACTAGTTAAGGGGAGATCATCATTTATATAATTCTTTGTGAAGTTTCATTTAATTGATGTAAGACTATTATTTTGGTTCACACATCTTTATACTCCACCTTGGACTGAAATGCATTCAAGAGGTTTTTCTTTTCTAGATGGGTCCCAATCGAAACCTCGACTCTGGTACCATGTTAAATTTTCATGTATGCAGCACATTATCCGTTAAGCTGCTCACTCGCGGCACTTCTCTGCGAGTCTATGATTTCTGCCAGTATCGATATTGTCTCCGACTTAACTACCTTTCAACTCTTGGTGTGGGGTTTTACCTTTAAAGGCCTCGATTTTAGTTGGGAGGGGATAATCAATTATATACTTCTTTATGAAGTATTCTTTTAATCGATGTAAGACTAATTTCGATCCACACATCTCAACACTCCACTTTGGACCGAAATTCACATAATCCAAGAATTTTTTTTTCCTCTTAGGTTCTATTCCAATCATAGGCTCTGATACTATATAAATTCTCTCGGTCGCGCCTCACACGCATGCATGAGCCCGCTGATCTTAAACATTAAAAATAGCGAGAGGTCAAGCCATATTTATCTAACGCACTGCTCAAAAGTAATATTTTTTCACTCCACAGGCTGGTAACGAGCCTGGTTGGGCGCTATTCAAGATCGAAGCCGCATACATGTGTGGCTGAGTGTGGCTTCCCTCAGCTATAGCTCGGGGCAATTTTTTATGTGTACCTTATGCATATAGTTGATTACTAATTAAAAAATTTGTAAACAAATTTATAAACTAGCTCATTCTTCAAATTAATGTCTAAATTACCCTTTGATTTAGCAGGGGCTAAAGTTCACCCAACACTTTATTTTTGGATTGGACCTGAGCAGGTTTACGTGGGCCATACTGTAATTCTCAATTTTATAATATATATTATTGTTTGATATGAATCTATGCTACCAACAAATTTAATGAAGTGGTCCAAAGGCTTTTCTGGCAGAGATCGAGTCATGAAATGGACCTGAAAATGGTCCCTATAAAAAGTTTGTTTCCCAGTCCAACCTGGATGACAACTATTTTGATGGTCAAGTCCGGATCCATAGCTAAGATCGAGTCATGAAATGGACCTGAAAATTGTCACTATAATAAACTCATTTAAAATTTTGACCAAACAAAAAAAACTCATTTAAATTAGTTCGTCTCTTCTATTTTCTTTTATCAGGGCCAGCACTATCCTTTTGGAGGCCTAGAGCAAAACTTAAAAATGAGGGTCTATTATATAAAAATAAACAATTATAATTAAAAATCAGGCAAAATTTGAATAAGATGCGTTGAACTTATGATCAATTGATTAAAATAATTTTAGACCTTTTTCTCTCATTCTTTCTCTAAATTGTTGACTTAGCAATGAAAAGTATAGCATGAGGAGTTAAAAAGGGCTAGTTATGAAAATAGAAATACATAAATTAATCAAAAAGTAGTTTAAAAATAAAAAATATGGTGAGTAATGAAAGAAAACGACAATTAACAAAAAATTCAACGAATAACTGTATAAAAATAAAAATAAAACAACTAAATAAGTTCAACAAGTGCATTTTGTGAAACAAGTTTTTTTTACTATCTCATTATAATTAATAGTCGATAATAAATCTTCATCAATCGAAACTGGCAATATGCCAATCATCAAATAGTTGTTATCTCATTATAATTAATAGGGTTATTAATTATAAACAAATAGTTTGAGTTTGGTCAGTTATGAATTCAAACAAAATCATATGAATTTCCTAAAACATGAGATCCATTTTCTCAAAACTGACCAAGTCTTACAAAGTCCTTTGTTTCAAACAAAAGTTACAACTTTTCAAACAAATCTTCAACAGAATTGTTGTTATGATATTCCTTCAGCATTTTGGGAACGAAAATATCATATTGTTCGTCTTCCTTATATTTCTGACTTTCGTGAATCACAGATTCCTACAAAAGCCAATCCATCTCAAATGAATTCGCGACTTCACGATTTATGTCACAAGGAAATCAAGGATTTAGTAAACAAAAAGCTTATTACACCTTCTCAATCACCTTGGAGTTGTACAACATTCTATGTTGAAAACGCCCCTGAACTTGAACGCGGTGCTCCTCGTCTTGTTATTAACTATAAACCTTTAAATAAGGTTTTAACAACAATTAGATATCCGTTGCCAAACAAATCTGATTTAATCAAAGCTACAACTACTGCAGTTGTTTTTTCTAAATTTGATTTAAAATCTGGATTTTGGCAAATTCAAGTTCATCCTGCTGATAGATATAAAACTGCATTTAACACTCCATTTGGTTAATATCAATGGAATGTTATGCCTTTTGGATTAAAAAACGCTCATTCTGAATTTCAGAAAATAATGAATGATATATTCAACCCTTATCATGAATTCATTCTTGTTTATATTGATGATATTTTAGTCTTCTTAAAAACCATTGATCAACATTGGAAGCATTTACAAACTTTCCTATCTTTAATCCTCAAAAATGGGCTTGTGCTCTCTCAAAAGAAAATGCATTTATTTCAAACTGTTATCACCTTCTTAGGTTTCAAAATAACAAATCAAACAATTATACCTGTTAATAGGGTTATTACTTTTGTTGATAAATTTCCTGATCAGTTAACTGACAAAAATCAATTACAAAGGTTTCTCGGTTGTCTCAATTACCTTTCTGATTTTTATCAGAACGCGACAATTGATCGTAAACCTTTACAGAGTCTGTTAAAAAAGGATTCTAAATTTATTTGGACTCCTTTACAAACTTAAGCTATTCAATCCATTAAACAAAAGGTCAAATCCCTTCCTTGCCTTCATTTGGCCCTTCCTCATGCCTTTAAAATCATTCAAACTGATGCCTATGATATTGGTTATGGTGGTATTCTCCTTCAAAAACCCCCCGGGGGGACGGAACAATTGGTTTGTTTTACATCCAAACTTTGGAATCAAGCACAACGTAATTATGCGAATGTTAAAAAAGAAGTATTAGTTATTGTACTTTGTGTTCAAAAGTTTCAAGCTGATATTTTGAATCGAGAGTTTTTAATCCGGGTTGATTGCAAATCTGCAAAAGAAATTCTTCTCAAAGATGTAAAAAATTTGGTTTCTAAACAAATATTTGCTAGATGGCAAGCAATCTTAAGTATATTTGATTTTGATATTGAATACATTAAAGGTACCGATAATTCATTGCGTGATTTTTTATCCCGTGAATTTCTTACATCTCCTTCTATCCATTGTTTACATCTCATGGATAAAGGAAAAACTCTTGTGAAGAATCGTTTCAGACCTCTAGAAAATCTTGAAATCCATTCTGAATATAAACTTACCAATAGCTATTTCCTCCTACTACTTGATAGCCCTTTCCGTGATAAATCCATTGACACTCAAGCCACCCTTCTTATGCCTCCTGGCCTTCATTTTATTCCAAAACGACCTCATATATCCCTAAAATTCTATGAATGCATCCTTACATCTACCAATTCAGTTCATATTGAACATTTCAAAATGAAAAGAGAATATTTTTATTATTAAGAGTAGTAGAAATACCTTAGGAAGAAACATAAAATGGTTGAATATGTTGAAGAAAGGGAGTTCCTAATAACATATCATGTTGTAGTCCTTTGATGATGATAAAGGATGTAGGAATACATATTTTTTTATGACAGATATGAGCAAATGAGATTTTATATTTAATAGCTGTTTGTTTTCCATTAGCAACAGAAATATGATTGTCTGTAGATTCACAGTATTTAAGAGGGATTAATCCTTCTCTTATACAGTTGAGATCCGCACTAGAATCAATTAATGCGTTGCATTTGGAAGTGAAATCTATGATTTTAAGGGTAATAGAAGTAAACCATCTTTGATGTGTATATTGAGTAACAGTTTCAACAAAAATATTATCTGGAGCAAAAGCTGCAGGAAAAGATTCAAGGTAGAAACCCGATCAGTTAATTATTTAATTTCGGTTTTCAACTGATTAATTTCCGTTTGAAGAGACTGAATGGTTGAACGATGAGGTTTTTGTTGCACAACTTTCATTAAACTCTGAAAGGAGTATTTCGATGGGTCAATATTTAGCTGTTTTTGAAACTTTTGTTTTTTCTTATCTGGATTAATTTCTTCTGATAAATCAGATTGTTCAGGTTCAGGTTTAAAAGATGAACCGATTACTTCAGTAAAATATTTATATTTTAAAGAAGGATCAGTAATCTGTTCACCGATAGAAAGAAGTAAATCTTAATGAGCAGTTATAACATTGATTTCGGTAGATGAAGAAGAAGATAAATCTACTTGAAGCATATTATTTGTACAATGACAAATGGAAGAGGAATCAGAATCACTTTGATTTAGATTTTGAACTCTTTGTTTTTTAGAAAAACAACTATTAGCAAAATGACCAGTTTTGCCACAGTTGAAACAAACATTTTTCTTTTTAGAAGCGAGATCAGTTTTGGGGGCAAATTTTCTAGTCTTTGATTTCGCCTTTTTAAAAGCAAGACGGGCATAAGTATAGTGGTTTCCTTTCATTCTATTGGTTATTGTTCACTGCTTTGTGATAGTTTCTTTTCACTGTTGTTGATTGCTTTACGGTGATAACTATCTTTGAAATTATTGTTGGTTGAGTGGTCCATTGGCAAGTGAGTCATTGTTACTATTTATTTGTGATATGAGCTTTTCTGTGGTTTTTCGCATAGTCGCAAGAGGTTAGGGCTAGGAGGCATGTGTCTCGTCCTGAACCCGAGTCGTTGGGCTTGTACCGCGACTCAACGACCTTTTGGTCGGGACTCCTTGCTATTTGGAAACTCATTTATCGCTTGATTTATTTACAGTCTTTTCTATTCATGCGTTACCCGTTCATTTCTTTCTAATTGCATGAATTCGACTGTTTTGGTTATTTCAAAATGCTGAATATATGTCCTACAAGATTTTATTTACCTGGGCTCGTCAATCTCGTGTTTGACTGAGTGCAGAGCCGCAGACGAGCAGCAGAGGGAAAGCTCCATAACTAGGCGAAATTTTTGTATATCTTGTATTTACTCTCCTCTAATGATAACATATTTACTGGGTTCCACGACTAAGTTGCCTAACTTTTTTCAAATATTGTTGAGTTATTTATTTGTAGTAATTGCTTCTGCAAATTGTAAAACTTGCAAAATATTAATAACTCAACTTAAAAGTGTGAAATTACGTACAATGAGGGATTGAAAGGTTGACTAATTCTACGTTGACCTTGCGAGACTTGCTCGGGGGTCCACGTGGGCTTAGGCCGGGCGGGGCCCAATTTGTGAGAAACTGGGGTCGTCGCAAAAGTGTTGGAGGGAGATGGTGTTGAGAAAAAAAAAGCAAGGATGTAGAGTGTTGAGAAGGAATGTTGGAAGAGATTGTATTGACTATTGAGAAGAAACGTTGATTTTTTAGTTGTCTTTTGGTTTTTTTTTTTTTGTTATTATGTGAAAGTGATTGATGGGGTGACATTTGTCCATTCAAGATTGGAAACCGAAAATTCAACACCATAATGACACATGCCTAATAACTTATACTACAAGTTTCCTTTTCTTTTTTGGCTTAATAGACAAATATATCCTAACGTTTCAAAGATTTTGCAAAAATATCATAACGTTTGAATTTTGACAAAAATATCATAACCTTTTGATTTCTTGTGAATTGTATCATCAATTCCTATTTTTAGTGAATCGCACTTAAAAATATAATAAATTATGCATACAATTAAGAATATATTATCATATAAATGGAACTGGGATGTAATCTAGTGACCAATCATCACTATTATTGTGGTTTGATACATAATAATTACAAACAAGGATACAATTTGCATGAAAGTAAAAAGTTATGATATAGTTGCAAAAATTGAAAGATTAGGATATTTTTGCAAAAATCTCGAAACGTTAGGATGTATTCGCATATTAAGCCTTCTTTTTTCACATAAAAAATTAAACAAAATTTGAAATTACAAAATTACCCCTAACTTTTTAAAAGTTTGGGGCCTTTTAATGTTTGGGGGCTTGGGGTAATGACCCAACACGTCACATATGTTGCAAAGTGGGAGGGAAATGACTTCATATACTTTGCGGGCTGCGTAAATAACAAACGATGCTTCTGATGCAAAGTATACGAAATATACCTATTATACCCATGGTCACTTAATTTTAATTTTTATTCTTGAAATGCCATTATTACTTAATTAATTTGGGGGGCTTTCCTTAATTAGGGAGGCCACTGCCCCAGAAACCGGGCCTTTCCTTTACATATATACTTGGCAGAATGATTAGCCTACATCGAGCTATTTGTATATTCTATCAACTCAAAAAAAAAAAAAAAAAAGCCACTGCTTACTTGGTAAGTTATTGGAGAAAAATTGTGTGACTAGACAAAAACGCAATATATATTGCCCTAATGACTACTGTACTGACGCAAATTCAGAAGTTTTTGGGCCAAGCTCAGATCAGAAAAGCCCAAATGCCACCTAGCCCACAATCCGACGTAGTAAAAGGGTCTGAAAGAAGCATCTTAAATTATAAAATTAGGGTTTATTTCAAATGTTTTAGAGTCAATTATATTTTCGTTTTGATGTCAATGAATATTTTCGTCTAGTGGCAATAATGATGATGAATAATTCTATGATAACACTTTCTATGACATTTAGTTTGACACTTGTTACATGGCGGTGACATGACAAAACTGGCTATGTGATGTGGCGATGTGAGTTGGAAATTGAGTGTCAAATTGAGTTTCATCATAAGGGAAAATGTCAAAATGACACTTCAACTTCATTGGAATCATGAGCTTGATGTGGTTGATGTGAGTTGGTGAAAAGAGAAACGCATATTTGTCTCGTATCTCGTATTCGAAGAAAGTGAGCTCAAAGTTTGAGCAAAAGATGAAAAACAAAAATCTCATAAACGCATCTTTGTCTTGAATCTCGTATGCCAAGTAGGTGAGCTCAAAGTTTGAGCAAAGCCAACATAGGAATCTTGATCATTGTTGTTACTTTCTCAGAGATTCAATTATTCTATGGATGATTTCATCAACATCGAGGTATGCTAAATATTTAGCTATATTATTATGATTAATTTTAGTGTTGTGTTAATTTAAATTTTGGCTATATATGTTGATTTGCACGTTTAGGCTTCGAGTGGATTGATTAATTTTACTTTTAATTTTTTTACAAATCTATAATTCTAGTGTTATATCTTTTTTTTAAACAAATCTTTAATTTTAGTGTTGTATTGATTTAAATGTTAGTTATATTTTTATGTATTAATCACTCGTACGAAAAAATCAATAAATAAATAGACACGCTGGTTGACTTTGCAATGTGCACATTTGAGTATAGATTATGCATATACCAACATTGACACACTTAGAGCTTTAGGTGGATTGACCACTTTTATTTATTTTTCACTCGCGCCGAACTCGCCAATAAAATATAATTCCTTAACCAACTATTTTATGAGGTTCTAAAAGAAAGAGAAAAACAAGGTTTTTTTTTTTTTTTTTTGAGAATGAGCAATATAACTAACCTAAATTACAATAAAACAAATAAAGCAATGGAAGCTGTTTAAAAAACAATTAATAAAAAATACTTAGGTCAAGACATACAAGTTCGGTTCGATAAAAGAGTGGATTTTGTCTCCAATTTATGTAAAATATGCAAATTAAAAGTATCTAGTGTAGCTATAGACCCGGTAATGTAAGTAGTTTCTCCCACTTCCTAATCTCGATAGCCAATGTACGATAATGACTACTTTCCTAGCTAATCTTATAACCCAATATTCAAACAAATTGGTTTAATACGACGACCGCAATAAGTTTTGTGAAGGCACTATGCTTAGACAACCGGATCACTAGTGTGTCCGATTTAACCTAGATCCCTAAGGTATTTAACCGGTCACAAAAGAGGAGAATCAATATTGGTAGAGTCAATTGTCACTTGTGTGGTCTTATTGCATATGGACGGATGCTTACGATTCATTGGCAAAAGAATTAAGGTTTAAATCTAAATTTAACCTCAACTAATCAATCGATAACAAAGGGAATAAAATAACGATGAAAAGCAATGAAATTAAACTAAATAAATCTCACAAATCCATAAATAAAAGTAGTCGAATCTCCCTCACAGTTTTGTCTAGGCCATGAGATTGGTGTCTCATAGAGAAAGAACATAAAACAAAATAAATAAAAATTAAAAGTCAAGAGAGAGGAATCAAATAGAAAAGTGCCATAATATAGAGGTTGACACTTCATATATAATACTATAAGTCCTAATTAAAAAAAAACTATTAAAATTGGTCTCAGAAAGAATGATTCTGAGTAGGGGTTGGTAAACCGCGGTTTGATGTTAAAAACTACCAAACCGCGACCAAACCGGGTGCTCGTGATTTCGTCATTTTAAAACCACCACCAAACTGTGAACCTTTAAAACCGCACACAAACCGACCGTGCAAACCGTGGTTTGGTTTCGCAGTTTTAGGGTATATTTAAAAAAAATGGTGGTCGGGAGGCGGCGGTGGGAGGCGCGATTGGTGGGGGAGGCAGCCATTCGTGGTGGGACGCGCGGTAGGAGGATACCACTGGTGGCGGGAGACAGTGGTGGGAGGCACAACTGGTGCGAGGAGCGGCGGTGGGAGGCACAACTGAGAGGGGCGTGGCGCGCGGTAGGAGGGCGGCGACGACTGGTGGTGATGAGAGGAGGCGGCAAAGATTGGTGGCGGTGGGTGGAGGCGGACATGCAGTGGTCTTAAGAGAGAGAGAGAGAGAGATGAACGATTGAGAGGAAGCAAATGTGGAGTAAGTAAGTTGTTATAACTTTATATTATTAGGGATTTAAGTAAATTGAGAAAAATTATTAAACTACCCTCGATTTGATAAATTTTGGGGGTGAGACAGCTTTGGCAAGCGAGTTTAAAAAATTAGCCAAGCACGATTTGGGCGATTTTGGGGAGACTGCTGCTCACCCCTAATTCTGAGGGTTCTTTATTGACACGTGCACTTAGGTGTATTCAGTGGCTGATGAGAGTTTGCTCGCCGGTCTCGGAAACGTCGCTTGTGATGATTCGCTGAAGCTGCTGGCGTGGATTGATGAATTCGCAGGCCTCGATGACGTGGCATGTGCCGATTGGTGGAGAAGACGAGATGGTGAATGAGGAGTCGACACGTGGCAGATGGCTGTAATAGAGAAGAGTCGTGCGAATTAACCGAATTTGTGGGAGACAGCAGTTTTGTAGATCTCGAGGAAAATCCAACAATTCTTGGAGAGAAGAGATGGAGCTGCTGTTGAAAGCTGGAGGAGTGCCAGAGTGCCACGTGGAACGCTCAAGTTCGTGCGTCAATCTGGGATATTGTACTTGCATAGCTCCCGAGGCTTTCAAGGCTATTTCTCTTCCGATTTGATCTCTCCTGTACGAGCCTCGATACCTGATCGGTGGCTCTGGATGGAGAGTCACTAACGTGTGTTTGAGTTGCGTCTACTCAACTGCTCCTCATCTCTGCAATTTGCATCTCGAGGCATGATTTAGTAGCAGCGGTGCCGAGTGACTTAACTGTATCACTTCCCTGCGTCACTTAGCTAATCATAAACTGTGCGATTCGTAACTCGAGGCAGATGCTCTTATAACTGTTCACACTGTATGTAAATACTTTACTTTGCGTACTTTCTCGCTCAGATTCAATCGAGCACTCCATTAACCCTGAAAAAAACAAATAAATATAATTAGATTAATATTTTAGAGACTTAATAATAAAAATATATAAATAACCTATATATAATTACATAGTTAACGACTCATCAATTTTATTTTATTACAAATATATAATTCTAGTGTTATGTCAACTTGTTTCAATCACATATATATATATATATATATATATATATATATATATATATATATATATATATATATATATATATATATATATATATAGGTAAATAAAAAATGAAAAGATAGGCATGGGGTTGACTTTTCAATGTGTAACTTAGAGTAAAAGTATATATACCAACATTGACACGCTAAAGGCTTCGAGCGGATCAACCATTTTTTTTTTTTTTTTAACATATCTCTAATTTTAGTGTTTATATTAACTTGTACTAGTCACTTATATGTAAATAAAAAAAGATCGGACATGAGGTTGACTTTCCAATGTGTAACTTAGAATATACGGTATGTTTATACCGACATTGGCATGCTAAGGGCTTCTCGTGGATCAACCAATTTTTTTTTTTTTAAATATCTAATTTTAGTGTTTATACTAATTTCTAGTAGTCACGTATATGTAAATAACAAAATCGGACATGGGGTTGATTTTCTAATGTGTATCTTAGAGTATATGGTATGTATATACCAACATTGGCACCCTAAGGGCTTCGGGGGATCAACCAATTTTTTTTTTTTTTTTTTTTTACAAATCTCTAATTTTATTGTTTATATTAACTTATGTTAGTCACTTATAGGTAAATAAAAAAAATCGGACATGGGGTTGACTTTCAATGTGTACCTTAGAGTATATGATATGTATATACCTTGACTGGGCGTTGACCCTGGTCAAAGTACGCTTGGCTTCATTTTGGAATGTTTCCTATTGGAGTGGAGTAAACGGCTTAACATCTACTATAAGGGGAGGTGGTTTCTCTAAGGGGTGGTGTGTGCACGGTAGCAAGATGGTCCCTCGAGCATGCCTTGGCACCATGCCAAGGTAAGTCCCTCGAGCCCATGCTCCGACCACCCCGAGCCGGTGGGACTCGACCGAGCCCCGGCTAGCACCGACTCGCCTGGGCGAACCTAGGCACGGTTAAACAGTTCCTGTCCCTTAGAGAAACATGGACCACGAGGCGTGGGGAGATCAAGTGCCAGCGGTTATATGAGCAATTAAGTAGTAGCGGTTACGAACGGCTCATTAACTACCTTGGTCATGGGCATGACCAAGGCACGTCCCGAGTTAGGCGGCTGGGACTAAGGGGTAGCAGTTACAAGTGGTGGCGGCTACAAGTTGTAACGGTTGCAAGGGAGAGCGGTTACGGAACTGCTCATTGATTACCTTGATCATGGGCATGATCAAGGCCCGTCCCGGAATTGTGGGAGGTTGAAACCTAGTGGTGGCATGGAAGGCGAGCAGTTAGGTAACTGTCTCGCCCACTAAGGGAGTGGTGTTTAATGTAGTCTTAATTGGTTTTGTAACTGCCGACTGGTTGGGCTATAAAGCCAGAGGCAGGAGAGCTTGAGATTCACTCGGATAAGGGATCTGGGAAAGGCATGTACAACGGGATATCTTTTGTAATTCCATAGAGAGCTAATAAACATTTCCTTGTTGCCCATTGCATTGTTGTTGCTAGTGCTTGCTTTGTGTTATTTCGCATAGAGTATTGGTTGTGCTGAACTAGGGCGGTCCCTAGGCACCACAGGGTTGGGTGAAGTGTGGAAAATTCCTAGTGAAAAACCCATCTTCAATTGACTCCGTGACAGTTGGTATCAAAGCCTCGGTTGGAGGTAATTGATCTCGGTTGGAGACGATTGGTGTCAGAGACAACTCTCCGAACGTGACAATTGTTGCCAGAGACACATTCGGAGACGATGACGACAAGAGCGGCAAGCGATCTAAGTGAGAGGGTAGCTCACTTAGAACAACGGTTGGCAACGATGTCTGTTCCGGAGGAGCAGGCAGAGTCTTCAACAACGTCGGAACGTATTGAAGGCTTGGAAAGGTTGGTGGCGTCGCTGGTGGCCAGGGAGGGGTCACAAGCAACCACGATGGCTTTGTGGGACACGAGATTTGATGAGCTTGAAGCATATGTGCGTTCTATGGTAGAGCACACCACCGATATACTTGCGGAGATGGCAATGGAGGTGAAGCTGCTTAAGCGAGCCGTGGGCGGATCCTCGGAGGTGGTCGTTGCGGTTAAATCTCGAACAAAGGTACCGGAGCCAAAGAAATTCTCAGGGAAGCGGAGCGCTAAGGAGCTTGAGAATTTTCTTTGGGACATGGAGCAGTATTTTGTTACTACTGGCACGGAGGAGGGCAAAAGGGTTACCCTGACCTCTTTGTATCTCGAGGGAGATGCAAAACTTTGGTGGCGAACCAGAGTTGACAACGATGTCGCTGCTGGTCGACCAAAGATTGAGACGTGGGAAGTGGTGAAACGGGAGTTGAAGGACCAATTTCTACCCACAAATTCGGCATGGCAAGCGCGGGAGGCGTTACACCAGTTGAAGCAGAAAGGGACGGTCAAAGAATACGTGAAGGAATTCTCTTCCTTACTGCTTGACATTAAGAACATGTCCGAGGAGGACAAACTGTTCAATTTCACTGCAGGTTTGCAAGGATGGGCGCAATCGGAGTTGCGAAGACAAGACGTGAAGGACTTGCAAAATGCAATTGCAGTGGCGGATAGTCTGGTTGATTACAAAACCAGCGGCGCTTCTTTTGAATCGAAAGAAAAGAAGTACAAGGAGAAGGATCGAACGGGTAGATCCAAGAAGAAGGAGGAGTCTTCTTCAAAAGTTGATGCTAGTGCCAAAGCATCAAAGGGGAAACGGGGCTGTTTCATATGTGACGGTCCCCATTTGGCAAATGATTGCCCAAAAAGAGAGAAGCTAAATGCGATTGTGACGGACGAGCAAGAGGTTCGAATGAATCCCTTGCAATTGCTCAACACGGTCCAGGTGAAAAAGGTCGTGGGATCAGCAGGGCTGTTGTTCGTGGAGGCTCAAGTCAACCACCGGACGGTGAAGGTGTTGATCGATACGGGGGCCACACACTCGATGATTGCAGTAAACCTGGCTCGGAAGCTTGGTTTGAAGCTTGCGGAAAGTGCAAGCATGGTGAAGGCAGTTAACTCCGAACCAAAGAAGGCTGCGGGTATAGCCTTGGACGTGGATATTTGGATTGGTGCTTGGGATGGCAAGGTAAACTTGGTTGCTATTCAGTTGGACGATTTTGAGATCATTGCAGGAAATGATTTCTTGGTGGCCAGGAGAGTCGCCATGATTCCATCACTTCATGGCTTGTTGATCATGGATGAGAAGAAGCCGTGCTTTGTTCCAAGAATGCGAGCGAGGCAGTGTGCAAAGCGATGCACCAAGGCGGTGGCATTGCAAGTACGTGATCGAGATGGAGATATGTTGCTCGGGGCGAGATGGTGGACGAGCAGACTGGAGCGTTCGATGAGGGCATCGAACAATTCGGCGGGGGGATGTTTGTCACACCCCTAAAAGCGAGACTCAAGTAAGCTGGGTTGGGCAGCCGGTAACCTAGCAAATGACCGAGTTTCGGAGGGCTCGGGTGGTTCCATGGAGGTTAGATGCTGGATCTCGGAGGATTGCAGCATGACATGCGGTGATGCGCGTGTGCGGTTGGGAAATTGCATGCGGCAGCATGATGGGCGTGAGTAAGGCAACGTGTAGCGCGCGCCTAGGCGCAGTGCACAAGCAGTACCGAGGAGCGACACGGTCGTGCCTTAGTGCAAGGCGCATTAGCGCAGAGCGCGGGCACGAGCGAGACGCGGACTAGTGCGCACGGTCGAGTGGGCATGGACGCGTGCGGGCGAACGCGCATGGACGCGCGCGGACGGACGCATGGGCGTGCGCTTGGACGAGCGCGTATATACACGAATGGGCGCGCGCGCGACCGAGCGGGCATTGGGCGAGCGCACATGGACGAGCGTAAGCGTGATTTTCCTTGCCACGACGCCGTGGCACACCTTGGCACGACGCCTTGGCACACCTTGGCACACTTAGGCGCGAGGCTCGGGCAGACTTAGGCAAGTTACCTTAGCGGATTCCTTGGCACGAACCTTGGCGCGGGCTTGAGCAAGCCATGCCTTAGCCAGAGTTGACAAATCTTGACCTGGGCGTTGACCCTGGTCAAAGTACGCTTGGTCTCATTTTGGGATGTTTCCTATTGGAGTGGAGTAAACGGCTTAACATCTACTATAAGGGGAGGTGGTCTCTCCTAGGGGTGGTGTGTGCACGGTAGCAAGATGGTCCCTTGAGCATGCCTTGGGCACCATGCCAAGGTAAGTCCCTCGAGCCCGTGCTCCGACCACCCCGAGCCGGTGGGACTCGACCGAGCCCCGGCTAGCACCGACGCGCCTGGGCGAACCTAGGCACGGTTAAGCAGTTCCTGTCCCTTAGAGAAACATGGACCATGAGGCGTGGGGAGATCAAGTGCCAGCGGTTATATGAGCAATTAAGTAGTAGCGGTTACGAACGGCTCATTAACTACCTTGGTCATGGGCATGACCAAGGCACGTCCCGAGTTAGGCGGCTGGGACTAAGGGGTAGCAGTTACAAGTGGTGGCGGCTACAAGTTGTAACGGTTGCAAGGGAGAGCGGTTACAGAACTGCTCATTGATTACCTTGATCATGGGCATGATCAAGGCCCGTCCCGAAATTGTGGGCGGTTGAAACCTAGTGGCGGCATGGAAGGCGGGCAGTTAGGTAACTGTCTCGCCCACTAAGGGAGTAGTGTTTAATGTAGTCTTAATTGGTTTTGTAACTGCCGACTGGTTGGGCTATAAAGCCAGAGGCAGGAGAGCTTGAGATTCACTCGGATAAGGGATCCGGGAAAGGCATGTACAACGGGATATCTGTTGTAACTCCATAGAGAGCTAATAAACATTTCCTTGTTGCCCATTGCCTTGTTGTTGCTAGTGCTTGCTGCGTGTTATTCCGCATAGAGTATTGGTTGTGCTGAACTAGGGCGGTCCCTAGGCACCACAGGGTTGGGTGAAGTGTGGAAAATTCCTAGTGAAACCCCCCCCCCCCCCCCCCCCCCCCTTCAATTGACCCGTGACATATACCAACATTGGCACGCAAAGGGCTTCGTGAGGAACAACCAATTTTTTATTTTTTATTTTTTTACAAATATCTGATTTTAGTGTTTATATTAATTTGTATTAGTCACTAATATGTAAATAAAAAAATCAGATATGAGGTTGACTTTACAATGTGTACCTTAGAGTATATGGTATATATATATACCAACATTGACACGCTAAGGGCTTCGGGAGGATCAACCAATTTTTTTTTTTTTACAAAAATCTAATTTTAGTGTTTATATTAACTTGTATTAGTCACTTATATGTAAATAAAAAATCGGAGTATAGAGTATGCATATACCAACATTGGCATGCTAAGGGTTTCGGGCGGATCACCCAATTTTTTTCTTACAAATCTCTAATCTTAGTGCTTATATAAACTTATATCAATCACTTATACGTAAATAAAAAAAAATCAGACATGGGTTTAACTTTTCAATGTGCACCTTAGAGTATAGGGTATGTATATACTTACATTGGCACGCTAAGGGCTTTAGGAGGATCAACCAATTTTTAATTTTTTTTTACATATCTCTAAATTTATTGTTTATATTAATTTGTATTAGTCACTAATATGTAAATAAAAAAATCAGACTGTGTACCTTATAGTATAGGGTATGTATATACCAACATTGGCACGCTAAGGGCTTTAGGCGGTTTAACCAAATTTGTTTCTTACAAATCTCTAATTTTAGTGTTTATATTAACTTGTATTAGTCACTTATATGTATATAAAAAAAACGGGACATGAGGTTGACTTTCCAATGTGTACCTTAGAGTATAGGGTATGTATATACCAACATTGGCATGCTAAAGGCTTCGGGCGAATCAACCAATTTTTTTTTTTTTTTTTTTTTTTTTTATAAATTTCTAATTTTCGTGTTTATATTAATTTGTATTAGTCAATTATATGTAAATAAGAATAAATCGGACATGGGTTGACTGTGTATCTTAGAGCATAAGGCATGTATATACCAACATTGGCATGCTAAGGGCTTCGAGCGGATCAACCCATTTTTTTACATATAAGTCACTTTTATATAAAAGAAAAAATATTGAACTTTGGGTTAAACCTTACTAAAATTGAGTATCTTGTATTATACCAACAAATTCTTTTTACGAATATCTTATTTTAATGTTTATATTAACTTGTATTAGACACTTATATGTAAATAAAAAAAATGGACATGAGGTTGACTTTTTAATGTGTATCTTAGAGTATAGAATATGTATATACCGATATTGGCAAGCCAAGGAGCTTACAATTTATCAACTAATTTTTTTTTGTTTTTTACAAAATATTTAATTTTAGTGTTTATATTAACTTGTATTAGTCACTTATATGTAAATAAAAAAATCAGATATGGGGTTCACTTTTTCAACGTGTACATTAGAGTAATGTTCAATATTGTGTATAAACCCCTGCATTCCTTAGTTATGCCAAACAAAGTATGACAATTGTTTCACTTCCTAGCAAATGTATAACCCCTAGGTGAAGCACACTATAATTCAACACAATTGTTGCAATAAAGTCGATGGAGTCAATAATGCTAGACAATTAACACGCCAAGCACAATTACTTTAACCTAGACATGTTAGTTGTGTGATTTCCCCTAAAAGGCCAACCAATTAAAGCAATTACTTACCGCTCGTTATTGAGGATTCCATACAATTACGTATGCAAATTTCCCTAAGTAGAATATAACCCATATCTAATAGAGTGCATTTGGAACTATACAAATCAATCAACAACTATTTCCTAAGAAAAGCAATCAGCCACAATCATTATCTGATAATCCATGCACCAAATATCGATCAACACAAAAAAAGTTGAGAAATTCAAGAAATTGTAATGCTTGTGCATGAAGGAAAAAATATTTCACAAAGTTAAAGAAAATGATATTGTATTGTTTGTTCATGAAAGAAAATACAAAACTAAACTAAAAAACAAAGGAAAACTACATACGGGCAAAGGCTTGATCTTACCAATGAGAGACGGAGATCCGTCACCAAGCAAGAGACGGAGAGACCAGAGAGAGAGAGAGTTGAGAGCCGATGACGGAGACCACCGCGACGAGACGGAGAGACCCGAGAGCGACGGCGACACCGAGATACCGAGAGACCAAATAAATCGAGAGACGGAGAGATGAGAGTTGAGAGCAAAGAAGGAGACCGATTTGGGGGTTTTGGACGGGACGATCGAACGGGATTTGGGGATTTTTGGGGACGATCGAACGAGACGAATTTTGGGGAGGGGGCGATCGCTAGGGTTTTTTGGGTGATTTTAGACGAGAAGTGTTTGGGGGTTTTTTGTTGTTCGCGCGGGGGGGGGGGGTGGTGGTGTGTTGGGGGTGGGATGGGGGAACCTCGAACCAAGCATATACAAATCTCGAGATTTGATGAACGGTCATCGAGACGAAATTTTTGCCGGGAATGTTCGCGCCCTTTTTTAGAGAGATTCGTCTCAATTCCGTCTCTAAATCAGTCCGTCTCAATTCCGTCTCTAACTTATTTTTTTAGCAACGGAAATTATTTCCCTTTCTAATTCCGTTTCTAAATTTCATTTTCCTTGTAGTGCAACTTCTAATTGGTTGAAATATGATGTCTCCTATTCTACCCACCGCACAACACGTAACTCGAAGCAAATTGTCCAGCATCCAATAACTACATATAAATACTCCATTTTGAGTATTTTTTTGCCACGAATTCAATCGCGCACTCTATTTCACCTGAAAATGACTAATAAATATAATTAATATATATATTTTAGACGACTTTGAATAATTAGATATACTAAAACAAAGTACTAATTAGCTATAAATATTGACTTATCATAGTATCATCTCTTCATCCTCATTGTATCCATTAATTGTCATCTTGAGATATTGAGTTGATACCTTTAGAGTCATTGCCTTTTGTTTCTTTTGTTGAAAAGATGCATCCCATACATTGTAAGTGACCCCATTAATTTCTTGGTTTCTTATATTGCAACAACCTTGACATTGAACTTTGAAGGAAGAAACTGGATAGATTTTTTAACCATCTTTCTATTTGAATATTTTTTCCTAATTGTTTAGCTTGATTAGCTATGTCTTTCAATTTAGCTGTGTATTCTACGATAGTTTCGTTCTCTCCCATGCATAGAGCTTCAAATTGAGAGGATAATAACACTTTATTCGAGTCTCTTACATCTTCATTCCCTTCAAAGAAATTCTAAAGAATGGTCCAAGCATCTTTGGCAATTTTGCATAATGAGATCAACTTAAGATGATCTTGATTTACTGCACTAATGATAGCATTGAGTGCCTTTGCATTGGCAAGCAGAAGTCGCTCCTCCTCTATCCAAATATCAATGTTCTTTAGTGAACCATCCAACAATGTGTATGAGTACCATTTCTTAAGTTCCCTTCATGCTTTTACATCCGAAGACAATATAAAACCTTTTATTTGAACCTTTTAATATGGTGAGCAATGGTGGCCATGTTGCGGACACTCCTTCAACTGATCGCATTGAATTGGTTAAGCCATCGTGAATCAAACTAAAAATTAAAGATCATACTTTTTCGAAAAATAGAATGCCTAGATGCCTCGTTCTAATACCATTTGTAAGTTATGAATCGCTACCGGCAATCGCATAATGATAAACATACCATAAAACTAAAACTTAATTGTAAAGCAAACCATAATACAAAGATATGTTGACGCAATTCGGTCCAAAGCTACATCGGCGAGGCCACTCCCAGACGTGAAGAGTTCATTAATGATAACAAGTTACATATTTATGCAAGACCACAACCAGTCATAAGACTTGATACACTACCCTTTACCCTCACAATGAACTCTCACACCAAGATCCCCTTGGTAATTAATGAAGAAAAAAAAAACAAAAACAAATGTTCACGGTTGCAACTGGTGAACCAAAAAATCAATACATAAGGAAGAACGTTTCATTGTTTTCTATATATAGCTTTGAGTTCTTTCTCTAAATGGTTTATGTAAGCTATAAATCTCCCAAAAAAATGTAACCCAGTTGCCTGAAATCTTCTCTCCAAGCCTTTAGAAGTTGTAATAAATCTTTGAAGAGATTTGTTGAAATTTGAATTTGGAATAGTGATTTCATTATTTAGAAACTTCTATTTTCTTAAATGTTGCAATCAACCCAGTTGCAATAGGCATTATACAACTATTTTGTTGCAACTATTTATAGGTTCACTCATATACTTTGTGATCGATCATACTTCAACAAATTGGGCAAATAGTTACAATCTTTACACTAACAAATACAAATAAAATAATTCGTAAATGTTAGTATATAATAAAAAAATATATAAAATATTAGACGTCAGAAAAAAAAAAAGACAATTCTTTGGACAAGAAAAAAAGAACAAAAAAACGCTATAAAATTTGTCACAACAGAAGTCGTGGATAAATTATTTTTTTGGCTCTACCTAGCTCCAAATACATAAGACCAACCTTGAATGAGAACATCAACAGTTGAAATATTGAAAATATCAGAATTTAATTGTTGTAGTTGAATGCAACTTTTTAAGACAATCTCCAAATACAAACTATATTTTTTTCTTCTATTTTATAGTTTCTCTTACGTCAAATTATATTTCTTCTTAAACCATGAACTTTATTTCCTCCTTAAAAATATATTTCTTATTTCTATTATTTTTTATTATTTATGTATATTAATTTCATTAATTACTTAATTAATATAAAATTTCAAAAAATTTATACTTCATATTTTATGAACTTAACCTAAATACACCAAATTTAAAATATTCAAAAATAAAAAAAAAGTTATTTTAACATTTTCGAATAGCATTCCTAAACTCTAAAATAGTGTTCAAAATTCAATTCCGTTCGAATTGATCTAAAAGGTATATTTTTCATGCCGATAAGAAACCAACAACTTCACCATGTGTGGAACCCCAACATCCTTCACCCTGTCCCCAATTTGATTTCTTGGTAGGAATTGTCTCATCCATCCCAACACAGAGAGATGCTTTGCAACTTTGCAAAGGATATTGATGTAAGTACGCTTAGCCACCAACATGAATTTCATTTTCACTTACCCACTTACATTATAGAAAAAAGCAAACAAATACATACAAGACATGTATGGGCATGACACAAAAAAAAAGAAGAAAATTAAAACACCGAGAGACCTAAAAAAGCCAAAAAAAAAAAAAATCGCACGGTCACACGTATCCACCATTAACCCGGACAACTTGGCCATTAACCCACTCGCTGTCGTCACTAGCCAAGAACCCAACCAAGGGTGCCACGTCTGCCGTCTGACCCAGTCGATTATGCGGGCACTCCTTCACCATCCCCTCCAAATCCCCCTCGCTCCGCCCCTCCATCAACATGTCCGTCTCGATCGGCCCCGGCGCCACACAGTTCACTGTCACCAGCGTCCCCTTCATCTCCTTCGCCAATATCTTCGCCATCGCCTCCACCGCCGCCTTGGACGCCGCATACGGCCCCGCTTTCGTCTTCAGTGACCCCACCAGCGACGATGTCAACAGAATTATCCGCCCACCACCCCCGCGCGTCACTCGCTTTGCCGCCTCCCGCGCCACCAGGAAGGCCCCTCTGGCATTGACGGCGAAGATCCGGTCGAATTCCTCGGCGGTGGTCTGGGATATGGTCGAGTGATCGGGATCAGCTATCCCGGCTGAGTTGACCAGGATGTCGACTCGGTGGGTTGGGAATGACTGCTCGGCTCGGTCGAAGAGGTACTTGACTTGAACGGAGTCCGAGACGTCGGCTTGAACCGGGACGGCTCGGGGTTGGGGAGACGAGGAATTGATTTGGTCGGCGAGGAGTTGGGCTTGAGCGGAGTTGGAGACGTAATTGATGATGAGATTTGCGCCCATCGAGGCGAGGTGGAGGGCGATTGCTCGGCCGATTCCTCGGGAGGCACCAGTGACAATCGCCACCCGATTTCGGAGAGGTAATGAGGTGGTGTGGTTAACGTGCGCATCGGGGCTGAGTGTTGGAGTGGCCATGACGAATTGGTAATGGATCTGTCTATGGTGGGTGCGTCGTAGAGTAGGTGACTCGTCTCGTAACTTCTAGAGCTTCATCTTGGCGTCTCAAGATCGATTTTTGTACCAATTGTGTTTGGATATTTTGGACGAGTAATGAGATAAGATGTGCTGCCAATCGTACGCACCTCGATGCACATCTACCGGATTGCAGACTTGTCGAAACGTTTTGGTGTACCAAAAACAAGTGCAGGACCCAGTACGGTTTTAATTGAATAGGTACAAGTACAACCCATGAGCCATGTTCGCTTTAAGGTCTTTGGCTGGATTTGCCACACCGGATTAGCTAGCTAATACTCAATATAAGTAACTAAAGTAAACCATTATTTTTAGTTGCACTAATTAGTCGCAATGCTTAGGCTTGAAACATTACCAAACTACCCATCTATTCCTCATGTTTGAGATATTGTGCTCCCCAATCAAATGAGCACAATACAAAACCTCATTATCCAGATCTACCACCACATCCACAAACTTCCCACAACCCCTCAGCAGGGTCACCATTGACAACACCACCTCGTAATGCAAACCAAACACCAATAAAAGCCTCTTTAGTCCCACATTGCTCACTTCAAAGAGAAAACATTACCAACATCTACTCTACCTTTACCCAATGGATATAGTCCAAATTGGCACCCATTGGGTAATAGGTGTACAAAAGCAACGCCTCAAATTTTATTTTATTTTATTTTCAACATAATTATTGGTAGTTAACGCCACCATCATCGAACAAGTGCAAGCTGTTGAGAATAGCCCTAAAACACTGCATATAATTTTCGAATTTCGTTTTTGAGCACGGCGCGGTTCTCCTTCTCCATCCGGTTGTATCTGACCTTCTCCAATCATAATTCAAGGAAATTTCCTCTTACATTGCTTACTAAGAAATTTATTTTGTTGATTGACTCCTTTATTCAGGCGCGTATCATCGAACAACACCTTTGCACCTCCTTTCAGAACGCCACCATCATCGATAATGTCTTCCTTGTCCTCATCGGCCGGCCTCTACTACTAAGTGGACTCCTAGGCGCGTCATCAGAATTTGCACCTCCTTCGCCAAAATGTCTTCCTCGTTGTCATCGACTGATTTGGCGGAGAGGATTAAGGCGCATAAGCGGCAGGAGCCGAAGTGGTCGCGGTGGAGGCAGGAGAGGAATGCTTTTAATCATAGATTTTGTCAATCCATTCTGGATATGCACATGAGGAATAAATACTCGAGGATAATTCCTACAGACATGCAATACCTTGTGAATGATTGGGATTAAAACTTGCCAACATTATCAAAACAAATAGTCTAAAATGGGTTATCAAGAAATTGGGCTCTTAACTTTATATGTTGAGCTAGAAGTTAAGCAAATGCAACATTTTTGGTCGAAAGTAAACAAACATATGACCACATAGTTGGTGCATTTATCAAAATCAGGAAATATCTAAACGGTCCATAATGATGATGAATAGGTCAACAAATGTCTCCTTGAATGCGTTCTAAGAAAATTGGGATTCCTCAATGACTTTACTTGGAGATGGTTTAACTATTAGTTTTTCTTGAGAATAATAACACAATTATAATCACCAACCGAAAATATTTTATTACTCCTCAAAAGATGTCCATGCAAGTTATTAATAATTGTTCGCATCATTGATGATCCTGGATGACCAAATCGATCATTTCATAGAATAAATGTCTTTTAATCATCGATCTTTATATTCATGGCGAAAATCATTTCAATATGCCTTATATGAGTGAAATATAATCAACAAAGTGAAGTTGGGAATTTTTCTTAAGACTTGGTTTTCCCATTCAAAATCAATGTAATATAGATAAATTATGCATTATTTTCATTCATGGTTTCAATATGATATCAATTTTGTCAAATATCTTTGAAACTAAGTAAATTCCTTTTGAATTTTTCTGAATATAATTCATTGACAACATGAATTGTTGTATACGCAAACAACATAATATTTGTCGTCCAGAGCCATTAATCAAGTTAGTAATGCCAAATATTTTAGTGTACAAATTACATTAAGAGGACCCCTTTATATAGCCTT
Source organism: Stephania yunnanensis (assembly GCA_039657365.1). Lineage (NCBI taxonomy): Eukaryota > Viridiplantae > Streptophyta > Magnoliopsida > Ranunculales > Menispermaceae > Stephania > Stephania yunnanensis. The sequence continues at coordinate 46,212,333 of CM077592.1, forward strand.
TTGGTCGTAATGAGATGAAGACCAAAAGGGATAAGTTACACTTACACCAATAATTTACAAGTAAATAGGTCTTACAAAAGTAGGAATAGGAAGGGTCCTGTAACGACCCGCTTTAATTAATCCCATTACCTACAAATTACAGATTAAGATCATAAACTCAGACCCACGTGGACGTCACGAAAAGTCTAGGGCGCGCGTAACGAGGTGAAATTTGTTATTTTTGTGTGGCGAGTGTTTATTTATTTTACTATTATTTAATAGTTAGCGTCGCGCTAATTGAGAATTACGTTTGGTCGCGTTGTGCACGCGTAGTGATGAGAGTGTACGACGTCTCGGTGTGCGCGTAATGCGGATGTATGGGATAGTCTGGGATTTAGTTGTCACATCGCCTATCTAATCACCACGCCTAAACCCATCACTCATTTTTCTCTCTCCTCTCCTCTCCAAAATCAAACAAAAATTTTTTTCACTTCTCTTCACTTTTTCTTTCTCTAACCGACTCTTATTCTTCCTCCCATTTCCACTTCTAACTCCTCACCACCAAGCTCTCCGTCACTCTCTCAACTCGATCGCACATCCCTCGTGGTGCTCTCTCCACTCGGCGACGCTCACGAAGATCTCCGAATCGAGGTGAGCATGACAATTTCTTGTTAACTTTTGTGGAGAAATTTAGAGTTTAATGGTGATGGGGTGGTTGTTGTTGTTGTTGTTGTTGTTGTTGTTAGGTTGTTGTTGTTGTTGTTAGGTTGTTGGTGGTGTTGTTATTGTTGAAATTGTTGTTGTTGTTGTGTTATAAAAAAAAATCGTCTCTGTAACAATTTAGGAGGAAGAAGAAGGAGCCTAAGTGGGCTGCTTGGCCGGTCAGCCCATGTGGCGGCCGCATGAGCTGGATCGGGTCGGGCAGCCTCGACCTCGGTCGAGCCAAGTCGACTTAGACCCTGGCGGGTTCGGGACCAGCCGGGCCCAACCACCCTAAATTAAATTTAATTAATTAAAATTTTAAAATAATTAAATCAAATATATTTTTAAATCAAATAAATATAAGAAAAATAGGAAAAATAGCTAGAAAATATGGAAAATTTCAAAAAACTAAAAAAATATAATAAAATGGGAAAAATATAAAAAGTAGTTCTTGAGGACCGTTGATCCATAGTATTGTAATGATTATTTTTTAGTACATTAGGAGAACTGTGTTGGTCTGCTTAAGCTCAAGTTTGTTGTACGTGTTAGGTCGGCTCAAAGGTTAAACTTGAGCAGAGCAACACATTTCACTTAATGTACTCAAAAATTAATCATAACGATATAGCCAACATTTAAATCAATTTAACTATTTAAACAAGCATGGATTCAATAAGATGGATCAATATACCAAGTATTTAGCATGTATAAGAACATGAATTGGATAAAAATACCATGTCCATTCTTGCCTTTATGCAAATTTCACCTCTCAACCGAAAATCCATGTGCATCCAAATCATTTTATGGAACCGCCACCCAATGCCAATAAACATCGACCTTTGATCGAGTGGCGACACACATTATGTGCATGCATAAATGGGGATTTCACGGATTACCATCACACCAATGATTACGAAACTAAGAAAAATGTGAATAAATTATTGTTCAATAAAAAATATTGTATCAATAAAAACCATGTTTAATCAACCTGTCGAGAACCTCCTAAGAAAGGCCTGGAATGGATCGTCCATGAATTACTAGTTGTGAACGTCCAAAGAGTCTGTGTACCTGCAATTGGATCACTTATAATGATTTGGAGATGTCTTGTACTTGGTTGTGAAGTTTGCGGTGACACGGTAGCAACAACAACAGTGCTTAGAGTAGCAACAGCTTCACCATGGACAGATTACCCATCTTTTTGACCCCTCTTTTTCTATTTCAGAGTAGGCTCAACAACATTCTTGCCTTTTCCATTATTCCTTAATTCAATTGTCGCCTTTCCTTTTCTTTGTCTCGTTATTTGCATGCACCCTTAATTCTCTTAAAAGGCAACCTCCCACCGCGAGACACCCTGTACGGATTTTTCAAAATATGATCCTTCCATGTTTTACTTCTACATGCCCCATCTTCTTCATCATTGGTCCGCGCAAGCTCTCTTTCAGCATTCGAATAACTTTAGTTGCTCTTTTGAACTTGTTACTTGAAGTGCAACCAAGGTTAGCTAATTTAGTACAGCTCTGGTTGATGAAGTTAAAACGAGCAACCTGAGTACGCATTGTTTTAGCCTTCAGATATGTTTCTACATTTTCAAGAGCATGAAGTCGAATGAAATCCTTCCTCCACCGATTGAGAATGTACCCACCGGGATCTTGTCAACCCCAAAATGGTCCAAGACGTTTAATGCATGACAATATAACATTCCTAAGCATTGAAATAACATGCAAAAGAAATTACAGTTCATAACGTAACAAATACTAATTCATAACATATAAAAAAATGTGGTTTGAGCAAGCTCGAGTCTACCTGCAGACGCTAAAAAAAGGGAGTGGCTTCCATCTGCCCAATATGTCACATCATACGTGCGCATATATGGACCTTCCAGCCCTTTCCGGACAATAACATCCATCACCTCAAACACAAAAGAAATTCCTTTGGTACGGACCACCAAAGCCCGACGTTTAGTTTTTTTTTCATTTCATTTTGAGAATTTGTGTACATGACATTCTTGTACAACATTCATATATGTTCCTCGTATGGCCAGCAGGAGAAGGAATCTATCATGGAATTGTCGAATGTAAAGTCTGTGTTGAGCTCATTTTCAAACTTATTTGCAAGTGCAAAGTCGTGTTGCCGTATGAAGTGTTGAAGAGATGTCCTTAAATTGAAATACTTACCAAAAATCATTCACACTATCTGACCTTTGCGTTGTCGACATACTGGCCGATAAATGATTTGTCACATAAGTTGGGATCCATTTCTCTGTAATTGCATACAATGATTTCCACCACACGTGATCTTCCAACAGAAATTGTGTCATCATATCTTTCCAAATTTGCTCAAAGTCCTCAGGGAGCAAGCTTTCATACATGGTACTTTTAAAACCTTTCATTATTGATTCATTTTCTAGTCGTCCATTGAATTTCTTGGGCACTTTTTGCATTATATGCCTCAAGCAAAAATGATGACGAATTTATGAAAAAACCTCCTTCATAGCTTTGGTTATAGAGACACATTGGTCCATAATAATTGCACCAAGCGCTTTCTCAATCATACAAATAAGTCATGGTCTAAACAACCAAACTTAATCATCGATCGATTCACTGGAAAGTATACCGCAACCAAGCAACACAATTTGTCGTGATGATTCACTTTAACGAATGAAGCGAATGGAATATCATACCGATTAGTAATGTAGGTGGAGTCGAAGGATATGACATCATTGAAGTACATATACTATAACGGCCCATGTTATTAATGACTCTTAAATTTACAGACGCGAGGCCAGCTCGGATCTACGTAGACGCCGCGGTAGGTTAGGACTCGGGGACTTAGATATGGTAGTTTATGGTGTGTTGGTTGCTTATTTGCGGTGCAATTTATTGAAATACATCACATGTGTGTATGTTGTATAATAATACGTGCGAGATTGTGTGAATTTTATTTGCCTTGATATGCGTGTCGACGCGGGTATCGAGTAGTTGACGGGACTGAATATTAGGTCGGGGAAATGAAAACGTACAAATTAAATAAAAAGTGGCCATGTAACTAATATGGAATAGATATTGGGTGGCTAGTGACACGGCGGTATACGTATATCGCGGTTCGGACACGAAATCGGGCGTCGAAACGCCGAAAAATGGGCGAGTGTCTCAGTTATGTCACACTTTGGAGTCAAGCAACCAAAGTCAACAATCCTTATCTAAACCACACTTCACCACCTTTTCTCTCACCTCACACACATACCCTACGCACACACACACACCCCAGGGAGGCCGAGAAAGGGAAGAAGAAACGCGGAGGGGGAGGAGAAAAAAAAATCGAGAAAGAAAAGAGAAGGTGGAGACGTCACGATCAAGGTGAGTTCTCATTGTTGTTGTGGGTTTCGGTTTGGCCGTGGTGGCGAGATAGGGGTTCGGCCATGGAGGTCGAACCGGGTCACGGTGGTGATGGCAGGGGTGTCTCTCTTACCATCGAGTCCACAGGGGTTGGGGTGGAAAACAACCCCAACCTAAACCATGGAAGGAAAAAAAGAATTGTTCCCGATCAAACCAGAGAACCGGTACGACGCATGCGCGCGTGCACCCACCCCATGGGCCAAGCCCAGAACGGGCTAGGTCGGGTCCGACCCATTTGGGTCGACCTGACCCAAACCAAATTGTAAAAAAAAAAAAAAAAAAAAAAATTTGGAAAAATTCTGAAAAAGTTGGGAAAAAGTGGGAAAAATTATATTTCAATAAAATAAATAGAGATTTATGAATTTCTATGACAAATGAAATAGTTAGATTATCCGGACGCGACTTTCGCGGGGTTTTTGCCTCGAAAAGCGCGAAATAGGAAATTTGGCCTAAAAGTTTAGAAATTGGTCATAAATTGTTATACTAAATTTGAATTATTAATAAACGGACATAAGTGGACACGGGATGATCAATTGGCAACCAAGGACCCGGTGGACTTGGATTCGGGGATTGATTACGGGGTAGTGGAGCACGTTGTGTCCCAATGTATTTTCATTCATTTCCAATATTCCTTGCGATCTTTATTGCATCTATATATTGTCATCTTTTGGACGGTTGGTTGAGTTAGTCCCACTGAAGTTTCCTTTATGTGTCTATGAAGTCTAGACCATAGCATGTGTATCGGGAGTTCTCGATGGATAACGACCCGAGCTAATAAACTGATACACGTGTTGGTGCGTCTACCTCTATACAGAGTACTTTTCGGGGTTTTTTCCACAATAGGATTTGTTTAATTGAATCTTGTTAATTCTTGCATTTACGTACGTCTTCCGCTGAATGTCATTTATACACCGTACGCACGTAAGTGGATACATTTCAAGACAGAGAAAGGACGGGCGAGGTGTTGTACACGTGTAGTTGGGCCAATTGGAAAGAGTACACAGAGACACGTCACCCCGGGGCAGCGAGGGCCACCACATATACACACTTCTTGATTTTGCGTTAGCCTAAAATATGTTTCGAAGTCGACCGTCTTTGTTAGTATTGAAAAGATGGAAAAAACCTGAGTTCTGACATTGCGTCTCATTAAAGTAGGTCCGCAAGGCTTCACCATCTCCATCATCAAGTCTTAAACACCTCATCTCATTGACGTAGTTTCGGTGTCCTTCGTACTAAAAACTAAGGGAAACCATTCCTCATTCCATCTCATTTGCCATGGAAGCCACTGATTTGGCAACCAAAATCTCTGTTTCATCGTTCACAAATAATTTGCATTTCGCTCAATTATTCAAATTTCTATGACTGCGAAAGAATCTCCACCTCTTAGGACAAATAGGGTGGTTGTGCTCCAAGTTCATACTCGTAAAATGTTAAAGCCCATCTTCTTGAAGCTTCGCTGTTACACTTGCACGACAGTGAGTCCGAGTGCTCGATTTCGTCGCTCTATTCCTGGTTTCTCGGTGCATTGTTTCACCCTCTTTAGTGTAAGCAAGTATGCACTTTCATATTTGTACTCTAGCTCGTATATACATTCCTCTCAGCTTCATCCCGAACCCGACTGAAAACGCATATTTGTTATAATACTCCTTGGCACATTCAAGGACTTGGAAGTCATCTCATCCTCTGAGGTTGGGATCGAGTCGAATGAACCTTCTACTTCTTCGAGAACCTTACCCGAAGGTGTGTGCTCATCTTAGCATTTGAGCGTAGTTACTTTAACGTCTGTCTCATACCCAACCTCCTCACTGTATGAACTATCACTTGAGATTTACACTTCTTCCACCCCTGAAGATGTCATAGGTTCGTCCTTGCTAAACAAATCGTCCATATCATCTCGATCAGATTCATCTAACTACAAAGATAACAACAAAATCAAAACATGTACGGTTAACAACTATTCAATGAAAGGAACAACAAAATGCATAACAAAATCAAATGATGCCCTCATTGGTAAAATGACATCCCAAAAAGATGTACATATCTTTTGATGTTGTAAATCGCATTGCAACAAAATTAAACTTTTTACAAAATGCAGAGAAGTACAAACTAACATACTATGAACTCAACATATATACTAACATGGCACAGAAAAAAAAAACAAAATCAAGTCATCCATGGATGAAATGTTGTCTGCAAACAAAAATGTGCAGACTAACATACAAACACGATATTCGATTCTTTGAGCAAAAAATACATACCTTGATGTTGATTAAAGGGTCCATGAAGGAATCGAATCTCAGAGAAAGTAACATTTGTTGGGAGTTTGAGCTCACCTTCATCCCAAGAGATTCAAGAAAAATAGGATGTTCTGATAATTTCGCTCTTCATCTTTAAATTGTTTTGTCCTTTTTGTCGGTTCATCAGTTGATGTGCTTACTTTTCACCAACTCACAACAACAACTACATCAAGCACGTGGTGTGAATAGTTGTCATAAGAGTATTTTTGACATTTTCCCCTATGGTGACACTAAATTTGACACCTACCACGTATGCAGTTTTGCCACATCACATATCCAGTTTTTTCATGTCACCTACCACTTAGGCAGTGTTAAAACTAGTGTGATAAGTAGTGTTATCATAGAATTACTATTACTTATTCGCCCTTCAACTTATCCATTTACACCATGATCATTTAATGCTTTTCTTTTATTTTTTATATTTATCTCTCAATTTTAAACCGAATTAAACCCAAGTAAATACTCTCGTTTTTATAAAAAAATTGGAGAAAATACCAACGCTATCTGAAACACGCGGACATTGCGTTTAAACCTCGGCTTAACCATATTTCACGACGAATAGAATATAGTACATCCACTAATCACGCAACACACAAAAATAATATTTCATCTTATGATCTTTGGTCCGTAACGTGTAGTGAGTATTGGTCCTACTATTGATACCTGAATTCCAAATAAAATATGAAAATACTTAATTAATCGCCTAATCAAGCTTATAAAATTCTTGGATTTCACATACCACAAAAACCTTAAATCTAGTCTACCTTGCGCTCCAAGAAACTAGGAGAGAGAAGAGAGTGATTTTTAGATGACATCTTTTTAGGGTTTTATTGGTTGGTTGTTATTTTGGTTTAGGTGGTTTGTCGCTTGGTGGCTTATAGTTTTAGAGCTGAAATGACTTCTTCTTTTTCGGTCTAAGCTATGTAGATTATTCGACAACTCTGAGTCCAGACTCGAATTGCATCCTCGATCTAATTAGGGAGGAGCTGAGATGCTTAGATCTACTCCAATGCCAAGGACAATAACCATGCATGGTTGAACAGTCTCTGCTGCATCATATTGAATGTGATACTGACTTGTATAGACAACCCATGTCCTTTACCTACATATAAAGGGCAATAAATGGTAGATAAAAAGGTGGTTACCTCATCAACCCAATTAAACAAAATTCATGGAAAGGACCAACTTTTCTTCAACATCAAATGCATCGTTGATAGTTTTGAAGACGAGATAATTGGTCACCTCAAAAGTTTTTTGTATTAGTAAACTCGATGACAGGGCGACCTTGTATGCGCCCCTTGTATATGCCCCCTTAATTATATATGTAGTTAATCACTAACAAGATTTATAGAAAATACCTAAACTGGCCCACCCCTAAAACTAATGTCTAAGCTACCTTTGGGTAAATAACATAATATATCATAATATTTAAATTTTTTTACAAATTTATCCCAACGCTTCAATTTTACGTACAAATATATTAGAATGCTTTGAAATATATCCGAACGTTTTGAAATTATGTATATTGTGTTCTATGAATAAAATTGGGTTGTTTTGCGATCACTTTTAATCGTGTTGTTGCAAATAGAAAAAATTTCTCCTCATTCATCATGTTATGGTATTTATAGGCTACAATTTACAAGTTGAAAATGAAGAGATTTTAAGATAAATTTGTAAAAAAAAATTTAAAATGTTAAGATATATGTGTAAAAATTGAAATGTGAGGATGAATTTGTAAAAAGTTTAAAACTTTGAGATGTATTTGTGAAATCGAAACGTTCGGATAAATTTGTAAAAATGAATCACTCACTACAATAGCAACACACTCACTTATACAGTGTGTCTCAACTTCATTGTACAACCATAGACAATATAACTAAGCAACCACGCAACCCCCAATTACATGCATGAATTAAATTGAACGCATACTTGTGTTTGTACTTTGCAACATAACGGTACACATACTAACATTTCCCATAACAGAACACACAAAGTTCACATTTATATTTCTAAATGTCGAGACTGGTGAAACATATATTGCATTGGATATCGTGACACACATAATTTCTTAGGGGAATGCTACCGTGACCTAGATGAGACACGCAGGTGAGACGTACACCTGCTTATCGACCCTCCGCATGCTTCAAGATGAGTGCACTCCTCGCAAATCAAGAGCTACTGAGTTGGTGCCTGCTTGCTATACCAGGCGCAACAACATTTCCCAATTTCTTAAGCCTAAAGATTCGAAGTCCTTCATTTAATTTTTTTCCTCTCTTTCTCGACATGTTTGTTGAATTTAAGGTTTAGGGTGAGGGTAATGCACATCCCAATGTGTATCCAACGACTTCATATATTTATTGCATGACAAAAATATGAATGTCTTAAAGTATACTATTCCTTCCCGTCATTTATATAAGTCATTTAAGGTAATGACACAAGAATTAAGGCAGCTTTAATTTATAATTCAAAAATTAAGACAACTTTAATTTATAATTTAAGATATCTATCTAAGTAAAAGTCCTTTGACATTAAATTTCAATTAAGAATTGAAGAATCATAAATGTTTAATTTACATAATGTCCTTTGAAAAATATGTGAAAATGCAATAAATAAAATTCTTGAATTTCAAAATACACTCTTGAATTTCAAAAACGACTTACAATTTTGAACAATAAGTTTTTATTAGAAAGACTTATATAAATAATCGGAGAGAATAGTTATTATACACGTACTTGTTAGAGTTGACAAATTAACCATTATTTTAAAACTTTAAAAAATAGTGGCAACTGAAGATATAAAAATGTCATATTCATTTGTATTATTTATACAATAAATTGATATATATATATATATATATATATATATATATATATATATATATGCAATTCTTAATCTATTTGTTGTCAACGTAAGCATCTTTATTTATTGCTGCATATTACTTAAAAGAAAGAAAATATAGACAATAGTTGATTAGAAGGTATAAAAATAATTTAAGTATCGAATGAATCTTTTGTTATTCTTGCTTTTATATAATATAAATATAAATAGGTAGATACTTAGAAGCCTCTCGATGCATAGAGGTGTCAATTAGGGTGTCATTCTAGCGTTTTCCTTTAGATATATGTCACTTGATCTTTTACTCTTCAGGTTGGACAAGGAAGGCATGATATATATTTTAGCACATCTCGATGCATCATCTAATGGACCTTAATAACTAGTACCTTTTGCATGCCCTTTAGTTTGTTACTTCAAGTACTAATTCCTTTGTAAAAAAGTTTTTTTCCTTGAACATTTGATCTGTCAAGCAAGTTGAAGCTTTTGTTTCATTCAGATTTGGAATTGGAATCAATATATTAAAATTGGCTTCAAAGTTCAAATCATTAATTAACAAATGGTAGTTCTGCCAAGACATGCATCTCTAGTGAGATGATGAAGAAGTCATTGCTTGCAAAAAGTAAGGTTAGGAGTAGTTGTAAGTTTGATTTTGAAGTAAAAAATTTGCTTTTTTACCAAAAAAAAAAAAAAAATGGTGCAAGCTGCATGAATTCAGACTTCTATTGCACAAAATAAGTTAATAATTTTCATTCGCAAAAAAAAGAAAAGATTTTTTTTCTTTTGGGTGGGAAAATTCCAAATCACATCTTCCTTCCTCAAAAAAGAGGATACCTTGGATTTACAAGAATATGAGTCATTTTTTATACTGATACTTTCTGCACAATGAATGGATTTTACTGTTCACACATCGAGATGCCTACGCACGCATTTCAATGTACGATCTAATATATTTCAACAATTGTAGCAACTACATGTTACAAAAGTTTGTTACTCAATCTTTTCTCTTTTTCAATAGCAATAAAAAATTGCCTTCAAAGTTTCCACACAAACAGTCTTGAGAAGGTTTTTTAATCTTGAAAGTATATATAGTGTTTTTCTTTTGTGTTTAGCAGCCAAGAAAGCAAAGAATTAATGCAACTCAACATCAATCCAAACAATACTTCTCCTTTTCCTTAAAGCATAATAGTGCAAGGCTGATAAATTACACTCACCAACACAAAAAGACAATATACAGAGAAAGAAAGTAATATAGGTAGTGATGGAGTGATGGAGTGATGGGAGAGAAGTAGCTTTTTCCTTTCCCTCTTTGCTTGGATGGGACTCTGGAAGCAATCCTTACTTTACTAACATGCCTCATCAAAAATATTTTTTTCTTTTAAAGTAAGACCTGACTTAATGTGAATTCCTCATATTGGTTAGAGATAAAAGTAGGAGAACAATATGAAAACTAAAATAAAATTATAGAATACACAAGCCCATACTATACTCAACTTAATCGCCTTATGCGCTTGTACTTGAGGATACAAGGGTTATTGATCCATTCATAACTATATTTCAGTCCAAGCGCGCCTTTACTAATCTCAACCTTAATCTAAAATCCATTGAATTAAGAGTCCATATTGCATGATTTGTCGTTGGTATTATTCCTTGTCATAATTCGAATTATTATGTGCTCGGACATCAATTTAAGAATTTTCAGTCCACGCAACTCTAATAATCTCCACCATGAGTCCACATTATGTGTGATCTGTTATTATTATCATCTTGATAATTCACTCGAGGAAACCTGCGACTACTTAATATTAGGCTATCACTAAGCCCACCAGCTCTATTTTTAAAGGGGCATTGAGTCCCACGCATTTATGTTTTTTGATGTGTTATTGGATAATTTGTGCTAGTGAGTAGAGAGAACCTCATTGGTTGTTACAATTTTTTTTTTTCCAAAATTGGTTGTTACAAATTTACAAAAAATAAACAGCCCTAATAATATTCCGTGAAGGTATCAAACAAATCACCTGAATGAAAGCATCATAAAGTTTAAGGTTTTTTTTTTTTGTCCTTCACTACCTTTTTTTTCTTGATTTTCTTTTGTGATTTTTAATCTTGAACCACTGCTGATCTTTCTTTTCGATCGATTTTTGATTGGCGGTGGTTTCAATTACATTTTTTGCATTTCATTCATCCAATAAGATATAGATCTAGTCAGATTTGTAAAGATTGGTTCCATCCGTGTTGTGATACATCTTCCTTAACGGTTGTGCGTGAATTTGTGCAGCGTTTGAGTTAGACTTCTATTTATTTATTTCATTTTACAGTTAGTTTGTATTTCCTAATTAGAAGTTTTTTATTTGTCTTCTTTTTATTAAAAGTCTTAAGTTTTGTTTTTCTTATTGGAAGTTTTCTTTTTTTTTTAACACAAAGTTTTGTTATTTGTTAAGTAGTTCTAATGGTATTTGTGTATTGACATGTGTTTCAACGTTGTAGACAACAGTCTCTGATGTCACACTGTTTTAATTTCACAATCGCTTCATAGTTAAATGAATGATAATTTTTTAAATAAATAAAATTAGCGAAGTAATGTACTTTTTGATTTTACGTTTGGTCCTATTAATTAAATTTCTGTTTGTCTTCAAAAAAAACATCATAAAATAATGGAAACTAATGTATTGGTCTTAATGTTGTGGAGTATGGATGACTATGCATGTACACCAACATATTGTGTAGTCATGTAACTTGTATTTCTCATTTAATAGTACATTCACTTATTTATGTATTGTCATGTTACTTGTAACCATTTTTGATATACACCAACTCTTTCATGTATTATCAAATTATTTGTAATGTGTTGTATGACGTGGGGTGTATGTGTTACTTATACACATTGTATAAAATACTTTATCATCATCACCAAATGACCTATATAAAGAGGCGTTAACCTACACATAGGGTTTTATACGTTAACTTCATTCTTTTCTTTTTTCTTGAGATGGCAAACAACTGGACCTTTTAGCGACCAAACAAAACCACAAATTTCCTGCTCTCATCTGTCAGAAAACAGAGCACACCCATTATTTCTCACTCCAGCCAAATATGCTAGGTTACCTCATCAAATTTCACACCCCCACAAACTGATAGAGAGATAGTCAGAGAGAGTCACAGAAATTAATCTCTCTCTCTCTCTCTCTCTCTCTCTCTAACAAAAAAAAAAAGAAAAAAAGAGCAAAACAGAGGAAAACAGAGGAACCCAATAATTTTCCTCTCATTTCAAGCAGAACCGATCATTCCCCCCATCAGATTCAGCCATGATTTGAGCTTCAATCAGATGGGTATTCCCTTAAAAACCCGTCTAAATCCCCTCACCATTCTCTCTGTTTTCCTAATAATTTCAGGGTCCCTCTCTGTCTCCACCATTGCTGCAGACTACACAACACTAGTCTACAAAGGTTGCTCAAAACAAACATTCCCAATCACAGACGGCTTGTACACCCAATCCCTCTCTGCCCTTTTCAATTCACTACTCTCTCAATCCACCAAAACCAGATTCTTCAAAACCCAGTCCGGCAATGGCGCCCAAACCTCCTTTTCAGGGCTCTTCCAATGCAGGGGAGACCTCAGCAATGGCGACTGCAACAACTGTGTGAGAAAGCTACCTGAAATGGCGGATTCCCTGTGTGGGAAAGCCATTTCTGCTCGGATTCAGCTGTATGGGTGTTACATTATGTATGAGATCTCTGGGTTTCCTCAGATTTCTGGAGTGGAGTTGCTGTACAAGAGCTGTAGTGGGTCTCAGGTGCAGGGGAGTGGGTTTGAGCAGAGGAGGGACACTGCTTTTGCTTCTTTAGAGAGCGGTGTGGTGAGTGGGAATGGATTCTATGCTACCACTTATGAATCTGTGTATGTGCTGGCTCAATGTGAGGGGGATTTGGGGTCCTCTGACTGTGGTGATTGTGTGAAGACCTCTGTTCAGAGAGCTCAGGTTGAGTGTGGGAGCTCTGTTTCTGCTCAGATTTACCTTCACAAGTGTTTCTTGAGCTATGCTTACTACCCTAATGGGGTCAATAGAAAATCTTCTTCAGGTACTCTAAATTAATGGGTCATTGTCAATATTTTTTGTCCAATCTGGTGTTGTATCCCCCTTTTTTTGTTGATTTGGATTTGGCGGGCACTGGGTAGTCTTAATTTCCCCTCTTTTGCTTGATTTTCATGTGGGATTTGTACAATTTAGTGACCAAAAATGATTTGGTCATTTTTTTTCCTAATTTTTTTGTTGATTTGGCTTAACGGGTGGTCTTGATTTCACTTCATTTGCTTTTTTTGATGTGGGTTTTGTTCAAGTTAGTGACCAACACTGCTTTGGTCATTGTTTCCCAATTTTGATGTTGATTTGGCTTAATACGTGGTCCTTATTTCACTTCTTAAGCTTGATTTTGATGTGGGTTTTGTTCAATTTAGTGACCAACACTGCTTTGGTCATTGTTTCCCAATTTTGTTGTTGATTTGGCTTAATATGTGGTCCTTATTTCACTTCTTAAGCTTGGTTTTGATGTGGGTTTTGTTCAATTTAGTGACCAACACTGCTTTGGTCATTGTTTCCCAATTTTTTGTTGATTTGGCTTCATGGGTTTGTCTTGATTACACTCCATTTGCTTGGTTTTGATGTGGGTCTTGTTCAATTTAGTGACCAACACTGCATTTGTCATTGTTTCCCAATTTTGTTGTTGATTTGGTCATTGTTTCCTAATTTCTTGTTGATTTGCCTTAATGGGTAGTCTTCATTTTGATGTGGCTTTTGGTCAATTTAGAGCAATTAATCGGGCGCACCCAATTAATTTGAGACTGAGGTTAAATTGTTGTTGTTTTTGATTCATTTGGATCACATAAACTAGTGAGTTTTGAGATTGCTTTGTGTTTTTTATTGAGATAATCTTTTGCGTGATAGGAGGGTCAGGGCAGAACACAGGGAAGACAATAGCAATTGTGGTGGGAGGGGCAGCAGGAGTGGGATTTGGAGTAATTTGTTTGATGTTTGCTAGATCTGTGATGAAGAAACGTGATGGTAAGTATTAATTAATTTAGTGTACTTACCACCACTTGTTTTTTGTTAGATTGGAACACATGGGGACTATCAAGTTATAGAGAATTAGATGAAATGTGAATGGCATTTTTGTTCTATTTCTTCTCTATGAGTTTTGGTATAAATGAAATGTTTATTTCTTTTCCTTGAATTTGGGTCCCTCCTTTCACATGTTTTCAGGCTTTATGGTTGAGATTTTATGACTTTAGTGTAGATTATGGAGGACAAAATTAACTGTGTGAAATGGGTTTATTTTGTTTTTTTTTGGGAATGTGGGGTGAGAGTGAGTAGATATTGTTGGGGAAGAAAGTCTAGAGAGATGGAGGAAGAATCTGTATTTTATATATTTTGTGTATAGCAAGGGATTATCTTGGACCCTGCTAATGTGCCTTAAGACACGCATGAACGATATGTATTTGTTGGTGTCCTTACTATGCAATTTGAAATGTATGAGCACGCATCTCGTTGCGACAGTTAAGAAATCAACAAATGAGTGTTTGTGCAGAGGCACAAAAGCATTTTATTTTTATTTTTTATTTCTCAATAAGTGACTTTACCATGAGTCGAACTTGAGACTTCCCTAACAACTTTGACTTTTTAACAAGTGATTTTTTTTTTCTTTATATCTATAGGTGTTGGAATTTTTGTTTGTAGTCAGAGCTATTACAATTAGAGTTTTCACCTTTGTTCCAATCAGAGCTATGATGCTCATTGCTAGAGATACAAATGGGTAGGGTAATACCCTAAGGTAATGTGGATTTACCCTAACGAGTACGGGTATGAGGATTTTAAATGGGGATGGGGTAGAAATGGGTACAAAATCTCATGCCCACACGGATATGGGTGCAGGTATGGGTAATAAAATATACCCACAAGAATCCCTACGGGTAATCTCCATGAAGATACTTATGGGTTATCCCCATAGGGATACCCATCTACCTATAAGGATAATTATATATCAATTTATACACCATATAATATTTATTATTTACATATATACCATATGATATTTATATATAAATATTACATAATATTACATAGTTTTCACTTTGAAACATTCATACATATAACAAAAAAAAATCTTAATGAGATTTATGATTTTAATTTATTTGGTTAATTAAAAATCATATGTTTTGTTTTGAATTGTTTGCAACAATATTTATATTTTAGAATTTTAGGATTAAAAGTTCTAAAAAAATAGGATCAAATGAGAAAAAATGTAAAACCTTATTTTATAGAATCCTCCTAATTTTTTTGGGGGCCCTTAGTGTTATTGAGTTTACATATAGTTGATATTTATATACATGTTATAAATTTGTAACTTATTGACATTATTTTTTTTTTTATCACGGCATTACTGTTTTTAAAATCTCAAGTGTTGGGAGAGAAAAAATATTTATGGATCATCAACCACAACAAAACTTTTAACCTTTTCAGAGGAAAAAAAAAAAAAAAAAAAAATTCAACCCTTAATCTCAAATTCTCAATTTTCAAATTACGTGGATCAACTATATGATCAAACTCTTTATAACATAATATTTGTTAATATTTAGTTATATTATAAATTTATAACTAAATATTATATATACAATTATATATCATATTACAATATGCTTATGCTAACATATGTATATTATACGTATAAATATCATTTGAAAATATATATAGTTTTACTTATTATGTATGTATATTTGATACCTTATTTGTTACAATTTTTTTTTTAAAGAATCATCGTGGAGATCCCTAATGGAAAATAGATTGGAGAAAAAAAAAATTCCCACGGGGATCCTAAATGGGTAATGAAATGGGTAAAATCCATACCCACATAGATTTAATGGGTATGTAGATGGGTATGAAAATTCATTTCCATATGAGTATGGGTATGGTATGAGTATGAGTGATAAATTTTTTAATAGGTATAAATATGAGTATGAAAATGAGGTCTCCATCTTCTACCCTACCCATTTGTATCCCTAATCATTGCATTGCCACTTTCATACCCCTGGTGGACGTGTATAGCAAGGGAATTAAATTAGGAACACTATTTTCTTGAGTATGGTAGGGAAATTAAACTATTAACACTCTATTTTCTTGAGAATGTCATGTTCACACCCTAAAACTCCTGTATAAAGTTATCATGCACTAGATATCCAAATATGCAGTTGTCTATTTTGTCGTATCTTTCAATTAGAGTCCAATAACTTTATAACATGTTATATTTGTATCATGGTTAACGAATAGCATACTGGTAATTTTTCATTCAGCAGTATCTCAAAAACACACATTAATTCTGAAAAAAAAAAAAAAAAACCCGCACACACATTAAAAGTTGTAGGGCCTTCATGGACAGCAATGTACCTCGAGAAGTGTGTGATTTCAATTTTATCAATACTTTTTTTTAAGGATTAGTCATACAATAAATCTATTTGGACTCATGAGTGCGGACTTATAAGGATATTTTTAAAATTTTTGTAAATATTTAAGGTATGACGGCCCCAACTACAAATAAGAGCACCGCCCGGCCTAATCCCTAATTAAGCCCTACTCTCCCCTATAGGACCTAACCAGAAACTAGGCAGCCTTATTTCAATACCTCTATGATTATGGGCTGTGACATAAGGAGTATCAAAGTAATTTTACAAGTGATTATTGTTGTTTCATTAATTGATAGATGATGTATTTGAAATTAAAAAAGTTTTTGAGGTCGGACTCACGAGTTCAAATAGCACTACCTTTAGTCATATTAGTTGGTTGGGGATACAAATATGATCAATGTTCATCTTTTAGTAATCTTTGTGAGTGAAAGTTAGGGAGGTTATCGAAGGGTGCCTACAGGTGATGCGTTTAAATGGGCGTCCAAAATGAGTCAAGCAATCATTTTCAATGAGATTAATGAACTCTAATATTATTTATCTCAAAATATTTTCTCAAATATTATTGTTACTCTTGATCCAAAATGTTGATCAAGATTAGTTGCAAAAGAACTTAAGATTTGAGCTTTATTTGGTATGAGATGGAAATATCTTTAAGGAGATAACTCATATGAAGTTATATCTTGTTTGGTTACCAAACTCCATGTAAGTTATCTTCCAATTTACAGAGAAGAGTGTAAGATATTTCCTCACCTTCCCGAGAGTTATATGGACACGATTACCCATCGCAAATTTATATTTACCCATGTCCCTTCACTCTCAAATGCTTGTTATTAATTCATAATAAAAGATTAAATAAATAATTAATTCATAAAAAAGTATTTTTCAAGCGAGAGAAATATTTTTAAGAATTATATATCATTAGTTGTATTTTATAGTATTTATTATTAATAATTATTTCAAATAAATATAAAATACATATAATTATTTAATGTTGTTTAATATTTGTGTAAATAATATTTTATGTTATTTATTTAATTCAAGTTTTTTTATTCTGAATAAATAAATAGTAGTTAATGTGGTGAAATAATAATACTTTCTTTTTTATCTTAAAAAAATATTTGAATGGTATTTATGTCAATTCTCATATTTTACCATTTTTAAAAATTTGTAATTTCCCTGCAAATTTAAAGTTAAAAAAAAACATGAAATATGAACTTACATTGTGAGTTGAGTCCAAAGAGTTATCTTTGCTCGCACTTAAGATAGCAAAAACGGACCAAATGAGGCTTTGGAGTTGGAATTGTTTTCTTTTTATTTGTGCATGTGATAGAGAACTTTTGTAAAGTTGGAGTGGAAGCAAATTTGGGAATTGAGGTTTTGTTGTGTATTCAATTTCAGTTGCAAAATATATTTGTGACCTTAAAATTGTGGGATAAGGTAACCGTCATCGGAGTTAATGTTGATGCATTTAGTTGAGTATTCAATTTTACATTACTCGACCTTGATTAATTTGAGATTGAAGTTTTATGAAAAATCTACAACCATCCCTCTCAAATTTTAAGATTTAAACCCTCGACCTCACATATAGTCTAAAGGTGAGCATATTTCAAATAAGTAGATCATCCACTTAGTTGGTAAATAAATATGAATTTACTTCTATTTAGAAGGTATGTTTGTTTAAAAAATACAATTCCTCGCATTTTCTAAATTAATTTATGAGAAGTGGATGTGGTGCGGTAGTAAAGAAAAAGTATTTTAACTTTGACTGAGGCAGAAGTCATGGATTATATTTTATTCATTAGTTTCTCTTAAGTTATGAGGTTGAAGCGTCTGACTAACTCTCATGTAATTAGTCGAATCAAAGTAAAGAATGGCTGAAAAAGGTTCCGACATTGATAAGTGTACAAAATTGGAAATAGAATAAGAAAGCTTACCAGCTGTTCTCTTCAACTTACCTCTAGCTAAGCAACATCTTAATTATGTACACAAAAGATAGTGTTAATTTATCATGCTCTATCTTCATGGGTTCAAACTTTCAGTTCACACATAGTCCTTAATAAAATTATACAAACTTAGAATTAACATATATACTTCTCATGATCCTTTTGAACCCATGTCCTTTTGAACCCATATAAAGTCAATTTAAATTCATTATTAGTGTTTGGGGGTAGTAGGTAATTATTTTTAAATATCCCTACAAATCATAGATTTTTTGTTATTAAATCCCTCCTAATCATAGTTTAAGAGAGATATCTGATTCTGATCGCTAATTAAACTATGCTCTCAATTCAATTAACCCCCTAAAAGCACCTGCAAATAAAACACTCTCTTAAGAAAAGCACAAAATCAAAGTCATTTTTTTTTAATTGCTAAGGAGATGATTTGCTGGCATGCTTGCATTTGTCTGCTTCCTTAAATATTCTCTCACATGTAGACATGGTACTTGCCCAAATAAGATACGTTGCTTTTGAGGAGCAAAAATAATTAAATTAATTGAAGAAACACTACATATTCCTTTGTCTCTCTTACGTAGTTTTGAATTAATATTTTGTACATCAATTTATCGTTATGCACGTCCAATCACATGGCGTTGCTTTTGTTCTAGTAGGCCACTGCCATTATTACGGCTCTATTTGAATAAGTTAGATTATAACTACTCTATAAAATAAACCGTGTTTAGTTAGTAATTTATTTTAAAAATAAGTTAAATAAAATTTTAAAATCTTGATGTTATATCAAGTAGTATTTAATTAAAAAAAATGTCGAATCTAGTCTATTTTTCCTTTTAGCCTTAAAAAATACTAAATATAAAAAACCAACTAAATTATAAACATATTATTAATACTTAATATTTCTTTAAAAATTAAATAAACATTATTAAATGATAAATAATATATATATATATATATTATTAAATAATTATTTAATAAATACTTATATTTATAAGTACTACATTTAATATATATATATATATATATATATACATATCATTTATAATATATATAGCAAGTCTTTTTATGTCATTTGTATTTTTCCGCTACTTGATCAATTATTTCTTCCAAACAATTTTAAATGATCAGTTAGATTATCAATTATTAGTTATCAGTTAGTAGCTTATGAGCTATCAACTAAATCAACATTAGTATTACTAAACAGAGCCTATATTTGAATGAAGGACATATATAGGGAGACATTTTAATTTTTGAAACATGTATTTTGGCACGATTGTTCATAGTTTTGCAATATTAAATGTATTGAACCATTGATACTTAACAAAATTTCTACTTTACTAACACTAGAACAATTTTGGTATTTAATAGAGATTTTAAAACCACTATTAAAGGGGGTGTTATTAAATAGCACCTAATCGATGAGAGTTTTTTCTATGTAATACATGTATTAAAAATTAAAACATAACACATTTTCACATGACATTTAATAACACTCTATTTAATAGATGTTTTAAAACCTCTATTAAATGCCAAAAATGTTCTAGTGTAAAAAAGTGTTGAGGTATGTTTATTGGGCGTAAGGGAGATTCTAATTTCTCTTTATGTCGATAAAAATGCATATTAATAGGCGGAGTTGCTCTCGGTGAGTTTTGTGATAAAAAAACAAAAAGAGAAGTGCAAGAATGATAGCATTATGTCACCCCATAAGATATATTGACTCACAAGAGCTATTTACGCACTTTTCGAGATGCGGGCATACACAAATCTTGATGTATAACATGCTAGTAGAGGTCATATTGAAGGCTCTTGTGAGCAAATATATCTTGTAATATGACATTTTTATTGTCATTTTAGTATTTTTTTTAAAAGGACTCTTAATTAAGACAAATATTGAGACTCGTAACAGGCATCAAGATGCACAATCAAAAGGACTTCAATGGGGTTCAAAAAAAAAATCAGGCTCCAACAATTCAGTAGCAAATTGGACATACATTGAGATTTGTGCATACATATCATGATGCACGATTAAAAGGATTACAACATGTGCATAGCAAATTAATGTATTTACAGTTCAAATTAAACTATGTCAAGAAGGGGTCATTCGAGCTATGTAAGTAGTTACTATGTTTATATAAGGACCCTTGCCTCGTTACATTCCATTTACCATAAGAAATAGACGTATCACCTAATCATTTTCCATTAATATCTATATTACATGTATACCTAGTGAATCATGGGATATTGTATGATAGAGATAGTAGACTTGGGGATATTCTTATGGTCTAAAAGTTGGATTAATTTTGGTGTCCCCCATATCAGATTTGAGGGAGATTCTTGAAGTGTAAAGTGAAGTTTCCAGCCAATTAATGAAACACTTGTGCATGGTATCTACAAACAAGAACATGAAAGACTTTGGTGGGCACTACTTTTTGGTGTTTGAAAAGACAACATATCCTTCACACAAAAGAAAAAAAAAAAGAAAAAAAAATCAGGATACCATGTCCAGCTAAAGCATCTATAGTAGGGATGTAAATGAGGGGGTAGGGGATGAGGATGGAGGTGCGGAAGAATTCAATTCTTCATCCCCATATCTATCCCCACGTGAGGATGAACTTTTATCTCCATCCTCATCCCCGCTTAATCTTCGCAGGGATGGAGAATCTCCGTAGAAAAAAGTCTTTCCCGACCCATTCATGAAGATCTCCATGAAGATCTCCTCAGGGATTTTGTGGGGATTTTGCAAAGAATCACCGCGAAAAATATTTTTCCCACTTAATTTTTTCAAAAAAAATTATAAAAAGTATATTACACATACATAGGATCACAATTGTTGAGAATTCCAACCAAATAAAGTATAAAATATGAATATGGTTGCAAATAATTCATAACGATATATAATTAACCAAACAAGTTAAAATTATAAATCACATTAGAATTTGTTTATCATTAGTGTTTTGAGTGAAAGCCTTGTAATATTATATAAAATTGATATATACAATGTATATTAATGTATTTGATATATACGGGGATCTCCGCGGGAATCTCCATGAGGATCCCTAATAGGGATACTCGCAGAGATCCCTATGGATAATCCCTACAAGGATCCCCAATGGGGATACTCACGGAGATCCCCACGAATATTACCAATGGGGATTCCCCGTGGGGATCCATCCGAATATATTTTTCTCTCCATCCCTGTACCCATACCCGCGTGGATATGAAATTTTATCCTCATTCACACCTCCATCCCCATTTAAATTATCCATCTTCATCCCCGTTGCGGGGAATCCCCGTCCCCCGTGAGGATTCCCCTCCCTACTTGCATCCCTAATCTCTAGTAAGATGAACTAGACATCACTTGCCAAAAGGTAAGGTTGAGGAAGTAATATAGGTTCGACTCCATTAAAAAAAAAAAAATTTAGGTAGGCCATGCATATTGCACAGCCTTTGCTAATTAAGCATGCCAAAGGGGTAATTAAGTTGCATTGGGGACAACTGAATTGCATTTCTTTACCCTTTTTTTTATAAGAAAGTCTTGGGCTCGCTCGCGATACCCACATATCCGTATATCTCATTAAGGACCATGACTACCAATAGACATGTTTTGTCTCGTCCGAACCATTATTAGTCCACTCATGCATGTACCTGTGAGTCCATAGATCTCACTAATACAAATATTATCACCACCTAATTAGCTACTTTCAACTCACACGTAGGGTTTCACTCCAAAAGGCCTCAATACTATTTGAGAACAGAAGATATCTACACGATTAAGTACTTCTTTATGCAATTACATTTAACCGATGTGGACTATATTTCGGTCCAAACATCCCCAATTGAAAGAAAACACCACTTGCCCATTATAAGGTTTAAACTCCATACCATCTTACTCAAATAACCCCATACTAAATCAGTGAGTCATCCACTTGGTGGCAACGGAATTACATTTCCAAGTTCCATATTACTTGCATAGCTAAAATAAAGACTGATTTCTTTTTCGGACCAGTTCTTTCTTGATCAAAGGGAAAGAACAATCTCATAAAAAAAGGGGGAAATTAAAGAACAGAGAATTTAATTAGACCAGAAGTATTCCCAACAAAACCTTTTAATTTGGAATATTTTCTATGTCTGTCAATTTGTCTATTGAAACAATGTGTTGTACAAACCAATGATCAATTGGTCTAAGTGATAAGAGACTATATTATTCCTTTACGCAAGGTATTGAGCTTGAGTCTCACAAAAAAAAAAAAAAAGTTTGAATAATCAATCACATTCTTTAATCAAAGAAATGAGAAACAAAGTTACATATGACTATCATCTCTTCCTTGAACTTGGAGTCAAAACTATATCCTACACAAACCCAAAGCTCTTGAGGCACTTGAAAGAACAATAGCAACAGCACGCTCAATATCTCAAAACAATGTGGCTCATGCATGCATGCATGCAGTGAGAACTTTTAATTACAAAACCCCTAATGACACTACTTAGCTAAAATCTTGGGTTTAGGCATATATCCGAACTTCTGAATGCAGCAAAGCAAATCACTAAAAAAAAGTCATTTCTCATAAAACCAAAGTAACTAAATATCTCAAAACCAAACACCATCACAATGTCAAAAAACACGTCCATACTACCAATGTAATAACCCTTAATATATTGGTTTTAGAAAAAGAAGTAAACTGCCAGTCTTGAAATTTCAAAACAAATAAGAACTATAAGTCCGCTGTCTGCCTTTGGGATCATTACTCTATTTTCTTTCACTTCGTGTGACCAAGTTACTTGTATTTCTAATTTTTAAATTTTAATTACAATTTTAAATTTTGTTAATAAATTCTTAGAAATTAATTCTCAATGTGGACACTATCTACCACTAGAACAATTTTAGTCTTTAATAGAGGTTTTAAAACTCATATTAAATGAGGTATTATTAAATAACATTTAATTTATATTAAATGCCAAAAATGGGTTTTTAGAAACATGAAAATTTGTTTTGTTTTTTAGTATAACCGTTTTTTTAGGTGTTTGATACATGTGTAACCGCAATGGAAATTCGAGTATTAAAAATTAAAACATACTCCTCATTCATTTTTTGTCTCTCGCGATTTAATAATCACTTTTTCGTTAATAAAAATTTTAAATCTCTATTTTCGTCTCCGTGATCTCTGGTTGTTCTCTCTCGAAAATATTATATGTCTCGTCTCCGTCCTCTTTCGGCGTTAGTCGCACCTCTTCCTCTCGTTCCTCATAGAAAAGATTCGTCTTGGGATTTTTTTTTTCATGGCTTGCATTACAGGTCACAGCAGAAAAAGTCGAACAACTTCCTACTTTAACTTGACTATTTGGAACCCTCTGCACCGAACAATACATACGACGTAATACATTAGACGCACGGTCGAAAAATGCTTACAAGTATTTTATAATAACCAAATATAAGACTAAATAAGCATCACTACTTCCATATATTCACATAAATCTTGGTTGATTAAATTGGGCAGGAAGTCACAACTACTCTGATCTGAAATGCATTGAAGGAAATGCACTATTTGACGGTACCATAAAAGCTGAAAAGTATAACATAGGAAGAGAAGAGCAGCAGGATTTCACACTTTTTGACCATATATCATTTCAGCAGTGGCAATGCGCAATGACTTAGAAACAAGGCTTGGCAAATAATGGGAATATTTGAGAAAGCAGTTTCAGCAAAGCATGCTATTATACTTGAATGGCAAAACAGAAAATTGAAAAAAAAAATTACATTAGTTATCAAACAACGAAAAATTGAAAAAAAAAAAAATTCTCACGCAATCAAACAACAATGAGAAAATTCTTTAAAAAAAAAAAAATTCTACAAAAATTTGTTTTAAGAAATACTTTTTTCTCATTGGGTGGAATTACGTAACACAATTAACAAAAAAATGTCATTTACCTTACTTATGTTCGAGCATTAAATTCGAGCTCGAAGTCGTCATTCGGGTTAAAAATGCATCGCACGCAATAGTTCTCTAAACCTTCGCTTAAGTTCTTATTATTTAGTTTTAAATTGAAAATAAAGGTTTTTTTCAATCAGTTTTTCAATATGTGACGGAATCGTGTCAGTTGTCGCTCTAAAGTTGTTGATTACCTTGTTGACCGTTGTATCAAGTACTTTTTTCTGTCTCGTCATTGAGTAGTACAAATATAGTATTCTCAGAATGATTTGAGACTGATAAATGAATCTTGTACCTATAATGGAAAAATATGATTTAATTATACATTAAACCAAATACAACTAAGATAATGCAATTATTAAGAAAATACATACCTCATAATTGGAAATTTAAATTCTTTTTTATAGTCTTTCTTGCACTTGAAAATGGATTTATGGTGCGTTCAGTAGTTGTTGTGCTTCTCGTGAAAGTTTAGACCTTTCTTCCATAATGTACCTGATGCATGCATGTGGAGGGGCTAATATCTTTGATATCAACAATTGTCCTCCTTAAAGCTTCTTTGAACTCTCGAAGCACATTTATAAACTTATCTTCCTTTGGTAATGTGAGTTCAATTGAAATGATCACAGGTAGTGGTTTGAGCTTCAATGTGGGGGCTTGCTTTATAGAGGGGAGAAGTGTAGAGTTTGAAGCAGGTAAGTCAAGGTATGATAGAGTGAGAAAATGGAGTGGAGTAGAGTCCAACTCAAAATCAGCTCCTTGATTTCAGTATAGAGGACGAATGGTTGCTTTCGCAAAAAATCGATGTCGAGATTATTCTCTAATTAACACCACCTTCATATTATCGCCTTTCACATGAAAAACCTCTTGGACAAGTGAGTCCATACTGTCCAAAGCAAACACCACAGAAGAGGAATCCCAAGGATGGCGCGCATTGCATCATAGATGTTAAACTTAATAAGTTCACCATCAAACTCCATAGTAAGAGAACTACTGCGAACATCAATCTTAATCTTAGCAGTCTTTAGGAAATGTCTGCTAAGCAAGACTGAGGAGAAATGGGGCATGGCTGATTCTTCATATCAATGATATAAAGTCAATAGGGAAAACGAGTTCACTAACTTTCATAAGATTTCTTCCAAGTCTCCCACAGGATGGACGATAGACCGATCTCCAAATGTATAACAACTCCGGTATCTTTCATAGCCAGCCTTCGATGTCTCATATATGGATAATGGCATGACATTGATAGAGGCGTCGAGGTCGCATATAGCTTTCTGGTTCTCAACTTCAACTATTGTGAAAGGGACATTCAACATGCACGAATCTTCACACTTGGTGGGCAACTTCTTCCGTAGGACGACAGAAACATTTTCACATACAATGGTTTTCTCGTTGTCTTTTGAGTCAACCTTTGTTGGTACATAAGTCTTTGAGCAACTTAGCATAGCGTGGCATATATTCTAATGCTAAGGCATCAAGAAATGCGATGTTTATCGCCACTTTCATAAGGATTTCCAAAATTTCATTCTCTTCTCCTGCCTTTTTATCCTGAATGAGGCGTTGAGGGAACGGGGGTAGGATTTTAAGAGGTGGTTGTGCTTCCTAATCTAAGATTATCGTTTCAGTGTGGGACGGTTGAACTTCGAGCTCTTGCTCGACTTCTTTGGATTTAAGAGCGACCTCTTTAGGTTTGGGTTCTTTGGGTATTTTCTCCAACTCTTTGTCGTTATAAAGTATGGCGACGTTGACATTCACATTAGGATTCAGATGTGGTTGAGAAGGCAGCTTGCCTTTCTCATCCATACTCCCTACCCATAGGGCCAGTTTCCCTATTAGAACCTCGAGATTTTTAATGCTTGTAGTATGACTCGTTGTTGTTTGATTTTTAAGTTGAGCTAAATTTTTAGAGAATATGTTTTGATTAGCAATGAGTTTCATCATCATCTTTTCTAAAGACCCCGAATTCTGAGCGGGTTGGACTATTAAGGAAGAGGTTGTCCCTTGGGAGCATATTGGAGATAATTCTGGTTCTGGTGTCCATAACTTTGATAGGGTTTTTGACGTCATGATTATAAGTGTTACTAAAATCATTGTCGTATTGATTCATCTGTGGTCATTGGAATCCACCACCTATAGCGTTCGCTTGTTCGTTTCTCGAACAAGGTGGGACAAGAATCAGTGGAATGGTCAGTGGCCGAGCAGAAATCGCAAGTTTTAACTTGAGCTTTCCCAAAGGTGAGGAATTGCTCCATTAGATCAGTGAGTTTATCAAGCTTGTTGTTAGTAGGATTTGACCTCCATAAAAAAAGATTTCGTGAGGGTCCCTCTTCCTCATCATTAATGTAATGACGCGATTGACTTGCCATAGAGTCATATAAATCAAACATCTTCTGCGTTGTCTTGCATCTATAGTCACTTCCACAAGCATTTTCAATCATACGTTTCTTAATAGGTGTAAGTCTCGTATAAAAGAAATGAACAACGGAGAGGTTGTTCTGGCCATGTTGGGGGTATCGCACAAGCAATCGCTTAGAACAACACCAATAGTCGCCAAAGAATTCGCCTTGTTTCATTTCGATATTGCATATCTCTAGTGAGTTGGGAAGTTCTAGATTTAGGGAAAAACTCTTTAATGAATGCGAAAATCATATCGTTCCAATTTGTGATGGAACTTGGAGGAGATAGAAGAGCCAGTCTTTGGTTTTGTCCTTAAGGTAGAAAAGAAAAGCAGAGAGTTTGACTTCGTCTTCATTGATTCTTGGGGAAATCATGATCCTACACTTAGAATGGAAGTCCTTAATAAAAGTCAATAGATCATCACGATCCAGTTCATGGAAGATAAGGAGAAAGTTTATAAAACCATATATAGTGTAGTGATGAACTAGGAGATATTGTATCTCATCATTCACCATCCTAATGGCAATGTGATGTTCGACCTGAGGTTATGCCCAAGATTTAGTTTGTAGCATTTGTGGAGCGGTATTAACCATTCTTTGATTGAGTGGTCCATACAGAGGTACTACAAGCCTTTGCGGCGCCAGTGGTGCTATGACACAACAGGTGCTACAAACCGTTTGGGAAGAACGTATAGGTGTTCCTCCCGCCCCTCAAGTGGTGGATTTTCATCATGGTCAGCCATTAGAGGGGGTTGCTCATTGCTCAATTGAACTCTTAAGGATTGTTTCCTCTGCCCTGTTTCTTTCGAGTTCCGACGGAAAGTCTTTTCAATCTCCAGATCAAAAGGGAGTAGTAATCCAGTGGACTTTGATTGATGAAAACAGTGGGACATAAAGGTGGGCACACTAAAAAGAAAAAAAAGCCTAAGTTAAAAAAGACTTGGTCCCGGACAACAACGCCAAAATTTGACGCATGTCGAATGCGTCAAAATATATAATCACGTAGAGATTACCAATGACCACAAAAACTGTAGTAGTGACAAGCTCGAGTCGATCTACGAAGACCAAGTTTTCAATCTAGGTTAATGAACTAAAAAGTAAATCAGGGAGTTCACGAAAGTGTTCTCAAAAGTTCACTAAAAACAAGGAATAAAAAGACTGCATAGAGAAAATCAATTAAGAAAAGCAACCTAAACCATTAGTATCACAAACTTCCTCATTTTGACATAATTAAACATACGATCATCAATCTAGATAAAACATGCAAATCAAAGGTAATTTAGAGTGGCTATAGACTCGGTAACGTACGCGGGTCCCCGCACTTCCCTATCTCAGTGGTCAAGGTACGATAATTACCACTTCTCTAGTCAAACACACAACCTTGGACTCAAGTGATTTGGGTTTAATGCGTTGACCGCAATTGGCTTTGTAAAGGCATTATACCTAGACAATCGGATCACTAGCATGTCTAATTAAATTTGATCTCAAGGTATTCAACCGGTCCCAAAAGAGACAAATCAATTAGTATGGTTAATTGTCACTAGTGTGGTCTTATTGCATAAGGTCAGATGCTTACGACTCACTGGCCCAAGAATTTTAAATAAATTAAAATAGATCTCACATATGTTTATGCCAAAAGGGTAGTTTGCTCCAACTCTGATCTAGATCGAAGAAGTTAGCCGGACACGTTGCTTGAAAATTCCATTAAAAATCAAAGAGAAAAAAGAGAACAATTGTTTTGAGAAAAGAGAGAAAATAGAAGAATTCGTAGATGTCTTGTTTGTACTCTAATGAATACCTAAGTGTTAATATGAAAAACATTTTCTAATTTGCTCTCTGGAAGAGAGTGAAATCAAAATTGGGGATCGAGTTCGTGACTCGTACGCCAAGGCAGATCTAATGGTTGTATACATTTTCTACCGTGCTGGGACACGTGTCAAGTAGTGATTGGCCAAGCTCTTTGGTGTAGTCGACATGGCAGGCTCAGATTGGAGGAGGGAGCTATTGTGGACGGGTTGGACGAGTGAGGCGAGGACACGTGGCGCCATCTGGAGGGTGGAAGAATCACACGAAAGTGAGCGAATATGTGGGAAAGAGCACGAGGCATGAATCC
Organism: Stephania yunnanensis; assembly: GCA_039657365.1. NCBI lineage: Eukaryota > Viridiplantae > Streptophyta > Magnoliopsida > Ranunculales > Menispermaceae > Stephania > Stephania yunnanensis. The sequence continues at coordinate 46,241,378 of CM077592.1, forward strand.
CGAAGCACATCAACGACAGTTGGAAAGAGTAGAATGCAAATAGGAGAGCTCGATCAAAAATCAAGGAATTCCTCTGGCACGTGTCCCGAGGCATGGTCAAACAACTGTTATGGAGAAGGAAGAGAACTCGTGCAAGAGACCGAATTAATGGGAGAGAGTGCAACACGAATCTCGATGACTATCTCCACGGCTTTAGTGCGCTGTGTGATCAAGTGTATCACTGTATTGCGTCACCCAGTTGCTCCTCATCACCATATCAACTATGCAATGCGCATTTCGAGGCAGATCGAATTGTAGCTAGTCACACACCATGTAAACACACTACTTTTTATGTATTTTTTCGCTTGGATTCAACTGCACATTCCATCAACCCTAAAAATATCAAATAAGGATAATTATGCTAATATTTTAGAGGCTCAACAATAAAAAATATATAAATAACATGTATAATATCACGCAATTAACGACTTATCAGTATGCATTATGTCATATGTTCAAATTTCTCATACAACACTTATTTTTTAAAATTATATAATAGTTGTAAACTATATTCGGGCTGGGCTTGAACTTTATAAGGTGGTCCAATCTCAATCCATTTTGAAGTGGACCTACTTGGGCTCGAGCCCGAGGATCGAACTTTTTTGAAAAGGGTTATCCAGGCCGAATTATTTGTCACGGGCTTGGGCTTGCGGGGTGGGTACCCGAACCCATGATCGGGTCTAATTAACACTTAACACTTTTGTTTAGTACATGATTTCTTTGGTTTTTTTTTAATTATTTGATCTAAAAATTAAATGTATATAATGTATATATTGATTAAAAATTAAATTGTATATATACAGCAAAGGCTCTTGGGCTGCCTCTTCTGAACTCCTACGAACCTTAACAAGGAGGCCAGTTTCGCATGGTGTGAACTTCGCCGTAGCGGGTCGACTGCCCTCAACGCTTCTTTTCTCGCCGAGAATAAGATCTACTCTCCAGTCACCAACAGTTCTCTTCCTGTTCAGCTTGATTGGTTCTCCAACCATCTCGTCAAATCAGTGGGCTTCTCAAAGCTTGATTGGTGTAAGTTATTAAGTTTATGTTTCCTTCACGAAGCTTATGATTTAATCTAAGGCTAGAGGCAGGCGCAACACAATCTTAAATTTTAATAAAAAAGGAAGAAGTTATGGAATCTTAGGTGGCAACACAATCACTTTGGAATAAGTTATGGAGTTGCAAGGGCCTCAGTGCGTAAGATCCTTTATGTGGCTCGTATGACATAATAAATGGCTATACAAATGGTCGTTGTGCCAAGAGGGGGTTTGGTGTAAGTTAAGTTTATGTTTCCTTCGTCCAATAGGCCTTTGATTCACCAAAAAAAAAAAAAAAAGCCTCTATGCCTGTATGTTGCCGGCCCTCTTACATTCAGATGATTAATACTCTCTTCAAGTTAAGTTTATGTTTCCTTCGTCCAATAGGCGCGTTTGATTCACCCAAAGAAAAAAAAAAAAAAACTCAATAGCTGTACGTTGCCCACTTACATTAAGGGGGTTAATACTCTTAAAATTGTTCATAATTTTTAAGAAAATCATTTAATTATCTTGAATGAGGAAAAAGTGACAGTTAAATGACTAAATTACCTTTTATCTCTCCTAACCCCACCACTTCTACATACTAGTTATTAATGTGTAATTAATAGATTTTCTTTTTTTTATGAAGAATATAAAAGTCAATTAAGTAATTAATGTATATTGAAATTATCAAATGACATACATTGTGAAATATTTCAAAGGGTAGTGCTGGATGGACTCAAAAAGTCCGGACTTAAATAATCAAAAAGACATAAAGACCCTTAATTTAAATTCATTATTAGTGTTTGGGGGTAGAGGGTAATTAGGTCTTTTACTTAGGTAGATATCTTAAATTGTTAAAAAAAATCTTGTCCTTTAAAATCTTTTTCGAAAAATCTTTGGGTCCTAAATGGTTACTCAAAGAGATCAATATCGAGTTTCCCACACTCATAACTTCATACCAAACTATTGAATCACCCAAATAGATTGTTTATATATATTACTAAGGATTGCCTAACTTGCCCGTTTTGAGAAGTGATTTAGTACAATTGAACATATGTCCATATATGTGTGTGTGTATTTTGGAACTTGCAACCATCTAGTAATCTAGACACTTTTTGCCCCATGACCAATCCCACGAGCCTGAGATATGACCATATTGACGCAATGAGACCATCTTCCGTCCTTAGTCTCGGAACCAAGGTTGGTCTTGCGCCAACCCATTCAACCTCGTTTTCACCTTTACCACTAAAGCTTGTTACACACCCGTCCTGTGCTTTTTTTTTGAGTCCGCTTTAAGTTCTAAAATTAATTGAAGATAATCATGTTTTCTCCTCCAAAACCTTCAAAAGCAAGCTTTTTATTTTTCTTTTAGTCTATTTTAATTTGAAATTCTAGTTTTAAAACGACCCAATCCTCAATCTATTGCCATTAAAAAGAGTATGGATCCATTTATTCACGTCCGTGATGAGGTTGTAGTAAGATTTGGCACAAGGTTCCAATGATCTTATGTAACTGAAAATTCAGATTCTAGCCATCTGACTTGGTGACCTAATTTGGTCTTAAATACTAGACGTTATTATTAATCGCACGTTATGTACCAAATTAACCCTTACTTGTTAGTTTGATCATAGATTAAATCATCTATATATATATATATATATATATATGTATATATATATATATATATATAATTGGCTAGCTTATAATTAACGTACATTATTTTGCAGTTTCTTAATTTTTGTATTGTAGTTATATATATAAAGTAGTATATATACGGACGAATGGATCGATGTGGTGAAGTGATTCTGTGCAAGTGATGATCGGTACATGTAATGTATGGTAATGCAGCCGCTGTATGGCATATTCTTAAGTTGAACAACATTGTACATGTGTTGACCAAGGTATGACAAAGAAAATAGTGAGGTTATCACCGGCTTTTCTTTTCAATGACATATATATCTTTTGACGCACGTAAACTTGTAACAAAGTCCTTTAAAGTGCAATGTGCATTGAGATGTAGCTTTATCAAAGGTTTCTGCACTTACCAATTTCCCAAAAAAAAAAAAGTTAATCACTTAATCACCTCCTTTTTATCCTATGGTCGCATATGGATGTGACTACAAACCAACTGGAGTAATAACTTTTAGTTAAAACCAGCATTTTTCAACAATAATTATTTTTACTCTTACTTTCTGAGTCAAATATTTTTACATTATGCTAATATGATTCCAATTTATCCTTTTTCACTAATATATGTTTCTAATTTATCTTTGGTTATAAATATCTCTAAGAAAATCAACATTTTTAAAGGCCTACATTCTTTTATCTACAATCAATATATCTAAACCAACAATTAATAGAGAGATATTAAGTTATTAGAAATATAGCTTCTCATCGTATAAATTGTTTTTTTTTGATATATAAATTAACTTACTCTCTGCTGGGACTCAACCCCATTTTTTACACTCTCATAACTTCATACCAACCATTGAATCACCCAAATAGTTGGTTCGATCGTATGTATTATGTATATACAACAACAACAACAATGTAACTAGCACATAACCACAATTAATTAGATGTTTTCAGAGTTGATTGAGGTTGCATTATACTGATCAAATTCTTCTATTACGCTGATTAGTACAATTGAACATATGTATATATATGTGTGTGTGTATTTTGAGTAACCGTAGTAATCTAGACACTTTTTGCCTGACCAACCTAATTGCTCTCGAGATTACTTAATGAGATTCACTGTATGTCCGACAAGTTGGTCATGAAGAATTAAACCTATGTTGGTCTACGCCAACCCATTCAACCTCGTTTTACCTTTACCACTAGGCCACACCCGTCCAGGTTTTAGTCGCTTTAAGTTCTAGTATAAATTAATTGAAGATAATCATGTTTTCTTCTCCTCCAAAACCTGAAAAGTTAGCTTTTTTTTTTTTTTTTTTTTTATAAGAGGAATGGGGAACGACTTTATTTTATTATAGCCCAAAAATGAATATGTGGCAAGAAACAATGTGTGTTTCCTAAAATAAAGTCAGAAAAATTCTCGACTACTATAGTAGGGAAAACACCGTCGCCCCTAATAACAATTCATATCCTCCGTAATCATGTGACTCAATAATGCAAACCTCACATCGATATGGTGTAAGTACCTTCACTCGTAATCAACTAGGTTGAACTCATGATCAACTGATTTGAGATTACAAACGGAAAGTAAATTACATGAGTGAACTCTCCCTAATTACAAAACTACCCAACCCTTATCTCCTTTCACCTAAGTAGACTATCTCATAAAAGTAACCATGGTTCCCATTACTGTGGTCAATTGAAGAGAGGTTTTCCCAAGGAATTTTTCTCCTCAACCAACCCCCAGCTGATGCCTCAGGGGACCGCCCTAGCTCAAGACAAATCCAATCGCGCAATGTGTTAATTATTAGCTCTTTATGGAATTACAAATCCGATCCCTCTCGATGCCCGGATACCTTATCCTAGATCACCCCGATCCCTTGGATGCACCTCAAGCATCTCGCTCTGCTTTTATGAGCCCGTTCTGGGCCTAATGGCAGCTACAAAGCCAATTAAGTCTACATTAAACACCACCCCTGGGACGCGACAGCTACCAACCGGTCCCATTGTCCCTTGCCGCATTTTAGATTAAACCCGCCACAAATCAGTGGATTCGGCCTTGATCATGCCCATGATCAAGGTAATCAATGAGCAAAGCCTCCGTAATCAAGCTCCCTTGTAACCGTTACAACTCAGTAGCCACCACCACTTGTAACCGCCACCACTTAGTCCCGCCACCTAACTCCTAGACATGCCTTGGTCATGCCCATGACCAAGGTGGCTAATGAGCCTTTCAGAATCGCGCCACTACTCCATTGCTCATATAACCCTTGTCACTTGATCTCCCCACGCCCGTGGTTCATGCTTCTCCGAGGACAGAACCGCTTAACCGTGCCGGTCCGCCTGCACGCAGCCGGTGCTAGCTCTGGCTCGTGACGAGTCCCACCTGTGCCGGGGGTGGCCTGATGCATGGGCTCGAGGGACTTACCTTGGCATGATGCAAGGCATGCTCGAGGGACTCATCTTGCTACCGTGCACACACTACCCCTAGGAGAGACCACCTCCCTTATAGTAGATGCTAAGACGTTTCCTCCGCTCCAATAGAAAACATCCCGTAACAGTGACTGAGACAGATTTATTTTGACCAGGGTCAACGCCTGTGTCAAGATTTGTCAACTCAAGCTTAAGGTCCGCCATTCCCAAGTCTTGCTCATGCCAAGGCACCACCGCGCCTCGAGGAAATGTGCCCGAGCCTGCCCGTGCCAAGGAATGTACCTAAGTCCGCCAAGGAATACCTAGGTATGCCAAGGCGTCGCGCTGGGTGCCAAGGCGCGTGCCAAGGAAAATCCTCGCGTCGTCCCGCGCGCCGCCCATGTGACGATCCATACGCGTCAACCATATGCGCGTGCTCTGTCCCGCATACGTGCCAAGCGCTCGCTCGCGCTTAAGGATCCAAATAGATTTTTTGTATTTCAAAATGGCTAAATGGTTACTTATAAGGAAACAGATGGAGTATATATTAAGATAATGATTGTTTATATATTATTAAGGATCTAACTTGTTAAAAAAAAAAAAGTATCTAACTAAAAATTGTGTGCCATCAAATACCAAAAAAAACAGCCGATAATTATTATTTTTTTTGTTTGAGAAAATTCGATAATACCTTATATAAGGATATATGTACGGTCATTAATTAAGTAATAAACGTTGGAGGTTTTTTTCTTTCTTTTTTTTTTGCTCAATGAAACTCGCTTATAATTTAAAAAAGAAAAAGTGAAAAGAAAAATACCCAAAAAATACCAATTCATTTGATTTCATCTCAAACTCAAAGTTTGATAATTATTATCAAAAAATATACGACCCAAAAAATACAGAAAAATACCAACGTATTTGAGTTCATCTTAAACTCAAAGTTTGATAATTATTATAAAAAATAGACGTATAAAAAAAAACGAAAATGTAAATAATTAGTAAGTTAGATATATAGATATATAGATGTTAATGTAATAAGATTACAACTCCGTTAGTGCCTAATTTAATTTTTGTTGTAGTAAGAATCTAACTTACTATTTCAACTATTCTTTCAAATAGACCTCTATTCACAACTTAAACACCAAATTTCATTAATTGATCGAACTCTCTCAATTAGTTTAACTCTCTCAATTAGTTTCTCAATAGTAGCCATGGCTTCCTATGTTTCTTATCTCATTGTTCTGCTTCTCTTAATAATGTCTCCGACCGGTCACAACGCCCATCGTCTTCCCCCACACCACCCATGCGCTTTCAATGCCATTTACCAACTCGGGGATTCGATTTCCGACACCGGTAACCTTGTTCGTGAAAGTCCTCTAGGTGCATACTTACCGTTCAACCGTCTTCCTTACGGCGAGAGCATGCTCCTCCGCGATCCCACCGGTCGTTGCTCTAATGGCCTTCTCATGATCGACTTTCTCGGTAATTAGTTTTTAACTATTTGATCTTAATTAACACTTAACACTTTTGTTTAGTACTTGATTCCTTTGGTTTTTTTTTTTTATTTGATCTAAAAATTGAATGTATATACAGCAAAGGCTCTTGGGCTGCCTCTTCTGAACCCCTACCTTAACAAGGAGGCCAGTTTTCGACATGGTGTGAACTTCGCGGTGGCGGGGTCGACTGCCCTCAACGCTTCTTTTCTCGCCGAGAATAAAATCTACTCTCCGGTCACCAACAGTTCTCTTCCTGTTCAGCTCGATTGGTTCTCCAACCATCTCAAATCAATGTGCTTCTCAAAGTTTGGTAAGTTCATACATTAATCTTGTGCTAATGTATATACTTCAATGTTGGTTGTAATTTTGTAAGTGCATACCAAACAACATGTAAGGGCCGGACTTAGGTTCCCCTTTAAGTGAGGCCTCGGATTCAAGTATTATGAATGAAAAAAAATAGGTATAAGAGCCACCCCAGATAAGGACCCAACAACTTTCGACCATGAATTAATCAATGCGGATGAAGTCAAGAACTAAAAGGGAAACCAAAAAATTTAAGTGTTTCAATGGCTTAATTTTGTCACTTGTATTAGTTAACTTAATTGGATGATTTCTCCTGCAGAGTGCGAGTTGATTCTTAAGAAGGCACTTTTCATGGTGGGAGAAGTCGGTGGAAACGATTACAACTACGCCTTTTTTCAGCGAAAATCCATGGATGAGCTCAAGGCCTTGGTGCCACATGTTGTTCAAAGCATCAAAAACGCATCCGAAGTAAGTCCCTAGCTTGACTAGTTAATCAACTTTTGTTCAATGTAGTTACTGATATTGGCTTAATCAATCACTACTTGCATTAATGTAATATTGCAGAGAGTGATTGATCTTGGAGCTCGTCACCTGGTTGTTCCCGGCAACTTCCCTATCGGATGCTTGCCGATCTATCTGACTGCGTTCAAGACCAACGACTCGTCAGCCTACGACGACAACAAGTGCCTGAAAGGGTTGAACGAGTTCGCCTTGTTTCACAACAACCAACTCCAGAGCATGTTGGCGCAGCTGAGGAGAGAGCACCCCAATGTGGTCATCCTCTATGCCGATTACTACAATGCCTTGCAATGGGTCCTTAGCCATGCCTCTTCTCTAGGTAATTGTTTAGTCATACATATATATAGTACATAGAAATAGAAACTTTAGTACACTTCCCAATATTTATTTCAATTTCAATCGATCTATAGTGAACGAATAAATAATTGGTTGTCTAGGTTTTGAAGAGGAATCAGTGATGAAAGCTTGCTGTGGAACTGGTGGAGATTACAACTTTGATGTGACCAAGATGTGTGCAACTGAGGGAGTTGGAGCATGCCCAAACCCAGACCTGAGAGTGAGTTGGGATGGCATCCATTTGACACAGAAAGCTTATCAGTACATGACTGAGTGGCTAGTTCGCCATCTTCGCCTTCAGAGCAGATGCAGATTCATATAGATATAGAATTAAAACACTACAATCATGTAAAGAAAAATATTACAAGGTGGTCTACTTAAGCTTGTTCAGTATAATAGCTTTTATCTTCTTTTTTTCTTCTAGCTCTTTAGGATATATAGTTTTCTGGCTCTAGGATTTATGGTTTTTGGAGGTATTTTTACTTAGATTTTGCTTCAGCAGTTCTTTTCTTCACTTCTTTTTTTTTTAGAGTAAAATTTTCACTTCTTTCTCTGCATAAATTTTGTTGTTTAGGGCTCGTTAATCCTATCATTAATATAAAACTTGTTTTTTTTATTCTTTTTGTGTGTCCACTTGCTTTTGATCTTCAGTGCCAATTAATCGTCAAGATTCTTATCAATTTCTAATTCAGCTTTAACAAAAAATCAATCAATGGTTTCGTAAAAAAAAAAAAAGAAGATCAACCAATGTAACAAGGGGAGAAAAATGGCTCCTTTCATTAAATCAATTACAATAAATAATTTAAGATAATGACTTCCCTAAAAGATAAAACAAGACCATAACTCCATCGTGTAGTTCTTCCAAGTATTTTGTGTATAATTTTGATTTCGTATTCTATAATAAACAAATGGTGTACTACATGAAGTTCTACTGAAAACTATAAACTTCAAAGATCATAATGACAACCAGCAAACCAAACGATCCAGAATGGCCTCTAACCACAGCTCTCATGATTCATAACCATGAACACCACTAAAAACAAGTTACCCATCACATATTGTGCATATAACCACCTGTTCAAGGTGAGGCTTCCAATAATTCGAGTTTAACACAACTAGAAGGATGAACAACCACACACAAAAATTGGAACTGGCATCATTTCATTTCTCTGTCAACCCTAAACCCTAATACATATAATGGAAATTGATGAACAAACTGTTAAATTACTCGCAACCTCAAATAAGGAGCTAGGGATTACTAATTAAGTAATCAGGATACCCAATTCAAAGGTACAAGTTGAAGGGCTTTGCATATGGTACCAGAAAGATAACGTCCTACTACTTATTCGTCTACAATACTGCTCATGCATATGGAAAGCTATTCGCATAACAAGTAAGCCATGACTTCAACACAAATACATAGTTGCTTGGCCTTTCCTAGAGCCCATAAGAAAACCCTCCCAAACGCACCAAACGCTCCTAAAAAAATTAGAAAAAGAACAGTTCACAAACAAGTCTCTAATGACAGACTCTTCAAGCACCACAAAATTTGGCGACAAATGCATTCAAGACAAGTATTCCAAATGTTTCTATGCTGGCGCATTACTAGCCAACTAATAGAAGCTGGAGTAAACGAGGGAGTCAAACCTAAAAAAAATGACTTGGCATAGGGGAGTTGTAGCTGCTTTGGTGATGGTGGCTCATCATGGGTTGAGCCAAGTAACACGATAAAACAGGCGGCTGATAATACCCTGGTTGGGGTTAAGGAACATAACCCGGCGTGGGTTGGGAGGTGAAACCTGGCTGATTTGTTGGAATCTATGCTCCATAACCATCTACCATACATTAACTTAGGAAGTCTGAAATCTAACCTTGATGATTCTCGCTCGGAGCACTAATTTTTTACGAATTTCCATTAAAAATGATAGTTCAAAGCTCAATCAATAAGTTCCAAGGATAGGAAGGAAACCAAATGAGAAACCTAATCTGCTGAAGAGGATAACCAACAAAACAAGATGATATAATTCCAACAAATCCTTTACCATTCATAAGTTATACTTATAAACGAAAACTACGTTTTTCCACATAGATGTGTTTCTCAATAACTACACCTATGTAGAACACTACGAGCCAATCCCAAGTCCGGATAAAATAAGAAAACTCTAACGCCTATTTTCCGTTCTTGAAAAATGGAGGAGGGTTGCGATAGATTGACAACCAGCGTAAAACTTTTGTCACTCTTCATGCAATGGATCAAACACAATTGAGGCTACGTTATTGAAGCATGTGTTTCTCAATCAACAGAAGAAAATTGCACGCATTGTCGTCAAACTCGCAGTCTAAGTCATCAGATCATCGTTTTACGCCAAGAAGATTCACCTCACTATACCAATTGATCAAAACAACAGTGCCTATTCAGTTCGAAAATTCGCCGTGGACGAAACACTCTCATCAAATGAAAAGTGCCTATTCGGATCCAATGCAGCACTTTTTTCCACACACACATGAATTCAAACAAAACTTGAACTTCGAAAATTCAACAGTCACTTTTTTTTTTTTTGTTCTCATCAACACATAGTATACTAATTTGCTTATTAGAAAGCCCTAACAGACCACATTCCAAAAACGAAGAATCAAATCCCCTGACCTGATCGCTAAACGAAGAATCACTTGGAAGGCGAGACGGGCGGCGCGCCGAGCAGGCTCGCTTGCTGCAACTCGAGCTCGTTCATCTGCTGCTCTCGATCCATCTGGATTATCAAAGGAACAACGAGGATCAAGAACGTTGTGCCTGCAATCCACGCCGCGTTGCCGGTGCTCTTCAGCAATCGCTTCGTCACGTAAGCCGCGTCGGAGGCGACTTGCTTTCCGCGGTAGAGGACTGGGGATTGGGACACCGCGTTCGAAACCCTAGCGAGGATTCCTTCGTTGTTGCTGCTGCTGCTGCTCGATGAAGCCATTGTTGAAAACCCTAGAAATCGGACGAGGAGTCGAAAATCGTTTTTTGAAAAACAAGCAAACGCGTACCTGAGGCGCAGCCCATTTGTATTTGTGATGGACACGTGCCGCGCACGTGCTGAACTGTAGAAATTACTATTACATTGTGATTTGTATTTTTAGTCATTACATAATTGAAGAATGCGCAACAACAGCACACATCTCACGCAGCTAACTCCGCTAACAATCGAGTGGCTGTCAAAGCAAAAGAGTCAGTTGGATGTTACGTATAATTAGTGGTGAAAACAAAAAAAATTTGTTAGGGATGGAAGATTTTAACCTTAACTTTTTTAAAAAAAACAAAAAAAAAAAATATTAGTACGAAAAATTGAGCAAAACAAAATAAAAATTTTGACAATGTTACACTCAAGACACTTTAAATACATTATTCTTTTTTTTTACAATACTACTTTGGTTATACAGGGAGCGTGCATCAATCATAGGGGCGAGAAAGATAAAAAATAAAAAAAGCCTAAGTCACCAACTTACAAAAAGTTAAAGATCATATATATTTTTTTTTTGAAAATGAGGCGATACTCTATATATAAATAAAAAGTATGTACACAAAAAAAAAAAGATGGGTTTGTTGTAAATTGGATGACCCTTTAACCAAGTTTATAAATGATCACATTATCAAGTATGACTCTCACATTGAATAGTAACATCAAGCATGACTTCCACATTGAATGTAACTTGTACACTCTATATAATTTGTATTCAACTCTAATGTATAATCAATTGTCCATGTATTGTCATGTAACTTGTAATCATGTATGACATGAGACTTCGGTGTAACTTGCACGCTTTGTGCAAGTACTTATTCTCATCATGACTAAGGCCCTAAGGGGGTTACTTTACTTGTAAAGAACACACTAAGTTAAATGAAAGCATCTCATTCCAATTTTCAACTATCTTATTTCTTCCATTATCTTTTGTAGTAGTAGTTTATAGTAGTAAAAATCCATAGTCTTCTATTTCCTTTGCTAGTTCTTAGCAAGTCCCAACTCAATTTACAACAGGATTTACAAAAACAAAAAACAAAAGATGGGGTGTCAATGCCATTCTTGCTCTCGCAACTATTGTTGCTAGGTTGATGCCCCATTGCTCCCTAGCCAAACTGGCCCAACCAAATGCCCAGGACTAATCTCATCCACCAAGTTGTGAATGAACAGATAACGTAAAGCATCCACAAAACCAAAATGTGATCCACAGCAAGTTGCATGGTACTGTCATCTTAGTCTCAAGATTACCGAAACGAACCCTTCATTTCGATCTCCGAAACGTCGCCGCCGCCTCTCTTCTCGGCTTCTCTCCGACACCTAAGCATGTATCAATTGACCAGCAGGCGAGATCTCCCAACATCTCCAATCAGCAACCGAGATATCCCAACCTTTTCCACGCAAATTCCTCAATGCATGCAAATCGACTCTCGTTAACTCTGTGAAACCCTCGGACACCCTCCAAACCCCCAAATGCCCCCAAACTCTCTAAACCCAAATTGCCCCCGAACACTCCAAACTCCGGAACACCAACCCATCTCTTGCGAACACCCAACCCGCTATAGCCTAAGAGAAGCCACTGATCTTCATATATATATATATATCTTAGTTTTGAAGAGCGTCTTCTGCACGATCTTATTCATGAGAATTAATTTCTAAGAATTTATTAACAAAATTTAAAATTATAATTAAAATTTAAAAATTAAAAATACAAGTATATTTTTTAACTTATCAATATTCTCTAATGTGATTGAGATAAAATGTGAATGAAAAAACAAGTTTAATAAATGCTTTATGACATTACTTCCTCAAAAAAAGTGTATTGGATTGATGAGAATGAGTTCATGATTGATTTGGAGATAAAAAAAAAAAAACGTGTAGTAGATCGATAAGGAGTTAGAGTTTGATTTGGATACGAAAGAAAAGATTGATTTGGAGATGAAAAAAAAGTATGGGCAAATAGGTATATTTCATTACCACTCAAAAATTTGTGATTCGTGCTTTTATATATATGATATATATATATATATATATACACCGATCGTGTTTTCTCTAAAACTATATGACGTAATGGTATTATTGAACTTAATATACCATTGTCTAGAAGCTTGTTTCAATCCATATATCGACTTCTTCAATTTACACACCAAGTTTTCTTTTCTTGTAGTCAAGAAACCTTCGGGTTGGTCCATATAAACTTCATCTTCTAACACTACAAAAAAACAGCAAATCAGAAACGGAATTAGAAACGGAAATAAGTTCCGTTTCTAAATCAGAAACGGAATTAGAAACGGAATAAGTTCCGTCTCTAAATTAAAAAGTTAGCGACGGAATTGAGACGAAAATATTCAGAGACGGATTTGAGATGGATCAGAGACGGAATTTGAGACGGAATTAGAGACGGAATTAAATTCCGTCTCTAAAAAAATGGCGCCAACATTCCCACCAAAACTTTCTTTTTTTTTTTTTTCAACCGTTCATTATGTCTCGAGATTCGTGCATGCTTGATCTACATACCCACAACAGTCCGCCTCTCTCTGTCTCTCAAAACCTCTCTGTCTCTCTGTCTCTCAAAACCTCTCTCTGTCTCAACAAACCTCTCCCTCACCGCTCTCTCTCTCTCGACAAACCTCTCTCCCTCACCGCTCTCACCGCTCTCTCTCACCGTCACCGCTCTCTCTCTCTCTCTCTCTCACCGCGCGCTCTCTCTCTGCTCTTCTTTCTCACCGTCACCGCACTTTCTCTCTCTGCCATCTGCTCTCTCTCACCGTCACCGCTCTCTCTCTCTCTCTCTCACCGTCGCGCTCTCTCTCTACCGGTCTCTTTCTCACCGTCACCGCACTTCTCTCTCTCGCTCTCTCTGCTCTCTCTCTCTCTCACCTCTCTACTCTCACTCTCACCAATAGCCATGTTGTTCGTCGAATCGATTTCGCGTACCAAACCACTAGATTTAGTCCCCTCCGATTCCGTCTTGGTTTCTAGGGTTCGTTCTGGGTTTCTTTGATGAGGCGTGGAGTCTAAAATCGAGTTCGTGATCGATAGGGTTTTGAAGGGTCTCGGAGATTCGGAGAATGACGGACTAGGAAGCTGGAGCTCGAGCTCAACGGCCGGACGCGCTCGGCGACCCCCAAATTTCGGTCGACGACTTGCTTGGGGATTCTCGATGTGAGTTCTGTTTTTTGGTTTCTAGGGTTTCGATTTTAGATTTTTTTTTATTGTTTGGTTTCTCGAAGATTGCATGTGAGTTTTTTGGGGTTTTGTGGTGTCTAGGGTTTGTTTTTGTGTTTTCGGTAATGGGGTTTTGGTAGAGTTTTGTTTGGTCTTGAAAGCTTCGATCTTTCGTGTTTGGTTTTGTGTTTTTCGCTTTTTGTTTCAATTTGTTCAATTTTCTTCCCTCCCATTTTTGCTTTGTTAAACAATTTTCTTGTAGGTACTTCTTGAATGTTTGTAGAAGACATTGCATTTAGGTATGTTTTGAGTGGACGCATAATGTTAGTTACGTATGTTCTTTTTCGACAATTTTATTTCTACCATTGCTTATCTTTGCCTTGCTAGTTAGCAACTGTGCTCTCAACATGGCTTGTGAAATTTTGCAATTGGAACTTGGAAATATGAACTTGCGCTTATTCGGATCGCCGGAAAGTTTTATGGACAAGCGCGGCGCATGTAAGTATGACATACATATTTATATATTAGAGGTAGAGAGATTTTGGAGAATTTTTAAGGAGATGATCAAGCTAGGGGTGGTGTACAAGTTGGTAAGTAGATCTACACAATTAGTTTGCAAAGTTTTGTTTAAAATTAGAGGTTCAGTTTTTGTTTTTCTTTGACTTATAGGGTAAATGAAGTTATTTTCAAAATTGCTTTACATATTTGAGTCACTTAATGCTTCATATAAAAATGCGCAAGATTACAACACGGTTTATAACAATACAATAGCAAACTTCAGCGAGATAGCGATTCATACAAGCAAGCCTTGAACATCTTGAACAAGAAAAGTCTGTAATGATAGAGAGCCTCGCAATGTTGCAGGGAAAATATGGCATGTTGCAGGATGAATTATCTTCATTCCAAGTAAGTATGGTAATACTTACTAGCGTTACTTCTTTCCATGCAGTAGAACTTGCCGAATTCTCTTTCCTCTCCATTTTCTTGTTTGAATCATCATGCTTGAATCAGATGTAACCTTTTGTAACTTAGTTGAATTTATAACTTTCTGCTTAATTATTTGTTTGTAGGTGGTCGTTTATGACCCAAATTGATCATTTTATGGATTCTTCGTTTGATGCATAATGGATTTTCATAGTTTATGAGCGACATTCCCACGTTCCTATTCTCTTAAATATCCACATTCCGAAGATCACAGATTTTGGTATTAGTGTCGGTTTAGAGAATTCAGTGGCAATGGTATGTTAGATGTTTCTCTTTAGTTGTTTTTTAGACTAACTATTGATGTGAATTTGAATCATTCTTTTTCCTTTTAGGGACTTGAAAATGGTTCTCTTTAGTTGTTTGATGCATAATGGATTTATGACATAATTAGCTAATGAGTAGTAATTAGAAACTATTTATTCGGATTTTATCTTTTATAGTTTCAGCTCAATGTGCCAAACAATTTATTAGAATTTTATTAGAAATTTGCTACTTGCTTACAATGTATTCTTTTTTGGAACTTTGTAGGAAACTGATAGGCTTAGACAAGTGATTGAGAAGGAAATGCTAAAAGTCGAGGTAAGTTTGTTCTTCCCAAAATGACTTGTAATTTTTCCACATGACCTTATTAAATGTGTAAATTCACAAATGTTTAGTTTAGTTAACAGTTCCATGCTTAATAGAGTTGTCTAATGACTCTGCTCTTTGTATTGTTCATCTACCCCCTTAACCAAAGATCAAATTTTAATATTTTTTAAATAAATTCAGTAAATACTACTTTAAGAATCCATGAAAAACATATTTAAAATTGGTTTTGGTTCATTCATTTTTTGATTGAAATATTCGATTAAGTGGTTTAATGCATAAATTTTACTTGAATATGATCTATAATTTGCATTGTTGTTTGAATAAGGATATGTCTTCTTTAAATTTAGGCAATAACAAGTCCATATCATTTTTTTTGGTGTGATCAATAGTTTGATACTCATTAAGTTCATACTTCACAACTTAAAAGGTATCCTAGTTCCTCATCAAGTTGATATTGTCAAACTCAACCTATGTAGAATATTGTGTGCTCTAGATAAAGGTAAAGGAGTCACCGTCACGCTTGGAAAATAAGGGGTGGGTTGCAATAGGTGAAAGCCAATGTAAATCGATCTTTATGAAATGGATTAAACAGGTTTATTGTTTGGTTCTTGAAAGTTAAAAAAGCTCGGTTTGAAATGAGATGAGTGAGCTTATGATAAATTTTGTAGCTTGTGAAAGTGGATTGATTGAAAATAGTCTTATGAGTTTTTTGGTCTATCTATGAGGTAGCATATTTTTGTTTTCTTATATGTTTTTAGAAAATGAAGATAAAAGTGAAAATGACAAACATTGCTATCTTCCTCCTACCTGGATTGGTAAGAATTTAATTTACTTAAATCAGTATATGCAGTGTTTATCATCGTTTGTGGATTCTTAAATCTCAAATGAATTAATGTTAATCTTTTTGCTTGTTTGTAGACTTTGATGGTCGAGTGCAGGGATCGTCACTATAAGTTCGATGTGAGTCATTGCTCTTCTACCTTAGCTCTATCTCCTATGATGCTTATGTCCCTGAAAAATTTAAGTTCAACTATTCAATTATTAAGTTGTTTCAAATGTCCCTTGGTCATGCGGTGGTGTTGAAGAACATCTCAAGACTTTTCGATTGATAATTCTTTTTGTGCATATTTATAGGATTGTAAGTTTTTTTTTTTGTGGTTGTTGAACAATAGGATTGGTGGTTTTGTGAATACTTAGAAATTTGGAGCATTTGTAATACTATACAATTTTTTTTGGATATATATCTTTTTCAATTTTTGATTTTTACATTTTTGTTCTCTCAATTGAATATTTGTTGATATATATTGTCGATGTATGAATGTCAATTTATTATATATTGGCAGGTTAAATGTGCTTGGATTGAGACCTATATATGTAAGACTTTAAAAACTAAACAAAAATGAAAATTCCGTTGCTATTTCCGTCTCTAATTTTCGTTTTTGTAAGATACATAAATCAGAAACGGATCAAATTCCGTCTCTGATCCGTCTCTGATTAGCAACGGATCGAGACGGAAATAATCGTGAAACGAATTTATTCCGTCTCTAATCGAAACGGAATTAGAGACGGAATAAATTCCGTTTCTAATCGTCAACGAATTTATTTCGTTTCGATCCGTCTCTAAATCGAAAACGGAATCCATTTTCCGTTCGATCCAATCAATCGACGACGTTTTGAGAGACGAACGCATTCCGTCTCTCGTTCGCTTCTCAATCCAATCAGAGACGGAATTTTTGCAAATCAGAAACGGAAAATTCTGTTTCTGATTTGCTGTTTTTTTGTAGTGTAAGTCTCCATTCAGAAAGGAGGTTTTCACATCCATTTGGTGAAGCTCAAGATTATAATGAGCTACTAAAGCCATTATAATTCTTAAAGAGTCATTCTTTGAAACTGGAGTGAATGTCTCCTTATAGTCAATGTCATCCTTTTGATTGTAACCTTTTGCGACAAGTCTGGCTTTATGTCTTTCAATATTGCCATGTAAGTCTCGTTTTGTTTTGAAGACTCATTTGCAACCAACTTGCTTTGCACCTTCAACTCGATAATTCCCAGACTTTGTTGTCATCCATTGATTTCAACCCGTCTATCATGGCATTAAACTGTTTTTCAGAATCATCACATTTCATGGTTTGTTTGAACGAGACTGGATCTTTGTCAATGCTCAAATCACATTCATGTTCAAGTGAATAAACCACATAGTTATTTGAAACTGCTTGGTCTTCTTGTCCTTACAGACCTTCGTAATGCTCTTTCTTGTGGCTCTACTTGATCATTTACAACTTGTACATCATTAGCCGGTTCATTAACAATAAGTTCATTTTCCTCATTTGGAACAATGATTTGTCGTCCGGGTTTGTTGCATAACCGTGATACAACATGAGGAACAACAATTTGAAGAGAAATGCTAGATGTTGGAGTTTTCTCTGGATCACTATTTTCTTCTCTCCCTTGATCACCGAGAACGATTCTTCTAATATTCACACCAATTCTTCATTTTGAATCTTAGCACCTATAAATCATACAAATGAGATATCATTACCACCAAATAAAGATTTATTGTCAAAATCACACTAAACATTATATGTTATAATGGCTAATTATACACTTATCACATTGCGAATCAGAATATAGTACTCCAACGTCGATCGGTTTGTTTGTCGAATGCGAGGAAAATATATTGCGGTGATGAGAGTAATTAAGAAAATGTATGTAGCTGCCTAAAGATCATGCAAGTTAAATTTATGTTGAAAGTTGAAAGTTGAATACTATGAATGATGAAATTGAAAAGGTACAAAGCAACATGTGCAAGTAAAAGGTTCTTTTGTTGAATAGAATCAAAGACACATGATAGCTAGATTTTTCTAGCTATTTAGCTTTGATTTAAAGGTGGCCTTGATCAGTTTGAGGTTTTTTTAAGTTTCCAATGATTCATGTGTGGAATATATAGGCTTTTGTACAAAGGAGGAAACAAAAGTACAATTCCTACACAACTTGGCATTAATTTGTTCATATTCTTCCCTTTGAGGCGTAATTTACCGATACACTCTACTTAACCACGATTTTTTGGTGTGACGTTTTAACTTAAAAGACCTTGGTACTAGAGTAGAATATATGGAGATCATCAATTATACACTTCATTTGAAAGTCTTATTGATCCGATGTGGAACTAACTTTCGGTCAAAATCTTAAACTAAATAAAACAATGCTAACTCAAACTCTAATTTAAATTAAACGTCTATGAGGTCAAATGATTTATTTTATGTAAGAAACTAACTTATATTATTCCAACTAACTTGCACACGGGGATATTTTGAACCTTCAACCTCTTCTTTTAGTGATCGCAATACCAAACTATTGAGCCAACACTTGATTGGAGCCAAATCAGTGTTTTCAGGTCGAAAAATGATTGGTTGACACAAATGGAGCGCACAGCCTAATGGTGCATATATGACGTCTTTTTCATATGTGGAGCCCACCAAAAAGTACATAAAGGAGGCGCCACATGTGCGTCACGTAGGCTGTGCACCCCATTTGTATTCTCTCGAATGTCAACCAATCATTTTCCTTGAAGGCCAACCTCGAGACTCCCAAAGGCTTTGGTTGCCCTCCTAAAACCTATCTAATCCGAGAAACAAATTTTGTTGCCAAATTTGTTGTCACCAAGTTTAATTTGATCCCTAATACATACGAGTTGCTTACAACTTTCTTAGTCTTCACTAAATTATGTTTTTTTTTTGTCAAATTGATTAAAATATCTTAATCTTATACAACTTTTGTTATTATATTCTAATCTTTTAAAATTTGTTATTGTATCATAACATTTTGAAATTGTTTAATTTGTATCTTAAACCACTTTTAAGCTCCAAATTTGATGATGTGACACTTAAATAATGAATTTAAATAATAAAATTAATAATTATTTTGATAATTATGGATGATGGGGTGGTTTTTTAAAACCATAATTAAGGTGTCACCTCATCAAATTTTAAGTTCAAAATTGACTTAGAATACAAATCAAACAATTTAGAAATATCGGGATATAATAACAACCCTAATAGTATAAGTTGTGAAAGATTATGATATTTTAACTAATTATGCCTTTTTTGGTTCCTCATTATATATTTATATAGACATTATATAATATATCAAAGTTTCTTTGGTGAGATGGACAAATCATCACTTGCCAAAAGACGAGATTTATGGAAATCATGGGTTCTGTTAGGACCATTTAGGTCAATATATACAGCCACATGTATATGAGCCAACCAAAAAGGGCCAAGTGGGCCTAGTCCTAATACACATATTAACAAGTTTGACTCCCACTAAAGTTAAAAAAAGAGACATTATATTTTTTTTAGAACAAAATAGACATTATGTTATATAAATTAAGAAAATGCTTTTGTAATAAGCACAAACACACATGTATATATTGACTTCCATTACAATGTGGATCACATGGACGACCACATGTGCGTGTCGTTCTTGCTTGTTTGTGTTAGGTTACAATAGATGGATTCTACAAATTAATGTTGTGTTTTTACTCCACTGTTACCAAGACGTTAGGCTCTGTTTGGCAAGGCTAGCTGATAATCTAGCTGATAGCTGATAAACTTGCTGATATCTGATAATCTTGCTGATAGCTGATAATCTACTAGCTGGTAGCGGAAAGTTGATAATCTAGCTGATCAAGTAAAAACTGTTTGGAATAATAGCTGATTGATTAGCCGATAAATGCAAAATGACAATAAAGGACATATGACACAATTAAGTATATTAATTATATAATTATATAATTAATGTATTTTATTTACAAAATATAAATTAATACCATAAAATAATTTATATTATTTAGAAAACTAAACTATGTGTGTCCATAAATGCTTACATGAAAATAGCTCTATATTAATTTATAAGAATTCGTAAAAAATAAACACATGTAAATAAAATACAATAAACGACTTGGATAACTATACATATACCTAACGCATCATCCATAATTGAGAAGCAATATTATTGCGAATATTCTTCATTTCTATAGAAGTATCTCTATAACTTAAAAAAAATAGTAGATTAGTAAAAAAAAAAATTAAAAATATGTAGGATAGCCCACCACTCGAACACTACATTTAAAAATATTTTTATAACATCTAAAAATATTTTTATACTCGACGTTGTTAAAACTTATTTAATATGTAATAATATCTAACAAGATTATCTATAATTAAGAAATTAATGTGTAATGATTTTTAATTTTAGTGAAATTCTTTGTTTTATAATATTTAGTTAATTATTAATCACTATTTTCTTATTAACAATATTAAGCTATATGTTAATTTTAAATTCAATAAGTTTTAATAATGTATTATATAACTGTTGGTCTAGCCTAGAAGAGTTTAAAATGCTGGTTTCGCATTTGTCAACTCTATCTGGGTATAATCGCAGGTATTAATATTCACGGGGTTCGTTTAAGTATTTGCGTATTTTGTTTTTACTAATTTGCAAGGGCATTAATTTATTAATACCGTAAAAATAAGGGTATAATGGGGAGAAAAAATCAAAACGACGGATTTTCGGTTCAAACGCTACTAAGAGTAGCGTTTCAATTGGGAACTTATCATCTAGATTATTTTTAAAATAAGCTACAAACCAAACACAGCTTAACAAATAAACTAACTGATCAGCTAGCTGATAAGCTAGGTTGTGCTTACCAAACAGAGCCTAGGTCAAAATTGTGTAAGTTGCACAAGTGTAAAGAGTTGCTCACACAAGTTCACAAGAGGAAATAAAAATTAAAAAGATAGATGTTGGGGAAAATATCCTGCTCACTTTCATTACAATATCAACTACAAATACATGATCATTAAATGATTGTTACACTGTCAACTATCCAAATATATCAACTTACAATGCAGTCTATCTCTCCATTTTTTTGGTCTCGACTCATCAGTATATTATCATACAAGAAATGACCTAATTAAGACTATACAAAAGTACATTCCTTTTCATACTCTTCTGGGAACATTGGACTATATAAAGATATTTCTACAACTCTCTCTATATATCTATATATAAGATATATAAATTAGCATCATCCCTTATTGGTTATTGATCATTCTATAGGATACATATAATAGCTAGCTAGCACATTAATTTCTTTAGCTTCGTTAATGGGGACCTCACAAAATTGTACAAACTTTCTTTTGTTAATTATGAAAGTTGCTTCTATTAATCCAAGCAGAAGTAATTGGATAATTGCATTTGAAGGAATTTACTCCATTAAGCCGAGCAAAATAATTTGTGGTATCAATCATCTCGTGCTCTTCCTTCACTGCGTGCTTTGGGATCTATAAAAAAAAATAAGACAGAAAAACATTTATAAGCATAAAACAATTAATCAAGATTTTTTTTTTCTGTAATTTTGGCCACCCAATAAACTTATATACTTTTACCCTTCTTTTGACTAATCAAAGATTTTATACCAAAATAATAATAATAATAATAATAATAGAATAAATGTAGTTTAAGAAAAGTAGCACATACTTCATCTTCCTCTTCATGGTTGTTGCAATTAGATTTTGCGGCATCTCCAAAGTCATCATTTTTTGCAAACCTTCCTTTAACTCTAGGTCGACTGTCCGCCAGAACTTTTCGACACTTATACTACATGTTTTTTGCGACATTAGTAAAAAAATAAAAAGAAAAATAGAAAGAAAAAAAATACTTGAAACTAATCAAAGGTATGCACAAACATTTTTTTTAAAGTTTAAATGTATCTACCTTGATTCTCTTCTCGAAATTTCTCACATTTCTCTTCATCACATATCTTTGAATTTTTTCCTTCCTTTCTTCTTCTGTGATTCGCCCAACTTTATAACTTGATTCCTCCATTGTAGAGATTTCAGTTTTCACAGGAGTGGAATTCCCTCCTCCCCCACTTACTAGTTGTTGACTATCAAGTGCCTTTTCTCATGAAAAAATAGCACAATTCAATGTTTTGTACATATAAATGTACATTGCAAAGTCACCAATTATAAGAAGAGTAAGAATTAATTGGTACATGTATTGATTGGCCTATAAATAAAATTAGTGTACAAACCACAACATTCAAGTGGTAAAGAGACTTGTTCGCCTTAAGCAAAGTCTTGAGTTCAAGTCTCATGAAAGGAAAAAATTGGGTTGGGAGGATCGCTCCTCAAAAGGAGCCTAACAACGCATGGGCGTGAATTAGTTAATATAGTTGGTGTCAGACACTACGTGAGAAATCAAAAAAAAAAAAAAAAAAAAAAAACTATTGTTGTATATAGTTTGCCTTAAAACTAGGTTTTGACCAACCTATAATATTCTAAGTGCATATCAACTTCGCTATTGATATTGTTGAGGTGGAGGAATTCAACAATTACTACAGAGTAGATGGTGGTTGCTGGTTGTTGGATAGACATCGAGACACGCAAACGAGCATTTGATACAAGATCCAACATATCTCAACAACTGTACCAATTGTGTGCATCAAAAGTATGTCACTCAAAGGTTAACTTTTTGGGTAATTTGGGGTAATGTTCTTTATGTGGAATTTTGCCACTTTTATACACCACTTTGGAAACAAGAAACAAGTTCTAAATTCTCCAATGAAGTATTTGATGCCTCCCTAGGTATCTAGCTTTAGATTTAAAACAAAAAAACTGTTTACCTTTTTATTAAAAATAAAATCAATAGTTTCAAAAAGAGAAAAATATGGTACTTTTTAGTCATGATTTTTTTATATTATTATATAATATATAAATTTTTGGCAAAATTTTTCCACATCTATATCCAAAGCTATATATCAATTTAGTTAGCTACCATCTCTTGTGTTTGGCAAATTTTTTTTTTTTAAAAAATCAACCATCTCTTGCATATAAAATCGTTCCGTATAAGAAATTGCTTAAGTTTTCAAGATTCTTAATTTAAAGTAATTTAAAAAAATGGTTCTATGTTTATTTTTGTCTAATTAATTAGCATGATTAAATCACTTAATTGAATAAGATTTGACTAACAAAACATTGGATCCCCTTCATCATACTTTTAATGGAAGATCATTAGGTAACGATATTTTGTAATCAATGAAGTTCGATTATTATTCGAAAGGGACTAAGATCAATAATTAATTCAATGTAAGAAAAAAAATATATTTTTGAATAAGCTTTCATGTACCTGTATTTCACTAGAGTTGAATTGAACAGACTCTGCAGCATAAACCCCTCCATTGTCACCTTGAAATTCCATATCTTGTGGTTGCAATTCATGAGAGCCCATGATAATTCCTCCGGCGAAAATCCCCATATCTGTAGGAAATCCACCATTCAAGTTGCTAGGAAAATATGGCGGCGCCACTGTAGGATCGATGAAAGAACATGAAGGAGAAGAAGGGTCTAAACTCATGTAAGGAGGCAAGGGAGGCAAGCAATTTTCATCTTCATAAATAGGACGCATCGACGCCGTCCCTGCACTTAGTTGCATGACTTGATCAGTGGAGCATAACGAAAGCCCGTTAACGATGTCGTGGATCTGTATTTGAGATTGCAAGGAGGAGATATCAAAGTGGTCTTCTTGGTTTTTGATCAAGGGAGGAGGTATAGTATTGGATGAGAATGTTGGTGGCTGCGGCGAGTAGTAGTTTTTTGATACCGCCGACATAGAACAGTCGTTGTCGTTTTCATTTTCGTCTTGGGAGTCGAAGATGGTGGAGAGTTGGTGATGATTGTTTGAGTTGATGCTATTGTTACAATTGTTGTTGTTGTTGATGCTGCCACTGTTGAAGCTTCCTACATCAGAGGGGATGGAGGTGTAGGAAATGTCTTCATAGCAACAGTTTGAGCAAGAAGAGACTTCAGAGTTTTGTATGGTTTCAGGAAACAAATCATGTTCAGAAAAATCAAACATTTGTGCACTAAAGGGACTTGGGATGTCCTCCTGTTACATACAAAAAATAAAAATAACAAAAGAGATCAGATCATGCACAAAATATAAATAGTACCTCAAGCTTAATCAATTTGAATGTTAAAAAAAGGTTACCAAAGTAAACATTAGGAGAGCCATAGTTTGTAGCCTTTTTTTTTTTTTTTTTTTTTTTTTTTTTTTTCATTCATACGGCTTCGTTCGGTTAACATAGAGACTAAAAATCTGTTATGAGAGAGACTGTTGTAGTGCATCTGATGAGAATTCATTAAAGAGATTGTGTAGATAAAGAAATATGCTGTATAGGGTCCCAATATGATACAATTAAACTGATCTACTAGTCAATGAAATTCTCATTGTCACTTCAATTTTTATGATAAACTTCCAAAATACCTTTGGGAGTGGAAACCATCAAAGAAAAATCTCATCAAGTTGCAAGATTTGGAAGCTTAAATCTCAAAGCAGTGGTGTTTATGTACTAACAGATCTAGGTAATGGCACAGATTCTTGAGCTTGTGAGATGTTTTATTGGTTTTTATGAATGTTTTTGACAAGTACATGCAAGTAGGAAAAGATGCCTATTAACACACCATGTGGTATTGTTTGTGGAAGTTAAGAACCTAATTGTAACAAAAAAACAAGGCGATTGCGAGTAAAGGAGATCATGATATGTTGTTCTCGTTCGAGAAAAATAATCCGCAATTAGGAGAGAAGATAATCGGTTAAAACACTACGATTATCGGAACCTAATTTGTTGCTTATTCATTAAGTGAAATGCTTTACATAAAATACATATTAAACTGCAATTAGAAAGCTTAAACTATACGCTTGAAAAGTAATACATTCCGAAATCGAAATGCTCTATTCCAAGCTGCAGCTTTCATGAGTTGATATAAAGAAAAATGCAGACAGAGCACACCTTAAGCACACACAAAGAATTCAGCCTTAAAAGGGGCAGGGTCATAAAGAAGAGAGAATTTTTTTTTTATAAGCTGCTATGAACTAATAACTCAAAAGAAAACACACAAACCCCTTAATTAGTGTTAAAGTGTCTTTGATTTCCATTTTGCTATGCTCCCAAACCCTTTATGCTTTCCATATGTTCAAGGAGGTCTATCATGTCAATTGAGTGACTTTTTGTGCCACATAAAAATCAAATCAAAAAACTATATAGGCATACTTGTATATGAAATATATTAATCTTGCTGATATAACAACCTTCAAAAAGAATTCGACGAAGATCTCATAAAATCGTTCAATTTCATTACGCAAAACGGAAATTTATGTTTTTTATAATTTTTTTTTTAAATCTGTATTAAAAGTGAACTCCTTGACTAATTAATTAAATATAGCATATCAAAGAGTTGATGAAGGTTGAAGTTCATCTTTTCTTTCTCCTAACTTTAACACAAAAAAACTATTTAAAGCCTCTGCAAACAAGTCCTTAATTCCCAAACAAATTCAAATGCAAATAGAAAAAAAAAAGGCATTAAAATTAAGTCCATTTGATCATGCAAACAGATACTAATTTTGTACAAACTGCAACACAAGAAGCATATATAAGCAAAGAATCCAATGAAGTTAATTAATAATAGCATGTAGTATTCAATGAAATTCATCCGACACAAAAACATCGGCAACCGCATCGATAACATTCATTCATAATAAGCAACAAGATATATAAGACGAAATTAAAGCCAGTTAATTACAATGTGAAGTTGCTCCGGCGGATGAACCACGTCTTGTAGCATCGTCGCTTCTCTCTCAATACCAACCCGATGTTTTCCGATCCTCCTAACGCGTATCTATATACACAAACAACAAACACTAACAAGTAACTAGGAATGAAGTTGTCATTATCCAACATGCATGCACCATCATGTGCTCCAAAAGATTTTCGAGTGATGAAAACTTCATTAGAGATAGAGAGATTCTATATATATGTATGTATGTATGTAGGTGTGTGTGTATATATATATATATATGTATACAAAAAATGTATGTAAAGAAGAAAGAAAAATTAAAAAAGGTGAAGCTTATAAGGTTGTGAGGATTAACGGATGAAAAGGAGGAAGGGGAGTTGGTTATATAAGGGTTGGGAGAATTCCGTACTTAGGCTGTCCTTGGAGCTCTTTTGGTGGGGGACACCCGATTTTTAAGCTGCACCTTCAGTTTCTATGCTCCGCCACCGTGGCATCCAAACCGACTCCCCAACACACGTGTACTTTCAACTGACTGACCTGGCATCTCGCTGGCCTGTTATAACTTGACACGTAGGTTGCATTGCTTTATCCCGCTGTCAAACGTAAGTAATCGCTTGGTCAACGATTTCTCTTTTTTTGGAAGTGGTCAACGATCATTTGAAATTGTGTTTACCACGATTCCTCCTCGGTTTATGGACATTGATCTTTTTCGGACCCTATTATAGGGTCCTTTCGATGCATTTAGGGGCGGATTCGACCTTTGGCTTGGGAGGGATGGGGCAAAATTTATCTCTCTAAACAAACTTTAGGCAAGAAAATGCTAGTATAACTCGCTGATGACACGTAACTATTATGGTTAACGTTGTAGTCTTTTATATACATTTTGATACGTGCATACATGCATCTCAATGAAAAAATCAAAGAACTACAACGATCAACTGTCAAAAGTTGGCATGTTAATAATTTTTTAAATTAATACTGACATAAAGAGCTAACAGGAACAGTGAGTGAGTCCCGGTTGGGACGAACGAACGGTGCAGCCGACTCCGATCCGGAACTAAAAGAAAGATCAGAATCAGATTGCGCTAATACTGACATAAAGAGCTAACCGAACAGTGAGTGAGTCCCGGTTGGGACGAACAAACGGTGCAGCCGACTCCGAGTTGTAAAAAAAGAAAGACCGAGTAGAATTTCTAGTAATGCTACTATGCCACTTAAGAGTGAACGAAGTGTCCCTGTAAAAAGGAAAGGGACACGAGTGAATAGTAGTAGAATCCCCCCGAGGGGGACTAAGGGGGGTAACGGTCCTTGATTGCAAGAGTCCGGAGTTCAAGGTTTAGAGTTCTAGTTATCTTCTCAACCGGGGTAACTGAAGTAGCTGAAAGTGGAAACAGTTGTTTCTGTTGTCATATCCCCCCGAGGGGGACTAAGGGGGGTAACGGTCCTTACTCCAGTGCGCTCTCCTGCCTCTTGACTAGCGGTAACTGAAGTAGCTGAAAGTAGTTCCAGTTGTTGAAGTAGTCTAATCCCCCCGAGGGGGACTTAGGGGGGTAACGGTCCTTACTCTGATAGAAGATGATGTTTATGATGCCCATATCAAGATGTTATGGGCATCACGGGTACCTATCTGTGGAGTACGTTGATATCGCTCAGAGGCCCTACAAGAGGCCTCTGAGCTTGTTAGTAGTTCTGTAATGGGAGTGTTTTTAACCTCCCTACTGAACACCTACCTAATCCGGACTACTGACGTATCCCGAGGGCTTTTCCCCAGCTCTTGTTCACCTCCCGGAGGGATGGAGGGAACCTAAAAAAAAGTATATAGCTCCTTCCTTGTGAGCGATACTCTTTAGTAGGCTCCTTACATCCCATTCCCGGTATGGAGCCACTGTCGCAGTCTTCAAGCTTGCCCAGAGCTTACCGTAAGCACCCACCTTTTCAGCAGAGTGGAAGCTCTGGGCAGTAGGACACTTTGGGAAGCTCTGCCACGTTAAAGGCAGAGCGGCCATCCCTGTTATCGCTACCAACGGCCGCCTTCTTGTACTAAAGGAAGTTTAGAAAGGTTTTCATAACTCTTACTCTTACTAGCCCTACGCCGCGTATCTTCTCTGTATAACCCTCCTCTTCTAACAGAGCTATAGGGAGCTCCTTAGAGAATAGGCGTCAGGAAAAGATAGGTTTGGCATTACCGGAAACACTCCCGCCCGCCTTAGCTCCTACCTAAAGACGGGTACAAAGCGGTAAGTTGGTTTCCCGGACATAGAGCTATTCGAAGAGTAAGCTTCCCGTGTTTTCGACCGTCACTATATGATATTATAACTCCCGTCCATATCTAGGACAGAGATGCGCCTAGCCGAGCCGGAAGCGAGGCAACGGATCCGGATTAAAAGAAAGAGAGTTGAATCCTCTATTTTGTCTTAAGAGTGCTACTCTGCTACTGAAGAGTGAACGAAGTGGCCCTTAGGAAAGGGACACGAGTGAATAGTAATCTAATAGTAAACCCGAAGCGCGAATTTCCGGCCAATGAAGATCTTGGAAGAAGGACACGGGCATCCAAGTCAGCGACATACTCAAGAAAGGATTGGGAAGCCACTCTTTTAGAGCTTCTAGAGGACTCAGATGAAACTCCAAGCAATAGACCAACCGATCCACTTTCGGCTTTATTTCACCGTCCCAAGGCCTCCGAGAAACTGTAAAAAATAGGAATTGGCCCCACATGAGGGAAGATAGAGCAGTCAAGAGAAGGTCTTTCACAACAGGAGAGAATACTTCATTGAAGTCCACACCCTCTCTCTAACTATAGCCCTTTGCAACCAAGCGTGCGAGGAGTTATTTATTCAAAGGCTACGCTCCTGAAGGCCTTTGAAACTATCTCAAATAGGGTTCTAGCGAGACCGCATGAAACTCGTGTTTTAATGCCCGCCGTCTTCGTCTTCGCATGTAGTAAGCACTTTGCTTAGGGTGTAATGGAATACATTGATAGAGACATATTCATATGTTATCCCAATAGTCACGGTATTCACTCTACATTAGGAATAGCAGGCAATCTCGGATCGGGATAAGGATTCGCGGGCGAGACAGATATTGAATTCACGAGAGGAAGGAAGAAAAAAATATGAGAATATCCTCAGTGTCGAGGGAATTGCACGTATAGAGATTCAAAAAAGAATCGACCTGATCCAGTAATAATATATATGATATTCCCAAAATTGTTAATAGAAAGTAGGCCGAGAGGGGGGGGCAATGGGTGATGATGAGGCAAGTTTGGATATGTGTATACGAAGTGTTAGCTAGACCAAAAATTTGAGGGGGGTTATGTCCCCATAGCATCAATGTGTATCCACCCTGGATGTCTCGAGATGCCAATGCATGTGCGCAATCACAAGTGTGTGTCCTACACAGATGTCCTATCAAGGTAACTCTAATATTTTCATTCCTTTTTACGTTTTTTTTTGTGACATTTAAATATTTCATGATTTTAATTTTTAGGAGTCTTGATGTCTGAATTGCATAAGAAGAGTCGACTAATCTTACGGGGGCAGGGAGAGCGCTCCTACCACTAACCAAATATCGAAGGACAATGATGCACCTACCTCAAATAGTCGAATTGAACTCATCACCTCTCCATTAATTAATGTACTAAAAAGTCCTATTTGTATACCCCTTCGTAACTTTTTTTTTTTTTAGAAAGAAACTTCATTCATTAAAAAATCAATGATTTTATGGAAATTTTGCATCAAAAACACCAGATCCAGTTGGCCTCCAACCTGCTTGGCTAGCTCTCCAAGACCAATGGTCCCTTTTTTGATGCATCCCTAACAGCTGATCAACCAAAAAAAAAAAAAAAAGGTGAAATTGAGAACGAGTTATCCCAAATGATTAGATAAGAATAAAATTAGATAAAAAAGAAGAAGGTGATTTGTCCCAAATGATTAGATATGAATAAAAATAAAAGTATTGTATGTGGATTATATACATAATAAATATTAAACCCCAGTTATTCACCAAAAAAAAAAAATGTTAGACCTCCTCAGTTAAATTAACTAAAATTGCTCATTGCAAGTTTGTAATAAAAAATAAAAAATTATCACACATTAAACTTAGAGATCTTGTTGGCCAAAACATCTTTACTAATTACATATATAGAGGCATTACTTGTCAAAGGTAAGGTTTAGGGAGGTCGTGAATTTGGCTTCTACTTAAAGTTATAAAATTAAAAAAAAAAAACTTAGAGATCTTGTTGCCAATGCATGTATGCCTATCTGATGAGATGTATTAAACATCATTTATCGAATACAAGATTTATAGAGGTCGTGGGTTCGATCAACTCTCATTAAAGTAAAAAAAAAAAAATAAAAATTTAGAGATCTTGCAATTGGATATAATTATAAGAGGGGCCCTATTAATTGCACACACATGAGATGAATGCCTATGCATCCCATGCAAAAATCAAGGGACGCAAGCAACCGAGGTACATTAACATTTTCCTTATAATAGTGTTAGCAAGATATAAGTGTGTTTTTTCCAAAAAGAAAAAAATGCCATTGTGTTAATGTAGGTTTTGAAAACAACTTTATTGTGTGTTCATACTAGAGTTAACAACTTAACATAATCTTAGCTTTATATGTAACTAGTCGATTTCCTGCTCTCCGCGCATGAGTTATTAAAACTTTTAAAAAAAAAGTTAATAAATTAATTTACATTGAAAAAACCATTCATTAATTAAGAAAAAATTTAAATAAACCTAATTATGATTTTGATGTCATAAATAGTATAACTAATGTTGTGGTAACTAAATGAGATGTGCAAGATTCAAAACGGATGCTTAATACATTGAAGAAAGCCTTTATTAAGTAACACTGTTGTTTGGTTGTTCAACGTTTAATTTTTCGTTATTCAAAAACATGGGAAGATGAATATATCTTAAAACATTAAATAACACAAATAAATAAATAAATATCTGAAAAAAAAAATGAGAAAATCTTAAAAATGAAATGTTGGAAGGAGAGAGCATGTGAAACTTTCTCTTCTCGACTTTTATATATCTATCATATATATAAAAACATGAATCACAAATTTTTGAGTGGTAATGAAATTTACCTATTTGCCCATACTTCTTTTTTATATCTCCAAATCAACATTTTATTTTGTATAAAATCAAACTCTAACTTCTTATCAATCCACTACACGTTTTTTTTTCTTTATCTCCAAATCAATCATGAACTCATTCTCATCAATTCAATACACTTTTTTTGAGGAAGTAATGTACTAGCATGATTAGCTTATTTTTTCATTCACATCTTATCTCAATCACATTAGAGAATATTGATAAGCTAAAAAAGGTACTTGTGTTTATAATTTTTAAATTTTAATTACAATTTTAAATTTTGTTAATAAATTCTTATAAATTAATTCCCGCAAGCGGAGCGAGCGGGGGAATCGTGCGTAGCACGTCTTGAAACTAGTATATATAAAAGCACGAATCACAAATTCTTGAGTGGTAATGAAATTTACTTATTTGCCCATACTTCTTTTTTTTATCTCCAAATTAACATTTTCTTTTGTATCCAAATAAAACTCTAACTCCTTATCAATTCACTACACGTTTTTTTTTTATCTCCAAATCAATCATGAACTCATTCTCATCAATTCGATACACTTTTTTTTAGGAAGTAATGTACTAGCATGATTAGCTTGTTTTTTCATTCACATCTTATCTCAATCACATTAGAGAATATTGATAAGCTAAAAAAAGTACTTGTGTTTCTAATTTTTAAATTTTAATTACAATTTTAAATTTTGTTAATAAATTCTTAGAAATTAATTCCCGCAAGCGGAGCGAGCGGGGGAATCGTGCGTGAGCACGTCTTGAAACTAGTATATATATATATATATATATATATATATATATATATATATATATATATATATATATATATAGAGAGAGAGAGAGAGAGAGAGAGAGAGAGGTTTGAATTTCTTACAAATTGTGCTTTAGCATAGACTTCCGCTTTACTAGTAGTGTTGATTAGTAAGAATCAGGCATCTAATAACTTTGAAAGATTTTTTGTTATCAATAAATTAACATAATGTATGCTTAATTATTTATGTATAATTTCCCAAATTTGTGTAATAAAATGGAATTTAGAAGTTAATAAGTTTCCCTATTTTTAACATATTCTTAGTTTAATTTTTATTCGAAGCTTTGTTATTACGTGCAAGATTATGCAATTACTTAATAAAGGATAACATTGGCAATTGAGTTTTATTTGCATAATTGCGTTGCATTTTTGTATATATATATTTGCTGATGATCAATTACCCAATAAGCTTTTATTCAATGAGGATTAAACGAGTCATCACAGAGTGCATCTCTTAATTTGTTCATTGATTGGGGGCAATTTTTCTTCTCTAATGTTGATAATTTGCAGTTAATCGACCACAATGGAAAAGTTTGATCCACATAGCCGACCCCAATTAATTTGAGACTGAGGCTATGTTGTTGTTGTTGTTGTTGTTGTTGTTGTTGTTGTTGTAATGTTGATAATTTGCAGTGCATACTAGATGGAGGAAGCGTGGACGACAGTGGTGCGAAGAGGCGGGCGCGGCGGCCGACGAACTGATCATTCCAACCAGATGCACGAGTGTGGATGGCGGTGAGTCTGGGTGGAACGGAAGGTCTTCACCATTTACGAGAGGCCAAATGGCAGAATGACAATCTATGTGGCTGGTGGAAGTAGATTTTTTACCGTGGATTTGACAAAGCAGGAAACACGATGGCTATGTGGGGCTGTCCGGGAATGCTATAGAGTCTCAGAACAAACTCGTTGGAAGTTTAAGGATGGTCGCGACACCCTTTTTGTCCAAAGATTGAACAGCAACCGAGGAACATTGGAGCTTTAAACCATGATATTGTTGTACTACAAGAAGTTAGACAGATGTCGGTCGATCGAGAATTTATTGCAAGTCTATGGGGGAATAGATTCAAACAATGGGTGTTACAACCAGCTGTGGGAAGGAGGGAGGAATCCTAATCGTTTGGGATGTAAGGAGCATAATGGTTATTGACAGTGTCATTGGAGAGTTTTCAGTTTTAATAGAAATCACTGAGGCTTTGGGTAGCAAATGGTGGTTATCAGGAATATATGGACCTTCGACAACACGGGGCAAGAATGAATTCCGGGAAGAATTGGGTGCATTACATGGGTTGTGTTAGCCACAATGGTGTTTGTTAGGGGACTTCAAGGTCACCAGATTCACTAGTGAAAAGCTGAATAGTAATCGCACAATATCAAGCATAATCTACTTCGATGGATTGATCCGGGAATTACAACTGGTGGATCCCCTACTTCTTAATGGCTCTTTCATTTGGACGAACGGTAGGTCTATACCAATCTTTGCAAGATTAGACCGTGTTCTCTACTCAAAGGATTGGGGAGACTTTTTCTCCAAATCTCGGCAATCAATGCACACCGGAACGAGATCAGATCATCACCCCATGTTGCTTGAAACATGACCTATAAAATGAGGTCCGACGTGTTGGGTTTTGGGGTTCATACACAGCAAAGATTACAAAACAATTTTGACAAAAACCCCAACAGGATCTGAATCTAATTCCATTAAAGACGTTTAAAACACGTCGTAGTAACACGCTAATTTTGAAATTAGCGCGCTAATGTCAGAATTAGCGCACTAATTGGCTTGATAGTACAAAAATTCGTAGTTTTCAAAAGTTCCATAAATACTATAAACAAATATAATACCCTAAGTAAAGGTCCCAACACACTCAAAAACCTATAATATAATGTTATGAACCTAAGGAAGAGCTACATGAAGTCAAATACGGGTTTCCAGTGTCGGGAGGCCGGATAGGCTAGGAACAAACTTTGTGATTTGTAAGTAAATAAGATAGGAAATGCACGGTATATAATTTTAAGCTATTTAATATTGTTATTTATTGCTTTGTTGTCTATCCTTGGAATTTTATTCTGATTGAGTTGTCCGCGGGCAAGTAAGTCAACGGTGATCATTGGAATGAGTGGCTGGTTGAGGTAACATACCAGAGTCAAGACCTCTAGATGCACTGCACTGGATACTGATTTTTATGGGGATTGAGTTCTTAGCGTGGATGTCCCAGTAAGTCTCACTATCTTGTGGGTTTAGGGCTCAAGAGTGTACCAACTCCTAGAACCCGAGTCTTGATGGTTTGCCAAAACTCGACGACCTATTGGTCGGGACTACTTGAGCCTCTATGTTTACATCCCTTGACACTCATTGATCGATTGTTTTTTACTTATTTACTCTTTTTTATTTATATATGCGTCCTTATACATTTCTTTTATCTACATGAACATAGACTGATTTATTTATTTTGAAATATTTTTTAGTATCCGATTAGCATTACTTACCTGGGCTCATTATTCACTGTTTAACTGAATGCAGATCCGCAATCGAGTAAGGAAAAAGGACCAGTATAAGGAGATCTACTGTGAGTATGTTGGAGCGACCTCTCGTATTTTTTTAGGTTTTATATTATTTATGTATATTGTTTTTGTCACATAGGGTATATGGGTTTTGTGAGATACTTTATGACATGTATATGATATTATTTTTCTCTCATATGTTTGTTATACATGTTGACTATGTTATGCGGGGTTTCCACACTCTAGGATGTCTTGATTGATTGATTTAGAGTTGTTTAAGTTGAAATCGTTTCCGCATAAACTTTAATAACTTACAAATTTGAATAACTCACTATAAATGTTAAACTTTGTTGCCTTGTAATGAAAAATGGTTAGGAAGGCTGACTAGGCTTGCGTTGACATCGCGATGATTGACTCGGAGTCCACATAAGTCTAGACCAGGCGAGGCCCAGTTTGGGTTGTGGAACTGAGGTCGCACAGTTGGTATCAAAGTCTTAGTTTCGATAATAGCCTAAGGTTTTACGTATAATTCTTGATAAAACCACAACTAGCATAAAACATAAATCAATAATAGAGTTAAGAAAAGATCAGAACTTAGAGTGGAACCCTACGATCCTGACTTAAGTCTTAGTTGGAAAGTGAAGAGAGTTTGAGAAATTAAAATTTAATTATATGAGCTATTTGATGTATTGTACATTACTACTATCGATAGCTATGTCATGATCGAGGAATCGCATTTTTTGCAGATCGCGATGGCCGATCAGCTCGAGATCAGCGATAGCGGTTCGGGTGACGTTCACGAGAGGTTGGAAGAGATGTCCCAACTGGTTACTTCACATGGCCAGCAACTTCAGGAGATTTTTCGATTGTTGAGGGCACGGGCTACACCATCGCCTTCTACGTTTACAACCGCAACACCAACCACTCGGGTGAGAGTGCGCCAACAGTATAGGTCATTATTACTCATATAATGCTAACCGAAACTTGTGACTAATGAGGGGGTATAGGTTCAGGTTGATAACATGCCACCTACATTTGATACACCTACGCCTGATACAACGATAAAGGATATGATGAGTACGTCGACTGATGCGAGTACTCGAGCGATGGCTGAGGCGAAGCGGTCTCATGAATTTAAGAGATATCACCTTAAGAGATTTTATGGGGGTACGGATCTCGGAGCAGCAGAAAAGTTCACGAGGATTCATGAAAAGATCCACGATATTTTGGCTACACTAGATCAAATGAGGTCGAGCATTTCATCAGCTTCGTTGTTCAAATAGGCTGATGTTTGGTGGCATAGCATGGTTGCAACGAAACGGAAGCCCAAGGATTGGGCGGAGTTCAAGGAGAGATTCAATCAGAAGTATTTTCCCTCCTTCGATTAGGAACATGAAGATGACCGAGTTGCAAAACATCCGACAGGCTACTAACGAAACAGTGATGCAGTATATAAGAGATACTTGCGGTTGATGGACTATGCCGGAGGCACAACTGATACAGATCGCTGACCAACCTACTATTTCATGAATGGCCTGTTGAGTGAGATCGGATCTATGGTGGTGTCTACAGCTCCAGGAGAACTTTACAAGAGGCATACGAGAGGAGTATGGCCAGTGAGACCTTTTTGAGCATGCGCACTGGTATAATAGTCGCGGCTCCACCACCAGCACAGTCAGATGTCAGACCCGAAAGGGACGGGAGGAGGAAGAGAGCGAGACAGTGGAGGATGAGAAATCAAGCTCAGAGTGTAGGATTTTTGCATCTCTACCTTATATAGCGCGTACTGTGCCAATACTATATGCTTCAAGCCGAGTTATATCAGCACACCAAAGTTGTCGGCACCGTCAAGTTCTCAGCTACAGTATTATTATATGGCTAAGGGCAGTGACAGGGGCAAAAGTAGTAGTCATAGGTAGAGGTATGGACGGGGACATAATGTTCCATTTGAATCAAGATCTCAGTGTACATGTTGGGAGTGTGGACAGCTAGGTCATTTCATTATTTCATGTCCATGACTGAGTACAATGCAGCCACATCAGAGTGAAGATTAGGTTCATGTTATTACCGCGCCAGATCCGGCTACTACCCGTAACCTGATTGAGGGCATGTTTTATATTTACATTTTTTTATGTACACCGTGTTAGATTATGGTTCTACATTATCTTTTTTTCTTGGTCACATGGTAGATAAGTAGGGTTTGAAACCCATTAGACTAGAGAGACCTTTGATCCTTAACACAGTTGTTGGAGTCAAGATATACTCGAACTTATTGTGTGTTGGTTATTCGGTAAAGATAAAGAGTCATGTTTTGCCAGCAAACCTGAGAGTGTCGGAGTTCCTAGAGTTTGATGCATTGTTGGGCATGAATTGGTTAAGTGTTCATCATGCACTAATCCATTGTTTCGGTAAGAGAATTACGTTTCAAATTCTCGGATATCCCGAGTTCAGTTTTCAGGGGATTTCGACTAGTTTACCTATTACTAGAGGCAGTGTAGCTTCTAGCATAGATGTCGAGATATTCGCTAGTGTTTTGAGTACGACAGAGAGAGTCGAGACTATGTCGAAGGACGTAACCTAGTGTATGCGGGTTCCCACATGTTTTTCCTTCATATTTATCAGGATTACCACCTCCTAGAGAGATTGAATTCATCATTGATTTGGTCCCGGATACCAAACCTATATCTATTCCACCGTACCGGATGGTTTTGAAGGAGTTAGAGGAACTAGATGACAACTTGATGAGTTGTTGGAGTTCGGGTTCATTCATCCGAGCATGTCATTTTAGGGCGCTCCAGTCTTGCTTGTTAAGAAGAAATATGGCAGCTTGAGATTATGCATCGATTAAATACAGCTCAACATGGTTACAGTGAAGAACAC
Source organism: Stephania yunnanensis (assembly GCA_039657365.1). Taxonomy (NCBI): domain Eukaryota; kingdom Viridiplantae; phylum Streptophyta; class Magnoliopsida; order Ranunculales; family Menispermaceae; genus Stephania; species Stephania yunnanensis. The sequence continues at coordinate 46,278,807 of CM077592.1, forward strand.
GTATCCACTTCCTCGCATTAACGACTTGTTCAACCAGCTAACAGGAGCGCGGTGGTTCTCAAAGATTAATTTGAGACCCGGTACCATCAGTTGAGGATTAAAGCAAGGGACAGGGAGAAGGCTATTTTTCGCACTCACTACGGGCATTATCAGTTTACAACCATGCTTTTGGGTTGACTAACTCCCTAACGATGTTCATGGATCTCATGCATCGAGTGTTAAAAAGTACTTGATAGGTTTGTCATTGTGTTCATCGATGACATCTTTATCTAATCCAGGACTCGTGAGGATCACGAGGAGCACCTTAAGATGATTTTGTAGACTTTGAGGACGCACATATTGTATGCAAAATTCAGTAAGTGTGAATTTTGGCTAACAGAGATCAAATTTTTTGGGTACGTCGTCGGAGCCAGCGCGAGTGTCAATGGACCCCGCTAAGGTCAGAGCTTATGATAGATTGGCTAACATCGTGATCGGTGACAGATATCCGTGGTTTCTTGGGGTTGGCAGGCTATTACAGGCGTTTTGTTTAAAACTTCTCGAAGATTACAGCATCAATGACGCAATTGACGAAGAATGATACAAGTTTTTAATGGAACAATAGCGGTGAATAAGCCTTCAGGACTTTGAAAGAAAATTGACTACTGCACAAGTTTTAGTATTACCTAAGTCAGGGAAGGGTTTTGGGGTGAACACCGATGCTTTCAAGGTCGATTTAGGTTGTGTTTTGATGCAGGATGGTATAGTGATTACCTACGCGTCCCAACAACCGAAGATTCATGAGAAGAACTACCCTACATATGACTTGGAGTTAGCAGTAATGGTCTTTGCATTAAAGATTTAGTGTCATTATCTCCACGGAGAGAAGTTTATGTTGTTTACTGACAGCAAAAATCAAAATACCTTTTTCACTCAGAAAGAGTTGAACATGCGACAGAGACGTTGGTTTGAGTTCCTCAATGACTATAATTTTTCATTGGAGTACCACCCAGAAAAGGCCAATGTTGTTGCAAACGCGTTGAGCCACAGAGGGGAAAACTTAGAGATTATTACTTGTCACATGACATATGAGTATGGTTTATTTGAGGCGGTCGAGTTGATGTATTTTGTTGATATCCCGACCAGTATAGATGAGGGCTCAAACAGTGTCGATTCATAGTGTACTTGAGGGTCAGCATGCGGATGAGCAATATCAAAGAATTTAGAGATTGCTCAGAGTCCGGATCATGTAGATTGGAGTCAGTCGACAGACTCGTGTTTGAGATTTGGAGGTCAACCGTGGATTCCATCAGTGGCTGAGTTGTGTAATGAGATGCTTAATGAGGCTCACCGCTCACGTTTTATGGTTCATTCGGGTCAGACCAAGATGTATGTTGATATGCATCATTTTTTTGGTGGTCGGGATGAAGACCAATGTTTTTTATTACGTTCGAGCATGTAAGGTATGCCAACAAGTTAAAGCTGAGCATCGGAGGCCTGGTGGGTTATTACAGCCACTTCCCATTCATCGGTGGAAGTAGAATCATATTGCAATGGATTTCGTCAATGGCCTACCTCGATCTCAGCGCATACATGATAGTATCAGGGTGATTATGGACAGGTTGACGAAGTCTGCGCACTTCTTACCGATCTCTACCACACATCGGGTGGATAAGTTGGCGAGTTTGTACGAGCGGGAGATTGTTCGACTACATGGCGTTTTATTATCGATTGTGTCTGACAGAGGACCACAATTTACATCTCAGATTTGGTAGAGCATGCAGGCACAGTTCGGCACGCGGTTGGACCTCAATACAACCTATCGTCCACAAAGACGGACAGTCATAAAGACTAATTCAGATTCTCGAGAGTATGTTGAGGATGTGTGTATTAGAGTTTGGTGGATCATGGGAAGAGTATCTTCATTTGTGTGAATTTTCCTATAATAACAGTTATCAGGCCAATATTGGTATGACATTGTTTGAGGCACTCTAAGGTAGACCGTGTAGATCTCCATCTTATTGGGCGAGCTTGAGGATGTGACAATTATTGGGCTCAGATTGTAGTGGATCATACAGAGAAGCTCAACTGATCAGATTGAGGTTGAAGGGTGCACAGGAGAGCCAGAAACGTATTATGACATGTATCATGACGAGTTAGAGTATGATGTTGGGAATTATGTATATCTGAAAGTTTCATCGATAAAGAGTCACAAAAGTTTCGGGATTAGAGGAAAGCTTGCGCCGAGGTTCATTGGTCCGTTTGGAGTGAAGAAACAAATATGCAAGGTTGCGTATGCGTTAGAGCTTACATCAGTTATCTGGGATCCACCTTATATTTCATGTATCTATACTTTGACTAGATAGGTCGAGAGAGGGCAGACGACCAACGGTGAACTTGAGCTAGATAGACTTGAGAGATGACATTACTTATGACGAGCGACATATTCAGATTCTGGACCGTAAGGTGAAGATTCTTAGAAACAAAAAAGCTCCATTAATCCTTGTCAAATGGTAACATCACGGAAATGAGGAGCTGGCATGGGAGCTCGAGTCATACATACGTGAGTATTTTCCCTACCACTTTTGAGTTTCAGTAAGTTCTTCCGTAGTGAATTGCTTCAATTTTAATGACAAAATTCTAATTAGTTGGGAAGACTGTAACGTCCCTAAAATCTAACTAGTGTCACGTGTCATTTTAGGGTCATACGTGTGACCCACTTATCGTGATACGTATGTCCAAATCTCTGGAGTCGACATCGAGGTATGCTATTTTTGTTTGATGCTTGCATTATTTATTATAAAAAGATTGAACAATTTAAACTAATTAATTTCGAAAATGTGCGAGTAAGGTACACGTGGGGCATATCGATGTCGAGATGACCGGAAACATACCTCGAGTTACGTGTCGACGTGGGACCGAGGTAGCGGCCTATGGGGTAAGTTTTATGTGAATTAATTATAGTTTTATACTAGCTTTAATATGGCTATGTTTAATGTGAAATCAATGGGCCTAAGTTAGTGAAATAAATCAAATAACTACATGATGTGTATCGAGATACGTATTGACCAATCTAAAGGCCAAATGAGTGAATAATTGGTGTCACTTAAGCCTGACTTGGGTAATAAGTGTGTGAAAGTGGACTATTGGATATATCTCGAGATACGTGTGCACAAAAGATCAAGGGTCAAGGTTCAACCTTATCAAATTATCCATTTAACCTCCTAAGTCAACCATTTGATCACATTTTTCATTCTCATCGTTTGGAGAAGAAAGAGTGGTTGCTAGAATGATCAAGGGAGAATAAGAAGATCAACAGGTGTAGGGGAGAGATCAGTGTGTTGGTGAAGAACATCAAGCTAGGTAACTCCATTAACATAGCTTGGTCAGTTCAATGAATTCACAAATTTGATGTTGTGGGTTGTTGTTTGGTGTTGTGGTTGATGTTAAGGACCTCTAGTAGTGTCTATGAGGGTCCACAAGGCATCAATATGACCTATGTGTAGAGAAAACTCAGAGTTCGAAATGCAGAATTTTGGGTTCTGCTGCATATAGAGCGTTAGATATTCGAGGTAGCTAGCATTCGAGATAGTGCACTAATTTTGAAATTAGCGCGCTAATTGCCCAGACATTACAAAAAACTTGCAATTTTCAAAAGTTCCATAAATACTATAAATAAGTATAATACCCTAAGTAAAGGTCACAACATACTCGAAAACCTATAATATGATGTTAGGAACCTAAGGAAAAGCTACGGGGCGTCAAATATGCGTTTCGGAGTGTCGGGATGTCGGATAGGTTAGGAACAAGCTTTGTGATTTGTAAGTAAACTAGCTATGAAATGCACAATGTTTCATTTTAAGCTATTGAATATTGTTGTTCATTGTTTTGTTATCTATCCTTGAAATTCTATTCTGATTGAGTTGTCCGAAGGCAAGTAAGTCAACGGTGATCCTTAGAATGAGTGGCTAACTAAGGTAACATACCAGAGTCAAGACCTCGGGATGCACTACACTGGATACTAATTTTGACGGGGTGTTAGTTCTTAGCATGGATGTCCCAAGAAGTCTCACTATCTCAAGGGGTTTAGGGCTCATGAGTGTACCATGTCCTAAAACCCGAGTCTTGATGGTTTGCCAAGACTCAATGACCTATTGGTCAAGACTACTCCCGCCTCTCTGTTTGCATCCCTCGACATTCATTGATCGATTGTTTTTATTTATTTACTGTCTTTTTTATTTATGCATGCGTCCTTATACTTTTCTTTCTATCTACATGAATATAGACTGATTTATTTATTTTGAAATGTTTTTTAGTATCCTACTGGCGTTACTTACCTAGGCTTGTTATTCACGTGTTTAACCGAGTGCAGATCCTCAATCGAGTAAGGAAAATGGGCCAATACTAGAAGATCTACTGTGAGGATGTTGGAGCGGCTTTCCCTCTCGTATTTTTGTAGGTTTTGTATTACTTGTGTATATTGTTTTTGTCACATAGGGTATATGGGTTTTGTGAGATACTTTAGAACATGTATATGATATTATTTTTCTCTCCTCTGTTTGTTATACATGTTGACTATGTTATGCGGGGTTTCTACACTCTAAGATGTCATGACTGATTGATTTAGAGTTGTTTAGATTTGTTTAAGTTGAAATCGCTTCCGCATAAACTTTGATAACTTACAAATTTGAATAACTCACTATAAATGTTAAACTTCACTGCCTTGTAATGAAAAATGGTTAGGAAGGCTTACTAGGCTTGCGTTGACATCGCGATGATTGACTCGGAGTCCATATAAGTCTAGGCCGAGCGAAACCTAGTTTGGGTTGTGGAATTGGGGTCGTCACATTGATGCCCTCATAAGGGGACGATAACTGCATGCCCAGGGCTCGAAAGAAAAATTCTTTGGAGGAACGGTATGTTGGCATTAATCTGGGGTATTTGGCTCGAACAGAATTGACAAATTTTTTATCAGATTGAACGTCCTTGGCAGGAAATTCGGGACTTTATAAAACAAAAAGTAGAATGGTGGTGTACGAATGCTCGAGAGTTTCAGGGGTGTAAAGGGAATGCAACATGGGGGCTCAAGGCATATATCTACTCATGCACTCCTACTCATTTTCGCCCTCTGTTGCCTCATCTCTTGCTCACCTAGAGCATTTGGCTTTATAGACCAGCCTACAATCAGTTACATAACCGTCTAGACTGGGTAAAACACCACTCCTAGTGGTCAAGGCGATTCTGAACGTCTTGCTCCTCTTCGCCACCTCGCGCCATAACTGCCTTGACCCCCTAGTCAAGAGGCACATTCTCTTCGTGCCTGAAGCTACTGGAACGTGGCTTGATCATGCTTTCACCTATGATCCAGGTAGTTACCTAACCACCTACAACCGCCCAAGACTTGGTCCGCCCAAGCCTTCGGTTTACCTTGAATTCGGGACAAGGACTGATCGTGGTGCCTAGCTGCTCGCCTAGGCCCCTGGTACTCGGGACTTCTTGGTCGTGCCTTGGTCATGGCTCCACCCACGACCAAGGTAGTTACCCAACCGCTTGGAAACCGTCTTGACTTGGTCTAGCCCATGGTTGGCACTTTTATGAAATAGTCTACTTAGCGTGAAAGGAGATAAAGGTTGGGTAGTTTGTAATTAGGGAAGTTCACTCATGTAATTTTCTTTTTCCAGTTTTGTAATCTCAGTCGTTCGATCGCGAGTTCAACCTAGTTGATTCGGCGAGAGTACAACACCATATCGATGTGAGTTTGCATCATTGAGTCACCATGATTACGGAGGATATGAATTGTTATTAGGGACGACGTGTTTTTCCCTTACTATAGTGTCGAAAATTTTTTCGACTTTATTTTAGGGAAACACATTGTTTCTTGCCACATATTCACTTTTGGGCTATAATAAAATAAAGTCTTATTCCTTTATAAAAAAAAAAAAAAAAAAAAAAAAAAAAAAAAAAACAACTCATCACAGACGTGAATAAATGGATCCATACTCTTTTAATGGCAGTTGTTTTAAAACTAGAATTTCAAATTAAAATAGACTAAAAAGAAAAATAAAAGCTTGCTTTTCAAGGTTTTGGAGGAGAAGAAAACATGATTATCTTCAATTAATTTATACTAGAACTTAAACCGACTAAAAAACATGGACGGGTGTGGCCTAGTGGTAAAGGCGAAAATAGGGTTGAATGGTTGGTGCACGACCAACCTTGGTTTCGATTCTTCACTTCAGCCAAACGTCGGGCCACTGGTGGTCTCATTGCGTAATCTCAAGGCTCGTGGGATTGGTCAGGCAAAAAGTGTCTAGATTACCACGGTTACTCAAAATACACACACACACATATATACATATGTTCAATTGTACTAAATCAAGCGTAATAGAAGAATTTGATCCATGTAGCCAACCTCAATCACTACAAAAACTTATCTAATTAGTGACGAGGTTATGTTAGTTGTTGTTGTTGTTGTTGTTGTTGTTGTTGTTGTATATACATAATACATACGATCGAACCAACTATTTGGACGATTCAATAATTTGGTATGAGGTTATGATGAGTGTAAAAGATCGGTGGTTCGAGTCCCAACGAGAGTAAGTTAAATTTCTTTCCTATAAAAAAAAAAACAATTCATACGATCGAGGAAAACTATATTTTAATAACTTAATATCTCTCTATTAATTATTTGGTTTAGATATATTGATTGTAGATAAAAAGAATGTAGGCCTTTAAAAATGTTGATTTTCTTAGAATATTTATAACCAAGATAAATTAGAAACATATATTAATTGAAAAGGATCAAATTGGAATCATGTGTATAATGTAAAAATATTTGACTCAGAAAATGAGTAAAATAATTATTGTTCGAAAAAATGCATTTTAACTAAAAGTTATTACTCCAGTTGGAAGATTAATTTTATATATAGTCACATGCATATGTGATTATAGGATAAAAAAGGAGGTGATTAAGTGATGACTTATTTTTTTTTTTTTTGGAAATTGGTAAGTGATCAGAAACCTTTGATACTTTTTTTTTCTCATCAGCTACATCTCAATGCACATGCACTTTAAAGGACTTTGTTACAAATTTACGTGTGCATCAAAAGTATATATATGTCAATAGAAAAGAAAGCCAAGTTAATTAACCTCTATATTTTCTTTCATCTTTTGTGGTCAACACATGTACAATGTTGTTCAACTTAAGAATATGCCTTGCTTGTGCATTACCATACATTACATGTGCAAATCATCACTTACTTTCGATCCCTTCACCACATCGATCAAATTCATCCGTATATATACTACTTTATATAACTTCTATACAAAATTAAGAAACTGCAAAATAATGTACGTTAATTATAAGCTAGCCAATTATATATATATATATATATATACATATATATATATATATATATATATAGATGATTTAATCTATGATCAAACTAACAAGTAAAGGTTAATTTGGTACATAACGTACGTTAATAATAACGTCTAGTATTAAGACCAAGTCGGGACCAAGTCAGGTCGTAGAATCTGAATTTTCAGTTACATAAGATCGTGGAACCTTGTACCAAATCTTACTACATGCATAAATAGTTGGATTAGACAAATATTCTCATCAAGATTAACTACATAAGAATATAAATATGTAAATCAAGACAGATGCAGTATTCATTGAAGCTATTCACTAATTAGGACAAAGAATTGAAGAAGAAAGGGAAATGGGGTTCAAAAGGATAAAGAAAGAAGGAATTAGATTTAAGATTTTTTTTTATACCGATTTTTGGCGCCCGAGTATCCGAGATTGGCGCCCCGACTAGTCTCGAACTCAAGGCGAGTAGTACCATATATTTAAGTGGCGGTAACCCTTGGCCTAAGAATTTAAAGTGACTCCTTCCACCACCCAACAGGGGTGGCAGAGTGACAAGAACTTTGCATGTGGATTTCTTCATTAGGAGAAGGTCGCGTGTTCGAGTCCTTGCATCAACATAGAAATCATTTCCTGGTGGTCTCTCTCGGTCAATAGATTTGATGGGACTGACTTGACCCTATATATGGAATTAATCCTACCCAAAGGGTGCAGATATACATGGTTATTGTAAGTTTGTGAATAAAATATGTTTATTGTGTATTCATCTTGTGTACAATGTAATCTATATATACACGTACAAGGCTTAGAATACAAAAGGAAAGTTTAGAATACAAAAAGAAAGTGCTGTCACAAAAGGAAACTACTAATTACACGATATACTAATTTCCTCAACTACTAAATATAATATTGAGTTTCCATAACTGATAGTTTCCTTAACATACCGGTTTCCTTAACAGTTATCAAAAAAAAAAAAGTGAATCCTATAATTCCCTAGGGTTCTAACAAGAACCACTGGGAAAGGGTGGAGCAAATAGATTTAAGTTTTTCTTTCTCTAGTTTGTGTACAAAAAATCAGTTACGAAATATATAGTCCCATTTTGCATCAAAACTAACTACAAAAAGCAATAGGTGCCTTAATTAATTAGCCTTTCTTTTGTGCAAGGTCTTTATTGTGCTCAATACAAAATCGACACGAAATACTTTGGACTTGTAGATGAGAATTTGCATGTCTATTCTGCTTGGCTCAATATGGTCATATTCTCTTTGGAGGGATACAACATTTTTGCAGCAGACTCTGATTAGTTAAAATTTGGTTGAACCCATGGATCGAAACGATTGCCTAACTCGATGAATAAACGACAAAATATATAGATCTAGGATTTATATTCTGAGTATGGTTGCAAGTTGAGATCAAAAGATATTCTAGACACTCATGGATGTCCAGGTAGTGAGGGAGGTAGTGGAATATATGCTATGAGTTTGTTTCCCTTATAATTAGCTAAAACGTACACTTCTCATGTGCTGTTAAGCTATGGGCTTGGTGTGTAGGCCTTATTGTTCACTTCAACCAGCTAACGCATCTTATTAAGACCCTTAGTTTTATAGAAGTGCTATAATGACGATCGGAAGTCACAACTTAACACATATTGGCTTATAAGAGCCGTCCTTATGCACATCGGGATACTGGTACACACGGATCTCGATGCATAACACCCAAGTCGAGATTGTGTGAATAACTCGTGTGAGCCAATGTGTGTTGAGGTGTGACTTAACCGTTTCCATTCTATCATTTTATGTAGTTTCATCGGGTCTAATACTTTTTTTTCCATTTTTGAGCTAGACCACTCAGATATCGGACTTAACTGACTAAATGGCAAAACTCACCCAGCAGTAATATTTCTTTTCTTTTCTTTTTTCATACAAAACAATATAGTATGCATACATGCATGTTCTTCCTAATTAAGCAAATGATCAATTTAAGTCTACTATAAATAGTTGATGGGATTAGCACTCGATACTTGACCATGTGAGTGGACTGTGAGTGGACTACTATTTATATAAAGCCGAAAGTAAGTGAGGATCTAATAACGAACTTATATATAACTAAAAAAATTATAGGAGCGAAGTATTGGCAGGTTTATTGGATTTTGATTATAAGTTATTTGGCGGAACCACAAAATATTATTAGGGGGTGAACTTTAACTTTAACCTTTTTTTCTTTTTTTTTCAAAAAAAAAAATATTAGTATGAAAAACTAAGCACAAAAAAAAGAAAAATGACAATGCTACTACATTCAAATCACTTCAAATACATCAATTTTTTTACAATGCTACACTTGTTATATAGGGAGCGTGTGTCGACCATAAGGTTCGGGAATGACGAATACGTAAAGGTACTATAGGGTCCCGGGGTTAAGGGGCTATCGCTCCTCTTGCTCCCCTAGATCCGCCCCTGATCGAGCCCACTAGACTCACATAAGCTCTATTGTTCATTGTGGCCCACCTGATTCTATGCGTAGTCTAATATGATCGGTAAGCATGTAACTACGCATCATGAGTTTATAATTGGGACAAAATTACCTATTAATGGGGTTGGGTTGCTCCTTGTAAACTTGCAATAAAAAACTAAAAATCATAGAAGCAAAGGAAGACAAACACAAAATTTCAATATCGAAAGATAAATACTTATTGAAAAAGACAACCTAATAAGACTATCAAAATAACAACGGAAGCGTAGATCCACGCACGATTAATAGAAGTGGAGATGAACTTGAATGATGATAGATGCACACATAGAGGAGGAGCAAGTGGTACCAATGATAGATTTGATAATTGTTGCAAGGTTGAAACTCTTAAATTTGAATAGATTTGTGTTTTATTGAAAAAAATATAGTAAATGTTATTGAAACCACCGCCGATCAAAAAAGAAAAAAGATGTCTTTGAAGCTAAATGATAGAGTCAAACGGCGAAAATTTATAAGAAAATTATGGTTGGGCAAATATTCCATGTGTCAATGCGGTTAACGTGGAACACCACATCAAAAATCGAAAAAAAAATTAAAAAAAAAGTTTGATGTGATGAGAAGCACCCAATACAAAAACGATGTTCCATGTGGTCGATTATTTGTTCCCATATGTAATTCTTTAATGGAAAATTTTCCAATAGAATCCAAATATATATGTATGCCATAAGAAACTTTCAAAATATGTTATGCATTAAATATTTTGTATATTTATGACTCATAGATTAATGTGTTGAATTAGATTAATGTGTTGAATTAGATTAGAATTAATAATGATTGTGAATGTAATTCACATTATATGAGTATTTTTGTGGTTGACGCAATAGTAGTAGTACCCATAATTAATTCTTTAATTTATGTGATCAAAAGATTCAAAAGCATGTGTGCAGTTTTGTCTTCCCATTTACCTAAAAAAAAAAACAAAGCATATTTTTTTGATAGTCAAAAAAAAGTTGTTACTCTTTGACTAAAAAAAGTTGTTACTTGATTAGCTACCAATTAATTAACATATATAACTACCCTTTTTGTCTGGCCGGTGATGCCTCCGCCGCCGGCCCCCTCCCTCCCGTCTCCGGTAATCTAAACTCTTCTCTTCTCCTCTCCTTTCATCTTCCCATCTATACTCCTCTCTCCCTATACCCACAGTCGTCGCACCACCTCTATCCCGACCATCCACCTTTTTACTCTCACACTCACACCACCTCTCCTCTTGATTTTTGTTCCCCATTCTTCTATGATGGCATTTCCCTATTTTTTTCCCTTATGTTTTCTCTCCCTTTCTCTTTTATTTTCTTGTGTTTGTGTGTTGAGGAAGGGGATTGTGCGTCTAACGAGTCAGAGCTGAAGAGATTTGAGATGAGTTTTTGGGAGTGTCGTCGGCGCATCCGCAGCCTCTCAACGAGCTCTGCGTCGCGTGCGAGCGCGCCTCCGATCAGTGGATGCGACCATGACCAAAATGATCTCGCGCCTCATTTTCGACGTCTCTTGTCGGATTTGGTTTGCCGTGTGACGACGACGACTCCAATGGTGGTGGTTTCTCCTCTCTTGGTGAAGAGTATAGTATGTCATTGTTCCACACGTTGTCTATGTTATGTATTTAGGTTTGTGTATTAGGGCTTTTAGTGTAACTTGTTATTAGGGTTTGTACATGCCGTCGTTGAGCGGCTTTTTTGTCCCCTATGCGGTTGTTGGCCCTATTTTGGGGATGTTGTCCTCCTTCGGGAGGTTGTTGCCCTCCTTCGAGAGGTTGTTCCGAGCTTCAAAGATTTGTATGTTTATTACTGTCGTTGTAATAGCTTGTTGTACCCATTTTGGGTTGTAGGAACATGAATGCAACATTCTTGAAGGAAAACAAAAAAAAAAAACCTTTTTGTCAAAAGAAAAACATATATAACTACCCCAAATTATACTATTTAATTAGTGTATATATTAGGTAAGAAACTGAAAATGTACGTGTTAGTGGGTACATTAATTCACATAATATTTCAAGCACTTCAGTGACCCTAAACATCCATCCAAACATTTTTAAAAAAATCAAAATAGAAATTTTATTAATCATCAATCACTCTCAATGCATTCAATGGAACAAAACGAAACATAAAATCAATCACTATAGCAAATTGATTCATTAATCGTAATTGTTCAAAAAAAATATTCAACCACTATAAGGTTGACTTTTAAGAATTGTGACTGTATCAATAGAATATATAGTTTAGCAATCAATGACTATTCTATAGACAAACGTGAAGACACGACAGTACACAAATATATTACTCGAACCAAATTGAAAGATAAAACTTTCGGCAAATATAGTAAACACAAAACTTCCAAATTGGACCTTCCAACAAGGGGAGGAAACAACTATACCTATAAAATAAAACCTAACGACGAGTACTAATCTCATAAACACAAATCCGCACACAATCTTCCAAAAAGATGCAGATATAGTGAAATGATTGTTACCAATACTGATTGTGATGACAACAACTGAGATAAGCCTAATCATCTAATCAAATCACCTGAACAAATCCGAAGTTAATTTATTTGATAGGTAAAAGGCAAAAGAGGTTATTGGAACCACCGCCGATCAGAATAAAAGATGATCAGCGATGATTCGAAAGGTCAAATTGACAAGGAGAACCAAATAAAAATTAAGGTTTTTGAGCCACCTCACAGAAGGTGTGAAAAGTACTAAACCAATAACTTTTTAATTAGCAGGCTGTGGCAGGTGTTATTATCCATCAGAACAATTTATAATTCGTACATTGTCCATTTTCATATTTGCAGCAATACCTAGATGTTTTTCTAGTGTCTCTGAGTCTCTAACTAGTCAAATATGTTTCCTAAACATTTCTCTAGTCTCTATAAATTGAAAATGTTTCTTGTGTGCCCTGTCTCTTGCACATTGTTGAAAACTTGGAAATCATTTAAATGTCCATGGTGCTAAGGGCTTCAAGCATGGAGGAGGGAAGATAGAGACTTATATATATCCTATTTCAGAATAGTTGTTAAAGATCATATTGAATTGTTAAGGGACTAGAGGTCCTACTAAGTTGCTTTTATTCGTAAATCAACGAATTTAACGACTCATATTGTTGCAAAGAAAGCTAGATTTAAGTTTGGTCGAGTGGATTGGTGTCCCTCATTCCTCTCCAATGTATTAACCAAAAATTTGGAATAAATATAACTCTTTTGGCTTCAAGAAAAAAAAAAAATTAAGTGGTATTTTTTTTTGGGTAGAAACATTAGCTATTGAGTAATTATAGTCGCATTAATTGACTTTTTCTTATAAACATATCTTCCTTCCGTTGTCAACTTCTCCTTATTTTGATTTCGACTACTTTTATGGGAGTTAACAAGCTCCAGTCCCTACTCAACTCATAATCCAAGAGAAACTAAGAGAATATAGTGTAGTTACTAAGAATTGATCCCATGACTTATGCATCGATCACTAAGAGTTATGGTGCTAATCATTTGTTTGCCACTGCACACTACACCCCTTTGTCGCGACTTGGTTTAGGCAAGATTTTTTCGCAAACAAAAGCTGGAGGAGGTCTAGTTTGGATTCATGTTGGAGTCGGTGTTAGTTAGGAGGGAGATAATCACGTATGTACTTCTTTATGAAGTAATATTTAATCTTGGACTAAATCTTTCGGTCCACACGTCTCGAGTTTTTTTTTCTCGACAGGTCCCAACCGCGGCTTTCATACCATGTAAAATTCTTCAAGTCGCGACGCACACGCGTGCGCAAGCAGGTTGATCTTCGCCAGTACCGATATTAGCTAGGTGTGGGATTTTAACTTAAAAGGCATCGATGTTAGTTAAAGGGAGATCATCAATTATGTACTTCTTTATGAAGTCATATTTAATCGATGTGAAACTAAACCTTTCGATCCACACATCTCAACATATACACTGAAAAAAACGTTTGGCCGCCCCTCTTGAGTTTTTTATCTCATTTTGTGACCTTGGGAATCTCTTGTATGCCATATAAAAATGTGTGTTTTCCCGAAAGAGAGGTAAGCTGATTGACTTCACTGAACAAAATTTGTTTCAACTCATGGTAGGTTGGTAAGTCGGACATATTCAAGAAATTGCCATGTGACCAGAAGAGCAGTACTTTAAACTACTTATTTTGTGTCGACCAACCATGCATGTATATGAGAAATGGACATTAAGGCCTTGATTGGTACGTGGGGGTGGAGTTGAGATGAGGGAAATAACAATGAAGTTCCAACAAATCATATTTATTTGGTTTTATAAATTCAACTTCTCTACAAATTATCTCTTTTGGACTTATGGATAGAGAGGTTTAGTTTCACATCGATTAAATATGACTTCATAGAGGAAGGTATTTATGTCAATTCTCATATTTTATTTTTAAAAAATTGTGCAATTTCTATTTAACTTCAAAGTTGAATTAGTAAAAATTTTATGCATGTGGCACATTATCCGCAAGTGGCAGCACTTCTCTGCAAGCCTATAATTTTCGCCAATATCTATATTATCCCCAATTTAATCACTTTCAACTCCTGGGTGTGGGGTTTTAACTTAAAAGGCTTTGATGTTAGTTAAGGGAGATCATAACTTATATACTTCATTATAAAGTTTCATTTAATCGATATGTGATTATTATTTCGGTCTACGCATCTCAATAGAAGTAACATGAAACCAACTAATTAGGTGGCTCAATGATTTGGTATAAGATTTGAAAGTAAATTAAAGGTCATGGGTTTAAACCTTGGTGAGTGCAAAAGTTGTTTCTTTCCTATAAAAAAAACAAAACTAATATGAAAATATGAACTCCCCCGACACATGAGTTAACTCCTTGTGTGTTAACTCCCCTAACATGAAATTATGAACTCCCTTGCCTGTGACTGTAAGTTTACTCCCCGTGCGTTAACTCTTCGTAATCTATCCCTTGTAAGTTAAGAAAAATGAACCAAACGAGGCCTGAATTGAATTACAAGCCACTATTAATTACCTATGGGATAGACGAACCAGTGAACCACATAAGGTGCCCTGAAGTACTTGTTGGGTGCATATCTCTCCGATGTCAACTTGAGTTGTAGGATTTTTCATGTGACAGTAAGGCATGAAATTTATCAATAATATACCCAAATATCAAAACATTTATTATGGTAAGATAGATGAGACATCACTTTTCAAAATGCACGTTTTAAGGAAGTTGTGGGTTCAACTCTCGTTGAAGTTAAAATAAATAAAAGTAGTGTTATATGGACTCATGAGTCTGTACTCTAAAGATTTTTAATTTCAAAGTCATTGATCCTCAAGTAATTAATGAAGCAAACACAATCACTTGTAAAATTCTTTTGACACTTCTTAAATATTGCAAATCTTTAAAAAAAAAAAAACTTATGAATCCGGACTCATGATGAGTCCAAGTAGATTTATTTAAATAAATAAATTAGTATATACTCCTTTAATATGCGTCATATTTTGGCTTGTGCACAATTACTAAGGTGATTATTGATTCACTATTACATAAGAACACTAAATTATCTCCCATAAATAACTTTATTTATTATAGGTATTGTGTAAGAAAATGTGACTAATTAATGATATCATTAACTAAATACTAGAATGAGATTAGAATTGGAAATAAAATATTTAGTACTTCCTTGATTTCTTAATGTGACACGTTGTGAAATTAAAAAAAAAAAAAAAATCCCAAAAATGTAAAGCATATTGTGGAATGGAGGAAGTATCTCACAAGTTGATAAGGTTAATTACATTCATATATGGTCATTAGCAAATTTTAGAAAATACATCATTTTAATTGGTGATATATAAAACTCTTTTTTGCAGTAAAAAAATCTGTCAAAAGTCTAACTTGTTAAAAAATTCAATGACTCACTTCGATGTTTTTTGGAATTTGCTATGTATGGTACCTAGCACATAAAAATGCATTTGTCGTGTGCAATACACATTGAGATATATATATAAAAAAAAAAAAAAAAAAAAAACCTGACGGTAACACGTGCGTATGTGACTGTTGTGCTAGGGCACCAGGATATTTTCCTTTTCTTTTATTTATTGCGCCACCATGTAAGATTTATTTGTTCGTGGGTCGTGGCATGGACAAGTCACAAGTCACAAGTCGTTGTACCGCAGCTCACCTGGGTTCTTTATTATCTCTACATACATGGAGACCTGGCAGGCTATGCCTATCAACATTTTGAAATTCCACCAACTAACGAAACTCTTGAAGACTAAGAGCATTAATCAGCCGTTCTTTACATTAATGAGAATAAGAGATTCAAAATCAGGACGGATTGGCCCGATGGTAAAGGTGAAGGTGGAATTGTATGTGTTAGGCATATGGTCTTGAATTTGACTCCCTCACGGCAGTCAAATACTGAGCTACTGGTGATTTCTTTCTGCAATCCCAAAGCCAATGAACTAATTAGCCGACAATTACGTGTATGGATGGTTATTAAAAAGACGTGATTTAAATGAGAATGAATTAATGTTTAGCAGTTTTCAGAATTTAATAGACAAGATTCGCCGCACCCACACATTAAATCGTGTTAAATAGCTTTTAATAAGTTTAAGGTTTATAAACAGCAGCATTAATTAGAGCCGCGAGAACTGTAAAAGAAAAGGTTGTATGTAGGGGGAATGTTAGAATTACATTTTTTTTTTTCTTTTTTTGTTTAGTAGCACATGAGAAGACTTCAAAACATGAGTCGAACTTAATTGGGACCTCCCAACCTAGTCGTTTGACAAGTGACGCCTTATCCAGCTTGAAAATCGTGTGACGTGGATCAAAACTTACGTGTGCACACATTTTCAAAACGTTGCATGACTTATATATATATTTGGTAAACAATGCTGCATGATTTCATATTTTATATATACTACTATATATGACCAGCTTATAATGATATCATTTCCCATATACTATATATCAATTAATACTATTATATAGGGTTTAGGGAAGAGATATGGGAATCTACGAAAAGGAATGTAGGCTTGGCCTTGCATGGACATAAAGAATTCGCATGATGGTCATGGCAACAGTGGCAAGGAAACTGGTCTGATTTTTGTTGATGATTTGTTGGATTGGTTTTTGCAGGCTTATGTTTGTTTTGTGGAGGCAAAAAGGTCGGGGGGGCAACCAGGCATTACTTTGTTTGAAGTACCAACAAGGTAGTGCGCCCGACCTTTTGTCCATTATGGTCGCTGCCCTCTCTAGGTACACACTCGTGGTGTCTGGTGAGCGCATTTCCTGGCCAGTCATGAACCTCGGTCCTGTGTGAGATTTGGAACTCTGATGTGGTCGAAGTGGGTGGTGTATGGTTTTGATGGCGTACCGATTTGGAGGACCAAAAGACAGTGGAGAGCGATTTTATGTCAAAAGTTACATGATGCTTTGAAAGAGGTCTTTATGTAACAGGGTTTTTATTTGTCTTGATGATTGAGTCAATATGCATAAAGTATGCATGGTTGCCTTGTGTGTGAACAAGGATGGTGGAGTATAGTTGCATCTCAGGTTCTGTGCGTGAACAATTGGTGGTCTCAGGTCTGATGTTTTGCTCCAAGGATTTTTTGTATAATTTTGGTTGTTTTTTGCGTAGTGTAGGTCACCTTCTTTGTAGCATCTTGTACATTTTTACATTTTCATATATATATATACAAATACAAGGAGTATCGCATCCTATTACTCAAAAAAAAAATTAATACTATTATATATGTGCCACACATATATTTGTTTTTTGTATTTCTAATTATCAAATACTAGTTCTATATACTACCCAATACTTGTAAATTAGTGGTGATTTTGGCAAGCAAATACTCCTATATATCTACCTGTTTTTTTTTTCTTTTTATAATTATTATATTTATTAATTTGATAACTTTTTATAATAATTATTTATTTATATAAGCAAAGAGTTAGCAATTGCAGTCATACGAGATAACAAACAAACCTCTAATTACGGTTAATTCCCGTCTTTTTACAAGCGGTGTAAATGGATATATATATATATATATATATACAGACTGAATACAATATAAAAAGTTGAAAAGATTTACTCTATATCATGAGTTACTTTACTCTAAAAATAAAAAAAGATCTAGTATACATGCTATAAATCTTAAATTATAATTCACTCTATATCATGAGTCATAAGAAGATTTTTAAGACAGTTACTTAGTCAATCACATTTATATGGTGACCTTGTTAACCCATGTTAGATGATTTTTTTTTTTTCTTTTTCATTATTTTAGGTGATGTTGGTTTTGACTAAAGGCGTCATGACTCGTGACTCTTGTTTGCGAGGGATGAGGCCGTTATGTGATTCCATCATGTGACCAAGCAGTCCTTATACATACTAATGTTAGTCATCATTTGAATTGAGAAATAGACTTTATTTTTTATTTTATTTTTATTGACTTGTTTGAATCACATGTAGCGTGAAGTCATAGGGTTGGTATACCTTCTTTAAAATTGAAGTTGAAAAAAAATAACCTACGGTGGGTATACCTTCTTGTTTAATGAAGTTGAAAAAAGTTAACCGTTAGTAGCTATTTTAAAGTCATTAATTTATATTTACCAACTCCGAGTGTTTAATGTGTTTCCAAGCTCAGATAATATCGGGGCCTCATACATACATATGAGGTAACTCTCATAACTAATTTTTTTCATTCACGAAGTTCAAAATTGAATGGTTATTAAAAAAAAAAAATGAGTCTTTTAATCTCTTACTATTCGAACCAATTGATTGTTGTTAGTAAGTTTGTTTTGTACTAATTTGAAAATAACATTGCAAACCATGTTGAATCACATAGCTCAACTGCTCAAGATGATTTAATATAATAGATAATAGATGTTAGCTTTCTAGATTTTTTTTTTAATTATAAAATATGTTTGTTTGGACCATCTTTTGAGAACTGGCAGAGCCCTAAGATAGTAAATGGCTGTGCACTTTCTGCTTAATGGCCAATAATTTAGCAATTAATCGGACCTTTTAGAGAAGGAACATCAACAAACAATAAGATTGTTTGTATAGCTGATTTTGGGGAATAATGCATGTGACCATGTACCTAGCTAGTGGCCCAAAATCTGCTGTTAATGCCTCTATTTAATTTGAAATTAATTAGTTAGTTTCAAGTAATTATATCTTATGCAGTCATGAGTTTTTTTTTTTCTCTTTTTTTTTGAGGAAATAATATTTTACGTTGTTATTATCGCGACTTTCTATAATCAATAATGATACTGTTACTTAGACTCATGAGTCTAGACTCAAACACACTATAAAAAATAGATTAAATAATTCTAAACTTTGCTCGTCTTCTTGTATTTCTTTCAAACTAAAATTATTTTAAGATCTAACCTCATAATTAAAAAAAAATGTCCTTGTCTCAATTTTATTAATCAATACTTACTTTAGCTACAAATTAATTTGTTGGAGTACTATCTACTTTAAACAATGTAACAAATTGGCGTCCATGAATACAATGCACGACATTCATAGACATTCATAGAAAGAATGTCATTTAAGCAAACTTTACCTGTATTTCTATACGTTAAATCACATACAGTTTTAAGACACTTGTATGTTTTGTTTTATATAAAGCCTTGGTTTGCGATTTAAATTCAAAACTGAGACACTTGTATGTTTTGTTTTATATATATATATATATATTTTTGTTTTTGGTTTATATAAAGCCTTGGTTTGCAATTTAAATTCAAAACTGAGATATAATAATATCTATTATTGCAAAAATTAATAGCATATAGTTTGTACAAAACTAAATTTCGCCAACTTATAGTTCTTGTGTATGGTTGCGTTTTAAAAAAAATATATTTTATTTTATCAAAAAAGCCAATTTTCTTCAACCGTTATAAGTCATGTAGCATTTTGAAGTATTGTAGGGTATTGGCGAAACATTTTCTGATAAGATGGACGAGACATCACTTGTTGAAAGAAAATATTTAGAGAAATCAATTTGTACTATATTCGAAGTCTAGTTTTCCACACGTAATGCTGACTAGTCTAGTAGGCTCATCTAAGCTCGCCATCAATTGTACTTAATTGAGAACTATGAAAGAGTTTGATCCATGTAGCTAACTCAATTAATTTGGGACTGAAGCTATGTTGTTGTTGTTGTTGCTGTTGTTGTAGCAACTTTAAAGAAACCAAATTGTATATTTTAGCAAGTAATGTGGGTTTTCTTTTTTTTTTTTTTTTTTTTTTTGGTTTTTCAAGCAGTGCTCAACTAATAGACACCGACGCTTGGGCTATTGGGCTCCATATATACCTAACATAATTTTGCTCAATTACAAGACTTTCAAAAGCTCATCTCACTAAAAAGAAATCGAGTCAATACTACTCAAACCGTGCCCATTTTTTTATTTACATTAATAAAATGTCGGAGCATCGTTTCCTTTCCTATATATATATATAAAAAAAAACCATACTAATTGTTTGTTGAAACATGATAATCTAACATGAAAATACTTTTGTAACCACTTTGGACACTCATTTTGGGCACCTAGTGGGCTCAAGTAGGTGTCCCTTCATGTGATACACTTCAATAAGTGTGAGCGCACATCTCGAAGTGCTACGCGCACACCTCGGGATGTATTGCATAGTTGGACACATAATTAGGCCCACTAGATGTTCAAAATGGGGTACTCTAGCATCTCCCAATCTAATATTTTATGAGACACACATTTTATACACATTAGTGTAGATTTGATTGAGAAGCGTGCTGCGCGAATTTTAAGGACCTAAACCAAACAATGGTTGCAAGTGCGAGCTTACCTTTTTTGAAAGATAGATGTTATAGTAACTCATGCGATACACCTCAAGGTGTGCACGTAACATCTCGAGATGTATGCTCATACTCCTCGACGTGTATTATATAGAGAGGCAGATACCCACTTGATTCTACTAAATGTACAAAATGGGTGTTCAAAATACCCACTTGATTCTACTAAATGTACAAAATGGGTGTTCAAAATAGATTACAAAATCATTTTCCTTTTGAAACACCAACGAGGGCCGCTAAGGGCACCCCACCGTTTCATGAAGGCACCCAGTTAATGGGGGCACTAACCAATTTACCTTGGGCACCAAAAAATTAGACCCGAAATACCCAAAATACCCCTCTAACAAATTTACAGGGCACCAAAAAACTCCCTGCAAAAAGAGAGGCACCCCACCACCTTCCTCTTGCTTGACTTTCTCCATTTCTCGTCAACGAACCACCTAGCAACCCGAATCTAAGTTGTATTCGTTCCTCTATGTCTCTCTCCTCTGTTGTAGGACGTTTTTCGAGTTTGAAGACTTTGAGTTTTGGTCGATTTCATATCCAAATTAGGGCTCGGTTCAAGTTTTTGTTCACACATCGATAGTGTTGAAATCGATCGTTTAAATGTGCGTTGGTAGTCTAATTAAGTTGCATTTAATAGAGTAGTTGTTATGTTTGTGTGGCGGTGCATTCAATGGTTCATTTATTGGGCGTTCGTGGTTCTCGGCCACGCAGTGCTAGAGATTTTGTTTACGCCTCGGCCGGGCATGACCGAGAATGTAGAATAGCTCTCGGTTGTCCATAACCGAGACTTTTATTGTTGTCTCGGTCACCACTTCACGAGAGTAAGTCGAAGTGTATAGTTTGTCTGTCGGTGATGTCCAACCGAGAATGTAGAATAGCTCTCGGTTGTCCATTACCGAGATCGCTATTCGATTCTCGGTGGATGGTGACCGAGAAGTGTGCGAACTCTCGGTCCTGCGAGGCCGAATCAATCGCGTCCGTGAAAAAACATCTGAAAATCTGAGAAACCCTACCTTGACAAAAAACAGTTCCTTCAAACCATCATATGGTTATCAAACATTGTTACCTCGCTGTCGGATGATGACAATCCGCAATAATCGATCAACGCTCGCCAAATGCAATGTGGCTTTAGGGTTCAACCTTGTGGTGGGGTGCCTTTTTTTCTTTGTCAAAATGATTTGTGAGGTTGAAATCACTATATATACAAGGGCAAAATAGTCTTTTCCACTTTTGCTGAAATTTTTACAAAAACTTTGGGTGCCTTCATTAATTGGTGGGGTGCCCTTAGCGGTCCTCAACACCAACCAAAGGTTGGCACACACGTGAGCGGTGGCACCAAAATTCAACCGTAGCCGTAAAAGTGAAAACGAGCTCGGGACCACAGGATCCAAAGAACCGAACCCAGAAAAGCTAGATAATAAGTGTGAAACGAACTTGTGTCGTTTTCACAAACGAGAATGTCAAGAAGACGAAGCGTGTGAGTTTCCCTTTTTGCCCTCACCATCTCTGATGCAGCTCAGCTGCGGTGGCGGTGGCGGTGGTGGCGGTGGCGATAACGCTAGTGTTATTGATAGTGTTAATGGTGGTGGTGGTGGTGGTGCGTAACAACTCATTGTGTGTGATTTAGTGCGCAACTCCGCTTCTCTGATAGTGATCGAAGAGAGGCCAATTGGGGACCCCACCATGCACCCATTTGATTAATTAGTCTCTCAGTTTCCAAGCGTTTGGTGTGTTTTTGAGGCTGATTAGGCCAAGTTTTAACCAAAACTCACTTGGATTGTGTGTTGTTTTGTTTTGTTTTTTGGTTGGAAAACTTGATTTGGGAATCACCCATTTCATTAGGTGTGTTTTTGTGCCCAATTAGCCCAAAAAATTTGAGTAGAACGCCCTTGGATTTCTTCTTGGTTGTGATGTTTTTGGAAAGATTTACTCGAAAAACTTAATTTTGGAATCACCCTTTTCATTAATCCCTTTTTTTCAAGTGTTTGGTGTGTTTTTGAGCTCAATTAGACCAAGTTTGATTAGAAAGACACAGCTTGCCCCTATTAAAGTTTGAACTCATGACTTGTTGCTTTCAAATCCTATCAAATAATTGAATTAGTAACTCTCAAATACTTTCATATCAATCATTAAGTCATCCACTTGATTTTTTTTTTTATATTTCACCACCCATGTTATCAATCTCTCATTTTCTTGGAATTTGATTAAAAATCAAAGGATCCCACCACCCATTTCATCAATCCATCTTTTTTAGTGTTTAGTGTGCTTTGGAGCTCAATTAGGCCAAAATTTAAGCAAAAATCACTTGGAGTTCTAGTGGTTTTTGGATTTTTTTTTTTTTTTTTTTTTTTTTGGAGATTTGCTTGTTGAAGAGCTTGATTAAGGAAAGAACCAAGGACCCTACCACCCATTTCATCAATCTCTCACTTTCCAAGTGTTTGGTGTGTTTTTTGAGCTCAAATTAAGCCAAACTAAAACCAAAACCAAAACCAAAACCAAAAACACACACAAACACGGACTCTCTCTCCCTTTCTCTTGTACAGGGAAGTGTGAGACAACGTGGCTTACGGTATCATTTCGTCTTCATACGCAACTCTCTCTGCTCTCTCTTCCCTTTCTATTTGTTTGTTTTGGTTCCTTGTCTCTCTATCTCTCCATCTCTCTCTCTCTCTGTTTCTCTGTTTTTTGGGTCCTCTGTTTTCTCTGTTTTTGATTGGGAGAACGGCCAATCAGGGCTTCTGAGTGAGAGGTTTTGCTGGAAATCGAATACCCATTTTTGGTTTTGAAGGTTTTGAAGCGATCGTGGCTCCTCTGCTTCTCTAGGTGAGTGAATCCTCCTCTTTTGTTTATTAAAGTTCAAATTTCCTTTATTTTTGTAACTTTAAAGAGTGTAAGATGTTAATAAAGGTTTGTTCTTTTTGCATAGTTGATTCAAATATGGCCTTTTTGATTGATTTTCAGTGATGGGTGTGTATGATTTCTTAGGTTTGTAAGAGTTTATGATCCTTTTTTGGTGTCCTGTTTAATTTTTAGCTGGCACTTAATCGAGCACAATGAAAAAGTTTGATCCATGTATCCGACCACAGTTAATTTGGGACTGAGGCTATGGTGTTGTTGTTTAATTTTTAGCTGATTTTGTTATTTCCCTTTTTAAATTCTTAGCTGATTTTAATCTTCTTTTACTAATCTTTGTTTGGATTTTCAAACCTTACCCTTTTGTTTTGTAGTTTTGGTTTATTGATTCTGCTTGTCAGCTTGTATCTTAGCTGTACATCTATCTCTGACTCTCTCTGCATTTGTAATGGCAATTTTTAAAATTTTTGTTTTTGAAAGTTTTTTGTATAGTTTTCTTTCTTTATATTATAAAAAGAGGTATGTGGTGTATGTTGGCTTTTTTTGGTGGCTCAAAACTCCTAGTTTCTATATTAAGTGTGTGGATTAATTAGAAAGTTGAGTGTTTTAGTAAAGTTTCTGATTATGTTTGTGTTTAATAAGTTTCTAATTGAGTTCGTGTTTGTTTTTGGGCAATGCTTATTTATGTATTTTAGTTAAATTAGTACGTTTGTCAAGTGCGGGTGTCTGTAAAAACCCTAAGATTAGTTTGTAATAGAAAAGTAGAGAGTTTGTGTTTTGTGAGATTATTTGTCTTGTTATTATTCTGCTGTACCTTGTAAATAATGAACCGAAATCCAATATGTGGTTCTAGTTCGTTTGTTCTTTGTCTCAAATTTTTACTACAGTGATGGCTTTCATGTCCCATCTAAATTATGTATCTTGTAAGTTGTAACCAAACATATGATGTATAAGAAAAGGCTTGTATATTGATGAGGTTCATGTCCTATGGTTATAATTTTATCACCCGTCTTTCATTCTGTCGAAAACTAATTTTACTGTGTAGACCCTATGGTCTTTCTTTGTGCTTTGCAATAATGATTCCTATGTTTTAATAGGCAAGGTTCCTTAAAATTTGTGTTTTTTTTTTTTCTAATTACGGCGTGCAAAGGGATTCAACAAATTTTGGGCTATCTCTAAATATCTCAATCTTCACTGGCATCTATCTGTTTGTGTGTCATCAAAAGAGTTTTCAAATCTCCAATAGTACTTGCTATTCATTCACAATAACTCTCTTTGTAGATCCTGCATTGTAAATTTAATTATCAAAATCACGAATAGATCTTCGGCTTTTGTTCTTTCCAGTGCCCTTGTATAGACTGGTTGTGGCAGCACATTGTTTATTTACTCAACTTGTCTTTGAGAAACGCCACTCTGCGTCCACCATTACTTTGTTTGATTACTTTCTCACGCATCGCCATCAGCTAAACATTGCGGGTTTTTCATTTGGTAAAGCAGTAATTTTTTTTGTTTGGGGTGAAATGTCTATTATTTTCAATTTAAAGCTAGGTAATGAAGTTTTGGATCTTATTGAACTTTTCATTTCAATACAGATGATTGGATTTTGTGGTTTGAAGTTTTTTTTCAAGTGAAGTTGTATCTTTAGGTGAACGCGTATTTTTTAATAAATTTTGTGATTTGCATGACATTTGGGACTGAGGCTATGTTGTTGTTGTTGTTGTTTTGTGATTTGCATGACAGAACTTCCAGAGATCTAAACGTACCAATATCGCCGATGAAGTAAATTGTTTCTTTGGAGAGTTCAATGGATGATACATTTCTAGATTCGACGGAAGAGACCAAGCAAGAGGACGATTCACAACTTAGTTTGCAAAAGGAGATGGGATCTGGAGAGGGTAGTTTGATTATGAAACATAAAAAGATCAAAAGGTGGGAGAGACAGATAAAAGAAGAGCAGACCGCGGCATCAGAGAGCAGGCAAGAACATATCTCGGAAAGATGCATTAACAAAGCATCTCCTTGCAAACAAATTGGCATGAATATTACTGTCCCAAAGCATGCTCGGGTTATAAGTTTGGATGAGAAATTTCTCCATCAGTACCTAGGCTTTCTACCGTTTAAAGGATCGGACCCGCTAGATGTAGTTTGCGGTCAGGCGGCTTCATGCAGTATTGCTGTGAACATGAAGTCTTCTCAGATGAGGATCTTGTTAGAAAACTTGAATTCGCATAAAAACGGTAGAAAGATTAGCGAACGGGGAAGTATTTTGATTCAGTGTCCTTCTGCTGGTGGCGTTGTTGAACGGTTCCCTTCTCCAAATGAAGGTAATGAAAACATTAGGAGCATCGTGAAGGTACCGTTGCCTTACCACTTAGGTGTATTAGATTATGATATGCGCATGGGGGGAGCAGGAAAAATTGATGTTAAAGGAACGGATTCAAATTTCGGAACCTCTCCATCTGGATTTAGTTTCAGCTCATCACAGACTTCAGAGAAAGAAAAAACTCATGGGAAGGCATATCGTGGACTGAAATCGCTGCATATGAGGAATACCTCTTTCTTAAGTGTAAGTTCTTCATTTTCAGATCAGTCTACTTTATCGGCTTCGGAAACTATTTATCAGGGAATGCTTCATTGTCAATGGAAGGGCGGGATTCCTTATTTTGATTTCTCGGTAGATAACCATAGGGAAGTCTACGTTGCCAATCCATTAAGGATTGATTCTCCGTATAATAAGAATGTCGATTACTTGTACTTATTTCATTCTAAAACAAGCAGTCAAGGGAGCCGTGGAACTTGTAAGAACAATGATCTGGTTGCGAAGATGACAGTATCAAGTTCTTTATCTCTCTCTTCAGACAGTTCGAAAGTCGTGGAGACCGAGTTTGTTACATCTGCCACTGACAAAAAGTACTTTCGCAACGTGCTTAATTCAGGCGGAACCTCTAGAAACAGCAAGGGATCGCCAATGAAACTTGTTGATGTCCTGAGAAAGAAAAAAATGCTACAGCATAGATCAGATGCCAGAACCAAATTTGGCGACCAACGCTCGATACTGGAGGATGTGTCTGACCCAATTCAAGATAGTTCAAATAAGTTTATTTCGCATGACTCAGTGGACAGAACTTGTCTCCTTGAAAGTGCACCCAATCTTGAGTTATCTGCAGTTGTTGTGAAAGACCAATTCCATTGCAATAATGAAGACAAAACAATAGGAGGTTGGGGCTTGAGATTTCTCGAGAAAACTTTGGCTAGCAGTGCCGATACTTCTTTAGAAACCTCTACTTCATTTGATGACAGCCATGATAGCTATTGCCGAAGCAGCAGTGATTGTTCCACTAGCATGACTGTTCTACTCCCAGCAGGCATTCATGGTGGCCCCGAGACCAGAAATGGTGGACCATCTGGTCTTCTTGAGAGATGGCGTTCTGGTGGACAGTGCGAATGTGGTGGATGGGACGTCGGTTGTCCTCTCACAATTCTATCCGACAAAGCAGCGAAGGAAGAGGCTCTCCAAGCAGACTCGGCAGAGGAGTGCAAGTCATTTGATTTATTCAGAGAGGTAAGTTCTTCAATTCCATTCCTGACATACTGTCATAAGTTGTGAATTCTCTTTTGCTTGATCAATTTTTTTGGATAGATTTTATTTCAGCACCCATAGCTTAAAACCGACTCGTTTCCTAAATGCCGTAAAATCGCTTTTGCTTGATGACTTTTTTTGGGATAGATTTTATTTCAGCACCCATAGCTTAAAACTAACTCGCTTCCTAAATGCCGCTGAACAGGTCCTGGAAACCTGTTTGATCATTTGTTCAATTTCAATCCACTCGCTCGAACTAGTATTTACTCCTCCCCATTCTTTGCTGAGCTTGAAGAAATTTGAAATGCTTTTCTTCTTGCTTTTGTGTTACTTGCTCAAGAGCTTCTTGTAGTTTGTTTACTTTTTAAGTTTTAAGTTTTATATGCTATGTGTATTGAAACAACACGGATCAAACTTTTTCTCTTTGCTTGATTCGATGCAGTTGATGGCGTGCTTTTATAATCCTTTAAATCATGGTGGCGGTACTGAACTTAATGAAACAAAAAAAATTGTATGCGAAAAAAATATATATATTTGTAGATTGTTGTGAATTGAGTTGAAGTGTCTGGTGCTGTAAAAAAAAAAGTTGTAGCATTTCACCAAGAGGAACAAACAACAAAATGATCATTTGTGAATTTTTATATTATGTTGCAGGGTGAAAAGCAAGGTGTTCCATTCCTGAAGATGGTGAACATCCACGATGGTCTATACATTGTTCATTTCCAATCAACTCTATCGCCTCTGCAATCCTTCTCGATAGCAGTGGCGAAAATTCATGCCCAATCTCCAGCTTTCAGACTACAAAACTCGAAAAAGTCGTCGACATTGTGATGATCAATGATTAGGTTTAATTTTGTACTATTAAATCTAATTCCTTTCCCCCCTTGTAGTATTACAGAAGTGAGATGCCATATGAAGCTTTTGAAAATTACCTTTTGTTGCAGAAGTTATTTGTATTGCAGTGTGAACATGATCATTTTATACCTAGATGTATCATGATATACAAGCCAGTATTGGTTGGTCTTCTTTTCTTTTAAAAATGGTCAAGTTGGTTGTACTTGATGCATTTTAATCAGAGGTCTTGAGTTTGAGCGTGAGGGTGGAGAAAATATTTTTGGGGTACTCTTTGCATATGAGCCCCCTCTAGTAGAAACGAATTAGTCAAGTCAAAAGTGTTGTTAAATTGAAAGTAAAATAGATCAACCAACAATTGGTCAGTTCTTAAATAGGTATGGATTTTGAGTTTTACTGATGGAACAAAGTAAGTTGGGTGGGTTATGTCACGGGGCCGTTAAGTGAGAGGGTATACCCTAATGAAAAACTTTCTCATCTAACACAACCCGTGTTGCTTAAGGATCGCCTTAGTTCAACACACCAACGAAAACGTGATTGAACAGCAACAATGACATAAAGGAAGTTTATTACTTAGTTCAATGAGATTACAACTCTAGTATCTTATATATTTCGTGCCTCTCATGCATGAACTCATGCCTCTCACAAGCTTACATGCATTGGCTTTATAGCAAAACAACGAAGTTAGTTACATAACCGTCGAGGACAGATGTCCTTTGTACATTACTCGAGACTAAGTATACCACTACACCCATGTAGTGCTCAAAACAGCCACCTAATTGCTTCCTTCCTTTGCTGCCAACTTGTTCCATAACCGTCTTGACCCCCTGGTCAATAGACACATGCTCATAGTGCTTGGAAGTTGCTGGGACGTGCCTTGGTCATGTTATGAGCCATGACCAAGGTAGTTATATAACCGCCTGTAACTGCACTTGACTTGGTCCGCCCAAGCCTATAATTCGCCTTGCTCAAAGGACAAGGTCTGATTGGTGGTGCCTAGCTGCGCCTAAGCACCTTGGGTGCTAGCCGGAGCTTGGTCCGTCCAAGTCCCATCGACTCGAGGTGGCCGACACCATGGTCCGATCTAGCCTTGGCATGGTTGCCCAAGGCATGCTCAAGGGTCTTCCTTGCTTCCTTGTCCATGCCAACCCTAGGAGAGCCACCCCTCCTTATAGTAAATGTTAAGTCGTTTTCTCAACTCCAATAGAGAACATCCAAAAATGAGACCAAGTGTACTTTGACTTGGTCAATGCCCAAGTCAAGATTTGCAAACCGTTGCCAATGTATGCCCTGTCCGTGCCAAGGCGCGGCCTTGCTCGTGCCAAGGCAAGACCCTGCTCGTGCCTTGCTCGTGTCAAAGGAATCTGCCAAGGTGCGACCCTGCTCTTGCCAAAAGAACCTGCCAAGGCGCGGCCTTGCTCCCGCCAAGGAACGTGCCAAAGGAACCTGCCAAGGCGCGACCTTGCTCGTGCCAAGGCCTGTGTCAATGCGTCATTATGCTCCCGCCAATGAACGTGTCAAAGGAACCTGCCAAGGCTCGACCTTGCTCCTGCCAAGGCGCGACCTTGCTCCTACCAAGGTCCAGCCGTGGTCATGCCAAGGTCCGTGCCAAGGCGCCACTGTGCTCCCCGCCTAGGCACGCGCCAAGGCGCGACCTTGTCCACGCCCATACATGCTGCCTCATCCATGACACATATGATTTACACATGCGTATGCGCGAGCCTCCGCATACCATACTGCGAACCATCCGTGGTGCACCAACCAGCAACTAACTCCCAAAAAACCTTCCGAGTCCACCAAAACCCGGATGTTGCTAGGTTTTCCCGATGCCTAGCCAGCTTACTCGGGTCACGCTATCGAGGAGCTGACATGTTACCCATATTTAGGGTTTCACATTATCTGAACGTTGATTACTCGATACGGTTGGAAAAAAAACACGAAAACTTTTTTAAATTTGTACATGTGCTAAAAAGTAAGATTACTAATGGGAGAACCGAAATAAAGGAAAAATTAAAATAGGTGCTAGGATAACAACAGTATGTCACACTTCAAGACATATTGGTTTACAAAAGTCTGTTTATGTGCGCATCGGGATGCGGGCATACACAAATCTTAATATATAACACGTGGATCGAGGCGTATAGACGGCTCATGTAAATCAATATGTCTCGTGATGTTGTTGTCATTTTAGATGAGACATGCAAGTGGGACGTACACCTGTTCATCCACCCTCCATATACCTCAATATGCATGCGCTCCTCGCCAATGAAAATGAAACTTTATAACCTAGTAGGAGGCCATTTAAATGTGTGACATGCAATACCACCTCTATTTATGTGTGATAATAATATGTGACCATTTAGAAAGAACAAAACAAAAAGACTTTTATAATCATAGATACCACCGAATCGGGCATCGTACATATCTCGGTACTGATTCTCCACCGTCCGATTATATACGACACCAGTTTGCTTACTCACTAACGCACTCCTCATGTTTAATTTCCATCTCTGACAGCGTCAATACAAAGCCGCCCTTTCGCTATCATTCCTTATTCCTCTCTCTCTCTAGAATTCTCTCTCTAGAGCACCACCGGAGTTCCGGTGATTAAATCTGATTCTCATTTTCTAAGGTAACCCTATTCAAAGGTCTCCCATTGTCTGATTATGTTTTGTTTTATTTTATTTTTTAACTTTAGTGAGAGTCAAACTCACGATGTCTCCAAACTTTGCATTTTGAAAAGTGATGTCTCTTTCGTCTCACCAAATAGATGCTTCATTTTTTTTTTTTTAGATTTTTACTTTTTTTTCATGAGAGATACCGCAATTTATCATCATTTAATTTGCCCTTATCGAAACTCGAATCTTCAACTCCTTACAAGATAGATTTCTTGAAATTGATTATAGCTAGGTATTTATCTCTTTGGAGTAGCTTTTAATTTGTGATTTGTTCCATCTATTTTTTTTATGTGATTTCTTTTTTATATGATTTGAACGAAATAAGAATGTTAGGTTTAACGGTAAAGAACTTGATTCCTCTTAAACTTGATTAGGGTTTTTTAAAAAAACATTATCGAGATTTGAGATGATAGCTCAATATATGTGTCTCATTCGAAATGGGAAAGTAATCGTGATACTACGAAAAAAAAAAGATATATTACTTGCAAGAACAAATCAAGATCTCGGTTTCTTCCTTTCACTATAAACTTTTTTTTATCATTTTTTTTGGGTCTTCTTGACTCAATAGAAATTAGAAATCGAAAAAAATCGATCAGATAGGTGTAGACCAAAATTAACTTGAGATACATTATTAATTATGAAGGATTTGTATGGTTTGAAAAGCTTACGATCAATTGTATTAAATCGAGCACAATGGGTAGAGTTCGATATATGTAGCCAAATTCAATTAATTTGAGACAGCGGCGATCGATTATATTAAATTGAGCACAATGGAAAAAGTTCGGTATATGTAGCCAAATCTAATTAATTTGGGACGAAGGCAGTATTGTTGTTGTTTTTTTTTTTTCTTTCTCTTGTTAAAAAAAAAAGCTAATTAATTTGAGATGATGTTATGTTGTGTTGTTGTTGTTTGTTGTTATCTCTCTTAAAAAACAAAAAAATAGTCTAGAGAGAGTACAGAGAAACTGCCACATCAGCACACTCAAGCCAATGGCATCATTTCCCAATTTTTTAAGCAGTAGTTGGGTTTCATACTCATATCCATTGGATACATATTTAGATGTAGTAAGCAATTCCACTGGGTAATCCAATGGACCCCAACAACGGTGTACATGTTTGTGTACCAAAAGTAGTCACACAATCTTCTTTTTGTCTTTTTCTGCATAATACATTGTGGTGGTACCGTACAACAGTAACCAACACCAATAGAAATTCACAAAGAAAAGCAAAGATGGCGTCTACAAAGATGCAACTGCGACTCTCCACTCCTTCCATTAATTTGGTGTTCTTTCTTCTTAAGCTCGATTTGGTGCTTTGGTTTGTGTCACAAGTTCTTGAATGGTGAGTTGTTGTTGTTGTAGTGGGTGCTCTTCTTTGTGTTCATTTCATTTTTGTCTGTTTATAAGTGACATTGGTTATAATGGGTGGTTTTGATTTGTTTCTTAATTTGAAAGCATGTTTGAAGTTTTGAATCTTTTGATGAAATTGGTAGAAGAGTTTGAACATAATTTCAACAGGGTTTGTTTTGTTTCCTTGGTTTGTTTTTGTTTTAGTGACTGGGAAGTGTTGACATGCATTGCACTATAATGGGTGGTTTTGATTTGTTTCTTTGGAAGTCTGTTTGAAGTTTTGAATTTGATGAAATGGATAGAAGAGTTTGAACATAATTTCAATAGGGTTTGTTTAGTTTTCCTGGTTTGTTTGGGTTTAATAGTGATTGGGAGGTGTTGACATGCATGCATTGTACTATAATGGGTGGTTTTGATTTGTTTCTTTGGAAGTCTGTTTGAAGTATTGAATCTTTTGATGAAATGGGTAGAAGAGCTTGAACATAATCTCAATAGGGTTTGTTTTGTTTCCTTGGTTTGTTTTGGGTTTGATAGTGATTGGGAAGTGTTGACATGCATTGTACTATAATGGGTGGTTTTGATTTGTTTCTTTGGAAGTCTCTTTGAAGTTTTGAATCTTTTGCTGAAATGGCCTGTATAAGAGTTTGAACATAATCTCAATAGGGTTTGTTTAGTTTCTTGGTTTGTCTTGGGATTAATATTGTCTGATTGAAAATTGTTGACATGCATTGTACAATAAAGGGTGGTTTTGGTTGGGTTTTTTTTTTTTTTTTTTTTTTTTTGGGAGTCTGTTTAAAGTTTTGATGAAATCGGTAGAAGAGTCTGAAAATAATTTCTTCAAAAAAAGGCTTGTTTTCTTTTCTTGGTTTGTTTTGTATTCTTGGTCTGTTTTTGGGATTAATAGTGATTGGGAACTGTTGTTGACATGCATTTTACTAGAATGGGTGGCTTCGATTGGTTTCTTTAATTGCAAGTCTGTTTGAAGTTTTGATGAAATGGGTAGAAGAGTTCGAACTGTTGAGATCAAATGATGCATTGTACTATTATGGGATGAGGTTTCGATATCGCTTGTTTTGAAAGTCTGGTTGAGTTTTTTTATTGTGTTGGCATCAGGGTTTGAAGTGAATAGTAAAAGGGTTTGTCAACTTTGTTTTGTTTTCTTGGAACTATAGAGAGCAAGTGATGCATTATACTACAATTAATGGGAGGTCTTTATTGGTTGCTCTAAATTAAAGGTCTAGTTGAGTTTTTGATTATGAGGGTAAAAGGATTTGAACTTAATTGGAGAAGGGTTTGTTTTTAGATTAATGGTATGATTGGAAAAGTTTGGAGAAGGTGATGCATTGTTTGAGTTTACTTCCGAAATGATTGTGTAAAACTCTTCTTCTTAATTTATAGCTTGTGTAAAATTCTTTAATGTTCATTTTATAGCTTCTGCATGTAAAATTCTTTATTTAGCTTTAATGTTCTTTTTCTTGGTCTTTTCTTTATTTTTTCTATGGGGGTATTCTCTAATTTGAGCAATCACTTGCATTTATTCAATTTTGCCTATGTCATCTCTTACTTTAAGAAGTTTTGGGATTCTTATCTTTGGTGGTTTCGGTTTTCATTTCTTTCCTGATAGAAAATTCATGCAATAGACGTCATTTTGCTCATAGATTTGTTACTTAGTTCTAACTCGATGTTTGTGTTGCCACTAGCAAACAGGGTTCAAGTTTGCATGAAAAGTGAGTTTCTTCAGTGTTGTAGCCGCAATATAATGTGCTTAGTGAATTCTTGAGGAACTTTGCAGTAAAAGTAATTGTCTTAATCAATTTAAGCAGCAGTTGTAGGAGTTTTTCATTTTTATGTGAGCGTTTTTGGTCTAACTTGTTGATTCCTGCTTTGTATGATCCATAAGATTACTGAAAGTGCAATGACACCAAATCCAAGAGTTGGGAATGCATTTAAAGCAATGAGGGCATTGGGCATTTCAGAACAAACTGTAAGGCCAGTCCTAAAGAAACTCTTGAAGTTATACGATAAAAACTGGGAACTTATTGAAGAGGAGAACTATCGAGTTCTTGCCGATGCAATATTTGACAATTCGGAAGACAAGGTTGGTTCCAATTGTTTTCAATAAATTTTCCATTTGATGAATCTCTTAGTGTCGATTTTGCTCTTTATGTTTAGCCATCATCTATTTCAGCTACCGAGCAATGCAGAAGGAAGTACAGTGCATGCTGAAAGTGAAAATGCAGTGAAATCTCAAGTAGAGTCTCCTTTAAAAAGATCATCTTTGAAACAGTGCCAAGATCAGAGCACTCCTGATAATGATGTGAAAAGCTTTACCAGGAGAAGACGCACGGTTGATGCAACTGCACTCGTTATCCTGGATGAAGAGTTCAATCAATCTCAGTTGCCTCTTGAGAATAGGAAACTTCAAGCTGGCGACGTAGGAAAATCTTCTGCATTATCGCCTCAAAATGGACATGGGAAAGAATCATCATCTGGACATCAAGTTAAGAAGTCAGTTGTCCAACCTGTTGCGGTTGAGTTCTCTCATCAACACTGTCGGGACAAGCCTTTGATTAAGCCCGAAATTAAGGAATATGAGGATTATGTTCCACTTGCCATGATCTACCCACCATGCAAGGGTACTACCAGAACAAGTGAAGGTATGTGATTCCATTGTCCAATGTATATCTGCTTAAATAAATATATTCTTTGGTTGTTTGGTGATGCAGAACATATGATGCATGATGAAAAAAACTCTATTATTATTTTGTATAGGAAGCAATTGATGGGCATGATAAAATAAAAAGGAAGTCTAAGTGATCAATCATATGTTTTTTTTCTTCTCAATTAAACTAGTACTGCATCAGATACCCCGAAAGTTGCCTTAAATGGTCATTGCTTTCTTTGTCTAAATGTCTACGTTTTTCTTCCATATCCAATGCTTTAGATGGTTGCTCCAGCGCAAGTACTGCAGTGGCTAGGCATGAGGTTCGGCATGGAGCTCACGACAATGCAATGACAGGGAACGAGGTTGGAAAAAATAGAGGACATGGCAATACAATGGCCAGGAATGAGGTTTGGAGAAATGAAGGTCTGCGCAATGCAGTGGCCAGGAATGTGGTTGGGAGCAGTGGAGGTCAGTGCAATGCAGTGGCCAGGCATGATGTTGGGAAAAATGAAGATCATGGCATTACAATGACCAGGCACGAGGTTGAGAAAAATGGAAGTAAGGTTGATGCAGCGCCTCAATGTGATGATGTAGATGAAGGTCAAGGTGTGGCAGACACCGGGAGGCTTGAGCTAGCAACATCTTCAGCTGAACCTATTCAAACTTTTGAGATTGCTTCATCTCCACTTGGAGAGGTGAAAATCAATTTGTCGTTGAATTTTGCGAATAGGCCTCCTGGTTTTCAGGCCCCAAGTGTTGAAGATGTTCTGAAACGGATGGAGAACAAATGTATGCAATCGTACAAGATTGTTGATCCTAATTTTTCATTAATGAATCTGATGAAAGAAATGTGCCAATGCTTTTTGCAACTGGGCTCATCTGCTGCTGAGGATAAGGTGGAAAATCATATTAAGTCTACTGAGACATCAAAATGTTTGGAACACCGAAGCAACCTTGACATGCCAGCATCTCCAATTGTATCACTGAGTTCCGATTCGTTGCACAAAATGTTTGGAACCAATATACCGAAGGTCCTTCCGTTCAACAACTTGGGTGACCGTAAAATTGTGCTGAATATGCCTAATGTTCCTCGCGAGCTTGCTCAATCATATTCCCCAAGTTTAGTTCCTGTCCACCAAAACAAGTCTAATCATGACGGCACACAGCCACTTCACAATGTTGCAGACATATCGAAAGGTGAAGAAATGGTCAAGATCACAGTAATCAATGAAGGCAATAGTTGGCCATATCCATCGAAGTTCTATTACATTCCGCAGAATATAGTTTATCAAAGTGCATATGTTGATTTTTCTCTTGCACGCATTGGTGATGAAAATTGTTGTATGAACTGTTTTAGTGATTGTCTAGCATCATCCATCCCGTGTGCCTGCGCACGTGAGACTGGGGGCGAGTTTGCATACACATCAGAAGGGCTGCTTAAGCAAGAGTTTCTGGACCGATGCGTTTCTATGAAACACAATCCTCAGAAAGATCATTTCTTTTATTGTAAAGTGTGTCCCTTGGAAAGGTCTAGGAATGAGGATATTATTGATCCATGCCAGGGGCATTTGGTTAGGAAGTTCATCAAAGAATGCTGGAGTAAATGTGGATGCGGCAAGTACTGCGGAAATAGAGTTGTGCAGAGAGGAATCAACAAAAGTTTGCAGGTAAGAATTTCAATTGTGAAATCTCATTCCTTGTTTTATTCTCCAGTCCTTAGCTTATGGATGAAATTCTTACCTCCTCTTGAGAAAGTAAAATATAAAATTCTGCGATATCTTATTCTAGTATGTTTTCTAATGGTTACTTCTGCTGATGTGGTGATGCCGAATGCCTCCAAATGAGTTCTCTCATTATAAATAATTGAGGTTAAGTCATTCTGATAGTCCGACTTCCTTACAATTTTCAGGTATTTTTCACGCAAGAAGGCAAGGGATGGGGTCTTAGGACACTCGAATTTTTGCCAAAAGGTACATTTGTCTGTGAGTATGTTGGAGAAATATTAACAAACATAGAGCTATATGAGCGGAACACTAGGAGGTCTGGCAATGAGGAGCACACGTATCCCGTGCTGCTAGATGCTGATTGGGGCTCGGAAGGCATCCTGAAGGACGAAGAGGCGCTTTGCTTGGATGCAACATCGTATGGAAATGTTGCAAGATTTATTAATCACAGGTAGTTTCACAAGCCTGTTGACATTTGCATGAAACATAGATACAGTTGCAGTTCTCTGTGCTGGCTGTAAGGTTACTTTGGCTTTTGATTTAAGTTTATGACGCCTCATATCTGTTGTCCTGTGTTCTTTAGTAAAGCGCGTTCATCTCTAGCTGGGTGTTAAATAGCATGATTAACTATTTCAGTCAAATCGTGTCCATGCTATTAATAGTGGAGCTTATTTATGCCATGGTTAGTTCATGCAGGATGATTTGATCACAGTTAATGAGGGCACTGCTATTTCTTTAGGTGGATCACTTGTATAGGTTGCGGTCAATCTTGCTTTTTTTCTAAGTTATAATAGTTAACTTCCTTTGCTAACTATGTCTTCAATAAATTCGGCAAGGTACATGTGCAGCAAAATCTCATTTGTAGTTTTTATTTTCCACCTTCTTTTCAGGGTCTGAGCTTTCTACCACTCAAGTGCATTGATCCAAACATGATTTTCAGTCTCAAAATATTTTACTGCCATTATTCTAGGTTAGCTCAAGGTCGTCGAGCTAGGAATCCTGTGGTACTTCAGCAGAACCTGTAGAGTTTAACTAATAGAATGTTGGCCAATTATAAAGTTTTCTACTAAACTTTATCTTGTTAACAAACTTGGCGATTTTATAAAACGGAAAAGATAGAATAGCTATGTTTAACGAACCAAAAGTATACCTGAAGGAAGATACTGTTACTGTAATGCTTTCAATTACTTGTCGCTCATTTGTTGCTCTTCTCGTATTCATGAATAAGTTTTGCTGCAAGGAAAAAGTCATGAACTTTCTTGTGTTTCAATTTATATGTGCTATTCTTATGTGATCAGATGCCACGACGCAAACTTGGTTGAGATCCCAGTGGAAATTGAGTCCCCTGATCATCATTATTATCATGTATGTATGAACTAAAAGAATTATTCGCTTTTTTCGTCAATTGGCTTTCTTATCCCACAATAGGTAAATATAACTGATATAATGTGTACATTCTTTATTTCTTTTTATGCAGTTAGCCTTTTTTACTACAAGAAACGTGGAACCTCTGGAGGAACTATGTTGGGTAAGCATTAATGATGATTAGTTAGTCAATCTCTCGTTACTCGTATCTTTTGTTAATTGTGAATTTACCACCTATTCATTAACTACCCAGCTCTGTATTACTAAAATTTGTTATCATCTATCGTTGATACGTAAAGCAAGCTTGTTATTACTCGCATGAATCGATGTTCTGCTGTGACTTTTTTTAAGTTTATAATTCAGACTGGTCATGAATTCTTTTTCC
This sequence comes from Stephania yunnanensis, assembly GCA_039657365.1. Taxonomy (NCBI): domain Eukaryota; kingdom Viridiplantae; phylum Streptophyta; class Magnoliopsida; order Ranunculales; family Menispermaceae; genus Stephania; species Stephania yunnanensis. The sequence continues at coordinate 46,316,936 of CM077592.1, forward strand.
CTCAAACTTACTGAAATATCTTGTATCAGAGAGTGAGTCGAGTTAGTCACTGATCATCAAGTTTTGAGTTCCAAATTCGACCAATATCTTGGTAGTATGGTAGGCTTGCTTTAATGTCGCAGGTGTCAATGTGTAAGCGAAGATAGTTACTCATTAATTCACCATTCCTTGTGAATTTGCTCAATCACTGCAGGACTATGAGATTGATTTCGAAGACCAGAATCACCCAATCAAGGCGTTCACTTGCAAGTGTGGAAGCAATGGCTGCCGCGACAAGAGGATCAGACCTCGAAAACGTTAGTATCATTGTTCACACTGGTCAATATTTTCTTGTTTCTCATTCACAACATGTACTTAAAATCTACAAAAGCTTTTAGAGGCTAGAATTCTGCAGTACTAATGCAGGGTGGTATTCTTAGGCATATCACAAGCTTTATGCTTATCTTCGACGCACTAACTACTCGAACATAGAACCATTATGAATTGATTAATGTCAACATAACTCACTGGAGTCTTACTCTTACTATTTTTCATCTCACACTAAGAGAATCATGTGTATTTGCATAAAATCACCAGAATCGCTCACTTTTCATTTTTTTTTTTTTTGGTTGTTCATGGAGCAGGATCAAAGCAGGCTCCATTGGTTTTGAGATAGTTATCTTGAAAGCTATGACTTGACAAAAAGAAGGCTGTACTATGGACTATGGTTTTTGCTCCATATTGACAAGCCTTGCAATGATTTGACAAAAAAAAAAAAAAAAGACAAGCCTTGCAATGCAACTGACACTGCTTAAACTATAGATTAGAGAAAGAAAGAATCCCTATAGTTTTTTTTTTTTGAAAAAAATTAGTCAGATTATAGAACATAGAAACTTTAATTCATCAAGGTTCAGAGGGTGACATGTGGATCAGTTTTTGATTTTTTTTTTACATTTTGAGATTACTCTTGTGATTTTATAACTTTCTTACACATTTTATGTATTGGGCACTGCCTCTATCCAATGTTAAGACAGGTTCAAAAGAACTAAAATAGAGAAGTTCTGAACCTAAATGTGGTTTTCCATTTTATACTCCAATGCCAACTTTATCATAACCTGATTTTATATTATTTGCATCATTTCTCAATAATGAGAGTTCATATATGAATTATTACTTTTGTAACCTGACATCAACATGCATGATCTACATGCACTGTGTTGGTATCCCTTGATCCTTGCATCGAGATATGTATACACAAATTCTGATGTGTATCGCACGGTTGCATGTTTGAGATGCTTGTGAAATTTGTCGTTCTCTTTATAGTTTTGGATAGTTTTAGGCATGCAGTGACTGATGAGCAAGTGGAAAAGCATCTACAATTGTTGTAGCAAACAAGTCTGTCCAAGTTTCTATCAATCCAATGTTTCATAATTCCGAAAAACTCCTTTAACCAAGGTCTTGAGTTCAAATTGTATGAATGGAAAAAATCGAGTTAAGAGAGCCGCCCCCGTATGGAGCTTGATAGTGCCCGAGTGTGAATTAGTCGGCACAGTTGATCCGGACACCACTCGTACAGTTCTTTAACAGATCTTTAATTATCACTAATTGGCAACTATGGACTAGTGTAATGAAACAAGCAGATCTTTAATTGAAATCAAGTTCAAGTGTTTGCATAATAAGCAAAGAAATCGAAAGAACTAGGACAAGAGAAACCATAACTATCTTCTTTTCTCTCTTTTGTTCTATATTGGATAAGAAACCAAACCCTTGAAGATCAATGTGGTATAATGGCAAGGAAATAAGCAGTATAAACTTTTAAGGCATTAGTCATTAGTTCAAATCTCGATAGCAACAATATATTCTTTTAATTTTTCTCGAGTTCCAAGGTTGATGCACTATTCAAAAAAAGGTTCGAATTCTCATAATTATCAAAAAGCGAAATATATGTTGTGAAAGAGAAACCCGAAATTGTAAAATCACTTTTAACAATAACCCTAGCCCATGGCATAGTCTTGGGTACAGTTTTTCTGCCTCCTACCAAGTTGTAGAAAATTATTCAAGTCTTAGCTTCCAAGACAACATCCCTAAACCAACTATTTTTTTGATGAACAGTTATATACAATTTTATGCAAATATATAAGACTCGGATAAGTGATGTTGCACTTATCCTGTCATATTATTCATCCAAAGAATTTTAAATAATTCTTTTTTTTTTTTTTGAACTAAAATAATTCGATCTTTTAGGTCAAAATAAATAATTATAATTTGAACCTACAAGACTTTTTTATTTTTCGAAAATTGAACTACAAGGAATTAAATGTAAAAGTATAAAAAAATAAATTAACGTCGAAGCATCTCTAGCAAGATGGATAAAACATTACTTGTCAAAAGACGGTTGGAGTTTCTAACTCATTTGAAGTCAAAAGTGTTGTAATTAATTAAGTTGGTTTTCTATTTCATGAAAAACAATTATAAAATAAATATAACATAGCATTTTGATATTGAAGGGTAAATGGTATTGTGTACTTTATGATACCCTTAACCTAGTAAACCAATTCATATCGAGTATTTTTAGTCAGATGATGATATTTGTTACATACTATTGGCACATACATTGAATATACGATTGTGTGAATTTCCATATAACATACATTGGATACAAAATGGTGTGGATTTCATTAGAATATGTGCAACCAATGTATGTACCAAAAGTATGTAACAAATATCATTTTCCTTTTTAGTCATACTCCCATCCGGATCTCAAGATACAGGGACCCATCACAAGTAAACAAAATACAACGACGACGACAATTGTAAAGCCTCAATCTCAAATTAGTTGAGTTACGCTACATGGATCAAACTCTTCCATTCTGTTGTTTGGTAGAAGAGTGTACAAAAAAAAAAAAAAAAAAAAAATTTGAACAAAAAAATCAGATAGTTCTATGGTTAGAAGGTTGTAGCATAAACAAAAATATACCCCCAGCAACTGAAACATTGAGGGACTCATATTCTCCCACCATTGGAATGCTTACTAATTCACAAGACTCTTTAGACTTATCTGAAAGACCATGCCCTTCACTACCTAATACCAAACAGGCGTGCCGACACGCCAGTGTGTCTGCGAGCTCTTGACTTAGAGAAGAAGATTCTGCCATCTGCGTGCAATTTTCCGGCGGATGTGCTGCCAACATCTTCATTTGGAATTCGTCTACTAGAGTTTCTAGGTGCTCCCATTCACCGGAAACAATGGGAAGCTGGAAACATGCTCCTCTAGACGCTCGCAAGGCCTTTTCATTGAAAGGATCACAACAGCTAGGGAGTAAAAATGCGCCATCCTGTTGCCCAGAGAAAATCACAAGTCAGTTGCAGGCAAACGGATAATAGCGGTGCACATGCGATGCATAAAATCGTATAACAGCAAGTATATTTTCGACAAGCAATGCTCTATCGATGCAGTGTCAAGCCTACCTTACCATGTCCTAACAGCGCTTTAGTTTCGCCAGTGGCTTTCTGGCGGCATAAAGAGGGCACTACCAGCCTACTAAATGAATAAGCAATCTACGAGAACTGAGCATATTTCTTGATTGTGTATCAATCACAATAAATATTAAGTCATTCCAATGGACTGCCTAATTTATAAAGGGGACTAGCTAATGTTTTCAATGCATAAGCTTCTCTTACGCACTCGCCCCTATCATGCGCAAGCTTTACTTTCGCCAGTGGCTTTCTGGCAGCATAAAGGACACTTTGCCTATGCATGTGTGTAAAGGCATTGCAACTTAAAGAATAAAATGGTAAAGAGGGTGAGCTCAAAAGAAAGCAGCCATCTCTCGTATCGATGTTAGCCACTCTAGCTTAAATGAAGAAAATGGTCATCCAAAGCACATTTATGAAACTAGTCTTCTAATATATTGAGTTTTAGTTCAAATACAGTAATGCTAGTTGAATGTATGCTGAGATAGATATTGAAATGCACAGATATAATAAATTTTCAGGTAGAAAAGCAGACATTAGGGAGCATTATACAAATAATACATACCCATCCGAAGGCCAAAGCAGATCTGAGTAAGGTACCCAGGTTGCCAGGGTCCTGCAGCGAATAACTGATACAAATTAGGTTCAAAAGACTAACTTTAAAAAAAATAAAAAAAAATAAAAAAAAAAAAATGAAAGGTATAAAAGAAAAGAACACCTAGGTGTGAAAAACTGCATCAAAATGGTGGTTTTGATACACATTTAACAATGATGCTAATTCATGCATATCCATATGAAGATCACATTTATTTTCTAGTATTTTAGCTCATGTTGATGGCATTTGACCACTGTTTATGCTGCTCGCATTTGATCTAAGGTCAAACCTAACACGCCTAATAAAATTAACCTGGTCACAACCAAAATGCCACAGCTTAAACTTTGGTACTTAATTTTTGACCGTAACATAAGTCATTTTTGTACGGCAAATCCTTACCCAGGAAATAGTTACTGAGTGCAAAAGTCACGACAGACAAATGTAAGAAAAGAGGAGAGGTGGAATACCTGAATCCCATCAAGGACGAGAATTCGATGGGGTGATGGGAACCAACGCCCGAAGTTTGGTTCTCCTTTGTAGTCTTCCATATTGCAGAAACTGGTGGGGATTTTAATTAGAGCAATGGCTTCAATTGAATCAATTGATTGCAGTCCAGAAATTTTCTTTATCACTGTCGAGCTAACATGCACAATCTGACTACAAGAATCGCATAACCCTTTAGGAACCTCGATACCATCAAGTAAAAGCAAACAATCTATTACAATTCGTCTCTCGTCCATGCACTCTTGAAACCTCGTAATTTCCCTGGACATAAAATATAACTTTTATTGGACATGGAACCTTAGCTCTATCGAGTAAAAGCAAACACCGTTACAATTTGCATCTCATTAAGGCACTTTTGAAATGTCTAAAGAAGTGGAGGTCTGGATACTACTGAACACAAAAAGTCTGAGAAACATGGAAAAGATTTCGGTTCAGTAGAACCCAGATACACTTTTTAGATGTTAACTTGAAGACCTGCACTGTTTTTTGAAAATGAAAGAAGACATTACTGAACAGATGCTTTTTAGTTTCCAGACGCTTTTTAGTTTCTATACTATTGTTTCCAGTTACAAATTAAAATGGTTTTGGTACGCTTTGGAAGATGACATGATCAAAAAACTCATACAATAAAACAAGAATGCACACAATGAAATTTTGAAATGGAAACAATAAAATAAAAAATGGACAAATGTAAACATCCAAAGCAGCTAAAGCCATGAAGACAGTAATATGCAACCATAAGTATGTTGAAAAAGTACTGACTAGGGTTTTGGCCTTTTTTCACAAAATACTAATACAAGAGGGGCTCAAATGTCATAGGTCAAAAGTATCAAAACCACACTCATACAAGAGGTCAAGATTTCCTCAGTCTGTAAGAACAGAAAACAACTCTGTTAAGCATGTAATTATGCTCTTATTAATCCAAGAGTTGTAGGATTTGAATGAGTTTGATGATGGATTATAGCACTTATATCTCTTTTATGATTCTCGGGCATTTAGGATGCTTAAAGGAGCAATCAAAGGTGTTTGGAGGGATTGGAGACGAAACGGGGAGCTAGGCGAAGTCCAAGACCCAAGACGGAGCCTAAGACACCTAGGCAGGGGTGATGCCGCCTCAAAATTTGACGCGTGTCGAATGCCTCAAACTCCCTAAAAGTGTAAAACCTTCCAATGAAAGAGAAAGGAAATGAAGCATATATAAATGAAAACATTTTAAATAATTCAGTCCTAAAAGGATTTTAGCACGAATATGGAACGAGGAACAGTATTGATTGAAAATTTCAGATGCAAGCTAAATCCCGTATATGATATGCATTTCTTTTAAAAGGTTATCAGCTGAACCATTGCCAAAGGACTTCAATTGAGACTTGACTTCACAACAACTACAGCATTGCTTTGATGTCACACAAGAGAAAAGATTATTGATAAAGAAGAGTAGGATAAATTAAATAAGAATTATTTGTCTTTGCAATTAAATTCTCATGAGTGGCTCAACTAAGTTTTGCAGGATGAACCATGGACCCTCAGTTTTTCTTTTTTTTTTTTTACATAATTCAAATGTAAGGATACCAGATTGTGTTCTCATTATCACTTTCAAAGTGCAAGCAAAGCCAATCGCATTAAGCGGGTAACCAGAATCAAGATACAATGATACATACTGATACAATCAAAAAATGCCAACCCCACCATAAGCAATTTTTTTTTATAAGAAAGAAACCAACTTATCTTGCCCCCTGTAACATTCGAACTCCCATCCTCTTACACCAAGAACGACATAGCAAACCATTAGGCCACTCACTCTGTTGGTCTCTACTATAAGACTCACAAGGACCGCCGTCTTCGCCAGGCAACGACGTCAACAATAAAGCCTCAATCTCAAATTAGTAATAGTCAGCTACAAGGATCAAATTCTTCCACTCTACTCGATTTAATGCACTTGATGATTTCGCCTAACAAACAAAAACCCAAAAACTTCACAAAACCCATAAACCCCATATCTCAATTTACAAAAAACCTTAAATTCAATTCATTTTCTTTTTTAGTTGCCCACGTGGTATCTGGTGCCAACCTCACCAACTATTCCAAGCTCGGGCCCCATACCATATTGGAGCGGCCCTCCTCACCTTTTTTTTATCCACTAGACTCGAACTCGAGATCTCCCTTAAAGGAACGAAAGGGCGTGTATTCAATTTAACACCAATCCATGGATTTCTTTAAAAGATGGATTTTCATGGATTTCATAGAATTTGATAGATTTAGAAAGACTTGATCCAATTCCATCCAAATTTTATGGGTAGGGGTGAGATTTGGTTATGTGTATTTTTTGAATAAAAATCAACCAAAATCCATTAAAATCCACTCAAATCCTAATGCCTTTAAAAATTGAATACACCTAGAATTTTTACAAATCCATTAAAATCCATCAAAATCCTAATTGAATACCCCTTAACTTTTTAAAAGTTCATTACATTCCTTTGAAATCCAAATTGAACACACCTCGATTTCAAAATCCTCCAAACTCTTTTGAAATCCTTCCAAATCATCCAATTGAATACATCCCTCTAATTTCCTTACCACTTGGACCAACCGGGTTTTTAGTAAATTCAATTAATTTAGAACCACACCAATAACCAATTTCTTCTACCCTTTGTTTCTACCCAATAGACCGCCATTAAAATGAGCTTACACAAACAAATAAACCCAAAATTCTGAAATCCAACCAAAACCCACGTCACAATTTGGCTACTTGAGCAGGAAAAACTAGCTGAAACAATAAATTGCACACACATATTACCCAGGAAACAAAAGGGCAGTGCACTAAAGATGGATAAACAAACAATATAGTAAGAAACAGAGGAAAAACAGAGATGGGGTTGTACCTGATGGGGGTGGTGCCGACGACAAGGGCGTGGCCGTGAGAGTGGCGGTAGGAGGAGCTGTGGCGGAGCTTCACACAGTGTTTGATGAATGGGTTTGATGGGCTTCTTATGGATTTTGTGGGAGGAGTGGGAAGGGTTTCAAGTTGGGGATTTTGAAGGGTTTTGTGTGACAAGGAAAGTTGAAGGCCGGTTGGAACAGAGGTTGTGAACATTTTGTTGAGGCTTTCCCACTATGCCTATCAGACCACTATTTCTACCATAACTAATCCCTACGGTCACACATGTTCCATAATCCATATGTACTTTCGTCATTTTTGTAACGATCCGTTTTAACAAATCCGATTAACTGATAAATTACGGGTTAATATCATAAGCTCAGACTCACGTGGACGTCATGAAAAAATCTATAACAACGCATGATCGGTGAAATATGTTATTTTTGTGTGGCGAGTATTTAATTATTTTACTATTATTTAATAATTTGTGCCGCGTTAATTGAGAATTTCGTTTGGTTGCATTGTGCGCGTGTAGTGACGAAAGTGTGCGACGTCGCGGAGTTCGCGTAACGCGGTGTACGAGGTTGTATGGGACTGAGGTTCACATCACTCACCCCATCATGTCAAACATCACATCAAGCTCATCCCTCATCGTTCCATTTTGTCTTTTTCTCCAAATAAAAAAAAAAATTCTTTCCTTTAAAGAAAAAAAAAAAGACAGAGAGAGAGAGAAAAGAGGAAGAGAGAGAGAGAGAGAGAGAGAGTGAGTGAGAGACAGCCAAGAGAGAGAGAGAGAGGTGGAGGGAGCTCCGGCGAGAGAACACCATCGGCAGCGCAGCGGCTCGGACGGCGAAGCACCAACGGCGGACGGCGGTGGCGGCGCAGTTCGGGACGGGGTGGCGGTGAGTTTGATCGTTGGCCTAGCGTTATGGCCGGGAGCGGCGGCGCGGAAGGTTGCGGACGGTGACGGTGAGGCGCAATGGTGCGGTGGCGCGTTGTTGACCAATTGAGGCGTAAATTCAACGAAATTCAACAACGCGATGGAGGTGAGTTACTTCACCTAATTAGTTGTGATTTGAATGATTTAGGTAACATAACCCTAAATGATAAAAATTGTATAAATGGACACCAGGGACTTAGGCTACCGTAGTCGGTGTCGGACGCGTATCTCGAGCGTGAGCGAGACTTTTTTGAGAGATATTTGCGATTGTTTGAGGTAAGTAAACCCACGAGAAAGTCGGCTTAAAATTTACTTATTTTCATTATGAATTATTTGTTAAGCATTACTTTTCACCAATTCAGTTTCATGTTTATTCTATTCCCGCACATGTCTGTGTATGGTCGAAAGGACGGTGTGACCCCTTTCCGGCTCTCTCGTTGATGATGATCCGAGTGTTGCTACGGTGTTGGTCATACCCTAAACTACACGTGAGATTTTTCTCAGCGAGCCGATGATCTTGAGAGCGAGTTGACGTGAGACCCACCTCTGTCACAGATTTCATCTCCTTTGAGGCGTTGGGTGGAAGTCTACCTTCCGACCAACAGAGTTCCTCATTTCGACCGTGAAGAGGGGGTGTGGATTTCCTCACCTCAGGGCCTTCTTGGTTTAGCATTTACGTCTCGGGGCTCGACAATTTTGCACCAACTCGGCATTCCATATTCTTGATTATCTTACGACTTATATTCATGTTTTATATTCCTGTTCATTTACTTTATATGCATGAATTGTAGCCGTTTCCTTGGATTCCTTGTGAATACTAACTGAGTTTCTCTGGGATTTACTTACTTGGAACTTGTCATTGTTGTTGGTGGCAAGTTGCAGATCCTACAACGAGCCGGGGGAAGGCGGTGATTGGCGACTACCTCTGATTTAAAGCGCCTCCACTAGCTTACTCGTAGGTGATTGTATTTACGTATACATACTTTTTTTTGGATCATTTTGGGAGACTTTTCACCTGATACATGTATATTAACGTATATTATACTTTTTGTCGCCTTAACTGATATACATGGTATCCTTTTGCTGGGTTTCCACCCCGTAGGTTGTTAATTAATGCATAACTTATTTACATTAATTATATGCATATTATTAAGGCTTCCACTACTAAAATAACTTAAATAAATCATAACAAATGAATTAAGTTATAAAACTTTATAACTTAGTATATTTCGCTAAAATAATCATTTAAAACATCAAAATTTACTAAGTTGGAGTATTAGGTGGTAAGTTCGCGGGCCGTCATAGACATGCGTGCAGATGACGTGGCATGGCTTGGTGATGTGACCGGCGACGTGGCGATGCCCGGTTTGCCTTAGAATTTGGGGTCGTCACATTTCCACCCTTATATGGTCGACACACGCTCTCTATATGACAAGTGTAGCATTGTCAAAAAATAAAAATGGTGTATTTGAAGTATCTTGAGTGTAGCATTGTCAAATTTCTTTTTTTTTATGCTTAGTTTTTTATAGTAATTTTTTTTTTTTTTGGAAAAAAAAATGTTAAGGTTAACGTCGCTCCCCTAACAAGATTTTTTGGTTCTGCCATTGATAGTCGGGTTGCCACAACGGTAATGACATGGGCAGGGTTGTGTGAGTTAAGAGCACTACCTTGATTTTCAGTGTCATATCCTCACTCGAGTCACTAAGATTAGCCCAAGGCGATTAAGTCAGGGCCTAGTGGGAACATATATAATATATATATATTAAGTGGTCCTCAAAATTTAAGGCTTTTTTAGATTTGGTCCCTCAACTTTTATTTGTCTGATTTAAACTTTTTAATTTTGATTTTAGTTGAGATTGTACCTCTCAACTTTAAAAGTAATGCGTCATCTTTCCCAATTTTATCAAAACAAAAAAAAGGTAGGAATAACAAAACGGAAAGCCTAAGTTCGAACTCGGTCATTCTCACACCTTCTTCCTATCCGCTAGACTCAAAGAAGGTGCGAGAATGACCAAATTTAATCAAAATCAAAGTTGACTCAAATTAGCTAAACAAAATTTGCCAAAAAAATCATCAAAGTTTGAGGGCTAGTTAATTTGTTTTGCCTAAAAAAATTAAATTCAAGGAACAATTTTAAGGATATAACTAAAAACTCAGAGGAACAATTTCAAGCTTATCGAGGTTTAGTGGACAAGCTTAACCAATCATAATAGACCCATAAAATTTTAGATAAGTCTAATGCTCGACCGCCCACATAATTGTAAATTAAAGGTTTGGTATTTAATATATATTTCAAGAGACTTGAACCTTATTTTTTATGGTGGAAACCATAGTTATTCTAAGATTACAAAGTGATATAAAAAAAAAAAAACATTTAAAGAATTTTGAAAGCGCCTCAACAAGATTGAGTGGGATGTTTTTGGTTTTCGGTGACGTGGCGTCTACGTGGCGGGGTTTGTACGAGATAGCGCCTTTTCAAAAGGCGCTATCTCGTACATATGTCCACCACGTCAGCGCCACATACCCTCATTCAATAACGCCTTTTGAGAAGGCGTTATTGAGCAAAACATGTGTTTATCAGGTGGCGCTGACATGGCGCTGACGTGGTGGACATATGTACAGATAGCGCCTTTTGAAAAGGCGCTATCTGTACAAACGTATGCCACGTCAGTGACATGTCACCGCCATCACCAACCGAACCGGACTCGCCGATCTGTCTCATTGCCATGCCCAGTCCGCGACATTCTCGGCCGCTCGTCTCGCTACTCGCCGTTGTCGTTGCTGTCGTCGAAAGCGATCTCGACAATTACAACCAAATTTGAATATGGAGTTTATATTTGTATAAAAAAAAAACCAATTTTGAATATATTGGTTTCAACCTTGAACTCTCTTTTCTAAACTAACTAAACTAAAGTAAGAAACCTTTACTAATCCAACCAAACCAAACTAAACTAAATAACTACCTAACTAACTAGCTAAGTAACCAAAGTAAAGTAAACTAACTAACCTTAACTAACCTAACCAAACTAACTAACTAACTAACTAAACTAAGTAACCTTAACTAACCAAACTAAACTAACCAAACTAAACTAAACCTAACTAACTAACCTTAACTAATCTAACCAAACTAAACTAACTAACTAACTAACTAACTAACTAACTAACTAACTAACTAACTAACTAACTAACTAAACTAACCTTAACTAACCTAACCTAACCAAACCAAACTAAACTAAATAAGTAAGTAACCTTGAATAAACTAACTAAATTAACTTAACTAACTAACTAACTAACCAAAGTAAACTAAAATAACTAACTAACTAACCTTAACCAAACTAAACTACCTAACCTAAACTAACTTAACAAAACCAAACTAACTAACCAAAGTAAACTAAAATAACTAACTAACTAACTTTAACCAAACTAAACTAACTAACCTAAACTAACTTAACAAAACCAAACTAAACTAAGTAACTAACTAACCTCAACTAAACTAAGTAACTAACTAACTAACATAACGAAACTAAACTAACTAACAAACTAAACTAACTAACCTTAACTAACCAAACCACCTAACAATACAAACTAAGTAAACTAAAATAACTAATTTAACTAGCTTAATTGCAAACTAAACGTACTAACTAAATGGAACTAACCAAACTAAACTAACTAACATTAACTAACCTAACTAACCTTAACTAACCTAACTAACCTAACCACCTAAACAATACAAACTAAGTAAAGTAAAATAACTAACTTAACTAACTAAACAAACAACCAAAAAGGATCCACGTTAACCACCAAACGAAACTACACAAACATCCAAGTAGCTCGAGAGTTACTTGTGAACTAAACTCGACTAACCTAACCTAACCAAAGTACGTAACCTAAATTAACTAAACTACACTAAGGAACATACCCTAACTCAACTACACTAAACAAACATAACCTCAACACCTAAACAAAACTAAACTAAGCTAATTAACCTAACCAAACTAAAATAATATAACCTAACCACCGACACCTAACTAACTAAGCTAACCACTTAAGTTAAATTAAACATATAACCTAAACTAACTTAACAAACTAAACTAACTATTGAAGAGTAATCACATCTACGAAATTATTATAATATGGAAAACATGAGAAATAAGTTTATTCAATGAGAAGGTTGAATACACGTTATTGGCCAACCCAAAATATAAGTTATTTACAAATCACTATGACATCAAGTAAACTCATCATGCAGTCTATTTCGGCGGTTCCGTTGACGTTGTTCCTCGGTGAAGCAAACCGACGTACTCTTTGTCTAGTTGGACGATGTGGTTGTACATCCGGTTGAGGTAGCTGGTCTTGCGATGAATCAAGTCGAGTAGATTGATGCGTTTCCTCTGGTTCTTGACTCGACTCACCTCTGCTACTGATGCTACCAAAAATAGGAGGTGGAACCATCCCGAAATACTGGCTTCCTGCATGGGGTTGGGGGAATGGAACATGAGGCTGCGGCATGGTCAACAAGTTCATGAATGAAGGGTCTCCGCTATACGCCATATTGTAATTATACGGAGTAGGAGTGTATGGACTAGGCATGTATGGAGGGAGTGATGGATACATTTGATGATGAGGCATTCCACGTGGATCCACGTATGAAGACGAAGGCCCAGGTGCGTACGGATCAAAATGGTAAGGAGGAAGATTCACGCTCGGTGGCCTGGGTACAAACATATGAGGTTCTGGTTGGGGTGTGGAAGATGCTGGTATATACCCATGAGAAGAATGACTACTCTCGCCAACATTATCTCTTCTACTCACTCTCGAACGAGATGAACGTCTTTGGAGGAGAAGGTCTACTACTCTCTCGCAAAGAACCTCGGTCTGCCCGAGTAGATGGACGTGGGGACGAGGGGCGTGCTGTGCGTTCCCGCACGCCTCTGGTCGTGTTCGTCTTCTTCTCACCTCTATGTTTGGTTCGCCTTGATCGTCTTCTTCATCTTCTTGTTCAATATCCTCATCTATGTCTTGTTGGACGTCGGTTAGTCATGCGAAAGATTAGACCTTTGTCGTTCATCTTCGTCCAAAATTTTAATCCCTTCATTAAGGCGACAAGACCTTGCTCGTACCCATCCTCAATAAACACACGCCTAAGTCGATGCACCAAGTTACGCCGAAATATAAAAAATAAGTTCTCAAATCACGCAATATATAATATTAAATGTTTGAGGAAAATTAATAGTTAGCATATTACCGAGTAGTCACGTAACGCCCCGTCGTGTCCTATGAATCTCCAAGTGACCGATCGATACCACGTCATGTAGTCTTGATGGTCACGCCTTAATTCGAGCTTGCATTGTCCGCAATGGTGTCCCCACGATTTTCCCACATGTTTATGTAGCTTGCTTGAAAAGTCACCCAATTTTCATGATGATGTCCACGCAATTCGATGCGGTGCAGTTGGGCGTCGTAGGCACAATTAGGTGGCACTACTTGTACCATGCCGAATTGTCTCATGACCACTTTCGGTCGATGCCACTCCACAATGTGGAAACAAATCGGGGACACGTCGAGAGCCAACCGCTTGACCATTTGTACGGTACATCGGGAAGAGACCCGTGAGTTCATTATATGGTTGCCACACCACATCATCTTCATGCCTACGAGAGTCGAGTGCATCACGGTATGCCGATACGACGTGCGTCGCATTATGTGAAACCGAAAATGCATCGAGCCATCTGTGTAGGAAACATATAAGTTATGATAAATGAACATGGACAAGAATTATTTGCAAAGTAATGAGAAATCGACTTTAATACTGTCCGAGTGGAACGTCCATAAGCATATTTTGGCCATCCACCGTTCGTTTGAGCTCTAGACAACGTCGCGGTGCTATGAATGGAAATCGTCCCATGCCCACGTTGTACAAGAATGGAGGCGCCAAAGAACCTCGTGTGCCCTGCGCGAGATCCGTGACCCAACTCCCTGTACAAAATAAGCCAAACATGCACTCCCCAACTATATTGGCTGCTTACTGGAAATCCTCCAGAAGGTAGGAACATCAAATGTACGAACCGATTGGACTTGTCGGCGAAAAGACAACCACCGATGAGTTGTAGTATGTACGATCGAACGTAACGTTGGACCGACTCCTCATCGCTTTCATCATCTATTCTTTGGAACGTTACGCTCAAGCCAATCGACCTTAAGTTTACAACCTACGATGTCATCTCCACCAGGAGTTCGTCCAAGTAGCCTCTCGCAGACGTCGGCATAGTCTGCGTCATGCGTTCCGATCACGAGCATACCTTCATAGGTAATCCAATCGATACTTTTGCACGTCTTGAGTGTGTAATTGTGCACTCCCCACAATGTATATGAAAAGTATGCGTCTTAGGGCGCCATCTCTCTACAAACGCAGTAATTAAAGCCCAATCGAAAAAAATGCTACCGGGATATCCCATGAACCCATGGAACGAGATATGGGATCATCCTAGAATGATATCTTGCATCGTTCGATCAACGACCCCACGTCTTCGACGTACGCGCATTGTTTCGTAAACCTTCTAATTGATAATGTATTAATGTATGTATTTGATACAATATTGTTGTAAAAATGACGCATTCATGTAAAATGGCCGTACCTCGCCCTCCAGTTCGCGTCGATCCGTGAGTAGATTGGAGTTGCAACAATGATGATGGATCGAAGGACTGGATCCATTGATGGTACAACTATATAGAAGGTTAGAAAAAGAAAATGAGTATTGTACAAAACCATAGCGATAAGTATTTACTACTTTTTCACACAAAAAATCACAACGAAAATTAGTCAAACTCAACATATCTACGACCATAAGCTTGTTTCACACATTATACAAACTCGACTAGAGGTCCTCATTTGATGGTTGAGGTCTCCTTGGACAATTTTTTTTGTTGTGTCCTCTAAACGACAAATGCCACACCGGTTCTTCCCCGGTAGGGACTCGTTGACGGTCTCTATTTGGACATGTTCTTCTTCTATGTCCTTCTTGATGACATATCCCACATCGCAAAGGTCTTTGGTCATTAGGCGATCCATCTCGGTTTGTATACGCGATCCCCAGTCTCCTCGGCCACGTCGTCGGATCTTGGGTCGGGTATGATCTTCGTCCCAAAAGTCGGCCAATACTTCTCATCGGTATGGCCTTGAAAGCAAACGAGTAGCATTGTGCATACACATCCATCTGTAGAATGGCTCGATGAACTGCGCGTAGTTCACTCGAACTACCGCACATGCTTCGCTATCACGTGTGAGCGGGGAATCCATACGACGTTGCCATTTATTACAAGTGCAGGCCCGGTCCTTCAAGATTACGACTTGTGTGTTGTTGCTTATGCATGCGGTCTCGTGTCTTCCCGTTAGGACTTCGAACTCACCAATATCTCGATTGATCAACGTGACATGCTGCCGCCGTGCGGATTTCTCATATTTCGCCAATGTCGTCATTGCATATTCCGTGTACGGTAGGCCCCTTGAGATTGCATCATTGATTTCCTGGTTGCGTTTATCGTGGTACGCCACCAATCTGTAGTATATCAGCTGAGTTAACGCCGTAATTGGCAAGAATCGAGCTCCCTTCAAGACACTATTGAAACACTCTGCAATTGCCGATGACACTCTAATAATTAATAGTGGTTCGTCAAATATATATTGTATTTTAGTGCGAAGAATAATTTGTACTTTGTACTTACCAACACCATTAGAATTCATCCATCCGTACCGCATGCCTCTGTCGTGCGCTTGCGTCCAAAGTTCTTTAGGGATGGCATTGATATATTGCAGGCATCGAGGCGTTCGTGAAGATAAGTATGTGAAACGCTCCATGCACGCAATAAATTTTCGTTCTTGATGTTGAACAGCTGCTCGACCAAGCAGCACTTTCAAGGGTTCATTTTTGAAGTGTGTGCCGAAATTACTAAGCAAGTGTCACAAGCAATAACGGTGGTACCCTTGAGGGGACAAAAGCGTTGATTGGGGTGTTGACCGCCTCCAAATGCCAGGGGTGACGATCGGATATAACGCAAATCCCTTCTCTATATCTCGTCACGTGTTTGCACAACATCCGCAAAACCACCCCCACGAATCGGTTGATTCGGTTTCGCAATGGCAAATGCAACTGGTAAGATGTGTCCATTGGTATCAACACATAACGCAATCATGAGCTTCCACTATATTTGCCATACAGAATGTCGCATCAATCGAAAGCGAGAGGCTGCGCAAAACTTGAAAGCATTTATTGATCGCGGTTCTAATTTCATCGGCACGCCATTGTCGTTGTGACCACTCGATTCTTGTCCCCGGACTCTTACTCCTCACGTGCCGCCAACCATCTCGTACGACTCATCCCAATCTCCAAACGCCCATGCAATCGCTTTCCTCTTGCATCCCAAATTCGCTTGTAGCTTACTTCGTGGCCGTATTTTTCTTGATTATATCTACTAGTGCCTTCATTGTGATACCATGATCGGCCTTAACGACGCTTTGGATCTCTCGCGCAATCATGTTGGCGTCTCAAATTGTGTTTTCTTTCGGAAACATGCCCGAAGACGCCACATGCACCCGTATTGTGGAAACTTGCACTTAATCGCCCACGTTCGTCGATTCCATCACATGGTATTGACAATGTTTTTCAACATGCCAAACTTTAACCGCATGTTGCAAGTCGTTTTTATTGTCAAAACTCAGCTCGAAGTTAGACGTGCCCCCCAAGTTTGTTTATGGGAATGTTGGGTCGCAAACAAAATCTCTTCATCGATAGCAAATTGCTCATCGTCTTCGACATTGTCCGCACCGGAGGATCGTTCTTAGATCATATGTGCAAACATTAACGTCATCCCAAACGGCAGGGATGGAGCTTCTTCGACGTTATGCGTTTCCTCAGTAGTGTCGATATTTTCGTCGTCGTTAGCGTCATCGTCATCGTCAATGTAATGGTTGCATCGGCTGTGGGGATTGCATAAATCATTAAGGTCGCGTCGGCGTGCTACGTTCGTCAAAAACGGCGAATGAACCGTACGATGTTGATTTGAGTCGACCGACTCAAATGTTAAATATATATCAACCGTTGCGTTTTTGTCAAAGTGTCCACCGTCTCCCACATGAAGTCCATCTCGTGTCGCATCATTCAACAAGACAAGAACGAAATAATGTAAGCCTCCGGGAGGACTATCATCATGTGCGATACGTCATATGAACTATATTATCATCAAACAATCGTTTGAGGGCTAGTAATTTGTTTTGCCAAATAAAAAAATTACAAATTCAAGGAACAATTTTAAGGATATAACTAAAAACTCGTTTCTCGGAACAATTTCAAGCTTATCGAGGTTTAGTGGACAAGCTTAACCAATCATAATAGACCCATAAAATTTAGATAAGTCTAATGCTCGACCGCCCACATAATTGTAAATTAAAGGTTTGGTATTTAATATATATTTCAAGAGACTTGAACCTTATTTTTTATGGTGGAAACCATAGTTATTCTAAGATTACAAAGTGATATAAAAAAAAAAAAACATTTAAAGAATTTTGAAAGCGCCTCAACAAGTGTAATAAAATATATCAATCATTACTTAGTGCAATAGTTGAACCTACTAAGATGTGAATCTTTTATTTTCAACCTTTGTACTGAAAATTTGATATTTAAGCTCTTAATCAAGGCTCTGAACCTAACAACAACAATACACAACTGACTCGATAACAACAAAACCCCCTAAAAAAACGCAGAAATCGACTCAAAATGATATGGGGAAAACTTATGTGTCAAATTAAATATGGTTTCACGGATTTTTTTTTCGAGAGAGTGTGGCCAGGGGTGAGGGTGTGATTCAAGAGATGGAGAGAATGCATTTGTTATGGGTTGAGCTAGTGGGGTATGATCAATAAGCAAAAGCCCATTTATATGGATGGGATCAATGTCATTTTTGCGCAGGGGTAAAATTGGAATACTCAAAATAATTATTAGGGTAAAATCAGCAAAAAGTAGGGTCTATTTAGCTACTTCAGGAAATATTTGAGCACGGAACAAACAACTATATAAAAGATACTATAGGGATTGTAAATCGTCCGAAAGGTTATGATGACAAGCGATTGACAAATTGACTATTGTATAAAAATACTATGAAGGCGTGGCGATAGGGATCGGGTGACTTCAAGCCCGCGCTCGTTGCCCTTGCTCCCCCTTACTTAGCTCATAACATGAACTACATTGATTAACACATAAACTCCAAAATATCATAAAGGGACATCAAACGTCAGAGATATATAAGTCAATATTAAACTTGAAAAATATAATGGCTTAGATAGCACAATTCTTATTTATAACTTTCAATTTCAAACTCTGAGAATGGAGTAGACATAAAACTCTCCGAGGGAGATTATTGTCACTACCTAGTAGTCTTACTTAACTCAAACTCCAGTAAGACGATGTAAATTAGGCTTCGAATAACGGGTGGCTTATTAGGTTGAAAACTCGGAGCCCAATCTATGGATTGTTTGGGCCCAAAAGCCCAAACCATCAAGCCCACTTGAACATAAAAAGGCCCAAACCTAGTTTTCAGGCCCAAGAGAATACGAGCTGACCTACTCTCGCACTGTCTATAAATACATAAAGCCTTCGCCGAAACCCTAATTTGCAGAAGCGAAGGATCTCTCTGAGCTTCAACAATGTCGAAGCGAGGTCTCTCTCTCTCTCTCTCTATCTCTCTCTCTCTCTATCTCTCTCTCTTCTTCTTCTTCTTCTACATTTCGTTCGCTAGGGTTTCGTCCGATCGATAGATTGATTGATTGATGGATTTGGTGTGTTTGCGATGTTGCAGGTCGCGGAGGATCCGCCGGGAACAAGTTCCGGATGTCGCTGGGTCTGCCGGTGGCGGCGACGGTGAACTGCGCGGACAACACTGGAGCGAAGAATCTTTACATCATCTCCGTGAAAGGAATCAAAGGAAGGCTGAACAGGTTGCCTTCCGCTTGCGTTGGAGACATGGTGATGGCGACTGTGAAGAAAGGAAAGCCGGATCTGAGGAAGAAGGTCATGCCTGCTGTGATCGTCAGGCAGCGCAAGCCCTGGCGCCGAAAGGACGGCGTTTACATGTACTTCGAAGGTTGTGATGCTCATTCTCTTGGTTTTTTAGATCACAATGGAATGATTTGATTGATTTTAGGGTTTGATTGTTGTTTTGGAGCTTTGGATCATGAGATTTGAATACTGATTTCAAATAACTAGTTCATTTGCTTTGATGTATGTTCAATGTTTGATCTTAGTGAGCCAAGTTACGAATGCAGTTTGAAGGAATTTGAATTGTTCAAAATGTTGCTTGTATTAATCAAGCGCAATGGAAGAGTTTGATCCAGCCGCCCCCATCTAATTTTGGGATTGAGGCTATGTTGTTGTTGTTGTTGTATTCATTAGTCACAGAAATAGGTCTAAAATAAATCATTCAGTGGTGCTTGTATTGAAAAATGTCAGCTTTAGTTGTCAATTACTGCGAAGAATGAATGGGTGCAAGGCGAGGCGACTATTTCAATTAGAGGTCCATATTTTGTTTGTGTTGGTATTAAGTTAGCTATACAAGTGAAGATTTTTTTTGTTTGACGAAATACTGTCAATTTTGATCAATTTTGAAAGTTATGTAAGATATAAGTTTTGCTAAACCAAGTAGTATTCTGCAATATTGTTTTGTTCCGTTTGTGGTGCATTGTTACTTGAGTATTTACTGTTGGAATGTGAGGATGTTACTGCTTGTTTATACTTTTTTAACCAGCTGTTGCTATGAAGTTGCTGATCAAATAGTGTTATTTCATTTGCAGATAATGCTGGGGTTATTGTGAATCCTAAGGGTGAAATGAAAGGTATGCTATACTTGCGTGTCAATTTCGTGATTCTTGCGAATCAATTTTTATATGCTTACTTTTTTCTTTGTTGAAAGTATCTGCTGTCTTTGGTTGTTTCTTGAAATTATTGATGCCTTCTAAATTTTTGGGTGGTATGCGCTTTAGATTTTGGTGGACATTTATGAGTTGTACCAAATTGAGATTAATTTGTAGGTTTTTGTGTCTTATTGATTAGCAAGTGAATCAATTTATCCTGATTTCCAAATTTGTTTGGGCTAGATACATGGACTTGATAGTAACTTCCAGTTAGCTCGATTTAATGTAGTCTTGTTGATAAAATGATCATATTAAAAGCTTCCTTTGTTAGTGGTAGTAAGGTGTTGCCTAGACAATGATTAGTGTATAGCTTTAGATTTGTGACTAAATTGCATAGGTGGATAGGCTTTTAGTATTTCTTTTTCTTTTCTTTCCAGGTTGTAGACTTGTAGTATTCATTTGATTATATGAAGTCTTGATTGTCAATTTTTTTCTTCTAAGGAACTCCTAAACAGTGTTTGGTATAAGCTTATTGTTTTTGTTGGTAAATTTATGTATTGGATTATAAATTTGAAATTCATTTGTCAATATTTAACTATGGGAGTATATTGTATGTTCTCTTAAAGTACTAGGGACAGTTCAAGTACAGTGGCCTAACCGTCTCCTTGGTCTTTTTGGTGCAGAGATGGCACTGATATTTGTTTGCTACCTAGTTTGGATAGTTTTATTATTCTTTTTTTATATGAAATCTTCAGCCCATGCTTCAGTTATTGAATTTTCGACACGAATCCCTTGAGATTGCATCCTTACGGGTTTTAATTGTTTATTTCAGGATCGGCTATCACTGGACCAATTGGAAAGGAATGTGCTGACTTGTGGCCAAGAATTGCAAGTGCTGCCAACGCTATCGTCTAGATCTACAGTTCACAGTTGCTCTAATTTGGTAGATCTTTTTTTATTTGACTTAGGGAGTCCAAAAATCTGTGTTTTTCTGGACTCTTGAAAACATTTGTGTTGAGAATATTGAAGTTTTGTTTGGTGAAGAGGATAGTTTTGTTATTGTCTGTTGCTATGTTCTACAGGGATTTTTCGAAGTTGATCTACACCAAGTTATTGTTGCTTTGTTATCTTGATGGCTATATCTACTAGTTTGTTACTATCAACAATGCTATCTTGATGGCTGTTTTATGTTGCAGGCCCTTCCATCTATGGTTGTGACTGAAATAAGAACAGAATACAAATTTTATAAGTTGTCTCATTTTGTTCTTGAATTAATTGCTATTGTTTATGATAGGTTACTCAGAATGCTTAGATTTCTAAGTTCATAAATGGGCAAGTGGCATATTGAATTGCACAGTGCAAGAAAATTACTATTTAAGAAGAAGTTGGAACAATCAAATCCTGTTTTGCCAATTTTCGACCTTTTTTGCCAATTTTCAACTTGTAATTGGGGCTGAGGTTTGTAGTGGTAGAACAAATGAAATCTTTCCGTGGCAGCTAACCTACTTGTTTCATTGTTTGAGCCTCAGGGAGGACAAGTTATGGTTTCTTAAACAAAAAAAAAAAAAAAAAAAAAAAAAAGATAAAATGGTTAATTATAAAAAATAACACAAACATTCGGCATTTTTGCAGAAATAATATCAACTTTTTAATTTTGTTTGAGGTAACACAAACTTTTTAACATTTTTTCAATTTTATTTTGGAGATCGGTTTGACCATTCACATGGCAACATAAATCTCTTTTTTAATGGTTTACTTGAACTGTATCAAATAAAATTCAAGTCTCGGTTTAATCGATTTTTTTAATTAAAAAGCAATAAAATATAATAAAAAAACAATATCGAAAATAAAAACAAAAAGAACAACAAAATCAAAATTCTAATTAAGTTTGCATCTTTTTTCTCCTCTTATGAACGAAAGTTGATTTAATGAACCAAACTCATGTTTTTAGTCTGTAAGAAAAAAAAAGTGAAATTAATTTAGTTTTTGATTTTGTTGTTGTTTTTGTTTTTATTTTTTTTTTTGATTTTTTATGTTGTTGTCGTTTGTTAAAAAACTTATTTCTTAATTGCAAAAAAAGGTAATAAAATCGATTAGATATGGGATTAAAAAAAGTGGATTCATGTTGCCACGTTAGCGCTCGATAGCTCCAAATTGATGTCAGTGCTAAAATTACAAAAATGTTGAAAGTTCGTGTTATTTTTGACAAAATTGAAAGTTGGTGATACTTCAGTAAAAATGTCAAAAGTCCCTGTTATTTTTTATAGTAAGCTCAATTTTTTTTTTTATTTTTAACAATCAAAGAAAGGGATGACAATATGATTCCAAACTAATGTATTAAGGAACTGTGAAACAAACGTACTTTGGACACCTAGTTGGACACATCGACTTGGGCGTTCTATGGTTTGTCGCTTGATATACTTTGATATATGCGTTCAATGTGTATCCAACGGGGCACTTAAACTGTTATAACTAATCGAGTGACCAAAATAGGTTTTCGGATCATTTTACATGTATTAACAAACGAGGGCCTTAACTTTAACGAGGGCGACTTTAGTGGTTAGTTTGATTCAGAGTGATTAATCAGGTTTTTTCGAGGTCACTACATTGATGTGTGTCGTTGGTGTACATTAGGGGTCAAGGATTGCCAAAAGCTTTGTCTAAAATATTTAATCGATAAACAAAGGAAGTGGCTAAACGGACCCAGTTTTTGCTAAACGTACCTTATTACTCAAGCGTACCCCGATTTTGCTAAATGTACCCCACTTTTATTTTCATAAATTTTAAAATATCCTTACTTACCCATGACCTTAACCTTCACCATCACCCCATTGTCTTATATGTTTCTCGGTTATTTGCCATTATTAAACACTTATACTAGATCAAAAGTGATGTTGAGTTTTTTTTTTGTCAAACAAGGCCAGATCTAGTCTCATTGGTGGCCTAGAAGTTAGGAAGTATTATCTGCGGGTTTCGGTCACACATGGCTGGGACCTTCTTTAGAGGTCTTGGTTGGCATACACTAAGACATCTTTAGAGGTATCGACCGACTCCAATTGAGACCTTTGAAGAGGTCTTAGTCTTAGTGTAGATCTCGATGGAAGTCGATCAAAACCTCGAAAAAGGTCTCGAACTTGTATGACCTAGGCTTCCAAAGCGGCCTTGGCCTTGTGCTCCCAAAACCCTCGGGCGACAAGAGCGAACAAAAATACATGAAACCGACAAAAAAATAGTGGATTTTGCTAGGAATCACTTTATATTCTCGATTCCATCAATATTTTTATGCCAATATTATGAAATTCAAGCTCCAAATCAAAGCCCTAAACCTAACAACAAACCAATAAACACCATTACTGACTCGATAATGAAAAAAGATCCAAGAAAAACTATGACGTCGAATCAACGTGGTTTTGCTCAAATTTTATCGAATTTTGGGTCGGAAATGAGAGCACGATTCGAGAGAGGGGTGACTCGAACGGGTATGGGTAAGCAAAAACCCTTTATATGGAGGGGCAGTTCGGGTCATTTCATACATGCATTAAATTTTTTTTAAAAAATGGTGTTCATTTGGCAAAAATTAAGGCCCTTTTAGCTGTTCCTTAAACAAAATGTGACATCTCTTAAATTAGTGTGGTGGTAAAGTTAATGAGATAGCGTCAAAGCATTTACAGTGAGATGATAGATGCATCACTTGTTAAAGTTGGTTAGTTGTAAGTAAACCTTACAATGATCTTTACAATTTATTGAAATATCTTTGCACTTGTAATTGCACCATAATCTGTATCGTGTTTCACCACTCTTGGTCATCCATACACGAGAAAAGATGTAAGCTTGTTTGGAGTTTAATTTGATTGAAATTGGATTTCAATCTTCCCACCAAACTTTCACTTAAGTCAAAAAAGAAAAAAAATATTACTGGCCAATTATGTTGATTTCTCCGGAGTCACGACTCTTGTGGGAATAGTCTAACCTAAGTTGGAAAGGGCCGAAAAAAGTTTGAACACCCACAATCATATAAAAAAGAGCGCTATACATCCCCCACCTTTTCATAAAGGGCATCCAAATTTTGAGTGCACCTCAAATTCAAATTTCAATTTATAAGTGCATCCTAACATTTTAACCAAAATGCACCTTCATCCAAATTGAAACACCCAAATCCTAAACCTCGATCGAGACATTTATTTTAGGTTCGACAACCTATGGCCGAGACTTATCTTCTAGGTTCGGTGTTGCCTAACCAAAATTTGGTTGACAACTGTCGACCTAAAGTTTTGGTAGGTTTCGATTGACTCTTCAATTAAAGGTTCGATAGGCTGCAATCGATTCTCTAACTAAAGGTTTGGTGGGTTCTGACCGATTCTTCAACTAGAGATTCAGACCTGCGACTTGATGAATCCCTGCAAAGCACAAAAAAGAGTGTGGAGGGATGATAAAGGGTTGCATAAAACGAAAGGAAAAAAGGTGTCGAAGTGCACTAATCATAGTGAGGGCATAAGATAATTTTGTTGTAGAATTGACTTTTTAAAAACTTGACTTTTTTGGTGTAGTGCCCTATGTAAACAGTGGGGTGCGTATAGCCCAACTCAAAAAATAATATTACCTTCCAAAGCCCAAGCGTAAATGCCTTCATTTTGCCCAACCCATTTCTTTTCTTAGGCGCCGCTATGGGCATCCCACCAATTAGTGAAGGCACACCACTTTGAGGGCACCAAGTGGTTTACCAAAGGCACCTAAAAATTTGAATGAAAACCCGAAATTACCCCCAAGTGCATCCCGCCACACAACAACCGATTTGATAAAATGCAAGCACGAGGAAGTGAAAAACTTTCGAACCCCAAACCACATTCTCGATCCTTGGCAAGTGCATTCGATTACTTTGTGCTTTTCCTCTAATTCTCGCTCTCTGAAGTGGTGGTTTTCTTCCATTTTAAGAGATCTCAAGTTGTTTGGACAAGTTAGGGCTCGATTTTAGGGTATCAAGTCAAGAGGAGGTGTTTATTCGACAACTTATAGGTATGTATAAACTTGGTTTTGATAGATTTTGGTTTGATTTTGGTTTGTTTTGGTTTGTTTTGCGTATTTCATCTGCTAGGTTGTTGAATTTGCAAACCCATGCTTCTCGGCCATACAGGTCCGAGAATATGAGCAAAATCTCATTAAGCATGGCCGAGACGTATGTCTTTTGTAGTTATTGTAGTGTCTCGGTTACTTACTACCGAGAGTCACCTTATAGGTTCGGGGGGGGGGGGGGGGGGTAATCTCCGAAAGTTGTAGTATATGTGATTTTCGATTATCTCGGTTAACAATAACCGAGACATTATCCCAAATACACTGACACATGGATTACTCTCGGTCACCACATACCGAGAGTAGTTCAAAATGTGTAATTTGGTTAGTCTTGGTTATGTACAACCGAGACTGCTCCAACTGTCTCGGTTGTCGAGTACCGAGACTTGGAACACCGTCTCGGTTATAGACTACTAAGATTAGTGTTGTTTTCTCGAATATGCTTGCCCGAGACTATAAAAAATGGTAGAATTTTGTCTGTTTTTTTATTTTTTTTTAAGTTCATTTATGTTTCTATTGTAGGTGCTTACATGTTATTGTCTTATCAGGTATGGCTTGTTCCAAGACCACAATGACTAGGGAGGAGGCTGGTGTTGACTCATCAGGGGTAATCACGGGCGAGGCGGCCGGAGACCCCTGACTGTGTCTTATCGGAAAGAGAAACAAAACGTCAATGTGAAAGGAAAGGGAAAGAGTACTGCTGATCGGGCAAAAAATGTTGAATTACATGATGAAGGTTCCAACGTTGACACGCGTCGACACAAATATCTTGTCATTGCCCGAGGTGAAGTTGAGAATCGTGCATCGGAGTCTAATAGTAGTAAGTCTCAACACCAGCTGATACCATTAGTAGGCATCATAGTAATGTGGGTGGGAGTATTAGTGATGGAGGTAGTCGGAATAAAGGGGAGTTACAAAGCAATCGAAAATTTATGTTCCTTTCCACGGTGGTCATTCAGATGGATCATTACTGAAGAGCTTTAAAGGTCATGACACATTAGCGATTTGGAGCAATGATGTATATATAGTTTCATTGAATATATTACTTACAAAATTAAGGTTTTCATATAACTGATGAAAATTTTCTTTTCTTGTTGTAGGATCACCCGGTACTCAAGTGTATCAATCACGGTGCTTAGATCCAAGAATGGGACTTACAGTCATGCCACCCTAACACCAAAGGCTTTCAAAGGATTATCTAACGGTCTTGGTCGAATCCGCTGATAGACTGCTCATACCGCAAGGCTAACAAAGAGGTTATATTTGCCTTTATGGAGCGGTGGCGACCGGAGAAGAACACATTTCATTTATCATTCAGTGAAATATTGATCTCCTTAGAGGATGTGAACATTCTCTTGAAGATTCTTGTCACGGGCAAAGTGGTTGCAGTTGAGAACTTCGCGAGGTACACCGAGGAGTCTCGCTCGGATGCGATTAAGGTGGTGTCCAAACTACTTGGGGTTTGCATTGAAGATGCTGAGGAGGAAGTGAACTTCAACAAGGGGCTCACAGTGCGAAAGTGTTGGTTGAAGAGTCGATGGAGCCTTAAAGCTGGTTCGACTGACACTACTTGTCCGTCCGTGGAATGCACTACATGGGCGTACTTCTTATACATACTCTCTTGCACTCTTTTTGCGGACAATAGTGGATCTCGGGTATCTATCGCATTGTTGAAGCTTCTAGAAGATTTGGATGACGTGGGCAAGTATGTATGGGGTGCAGCTACATTAGCGTACTTGTATCGACACTTGGGGTCTGCCACCAGAGTACACGTTTCTCAGATTACCGACTACCTTACATTACTTGAGGTATATTTGTAAATCTATGTACATTGTTTTTTTGAATAATTTGAATTAGGTTTTGCATTTTCCTAATAACTAACGTTGTATGTATTTGCAGGGATGGTGTACAACCACTTCAAACTCGTGCTCGCCACACCCAATGCAAAATACATGGACTACGTGCAACCTCGTGCCCGTAGATGGATTCAGAAGCACGAGACGATGATAAATCTTGACAAGTTTAGGTCCATTAGGAGAATGTTGGACAGGTTGCGGCCAAGCGAGGTGAGTTAGTTACTTAATCGTGTTGGTATACGTTAAAGTTAGTTTATGTTTACTAATTACGGTTGTTTATGTTTGATTAGGTCACTTGGGACCCTTATGTTAATTATAGGGATAATGGAGTTATGCACCCAATGACCTTCTACAATGACATATTGAAGTACATGGAAGTGGTGGAGCCCTACCATCCAGAGAGGATTTTGAGACAACTTGGCCACGTGCAATCTTTACCAGATCCTCCGTACCGCCCATTGGAAGCACATCGAGGCTCATCTGCACTCAAATACTCTGTCAAGTATAGGTTCCAACAAGACAATTGGGAACGCTGGCGTAACCATTTGTTGGCCCCCGAAGTTCGCGGTGAGAAGGCATAGTTTGAGTTTTTTGCTTTACCGGACTATCTACCTTGGTTCCTTAAAGTGTCACACCAGTGTTCGACAACTCGAGCCTCGAAGATGAAAACCTTGTCGCCACAACTATCGATGATAATGAGCTATTGAAGGTATTGAATGTGTTTTCTAGGTGTGTTTGAAATTTATTGAAACCCCGTAATTTTTAACATTAACCTATTTATTTTGTTTTCGTTTGCGTAATAGGAGAGCGTTGGACGCGACACTACGATGGATGGACCTCCCGCCGAGTTGCGTACGTTGGAGTCTGCGAGGAAAATGGTGAGTGATGTCGTCAATTTCATGCCGGAAGGATTCTCGATCCTACTACCACCACTACTACTACTACCACCACGACCGCCGCCAGCACACCGCCACTGACACATTAGTCCCTACCCAACCAGGCCCTAGTAGTCCCAACACGACATCACTTCTACACATTCCACCCCAGCTAATGCTCCACCACCTCCGATCGATGCTTGCCCCCCCAAAGAGAATGCTTGGCAATGAATACACTAGGAAGAACTTGAAGAAACCAAAACAATAAAGGAGTCTAGTTGTTTTGTTTTACATTTGTATTAAGTTTATGGAATTTGATTATTGTTTAATTGTTGAAGTTTACTTTTGTGATGTGAATGAGGGCACTAATTGTTCATGAACTTTTTTGTGATGAATTGTTGAAGTTTAATTTGGTGATGTGAATGAGGACACTAGTGATCAATTGTTTTGTGATGAATTGTTGAAGTTTATGCGGCCACTAACTTGTGATTCGAGTCTTCAATGTTGAATGTATGGTTAATAATACTGTCCTTTTGTTGTTCCAATTTTGGTGATGTGAATGTTTTGTGATGAATGTGACTCATGCGTTTAAATAAGCTAGTTTAATTAAAGAGAACACAGTCTCGGTTACTTAGATCCGAGACTGTTAGGCTAGTTTCTCGGTCCTCAGGACCGAGAATGGTGCAGAGCTTGCGCTTACATCTTACCGAGTTTTGTGTTGAACAATTTTTTTTATCATGTTTCAGTTAGCTCTGTTTGACATTTAGCAACAAGTCAAGGAAGGCCGATATTAATGGGTTAATCTCGCATGATCGAGAGTCGTGTAAAATACTCAATTAAGTATTGTCTCTGTTTTTTATGAACGAAACATTAAAATAAATCTCGGTGCCCGTGTACCGTGACGTAACCTATAATCAAAAAAATAAGAACAGTGTCGATATGTAGTAACCAAGATGGTGAGGTTACGTTCGGTTCTTGCATCTAGATATGTAGTAACCAAGATGGTGAACCTTCTCGGTTACGAGGTTACGGGTCTCGGTTATTGCGTGACTTAGATCTCGGACTGTGATGGTACTTGAGATTAAGGCATGCACCACATGTTTTATAACACATTGACAACATTCTCGATATGCATAAACAAATAACACATGTTCCACGACAAATTAATGTAATGTAGTAACTGAAATAAACAAATAAAGCCTAGTACATTGAAACATTCTTTTTATAATGAACGTTCTTAAGGCGAACCTAAATTTACTATGGAAGAGTGCCTAGTGAGAAGTCACCACCGACACGATTTCTCGAATTATGATTCCATCACGCCAACCTTTAGCGCACTCCTCAGCATACCTTTCCCACGATGGATATAATGGTGGAAACGGTTCATTCACAATCAACTTCACCTGTAAAACACAAAGTACAACAAAGAATACATTATCAAATAAGTCAAAATTGATTAATATATCATGTGAACTACAAATTAATGTACGAACGCACCCTAACCTAATAGATGTTCTTATTATTAATCATACCAATGATAAGACGACTATCGGAAGATGGCGGTGGGAAATTACGCAAAGGAAGAAATATGGAGCAACTATCATGCGAGATGTTTACGAGAATGACGTAAAAGGCCGTTAATATTAACAATCCCATGTCTGGAAGTGTAAGCCATTCGTGAAAAGAGGCACCAACCCGATCATCTAGATAATAAACGACAGTTTTCATATTCTCGTAACTCATTCCAAGTACTTAACGCCAAATAGATTCATACACATTATCTCATCAAACATCGTTCTACGTATTAACCTCCAACCATTTACGTCGGATAGTTCGAGCCCGGAGGCAACACATCGATATCCATAATTACCATCACTTATCACATCAATAATGCTCTCAACGTATGGCAACCAATCCGGTTGTATGCAATAGCAATAACCAACCTTAGATACACCTTGGGTCACTCGACGTATCAGACATATTTTAGGCCCTCCTTTATTTTGCTTCTTCCTCTAACTAAATGTCTCTTCTTTCGATAGTACATACTCAAACCCGCTTGACAATCTTGTCGTTGTAGTATTTTTTTCATCGTGTTTCCTCTTTGATCCTTTCTTTTTTCTTTGTTAAGCAAACTTCCAACTGTAAACCCCGATGTCCTTCCCTTTGTCTTTTTTTTGTAGGTGAGACAACTCCCTAGTATAGATTAGGGCCGGCTAATCTCTCTAAGCTGCTGAATAATCCTAATGCGATCTTCCTTGTCAGTTCAAGCACGAAACTTTTCCAACACTCTTTGAATCTCATCGTTGACATTGTACCCGACTCGATCCACATGATTATCTGGTACCATACTCAATTCTCGCCAGTATATATGAATGTCCTCGAGTGGGATGGGTAAACCAATAAATTTATGGAAGTTTATCTCGTGTGGACAAGGAAGACCATGCGTGGTACGTATCTCACAACCACAACGAGTATAGTCATGTCCAATACCATCTCCACGTTCCAATTCACTCTAATTAACTTAAGCTGTGACGATCCCTTCTTTAAAATATGTAATAATATTAAAATGATAAAAAGTTTTAATTAATTCTGAAATTTAATAATACCTGAACATGTGTATTTATGAATATAGAGGGCAAAAGGCTGAATAATATGTAATCAAGTCTTATGTGGTTAGGAGTAAGGCTTGATTACGCGATTAGGCCGGTGTCACAGCTTTAAGTTAATTAGAGTCTTGAGGTATCTCACAAGCCCAAATCCCCAATATAAAACAAAATATATATAATACAAACGTACAAGCTTGACTCAATATCTTTGAATCACAAGTATTCTGGAAGTTTGCTTTTGCCTTGACTTGTACTAGGATATGCACTTAAGCCATCATAAAAATGCGGACGAAGAGTTTAAAGTGAGTATTCCCAAGGAAATTAAGTGAGCAATACGGAAAGTAAATATTGGAATTTAAACAAAACTATTAAATAAACATGCGGAAATAAACACAAGCAACTGTGTTCATCTCATGCATAAGTAAAAGTGAACGCTCAAAGTGTGTTCCTAGAGCTTAGGGTTAGAGTAGCACTACCCCATACTTTAGACTCCCCATAGACTACTGCCGGCGAGTAGCACTCAAGCAAGGCCAGTATTTGGATCTGCTAGGTGGTCGGCTTGAACCTACGACACACCCACACGTGCCCCGACTCGACTCTCGGGTTGACCTATTCACCGAGATCCCGGCACACGTGCTTTGACCTAGTGGACATACACATAGAAATGTCATGGAGGGAGGGCCTCAACGTCCGTCCATTATATCACACCAAGAATAGAGTATTGAAAGACAGAATATGAATTTAAAAGCAAAATAAAGTATTGCTCAAGAAATCTCAGTTGGGATACTACACACCTCAAATCGCACTCTGTGTCCCGTAAATAACCTCCTGGTCCAACTCCGTCTAGTCCCAGATATCCAATTTACTGCCCGAAATGACCTATTTCCATTTATAATTAATTTTTAGTCAATTGGATGCGTTTTATGTCACTTAGCAAAAATAATGTCAAAACTGCAATATCTAGCATGTTAGATTTCCAGGCAGTTATACGTTCTCCGTCAAGAAGAACATTAGCGCGCTAATCGCGTTCTGGACAATAGACTTGCTGAAAATTTTGGGTTTCTAACAACCCCACCAAGATCAACAATAACCACAACACCAACCACTGAACTTCATAGCACTTAAAACCTATCAAAACAACAACTCAACAACTATTAAACAATCCATATTAATTGGATACACACCAACACCTAAAAAACCAAGATCAAAAGATAAAGAAAGTTGTGGTGTTTGTGATTCTCACCTTGCATTGATAATTTATCCCAATCCAAGCTCCTCAAATCTCCAAGTTTGGATCTTCAAACCCTTGTTTCTTCTCTTCAATTCTCGGATGTGAAGATAAGGAGAGAGAAAAGGTGGTGGAAAATGAAACTCCTATTGACTTTTTATTGTCAAATGGCATCTTTTCTCACATGTGCATCTCAAGGCAATCCAATGAGCACCAATTGCTCCATTATTCACCTTCTAATGAATCCAATTGTGACACCAATGACACACTTGCTCTTGTATTTAACCTAACAAGTGGCATTTCTAGTGTTTCGACGCCCATTTCGCGTCCCGAACCACGACATACGCGTACTACCATGTCCCTAACCACCACATATCCATTACATATTATTATTTAACCCATTTTATTCATTTTATGTGTGTATTATTTCCCCCGACCTATTATTTAGTCTTTTAGACTACACGGTACCCGCGTCGACATGCATATCGAGGCAAATACTTAATACATAATTTAGCACATCAAATGTAATATAAATACACACATTGCGATTTCGTTTACTCTATTTCAATATAAACATCGCAAATTAAACAAAGTATCACACAAAATAACTATTTACCTAGCTCCAAGCGCACACTAGCCTAGCTGCGGGTCCAACGAGTGTCTGAGCTGTTAGCCTCATCTGCACCCACATTGTTAATAACGATGAATAAAACTTAGGCCATTACAACATGCATATATATATCATAAAGGTAATAATACAATATGATATATGAATCTCAAAAACGGGGAACTATGCACTCTACCCACTATATAACCCAAAATGTACAGTAAAAATATAAACAGTAATAATATAGCAAAAGTCGAGTCATACAAAAATGAGATAGGAGAATCACGAAAATGCTCAAAAAAAGTAGTCGATTTTCTCCTTCCCCATTCTGCTGCTGCTCGACAGACCTACACCCACTGTCGCAAACTAGACGGTGAGGATAATAGTATTTAAGTATTAACTGAAGAATTTTATGCCACATTTTCAAAATGTAAGAATGATATTTAAAAGCATAAAGTAGCGAAAGAATTGTTGAATCAAGTAATGCAAGTAAATACCACAATTAAAAATGTATAGACTGACACAGGCTAAGT
Source organism: Stephania yunnanensis (assembly GCA_039657365.1). Taxonomy (NCBI): domain Eukaryota; kingdom Viridiplantae; phylum Streptophyta; class Magnoliopsida; order Ranunculales; family Menispermaceae; genus Stephania; species Stephania yunnanensis. Next base: position 46,349,974 of record CM077592.1, read on the forward strand.
CGAGATGATCTACGTCCGGTCGGCGGTGAGAACTATCACCTAACCATTCCCACTACTATATGGAGCCGCGCTCAACATATTCCATACCAATTGCGGAGTTGTGCTCTACGCATATACATAATCTATCTCATTCTTGCCGATCACCCCGAGTCCCGTGCCTCGTATGCTGCGCAAGTGTAGCGGTGAGTGCCGAAACCTCGTAGACCCATGTCCCCTTGAACCGCACATCTCTCGTGCAATGGACACTAGATAATCCCTACTTTAGTTTTCAAAGATCAATAATTCTAATTCTATAAGATTTCAAAACTAGTTAGGTTACAAAGCCCAAGGAAATAGAATACAAGTCTAATTCATTCAACTTATCCCAATAGCATGTTTTGACCAACTATTAATCAATAATATCATTATGAGTAGAAATTGGGATCAATGAAACACTTCACAAGGCATCATGTCAACAATATTCAAACATGAATAGAAACAAGAACGACATGATGTGAGATTACGAATAGCAATATCTACAAATAGACTAAAAACAATAAGAGTGAATGAAATGAAATATAGAATTCTCATAACTTTACTTACAATTCACAACGCTTGTCCTAGCCTATCCGATCTCTCGACACTCCGAAATGCGTTCCCAAACTCTCGAGATCTCCCCTTAGTCCATGGAGTTGTTTGATAGGTTTTAGAGTAAGCTTGGACCATTACTTAGAGTTTTAAACCCTTTTATAGTGTTTAAACCATTTTTGGAAAATGCTGATTTTTGTTCTGTCAGGGGCACTTAGAGCTATCTTAAATCTCTAGTGCGTAAATCAAGATTAACATGCTAGTTTTCGACATTAGCGCGCCACTTCACATATCTAGCGTGCTAGATTATCTACTTAGCGTGTTATGTGTAGCGGAAACCAGAATCCTACATTTCGAATTTTGGGTTTTTGCTACATATAGGCCTTGTTAATGCCTTAGGGACCCTCATACACACTACAAGAAGTCCCTAACATCAAACCCAACGTAAAACGACAACTACTAAAATCAAATTCATGAATTCACAAAGTTAATGGAATAAAGAAAACACCTAGCTTGAGAACTTCTTCTTCTTCACCAAAGCTTCAATGAATCTCTCATCTCCTCCACCAAGTTACTCCAGAAATCTCTTTTCCATCTCTTCTCTTCCTTGCCAACGATTTTGATGGAGATAAGAAATGAGAATTGTTGACTTATAAGGCTCATTTAACTATATAGATATGTTTAAACTTTAGCCCTTGATTCATGTGTGCACACGTATCTCGAGGCTCAATCAATGGAACACCTTGACACACTTGTCCCTCCAGTCATGATTGAATGACTCCAATAGTTGACTCACTTGACCTCTTGATTTGACAACACGTGTCTCGATGCACATCATGTGATTATCATTTTATTTCATTAACTTAGGCACTTAATGTTTATTCACATATGACCACATTAAAGCTACTTATAAATTCATATTTAACTCAAATTAATTAAGCTTACCTCATAAGCCGCTACCATCGGTCCTACATCGACACGCAACTCGAGGTATGTCCTCACTCGTCTCGATACCTATATACCCGTATAAATTGACTTAATAGTCTACACATATACAATACATTAGACATATACCACAACAAATATAAAATATACCTCGGCCCTTACCTCGGTCAATGAACATATCACGGTGTGGGTCCCACAGTACGGTCGTTGATCCTATTTATGAAATTAAACACAGTTAGAGATTTTGGGTCGTTACATAAGCGCCCTTTGGGAAACATATCTACGCAACTAGAGATACAAAGTGTCAACATATTCATGTTGCACCACATTCAAACTGAGCTCAAATAATGCATTGATGTTGTTATGTTGAATCCTAAAAGACCATTAACCACACTACAAAGTTTTAAAATTTGCCTGATTGTTGCCAAGATGTAGATTCATAGTGGAATGCGCAGACTCAACCTTTTGCGTCGTTGTTTCCCCAAAGTGCATAATTCGATCTGTCAATGCCGATAAAAATTTCTCCTTGTACATCTTCACCCATGTGTTATCCAAGTAATCACTAAGACCCTTCAAATGATTGAACTCACAACGTAAGTCATTCATTCTAAGCTCAAATAAGGCATCCGACTTAACATCAATACGTCGTCCACCTATCCATGCAACGAGCGAAACATTCGTTATCTCCAAACATATTCTTAGTTTTTGTCAATACTACTTTGTTGATGTGCCAAGAGCAAAGAAGGTGAGACGATGATGGAAATACTTCTTCGATAACACTAATAAGGCATAACTCCTGATCTGTAACAAATACATCAGGTTTAGGCCACTCATCAATATGGATCTCAAGTTCTCAAGTGCCCAAACATAATTTGCATGAGTCTACGATGCTATGAAAGCAAACCCAATTGAGAACGTCAAATGCATCGAAGTAATGCCAACAATCTTCAATAACGGTATCCGATACCTATTTGTTTTGTAAGTGCAATCCATCAAAAGAACCGACGGGAAACACCGTAGCAATTTGATTGAATCAGGATATGACCAAAATAAATGAGTGACGACATTCATATCGGGATTCTTCTTATGCCACGACATCCACTTATTCTTCTCCAATATGTGCAATAGTTGTTGCATTTGACTCCTCCCACCCGCATCCTCAATTCGAATTTTTGTCGTGCATTATATATTGTCAAATAGTTGAAATATTATTTCCATCCCTTTGCTTCAACATGTTGAGGATGTCTCTTGGCTTCACATTCCCCTTAGTCATCTGCACCAAAACCACCTGCTCGCCCGTATCCAATCTTCCTTTAAATGAGTGGCCATCCAAGTTTTTTGCGGAGTCGTGATTGTGCCTCCCACACACCACAGTGAAGTACCACAAAGAGTCCGCATTTTCCTTGATGTTAATAAGAAAAGGGCACCCATATTTCTTTGCACTAGTTTGAGTCCTAGTAGTTTTCTCTTCCTCTTCAGTTCTTGGTGTCAAAGCAAGTTTTGCAGCTTTGGCTTTCCCTACTATTTGTGATATTCCCCAAATGTACCAGACTTCTCACATGCAAGTTTGACTCTTCCCCTACGCTTAATCCCTCCGCTATCAGAGTGTTTCGTTACTAACATAAACTTTTTGCACGACCAAACATTTGAAGCCATGAAATAGTCGATTCTCTCGATAAGAATGACCTACAAGGAGTGAAAGCATCATTGTATTCTTGAAATAATGTCGAAACCAGCATTACTTGCGACACAAACATTGAACCATAAGTACTCAACACCGATGCACAACAGATTCATGAAAAAACCTAAAAACCATTGTCTCGGTAGTACAGGGTCGTGACCTAACACAAAGTGTCGGTTGTTGGATATCGATACCTTATTTGATGTCTCGATCTTGTGAGGCCGAAACAATCGAGACCGAACACACCAATAAAAAAAAAAAAAAAAGAAAGAGAAAAAACACAAAAAAAGCAACAAATACCTCTTCCTGTACCTCATCTTGCACCATTGCGGTAGATTCATCCATTGTACGTTGAAAACAAATTCGAAAGGGTCAAATATTTGAAACCCTACGATGAAAAATCAAATCATCAATGTCACTATTTCCAACACAAAAAACAATTGATTTGAACCTTTATATGGTGTTAATCGAGTGGTACCTCACTATCGGATGGTGTGAAAGCGCAATAATCGCTAAACGCTCGCCAACAAAGAAGGTGGGGTGCCCAAAAATGGTTCAAAAGTGTGGTGTGTGATTGTTGAGGGTTTATATGAAGGGAAAATATTGTCTTTTACATCAAAGTCAAATTTAGAGGAGAGAATACACAAAAAAAAAAAAAAATAAAGGGTTACTTTGTAAATTGGCAGGGTGCACATAGCGGCCCTGCTTTTCTTTCCGCCCTTATTAAGGCGGGAAGCAGTTCACAGAGGTTCCAGCCAAGGTGGAGGAGATGGGTTGGTCTTACCCAGATATCTCTCTTGAAGATCTAGTGAATCTGGTTAAAGGGTTTGTAGATATCATGATTTTAACATCTGGGTATCAATCATCTGGCCTTCCTGCGATCTGGGATCCGCAGAACATCAAAAAAGCCCTTCAATGGGGCCTCTTCTTTGAAAATGTGAGTTCTGCATCTCTTCACTGTCTTTTTCTAGGCTATTTTGTCAACATAGATTGATTTATTGTTAGAATTCATGTTTGGGTTTTGTAAATTGTTTGCAAATCATTGCAAATCATTGTTTTTCAGTTCCTTGATTTGGGGGAAAATGTTCCTGATTTGGGCTTATGTGATTTTGACTTCTTTATTTGTCCTAATTTTGTAAATATTATGTCTTAGGAGTTTGTGAATTTAATGGAAAAGTTAGTTTTATTTTTATGAACTACTGCATTAAATCTAGCGGAGTAGAAGTGTTTGATTTCTGTAGTCCACCTCCAACCAAGTGGTAGCTCAATCGTTTGGTATGTTGTTACTTATGCTAGAGGTTGAGTGTCCGAGTCTCGTTGGGGGCAACTTTGAGGGGTTGATAAGTTGGTTTCTTTTCTTATGAAAAAATAAAATAAAAATTACAACTAATTTGGGATTGAGGCTTTGTTGGTGTTGTTCACTTGTCTGTACGACGTTAAGGTATTAAGGCGCCTAAATGGTGCAGAATCTGCAGATGGTTACAGATCGATTTTCTTCAATTCATTGATTTGGGGAATATGTTCATCATTTGTGCTTCTGTAATTTTGATACCCTCATTTGTCCTAGTTAGGTAAATAATCTGTTTTGGGATTGAGTATATATTGGTAGATCAGTGATTTGAGTTAACTTTTTTAATTATCTTAAATGGAAAAGTTAGTCTTATTTTTATAAACTATTGCATAAAATTGAGTGGAGTGGAAGCGTTTGATTTATGTTGATGATTCCTACTAATTTGGGATTGAGGTGTTGGTGGTGGTGTTTGTACAATGTATAGGTGTTAACGCGCCTAAACAGTGCAGAATATGTAGATGATTACACGGATTCAGTTGTGGAACTTGAAGCTGCTTTGCTCGAAATGAGATCAGATCCTCACTTTCCTCAGGTTCATGGTATTTTAATTACATTATGGCTTTGCCATTAATGGTGAAGAAAGCTGGTCACTTATGTTAAAACGTAGCGTACGGGGACTGAGATGGTGTTTCGGAATGCAGGGTATTGGGCACCTATCGTCTTCAACTCTTGCAAAAGCCAGAGATTTTATCTTGAGGCATCTAATTCATACCTTGCCGCTTGGGGATGCACATCTCACCGCGCTTTTGACAGCAATTGTCGAAATGGACCTTGAAGATCTTCAAAGAGTGGAGGAAAATTACCTGTGTGCTTACCTTGAGAAGTTGACATTGGAAAATGTCAAGGGTGGAGATGGAGAATATGCTGGCGGTTGCCATTCTCAGTTTGCAATTCAAGAACTTCTTAAGAGGCAGAATAATGTTTCGTGTCTATTATCAGTGGAGAAGTTTTTGGATATTCTGTCAAAGAAAGCTTCACATATTTATTCAAATGATTTTAAAAGTAAACACGGCGTATCTCCAGTGTAAGATACTTATTTACCGTCACTTTGTCTTTCCTGTCCTGAATTGAGCCATGAAAAATTTAACTTTTTCATCTATGCAGCTTCATTTAAATACCTACCATATAGAGGATAACAATACGATGAAAGGGAAGTGATTCAAGTATTTGCTTGCAAACTTGATCTCCTTCTCTTCGACATCACCCGGTTGCCTGAAACTATTCTGACAGGGATAGTGATCCTGCTCCTGTTCAGTACTTATTTGGATTGCAACTTTTTCTTCCCTATTTCTGTTATATTTCCCTTTTATTATTCTTGATATGGTACAATAAAATGATCTTTTTCATCACACATTATGTTATATGAGCACCTCACTGTTCATCAGTTAATTTGTTGTTCTACATTCAATGTACTTGTCTTATTTTTACCAAACAGGCCTTTGTTCAGTGTATTATACTTTTATTTGTCACTTTAGGTAGACCAAATTTTCGATGCTGTTATTATTGATTTCAAAGGTATGCTTGCAAATCTGAAAAGTATTTTTTTTTTTTTTCTGTGAGAATATGTAAGTGTTGAAACATGATATAATATAACTAGATCCTTGCTGACAAATTATCCATAGACATTAGCTTCATCATGAATCATATGGATATTGGTTGAAGTAATTATTGAATGATGTCTCAATTAGCAGCAAAACATGCCAAATCATCATCTGATCACAATTGCCTTAACATCTCAAGCTTTCTGTAATAAAATGATATTACTATATTTGTATGTTCTTACTCTGCTGGATGTCATACAGCTAGGCAAGTGCACGTCCATTTAAAATTGGTCCATTGTTACCATCTGATAAATCAGATTCGAAATATACCTCTTGCTTTGATTATGTAACCTTAATGGATTTAATTGTGACATAGTTTCTGCAACTATCTAGGCAAGAAGATTCATTCTCTTAGCCTACCTGAAATTTGTTGGTTCAACTTTTTGTTGGGCAAGGTTTGGTTCAATTTTTTAATTTCTGCACAACTAATTGTTAAACATACACTGATCTATCTGGCTGGGTTCAATTTTATATTACAAATATTCAAGGAATTTACAGTATTTATGTACTATTAGCAAGCGTTTAATGGTTGAATTGCTAACTCTTGCTGCCAGGAAAGAAGAGCTCACTAAATTTGATGTATGGGGCCAGTGGAAGTCAAAGAACCTTTCATATTTGCTCGACAAGAGGACAGTCAGACTGGTTTCGGGTGCCAGGTTGATATTTTCTGCCCCTAAGGTTCAGTGGATGCAAGTGCTGGAAAGATTGAGAGTTTCAGCTGGATTCAGTGACGATGAATTGATTGAAACTTTAGTAAGTCGGTTCAACTTACTTTTTTTTTTTTTTTTTTGCATATTATGATACTTTGTGGATTCAATTAAAAAAAATTATGTTACTTTGTACAGATCCAATTTTATCTGAAGTGATCTGTATATCTTGCACTTTGGTGTTTGCGGTGTTCTTCTATGTATTTAAAGTTGTTTTATCAGGGTGATCCATGGAGATCTTGATTCAGATTTATGATTAACTTTTACCAAAGTCAGTGGCCTGCCAATGTCAGTGACCTGTGCGTGTTATGCAGTGCCAATTTCAGTACATGGCTCACAAACACTATAACAAAATATATAGGTTATCATTTATATTTGGTGAAATTGCTGTCGATGGCTAAATTCTCAACTAGAAATGTTATTGTAGCATATGAAGTAAGCACATGCATGGAGAGGAGGAGAACTCTGTGATCTCGAAAACTTGTTAATCGTGAAATGGCCACTAGTGGGTTCAAAAGGCTACACACACATAACTTGGTTATTTTCTTTTCATAGAAGATGTTCGTGTCTTCTGTTATTGAATACGTGGTTAGGTGTAGGAAAGGATTACTCGACCATTGATACCTCTCTGTTCATTTCTGGCAATTGTCATATAGGTTCTTCCATGAATGTGCCTTCATCAAGATAATGGAGCGTGAATCCTAGCATGAGGCCTTTGAAGCCTAACTTGGAAATTTCGTCATATAAAAGACGATATGTAAAGCCATTAGCTTCCTGCTGATCATTCTCAACTAAAAATTTGAAAGTAATAGTCTGGTCTCCTTCTAAAAGTCTGTCCTATTCATCTATTTTCTTTCTTAGTATTTTTAAATATATTCTACAAAGTTTTATTTCCTAAGTACTCTTCATGAAATCTCCTAAAAAAAGTGTTTAACGCCTTCTTATCATCCAAATATCAAAGGTGAAATGCTTGATTGACGAAAAAAGGGAAATTCATGGTTGTTGTAAATAATTGAATATTGCTCTTCACCTCATGTGCTTCTGAATAATCATTATCAGTTCAATGACCTTGCTGAAAAGTCTTTTTTTCTTTATTAACCTTTAATGAGTTCTTTTGTGTACATTTGCTGCAGGAGCTCTCTATGTTAGGTTGTATCCAAGAGAGATGGAGTCACACAGTGGAACATTTCACTTCAGTTTCTTACAATGTCCATCCGATCTCAAAGCAATATGATGAACTGTACAGTTTCTTACTGGGAAGATCTCATCACCTGCAATCTATGAAGGAAGCAATAAATACAAAGGTACTTTATTGTGCTTTTTCTTTTTATCTCATGTTCAAATAAGCAAATTGAATTCTAATTCATGTGCAAGTGCCCCATTAGTTTGTTACTCTAGCTTAGTAGGCCTTGACCTGACCGTGCTTCCATATTTTCTAAAGTTTGGATGTCAAGGACTCAATAACAGCTTTATTCTGCGGTTTCAATTTAGTTTCTTCCCATGCTATGGTCCCCCTGACATCTTACTAGCCTAATATTTTCTTTGCTTCAGTCCATTGGTGTTGAGATTTCAATGCAGTGACTGATTAATTTGATAATTGCCACAAATGGGAAGGAGACTCAGCCCCCTCCATATCTTGCAAGAATTAGTAAAAGAATGTAGAAACTGTTTCTCTGTTTGAGATATTGATTAATGGAGGGATATCTTGTCAATCATGTTTGCCCATGTGCACATAAACTGATCCGTTTGAAGGGATGTTTTCATATAACGTTTGCTTGTAAGAGCCTTCTAAAGCGTTATGGCAATATACATTTAAGCATTCTGTTACTCATAACTTTCTCCTTCCTTACCATTAAAAAAAAAAAAAAAAAAAAATAAAAAAATAAAAAAAAAATAAAAAAATAAAAAAAAATCTCTCCCTATACCTTTTTTTCTCAATGCATACTGGTGTTCGCTTACTAGCTGCCTAAAGTTTTTATTTTGCGATGTAGGAAAATGACATTCTTGAATACTTAACAATGCTGTTGTCCAATAAAGTTCACCAGTTTTGGAAATTATCACCAGTTCTTGCTGCTAGCGCAATTCATTCCCGGTATGATACATAGTACTCTATTTTTTATGCTGATAGAATTCGTTTGTGAATTTCACCATGTGGCTTATGTGGTTCATTTAAACCTCAGAATTCCTATTGGATTGCCTTTCAATAATTTGGACAAGTTAAGTTGCAGTAAATAGTTGCATCAGTTTACATGCCCTTGCAATTTATTTAGAAAGCAAAAGGAGGAGGGCGTTATGAATGTATGAAAGAAGTGGTATCAGTGAAGCAACCGTAGTCATATTGATCTTCTTAAATAAATTTGGACTATAACTTGTTCAAAGCTTTTTTGAAGTCAAATAAGCAACTAAAGGTGTCAGGACCCAATTCCTAAATGAATCCCGACCGGTCTAGCCCGATACATAACTTGCCAACCAACTCGGTTGTTGTGTCACGAACCGAACCAGTAAGCCTTCTTCCAAGCTAACTTATTTTATTCATGAATCTTTCATTTATTAATCAATGAAATTAGAAAGGTAAATCATAACTACTAGGGAATAATAATGATTAAAATTTATTCAAGGTTCAACATAAAGGCCAACAATGCCATTCAAAAGTTCTCAACTGGAGTAATCCTTCTCCAATTCAATTTATTCAAATCTCAACCCCATGAAAATAACTAATATTAGAAAAACAAGTCTTGACCAACACAAAACAATACCAATCAAAGATGATATGCTCCTCTAGATCGTTGGAGCCTTTCCCTTGTCTACTGAGACAAGGAAAAAAATAGTTGGGTGAGCACGAAGGGGCAACAATGCTCAGTAAGTTTGGTTAAGTTACCAGTATTATAATTATTCCATAAATATAATGCAAACTAAAATACTAATGCATGACCTGCAAAAATATTTAACATGACGAAAGATATAATCAAGAAACATAATAAAAATATAAAATAATTCATGCAAATCAATATGTGCAAATGCTAGGCATGCATGAGTTACTACAACTGAATTTTTCAACCAAAACTGAAGTTCGTGAAGGTTGACCCTACTATGGACGTAGCGGTGTCAACTCTCCATTCCCAACACTATGAAAGTTCCATTCTATCACCAAGTCCACATCTCATCCAACTGGACATAACACCTACTACTCAAATTTATTGAGAACATTGGATCTTATTCGTATTCTCAATTTGTTGGTCGAACTCGGATAGCTTCTCCCTTAGACAAGTCTGGGCAACTGCCCTATTTTGTTCTTCCTAGCTCGGTCCTCCTGTCCCGAGCATTCTGGTCGGACTAGTAGTCATCTGGTGCAAGGACTCCTAGCGATCTCCACTAAGTGAACAACGTGTCGTGCCTGACATGACCATCTACATGATTTACCTAACCATGTAACTAGTAAAAGGTAAACAACTATAATAAAGATGACTTAATCCCAACTTACCAAGTACACTAATTTTCAAATTCCTAGTTGGCACTCACGAGCGTACTCCGAAGTCCTGTAAATCTAAATAAATTAGATGTTGATTAATTAAACAAGTTAACTTGAATTTTTCGAAAATTAAATTCAGTTCCGAAAACCCTTTGAAAACTCCGAGCTGTACATTTAAAGTACATCGAAATGTCCGTGCTTGAAAATTAAATTTTATTTATTTCATTTTGATTATATTTATTTTATTTTATATTATACATATACATATATATATATATGTATATTTCTGTTTTTCTTTTTTTTAATATTATCTTTTTTAAAAATATTTAAATAAATATTAATAATATAAAATAAAAAGTAAAATGGGTTTGGGCAGCCGGGTCAATCCAGACCAAGTTACCCCACTGGACAACTCGGGGGGACCCAAGTAAGGAGCGCACAAGCATTCATGCACTATCGTTCACCCCCCTTGTTTGGCCTTAATGGCCCAAATAATTAATTACTGTGCCTGGTTAACCAGGCCCAACCTTGGTGGGGGAGTGCACACGGTCTCGTGCGCTCCACTCCCCCTCCTCCATGAACTGTGCCTTGCGCAACTCATTCCCTTTTTTTTTTTTTTTTTAAAGAAAACATTAAACCTTCTCACAATCAAGTTGAGATTTATTTTGAAAGCGTTCAAATATGCTTTAAAACCAATGTAAATCGAATTACACCTTAATTGAAAGATTTACTTGATTTAACATAATGAAGACTTTATTTGATTGAAATCTAATACCATAGAATCGGTTGAACACAGACTTGTATCACAAATCTTGATTTAAAGATATTCTCAATCAAAACTCCCAAATTGATATAAAATTAGTGATTTACGTCCCTTTTAAATCAATAAAAGAATAGATCAACTTTGAAAAATTGCATTAAAAGGCATTACCTTAAATCAACCCAAGGATCGTCAACTCCACACTTCACTTTTCCTCCCTCTTGGCTCTCCCCCTCTTACGTGTTCCCTCTTTCTCTCTCTCTACGTTTTCTTTTAATTTGGTAGTGAAATCAATTTAGATCCTTAAAATCCTTCAACTTCTTAATTTAGTTGTAATACCTACTTTATAACTTTCCTTATCTAACTTAAAGGTTACACATACGTGGGTTTTTTCAAACCCTAGCCGCCACATTAAGATGAGTTAAGTTAGGGTTTAAATCGAACATAACACACATTTAGACTATAGGTAGTTTTTATTTATATTGTTGTTGCAACCTCCCCAACTTAAGAAATTTCATCCACGAAATTTAAAAGTAAACCATACATCGGTTTAGAACAAGTTGAGGAGCTCTAGAACCCTAAGGTATGTGGGAAGATCGTGTACGTCAATCTTGACCACACAACTCTGACAAATAAAATTAGGGTCTATCTTCTCACTCGCGACGGTGTACGAGACAAACAATGTGCTATCCCTGACCGATTTTAACCTTCACTTGTTTATGATGCAACCCGCTATGAATGTAATGGTGGATCCTGAGTCTATCAATGTAAACATATCTCTACGTCAAATATTAATAATACCTGCAACAAGTTGGCAGGTTGATTTTGGGCCTGGTTCAGCTGCATTTGTTATCTGTCCACTGACCGGTTGAGTTACCCTGTCGACAGATGCTGGTTCTTGTAATGACCATACTTCCTACACTGAAAGCACGTAATATGCGTCTTGAACCCTGGTTGCCTCTGCTGAGGCAACTGCAACGTACTCCCCGACATCTAACCCGACTGAATCTTTCCTTGATCACCTAACCTCTGTGGTGCATTAGAAGACTTCACAAAATCTCTCACTGATATCATTACCAGTGGTTGTCAACATAGTGCCTGATGCTGCTGGATGTTGTAATGTCCCACCGGACGCTATAAGACTTTGATAGCCATTAATTATGCACTTCTTGTCTTGTGGCCTCTTAAAGAAACCACCATTACTACTACTTTGACCCAGATTCTACATCGGTCGTAGTGTAGTAGCGACCTTAATCTTTCCTTCCGTAATCATAGCAGCTTCATAGTGAAGTGCACAGGCAACTGCCCTTTCATTTGTCTCATGCACAATAGTTGTCATTTTACCTCAGATTTCTGACCTAAAACCTCCTACAAAATGTTTGATCTTGCCTTTCTCAAACATCATCATCTTAGGAGCAAAATCTGTCAGTTCAGTGAACTTCGACTCGTAATCTTCAACTGTTGGGGTGGTGTTCCACTACTTATCAGCTGGTTCCTCTGACATAACTGTTAGGGTTGTGGCCATTGGTGGTACTGGTGCCACTGGAACCACCAGAAGTGTTGGTATAACTGAAGATGCCTCGTGTTGGTTGATTGAGTCATCTTCAACCTCAGCCTAACTAGCCGGTGCCACATTTACCCCGTCGGCATTGTATTAGGCGACATGCGCTTGCAATATCTCTAGTACTCGATTAAGGTTTTCCTCTAGACCAACGATTATGGTTTCAAGTAATTCCCTTCGTCTCGGTTCCCTTCGTCTCTCCAGAGCCAACAAATTGAATAACTCATCTCGGTTCCCTTCGTCTGCCATTTCAAGCTGGACAGGAAACAAAGTTTAGAGAGAGTGAGTAACTGGGTTTCTATATATATCTGATATAATATATATAAACTCAATAAATAACATATAATTAGGTTTTTAGCTTAAACCCTTCTCCAATTTTAAGTTATTGATTAATTTTATATCCTTTCCCTAGACTTAAATTTTTCTTTAATTCATGTTCTTTCCTATGCTCGGGTACCGATGTTGTTGGTATTTTAAATTTTTCTCAGCTTCATGTTCTTCCCTGGGCACTAAACCTAGGCTTTGCTACCAATGTTGTTGGTATCTTAGTTTTTTTTTTTTCTTTCTTCTCAATTTGTATTCTAACTCCGCCACTATGATACCACGTTGTCAAGACCCAAATCCTAAATGAATCCCGACCGATCTAGCCTTGTCCTTAACTCGCCAACCAACTCGGTCGTTGAGTCACGAATCGAACCAGTAAGCCTTCTTCCAAGCTAAGTCATTTTATTCATGAATCTTTCATTTATTAATCCATGAAATTAGAAAGGTAAATCATAACTGCAGCTGAATAATAATGATTAAAATTTATTCAAGGTTCAACTTAAAGGCCAACAATACCATTCAAAAGTTATCAACTGGAGTAATCCTTCTCCAATTCAATTTTATTCAAATCCCAACCCCATGATAATAAATAATAGTAGAAAAATAAGTCTTGACCAATCTGAAACTTGTCACAATACCAATCAAAGGCACGATATGCTCATCTAGACAGCTGGAGCCTTAACCTTATCTACTATTGTGATTAACCTAATTTAAATAAAACCACCTATAGTCTAAATGTGTGTTATGTTTGATTTAAACCCTAACTTAACTCATCTTAATGTGGTGGCTAGGGTTTGAGAAAACCCACGTGCGTGTACCTTTTAAGTTAGATAAGAAAAGTGATAAAATGGGCATTACAACTAAATTAGGAAGTTGGAGGAATTTGAAGGATCTAATTTGATTCCACAACCAAATTAAAAAAAAAGTGGGTGGGAAAGAATCCATACAAAAGCGAGAGAGAGAGAGAGAGAGAGAGAGAGAGAGAGAGAGAGAGAGAGAGAGAAAAGTGAAATGTGGAGTTGACGATCCTTGCGTTGATTTTAGGTAATGCCTTTTAATGCAATTTTTTCAAAGTTGATCAATTCTTTTGTTGATTTAAAAGGGACGTAAATCACTAATTGTATATCAATTAGGAGTTTTGATCGAGTATATCTTTAAATCAAGATTTGTGATACAAGTCGGTGTTCAACCGATTCTATGGTATTAGATTTCAATCAAATAAAGTCTTCATTATGTTCAAGTCGATCTAAATCAAGTAAATCTTTCAATTGAGATATAATTCGATTTACATTGGTTTAAAAACATATTTGAACTCTTTTGAAATAAGTCCCAACTTGATTGTGAGAAGGTTTAATGTTTTCTTAGGAGGAAAGGGGAGGGGAGTGCATGAGACCATGTGCGCTCCCCCACCCAGGCTAGGCCTGGTTTAACCAAGCTCAGAAACTAATAAGTTGGACCATTAAGGCCCAACAGTGCGGTTGGGCCTTAATGGCCTGACTGAATCAAATCAAGGATGGGGGAACTGAAGCACACGAATGAGTGTGTGCTCCCTCCTCGGGTCCCCCTCAGGTTGTCCAGCAGGGCTGCGGGGTCTGGATCGACCCAGTTGCCCAAACCCACTTTATTTTTTATATTTTTTTATTGTTAGTATTTATTTAAATATATTTTAAAAAATATAATAGTAAAAAAAAGAAAAATAGAAATATATATGATATAAAATAAAAAATAAAGAGAAACAAAATCAGAGATGAAATAAATAAAATTTAATTTTCAAGCACGAATGTCAAGGAGACATTTCAGTGTACTTTAAATGTATAGCTCGGGGTTTTCAAAGGGTTTTTGGAACTGAATTTAATTTCCAAAATTCAAGTTAACTTGTGTAATTAATCAACATCTAATTTATTTAGATTCACGCGACTTCGGAGTATGCTTGTGAGTGCCAACTAGGAATTTGGAAATTAGCGTACTGGTAAGTTAGAATTAAGTTATATTTATTATTGTTGTTTACCTTTTATTAGTTATATGGTTAGGTAAGTCATGTAGCTAGGTCATTGGGTAAACTGAGGTGCATTGTTAGGCACAACATGTTCACTTAGTGGAGCTCGCTAGGAGTCCCTGCACAAGAAGACTACTGGTCCGACCAGAATGTTCGAGACAGTAGGACCTAGCTAGGAAGAACAAAATAGGGCAGTTGCCCAGACTTGTCGAACGTAGAAGCTATTCGAGTTATGGATCAGGGCTAGGCCGGTCGGGATTCATTATGGCCCGTTCGGTTCACATGTAAAATAATCCCAAGATCATGGGATTATTTTACACTGGGATTATAACATTGGTTTGGGTATTAGTCCCAATAGAGGGACTTGTTCGGTTGGGGTATAGTGGGTGGAATTAAACCTAATTTCAATAGGTGAAGTTACTAAAGTGCAAGCTTACAAAGCCAAATGTACATATCAAAGCAACTTCAATGAAACATAAACAAAGTCATTCAGAAGCAGAAGCCTAATAAACCCATTCATTATGCAAACCAAATGTAACTTGAACCATCACATTTCCCATCAAATTAGTGAACAAATTCAAAATGAACTCGTCGGCTATAATAATTGTGATCTGTTGTGTGTTGTCTATTTGTTTTAGTATGAACGATAATTGAAAATTTAATGGTGGGTCTCGTAGGATAGCGCAATATAATTAATAAATGCGGTTGTAGTTTGAACAAATATTTAGTAGTACTAAATATGTCATCGATGGGTAGTGTTGATTCATGATCATGGAAACGATTTGTTGATTTGATTCGCGTGCAGATGGTAATTATAGTGCTACATTGATATACTAATGTCACACATCATAGGTTTTTTTGTGTTGGAGAGTCGAGAATAGTAAATGAATGTGTGTTTTGGGTGTTTATGATGAGGGTATTTTGGTCATTTGAAAGTCACCAAGATTTGGATAAAATAATACCATTGAATTCATGGTTTTAAATTATCCCAATCCTGTGGGTTAAAATAATCCTATGGATAGTTTTATACTCGAACCGAACACCAGTATTATTTAGTACCACCACTGATCCCACCTTATCCTATGAACCGAACAGGCCATTAGGAATTGGGCCCTGACAAAAGGTTCTTCATGAAAGTAAAGCGCCTTGATCAAGATTCACATAGTAATGGATTTTAATTAATACATTCTTTGCTACATGATTTTGACAAACAATACGATGTTGTATAGGACCTCTAGAAAAGATTGTTGGTGCTCCAAAAGTCTGTTCATTTCTTCTTTTCTTTAAGTTGTCCATAATGTTCTTATAAAGCTCTATTTGGTCTTGCTTTGTGTGGTTCACTCTATTAGTAATGCTGTAAAGTGGGGTTTCCAGGTCACCCTTGTACAGACTATATCTTGGTGAAATAGAGAAACAGTTTAAAGGCAATTCTTCTTCTCTCAGGTTCTGCACTTAGATATTCATTTTTCTTGTATTATCCTTTTTTTCTTGTCAAATAGTTATGTTTTTATTGGTTTCTTTTTCGTTCTTATAGTAGATAAAGTAGTCACTTTAAATTGCTTTTTCTCTGATTTATCCTCTTTTCCTAGCTTAATTGCTACATTTCTCTGTCATACAGATGCTGCAGTTGTATTCAAGATGGTTCAGATCACAGCAACTGTAAGTAAATAAATAAATTTAGCTTGAACCCATGCCTGCATTTGGTTTTGTATTTCTTAATGAACAGAATACTAATTTTGATACTTATGACAAACATAGGTTGGTAAATTTAATGCGTTCTGCAAGAATAAGTCCCAAATGAATAGTTGAGGGAGGGGCCCTATTCTTCTTAATTGTAATAAAAAGTTGATATGCATGCGCAAGTGTGTTTTTATATACTAGTCGTCTTATTTTTCATTAAATAGGAGAATACACTAGCAAGCAGACTGATTCATTTTGGCTACCTTCATGAACCATGTAGGCGGACCGCCCAATAATTCCATGTGTGAATAGTATGGTGGGAACTTCACATGCATAAAGTCTAATAAGTCTGACACGATCAGTATGTCAATAATCATACAAACAAGGAACTGAAAAAAGATTGATTGATATTTTGAAATTTTTCTTCTTTGTGGAAGCAACACCAATTGAGAGTGTGGAAAGCCTTAAAACCGTTGCAGAAGTACATATTATTGGTTTCCACAATTTTCCTTCTACTGAATCCCTGTACGATACTAAAATAATGACATCCCGGCCTACTTTAAGATCATTTACTTAAGTGAACGACAATTAACTCCAAGATCATCTACATTTTTTTGTAACCAAAAAAAAAAAAAAAGAATGACAATTCATTTGTTTGAGAAGAAAGTAATTTCTGTTTGTTTTTCAGGTGAACTTGCTGAAAGGATATGGTGCCTCCACATCTTTCATGTACAGGTTTCATCTAATGATAGTTACGACGCTTAAGAATTACTGCACTTGGATATTATTTGCAAATATTCTCAGCTCTTTTTCTTACACTTCTTTGCACATATCCTTCTGTCATTTTCTTTGGTTACTTGCATCATTTGTCCTCTGCTATCGATACTGAAAGTAATCGCTATTGCTAAAATCTTCTTTCTTAATAGATCTTTTGTTTAGCCAGCTTTGTGAAAATCGCTAAATTTCCTTTTTCAAATTTCTTATAGATCTTTATTTTTCCCTTCATCTTGTTGAGATGTGTGGACCAAAATAATAGTCCTCACATCGATTAAATGAAACTTTATAATGAGTATATAAGTAATGATCACCCCTTAACTAGTACCGAGGCCTTTTGAGATAAAACCCCACACCTAAGTGTTTGAGGTGGTTAAGTTGGGGACAATATTGGTGCTGGCGGAGATCCACGAGCTCGGCGCGCGCGCGTGCTGCTCGAATGGGAGAATTTTAACACATCTTTCTTCCGTCCCTCTTGTTTCCGACCAAAAATAGAAAAACTTTTAGTCAAAGAAATTTGATGTCGTGATTGAATTTGTTTGGTTAGGTTTCTGTGTAAACTAATATCCTTTGTTTAGTCTTGAAACATTTTGAAGCTAGCATTGTCATCATCTATTTTTTCTCTTTAACTTTCCAGTACTCCATTCTATTTCCGTTTAATTTGCCCCTTTACCAAGAACCATAAACTTAGTATACAAAAAGGTAAAGGCCAAATTGCTTTTTTTCTTTTCTTTTTTTTTTCAACTAGGAAAAGCCACTACTTTGCCAGCTCTAATTACAATGTGCCAAAGCATATCTAGAATTCAGGTCTTATCCATAGAGCAAAATCTAATACTTTTTCATTTCTATGGTTTACAATGAAATCTTTGCCTACAAAGTGGTGACATGTCCATTATCTTTCTCCAACACCAAATTTGTAGGTGGAGATCACCTAGAAAGATAATTGATGATGCATGGTTGAGGTCATAGTCCACCAAGTAACAAAGTAGACATGGGGCTTTGAAAATGATAACTCACCACCCTGGTCCTACATGGATGCTCATAGGATCCTCTCACAAGGGTAGTTTCATGTTTACACTTCTGACCAAGCCAACCATGGCAGATGCCCTTTACACTAGTGATGGTCCTCCACTAATTTGAAAGCCCTCTGAATAAACAGCTTGGATGATACTGACCTTTGACTATACACCATTGAATGATCAAATATGGGACATGTGCATGCCCTCTTGCCCAACTGTGACAAATAGGAAACCAATATAAGCTTCACTAGTGCACTTAGATTATATACTTGTAATTGTTATCTGTTCTGTTGTCAATTTTTTCACTTTTGAAGCACTTTATATGCAAGGCCCAGTTTTTAGGTGAGTGAGAAGGTTGAATTGGTGATGGGGTTTTCAAGCTTGCGAGGGAAGAGAAGGATCAAAATCATGAACTGGGGGAGGAGAGTGAGGCGTGGAGGAACCGCGGTGAGTGCTGTTAGTGTTCATCAAGGAGAGTCATTAGAGTGGTGGTGTTGTGGCTCTTCTCCTAAACCAAGGCAGTTGTTTTGGAGATTGAAGTCTCAGTTGAAGCAACACATGAGATGGGAGAGGAGAGCAATTCAGTTCAGTTATGATCCTGAGAGTTATTCGCAGAACTTCGACGACGGGTGTTCCAGTGATCATCTCTCATTTCACACTTATTCCTTGAAAAGTAGATCAAATTAGTATAGTCGAGTCTCTTTCTACTGTATAGGTTTATATATTCTAGTCCCTTTGGGAGGTTCTTTGCTCTTTGAAGGTGTGCTTGCTTCACAAGGATATGAATTTTGCATGTTTTATCGGAAAACGATTGGTCGACTTTCTTTTGCCACACTGTCGTTGAGATCCGTAGAATTATGTATGGCTATGTGTATACACACTTTTCAAAATGCGTCCAAAGGACTCCGACAACTGTCACCCTACCATCCACCCCTTGATTTGTGTCACTAGTATTGGGAAGTTCACTGAATTATTTGAGTGTAAACATGCATAGATGTGGTGAAGTCATTTCCACTGCATTGATTGATTTGCAGAAAAGAATACCAGGAATGAAAGAGAATATTTTGCCTCTAGTGAATGTCTTTTTTTTTTTTTTCATTCCTTTAGTCATACAGAGTGAAGCACTGGTCCTGACAGTGTAGTTAATGCTCTTTGTCTTCATAATCATAACTGGTGTCATTTTCTGATTTCTGCCTTCTTTTACCTGTCTTTTTAGAGAGAAGAAAAACATTGTTTTGATTCTTTCTGCCTACTTATACCTTTTTTTTTTTTTTTTAAATGTATAGTTTTAAAAAATATCTTAAAGTGTAGTTGTGAATTTTGATAGCCTCTCTTTATTTAGATTCAGTCAATCCCCACAAGACAGTCGAACGCTCCAACCTATTGACTCGTAAGAAATTCGACTCACTATAAATTGAAGAATGGTGTAAGAGTAAATTAAAGCTAATTTAAGACTCATTAATTAGAAATGATTTAAAAGATTTTGAAAAGCACACCATCAATTGTACAAGTGTAATAAAAAGATTTGATTGATGTAATCGGCCTAGCTAATTTGGATTTAAATTTCTTGTTGTATATTATACAATAGTAGAATTTGATACTGCTTCTCAACAACTTTATCACTACAACAATCCCACCGGGAAAAAATGTTTAAATTATACCTAGATAATGCAAGTAGGGTCATATCTACTTTTTTGGATTATCAAGATCTTATAATGTTTAATTAGTTAAAAGTGATGTTGGTGTGATAAGATAATTTTCACTTTAATGCACAAAAAAATTGTGTTGAAATCATTTGTTATCTAGAGCCCTTTCACAGCGCGCCTAGGGTTTCCTCACGCCTTCTTCTTCTTCCCCACCAGATATGTTGTGTTGGGGCCTCCAGCGACGTCGAGGCTTGCTCTAGCAACCATGAGCGTTAGCTGGGGGCTCGCGAGGCCTCTGACGGCCTATTTTTTATTTTTGTTCCTCTCTTCTTGTTTATGTTTGTGTATTGAGGAAGGGGATGATGGAGTCCAGCGAGCCAGAGCTAAAAAAGATTGAGATGAGGTTTTTGGGGAGTGTCGTTGGCGCATCAGCTGCTTCCTCAACATGATCCATCGTGGTTGAGCATCTCCGATCAGCGGTCGCAGCCATGGCTGTATGGATCTAGTGTTTCTTCAACGATGTTTCTTGTTGGATTTGGTATGTCGTGACAGTGACGACACTGGTTGGTTGGTGTTTCTCTTCTCTTGTTGATGTCGCTGTTCCACAAGTTATTTTAGTTTATGTATTTAGTTCGGTTATTTTAGGGCTTAGTGTAGTTTGTTAGGGTATGTTCTTCACGGGCGATGAGTGGCCTTTTGGCCTATGTGTGGGTGTTACCCCCTTATTAGGGTCGTTGCCTTCCTTCGGGAGGTTGTTTCCTCCCTTCGTGGGGTTGGTGCTCCCCTCGTGTGAATGTTGTTTTGAGCTTAAAAGATATATATTATCTGTTACCCCGTTGTAATAGTTTGTTGTATCCATTTTTAGGTGTTAGGAACATCAATGCAACAAAATTGACCAAAAAAAAAAAAATCATTTGTCATCTAACAACAACAACAACAATAATATAGCTTAGTCCCAAATTAATTAGGGTCGGTTATATAGATCAATTTCTTCCATTATACTCGATTGATGAGTGCAACTTGATGGAACTATTACGAGCTTTTGTAGGTGACAAACCATTCAAATCCCTTGGTACTACTTTCTCTTTGAATTATATTTTTTTTTTATCTTTACGTCCACACATCCAAAGTTAACTTTGTAATTGTTATTACTTTATCATTTTTAGCGTCGAATTTTTTTCTTTTAACTTAGTAGGAACATTTCTCACAAATCACCCATGTTGCATTACGCCATTTTTTTCATCCAACATAGATTCTAGTGTGACATCATTCTCAATATTCTCATCATTTTGTAGATCGATCTTAGGTAGGATATGACTAAACCACATTTTACTACTTCACATCTCCTCCTCATGCATATCCTTAATAGTGTCTTTGTATTTAGCATGCATTCATTTTCTTTCTAAAACCCACCAAAAAACACCTGTATGAACCCTATCGTAAGCTTTTTTCTAAATCTATAATACCATATGAAGATTTTTTTTTCTTTTCTCTATATTTTTCTTTATTTTTCTCTGTATTGTCAATTATCCTATCCCAAAGTTTCATAGTATGACTCTAAGTTTAATTCCACGATAATTCGAACAACTTTAAATGTTTTTTTGTTTTTGTTTTTGAAGATTGGTACAAGCGCGCTTCTTCTCCAATCCATTGACATCCGTTTTGATTTTAAGATCTTGTTGAAAAGTTTTGTTAACTATGTCTATCTAATTTCTCTTAAGCATTTTCAAACCTCTATGGGTATTTCATCCAGACCAAATGTTTTTCCTATTTTCATCATTTTCAATGTCTCATCAACTTCTATAATTATAATATTACGTGTATAGTTTATATTTCTTTTTTAGTGTTGGTTTTCATCTGCTATGATATCAACTTGGTCATCATTAAATAAACTATCTGTTAGTGTCATGATCATATCGACAACTTAGATTTTTCATTGTTATTGTTACGATTGACTTTTTAGTAAATGAGTCATCCAAATCCAACACATGATACATGTGCTCAAAATCAGATCCGAAATAGTTGAAGATTTGGATAATAATATGCGGTTGCAACCGGTGGATCGAAGTGGTTACAACAAGATTTCTGGATCAAACAGTTGAAAATTTGTGCTTATCCCAACTGGCTTATGGTTAACTGAATATTATGAAGAAGTTTGAGATTGCGATTCAAATGATTTATCACCACGTGTTAATCATGAAATAACGTGGTTATTTAGAGATAGAGATTGATCAGATCTTGCTAGTTTAGTTAAGATTGTGAAATCTATATTGGCCTATATATTTGTTAAAGTAATTGAGTCTTGTACACCAGTTATTCAGTTTACTTTGTATTGTGAACTTGTTCTATTCACTTCATTATCGAGTTGTAAAACCCGAGGGGATTTGGGTGTTCCAGTGAGGGGAAGTCTAACACATAAGAGGGATCTTGTGTATGTAATGTCCATAGAAGAGTGTATGAGAGTATATTAGGAGGAGCTCGGTGAGGGAGTCACAACAAGGAGTCATGTAGTTCGATTCATCATACTAGTAGAGTTTACATCTAGACATGGCCCCACAGACATAGGTCTTGGACTGAACTACGATAACACAGATGGTGTCTTGGTTTGATTTATTTTACTGCATACTTGACGATTAATTATTTGCATTACTTTCTATTTTTCAGTTACAACCAACATTGTAGTCTGTTGTAACTGCATTCGATTATTTCAATTGGTACCAGAGCGAGCACTACGAAGTCTTTGTTTACAGAGATAAGTGAGATTCGTACTAACTATAATGTCTCGGAGAAACTAATTAAACCAGCCAGAAGGTGTCTCAAACACAAGACCACCATTGCTGACCAATATGAATTATATGTACTGGAAAGCTCGTATGGAGGGGTACATTCTGTCTATCGACGTCAAAGCATGGAAGGCGATTGAGAAATGGTACAAGCCACCTGAAGTTGATGGAGAACCAAAGAATCCATATGACTGGACGGCTGATGAGGAGAAACTCTTGTTAACGAATGCCAAAGGATTGAATATTATCTTCAGAGCCATCAACCAAGAGCACCTCAAGTTCATCTCCTCATGTAAAGTGGCAAATGAGGCATGACAGATTCTAGAGAATTTTTTTGAAGGTAACAAAGATGTTCGTGAATCAAAAATTGTGCTGCTAGCATCTCAGTTTGAAACGCTGAGAATAGGAGAAGAAGAAACAGTTGTTGAATACATTGCCAAGCTCAAAGACATAGCCAACCAAGCTCAACAAATGGGGAAGAAGTACTCCAACAAAAAGTTGGTCCAAAAGGCAATCAAAAGCCTCCCTGCCAAATACAACGTAAAAATTGTTGCTATTCAAGAGAATGGAGGTCTCTAAGACTTGAAGTTTGAAGAGCTCATAGGGTCTCTAACCAACTATGAGATGCATCTCAATCAACAGAAGAAGTCCAGAGAACTAGCCTTAAAAGCATCATTTCAGTATTTCGGTCCAGAGAAGGACGTTACCCACGAAAAAGGGGACATTGCTTTGCTAACCAAGAATTATGATAAACTATTTCAAAAATTTCATGGTATGAAGACTTGTGGGAAAGGCGAATCCTCAAAGAAAGAAGGCGAAACAAAGCCAGTAGACAAAAGCAAGCTCACATGCAGGAAATGCAGAGGATTAAGACACTTTCAGGTGGAATGTCCATTCAGAAGAAATGAGAAATCGTTAACCATCACATGCAGTGACTCGAAGTTAGAAAATGAAGGTGAACATGTGAATCAGCACATTGCCTTTAATATTGTGCGTGCGGTTGCAACGGCCATAGCCTGCAGTTGCAACTAATGAACACAACTCTGCAAAAGCAAAACATGGTGTAAGTGATTCGGATGATTCTGATTATGATTTACCTAATCACTCCACTCATGCAGAGATGAAAGGGAATTATGCCGAAATGATCACAAATTGGGAAAAAACAATTACATCCATTCAAGCACTTGAACACTTCCTTGAAGAAAAGAATAAGGAGCTGATCGAATGCAAGAGTAAGCTGGAGCATGTAGAGAGCACTATCAGTAAGCTGAACAAAGGAAAAACCAAACTGTATGATCTACTGTAGCATGAAAAAATATAGGGAGATCACAAGGGTCTAGGCTTCATTAAAGGCCAAAGCCTCTACCACAGAACCTGTGAAGTTTGAGAAAGCACAAAACGAGCCTAATCACCAGCAAAGAAGAAGATTCAGACCCACATGCTACTATTGTGGGATCAAGGGACACATACGTCCTAGGTGCTTCAAAATGATTTGAGAACTAGCACGAAGACAACATGAGATTACTCAGAAAGTTGCTCAAGAACAAAGATTTCATCAACACAATCATCAGAAACGATGGGTTCCTTAAAGGGATGTATGTCATGCAGCACATATATCACTAAAGTCATTGTCATCCTCTGACTGATACTTTGATAGTGGTTGCTCGAAGTATATGACTGATGATAAGGGTCTTCTCGTCAACTATCAATCTCATGTAGGTGGATATGTCACTTTTGGAGATGGTGTGCAAAGTCAAGTCATTGGCAAAGGAACTCTGGATGTTCCTGGTCTGACTACCGTAGAATGAGTTTTTCATGTGGAATATCTAAAGGGAAATTTACTTAGTATTAGCCAACTATATGATTAAAATTTCTATGTAAATTTCACTAAAAACAGATGTGATGTATATGACCTAAAAAGAGAATGTATCATGACCGGATAAAGGTCTTCTGACAATGGCTACGAGTTGCAACAACTTAGCTGGTCTTGTTACAACTCAACAACAAACACCACTGAAATATGACATCAACGTCTGGGACATGTCCACTATAGACACCCGAGAAAGTTTTCAAACTCAGAAGTAGTATGAGGACTCCCAAAGTTCAATATCTTCGCCATCAAGATCTGCAAACCTTGTCAACTTGGCAAGCAGAAAAGAGAAAGACATAAACCAGTGGACAGATGCAACACTTCAGCATTCCTTGAGCTCTTGCATATCGACCTGGTTGGACCTACTCAAGTGACAAGTTTTTTAGGGAAGAGATATATTCTGGTATGCACAGACGATTTTTCACGTTTCACTTGGGTTCTATTCTGAAAAGAAAAATCAGAAGCTTTTGAAAGTTTCAGTGACTTGTGTTTGAAGCTAATGAATGAGAAAACAGTCTCGGGATAACATATTGTAAGGATCAGGAGCGATCATGGGAGAGAGTTTGAAAACTCTAAATTCCAAAAACTTTGCAAAACTTTGGGTATTCATCAAGAGTTTTCAGCTCTAATTACACCTCAACAAAATGGGGTGGTTGAAAGGAAGAATAACCACATTCGAGAAATGGTCAGAGTCATGCTCATATCCAAGAATCTTCCTACAAAACTTTGGGCAGAGGCTGTCAACACGGCATGTTATACTATCAACAGAACATATTTTCGCATGTTCACTCACAAGACTCCTTATGAGCTTTAAAAAAGTAAAAAACCAAATCTTGCTTACTTTCACACTTTTGGAAGCAAGTGTTTTATGCTTAATGACATTGAGGTACGGAAAAAAGTTTTTCTCAAGAAGTGATGAAGCCATCTTCCTCGGCTACTCCACAAACAACAAGGCTTACAGAGTTCTAAATCAACGTACTCAAAGAGTAATGGAATCAATCAATATGTCCTTTGATGATTCTCCATCAGAACAACAAGTATCAAAAGCTAACAACAAAGATGATGAACCACTGTCAGTTGAAACCACCACCAGTATCTCAGTTGCAACCGGAGTAGAAGCTTCACCTGAAATAGATGATACCTCATACAAGAATGTGTTTGAATCATCCACGGTCACTTGAGAACCCTCAAGCAGAATTCAGAAAGATCATCCACCAGACAACATTATTGGGGATAAAGATGAAGGAATAATGACTAGAGACATAGCAAGAATAGACTATAGGAGGTTAGTCGGGTATGTCTGCTATATTTCAAATATCGAACCTAAAAATATGTATGATGCACTGCATGATAAGTACTAGACCTTGACAATGTAGGAGGAATTGAGTCAATTCCAAAGACTAGATGTCTGGACTCTAGTGCCAAGACTACATCATGTCAATGTAATAGGCACCAAGTGGAACTTCAAGAACAAATCAGATGCACAATGGGAAGTGGCCAGAAACAAGGCTCGCCTATTAGCTCAAGGTTACAATCAGGTAGAAGGAGTAGATTTTAATAAACCTTTTGCACATGTTGCTAGATTAGAATCTATACGTCCACTACTTGTTATAGCTTGCTATTTTGGTTTTAAGCTTTATCAGATGCGTGTCAAAAGTGCATTCTTGAATAGTACACTGAATGAATAAGTGTATGTTGAACAGTTAAAAGGTTTCGAAGATCCATCCTTCCTAAACCATGTCTATTAATTGAAAATAGTACTATATGGGTTGAAACAGGCTCCGCGTGCTTGGTACGACCGACTTTCCAAGTTCCCGATAAATCATGGTTATTGTAGTGGGAGTGTGGACAAGTCACTGTTTGTCAAGCAAAAATCCTCATCAGTCTTTATAGCACAAATATATGTTGATGATATAGTATTTGGAGCTACTACAAAAGGATTGGTAGAAAAATTTGTCCATACTATGCGAAAGGAATTTGAAATGAGCATGGTAGGAGAACTCTCTTATTTTCTTGATCTACAAGTTCATCAGACAAGTCAAGGTACGTTTCTGTCCCAACATAAGTACTCGTGCTCTCTGGTCAAACGATTTGGTTTGGAACAGGCTAAACATGTACGAACACCAGTGGGTACAAATGAAAAACTGGCCAAAGAGGAGCATGGCAAACCAGTAAATCCATCACTTTATAGAAGCATGATTGGAAGCCTTCTCTGCCTCACAACAAACAGACCAGATATCTCATTCAGTGTGAGATTATATGCATGCCATCAAGCTACACCAAAGGAATCTCACATGACAGCAGTCAAGAGGATCGTTCGATATGTAGCGCTCATCCAATCTAGGATTATGGTATTCATCCAACTCTAACACTCACTAGCTGGTTATAGTGATGCTGACTGGGCAAGTAGTGTTGATGATCAAAAGAGCACCTCTAGAGGTTGTTTCTTTGCTAGAACAAATATTGTGTCGTGATTCAGCAAGAAACAAAACTCAATCCCCCTCTCCACAACTGAGGCAGCGTACATTGCAATTGGGAGTTGTTGCATGCAATTGTTGTGCATGAAACAAGTGTTAAGTGATTATAACATTCAATTGCAACCACTTATTGTGGTCTGTGACAACCGAAATGCAATTGACATCTCAAAAAATCTCGTTCAGCATTCCAGAACTAAGCACATCGAATTGAGGTATCACTTCATTTGTGATCTGCTAGAAAGGAATGTAATCTCTATTGAATATGTTCACACTGAAAAACAATTGCCTGACATATTTACTAAAGCCATTGATGCTTATAGGTTTGAGTATTTGAGAGGGGCTATTGGGTTGTCTTAACCCTGTGTAATTCACAGTTAACTCTCCCTATTTTTTTTGTTTTTCTAATTTATTTTAATAAAAATGAAATAAAGGGGAGTAACGATTTGTGTGAATTTTATAGTAGTGTTTTTATTTCATTTGAACATTAACTGTCACATTTCTGTTGCATTTTTATTTAATTTTTATTTGTAATTATCATGAGTCCTATAGAGTTTAAAGGGGTAGATAAGCATCAACGAACCAAAATTGAAGCCATTGTTATTTCTCTTGATCATCTTCACCATCTTCAACCTTAAACCATACCTCATCGATTGTATCGATTTTTGGCTCACTATATTAGTCTCACTTGATCTTCATCTATAAGTTTTGTTTGAGCAGTTGAAACATTTGAGCATCATCTGTTCAAATAGAGAGCGTGTTTGTCACCCCTGTGACTAATCAACATCTACCAAAAGAATAAGTTTAAGAAAAACATGATGAAGAAGCATATACAATCAGAGCGTATTATCACCGGTTGGTACATAACATACAGCCAGTACTCAATAGATGACTAAATAAGAATTTGTTCCAAGTACTACTACCGAGCCAACGAAGTGGATCGAAGTTGTTCCTGATGAATCTGCTCCTGAAAAATCCACGTTTGAGCGACCAATCTCTGAAGAGCCCATGGATACCACAGAGCAGAAGGCTCCTAATCAATCCATAGATACTTCTATTGCTCAAGAAACCACAGAGCTTCCCA
The DNA here is from genome assembly GCA_039657365.1 of Stephania yunnanensis. Taxonomy (NCBI): domain Eukaryota; kingdom Viridiplantae; phylum Streptophyta; class Magnoliopsida; order Ranunculales; family Menispermaceae; genus Stephania; species Stephania yunnanensis. Next base: position 46,378,266 of record CM077592.1, read on the forward strand.
GAGACATAACAATTAAGGCATGAACATGAAGCCTTTGAAACTTTTGGTTAGCAAAACACTCAAGATCAGGAAACCTTTAATAATTTGGGGGTAATTCGTGAAGAACCTACTATTCCATAAGGAGATAATGATAAAGATAACGAGTCCATCATATTGTCCCATTTGAAAAGGAAACTAAAGAAAAAAGTTCAAAGAAGAAGGCCAAAAAGTCCAGAGTTGTGTCACCAGTTATAACCAAAGAACTAGTAAGTCCGGTTGCAATCGTAGTAGAACCTGGGGAAAGATTCTTTACTGGATCAGATTATGAAACGCCAGATCTAAATAGCAGCATTTCAAACTCTAACATTAGGCAGAATAATCCAGTATGAAGCTAAAAAATCACAGAGACCTTACATGTCGAATGCTTAACAAAGAAGCTGAGGCCAGATTTGAGAGTCTCAAAGGAAAGAAATATCATGTTGAGACCTATCTTCACAAGAAAGACTATGAAGCGGAGAATTTGGTAACCTTCTTAAAATTCCGCTATCTCTTCAAAATCTTTTCTTTTCCAACCAGATATAATATGAGTTTGGTTTAAGCTGGATGTCTTTAACATTAAGTCTCTACACTTCCAAAGAGTTTGTCAGAGGTAGATTTGTAGAATTCTCACCCAGAATTCTTAATGAATTCCTTGAATGTCCTTTTTATCATTACAAAGTTTTTACATTTTTTGTGAAAAATTTGCAAAGTTTATTATTTCAACTTAAACAAATTTAAACAACTCTATACAAATCAGTCAGGACAACCTAGAGTATGGAAACCCTGCATAACTCAATCATCATGTATAATATATAGAGGAGAGAAATAATATCATCTAGGTGTCTCACAAAACCCATATACCCCATGTGATAACAACAATATATATAAGTAATACAAAACCTACAAAAATATGATAGGGAAGGCCACTCCAAATTCCTCAAAGTAGATCTCCTAATACCGGCCCCTTCCCTTTACTCGATTCTGATTTGCACTCGGTTAAACACGAGAATAACGAGCCCAAGTAAGTAACACCAGTAAGATACTAAACAACATTTCAAAATAAATAAATCAATTTATATTCATGCAGATAAAAAGAAAAATATAAGGACACGTGAATAAATAAAAGATTGTAAATAAATCAAAAGCAATCGATACATGAGTGTCCAGGAATGCAAACAGAGAGGCGTAAGTAGTACCAAACAATAGGTCATTGATTCTATGTAAAACATCGAGACTCGTGTTCTAGGATTTGTTACACTTACAAGCTCTAAACTCACGATATAGTGAGACTTTTAGAACAACTACGCTAAGAACTCACACCCCGTTAAATAAATCAAAAGCAATCGACAACCACGCTAAGAACTCACACCCCGTCAAAAATTAGTATCTAGTGCGGTGCATCCCGAGTTCATGACTCTGATATGTTACCTCAGCTAGCCACTCCTTCCAAGGATCACCGTTGACTCACTTGCCCTCGGACAACTCAATCAGAATGGAATTCCAAGGATATATAACAAGCAATGAACAACAATATTCAATAGCTTAAAATAAAATATTGTACATTTCCTAGCTGGTTTACATTCCTCGATCTACACACTTATTCCTAGCCTTTCTAATCTTATGACACTCTAAAACGCGTTCTCGACCTCTTGAGAACTCCTCTTAGGTTCTTGATATCATATAATAGATTTTTGAGTATGTTAGGACCTTTACTTGGGGTATTACACATGTTTAGAGTGTTTAAGGAACTTTTAAAATTGTAACTTTTTGTATCTTCAGGGTAATTAGCGCGCTAATTTTTGACATTAGCGCGGTAAGTTCAACATTAGCGCACTGCCTCGACTGTCTAGTGCGCTTATCGATATTAGCGTGATAATTTTTGACATTAGTGCGCTAATTTATACATCTAGCGCGCTAGATTTCCTACCTAGAGCTCTATGTGCAGCAGAACCCAGAATTTTGCAATTCGAATTCTGAGTTTTTGCTACACATAGGCCTTGTTGATGCCTTAGGGACCCTCCTACATAATACTAGAGGTCCCTAACATCTACCACAACTCAAAACCATAACTCTCAACATCAAATCCCTGAATTAACAACTTAACCAAACTATATTAATGGAATGGAGAAGTTACCTCTTATATGAACTCCTAGTTTGACCTCCTTTACCACCAACCCACTGATTTCTCTAACCTAAGATTGTTGATCTTCTCATTGATCTCTCCAGCAGTTCACTCTCTCTTCTCCAAATAAGATGGAAACTTAGGTGAGAAGTTTTTTATTTTTAGTTTTATATATAAATGGATATGGTTGAACCTTGACCATTGATCTTTTGTACACACGTATCCCGAGACATGTCAATGGTCTACTTTCTCACAATTATAACCCAAGTCATTCTTAAATGACTCCAATTATTCACTCCCTCGGCCTTTAGATTGGTCATTACTTGTCTCGATGCACATCACGTGGCAATTTTTATTTAGGCCCGCTTAATTTCACATCATACATGGCCACATTAAACTTACCCCATAAGCCACTACCTTGGTCCCACGTTGACACACAACTCGAGGCACGTCTCTGCTCGTCTCGACACCGATATGCCCTGCGTGTACCTTACCCGTACATTTTTGAAATTAATTAGTTTAGTTTGTTCAATCTTTTGTATACTACATAATACAAGCATCAAACAAAAATAACATACCTCGATGTCGACTCTCGAGGTTTAGACATACATATCACAACAAGTGGGTCCCACATACGACCCTGAAAATGACTCGTGACACGAGTTAGATTTTATGGTCGTTACAGTCTTTCCAACTAATAGAGTTTCATCCTCGAAATTGAAGCAATTCATTAAAGAAAACTTACAAAAACTCAGAATCGATAGGGAAAGTACTCGCGCATAAATGACTCGAGCTCCTCGTCAACTCCTCATCTCTGTGATGCTGCCACTTGACAAGGACTAATGGCATCTCTTTGTTCCTTTAAATCTTTACTTTAAGATCCAGAATCCGAATAGGCCTCTAGTCATAAGTAATGTCATCCTTCAAGTCTATCTGGTTCAAATCCACTGTCGGTCGTCGCCTCTTTTTGACTTATCCAGTCTAAGCATAGAAACATGAAATACAGGGTGAACCCCAAACAACTGAGGTGGCAACTCTACTCGTATGCAACCTTGCTTATTCGTTTCTTCACTCATAATGGACCAATGAACCTCGGCGCAAGCTTTCATTTAATCCCAAACCTCTTGTGACCCTTTATCGATGAAACCTTCAAATAGACATAGTTCCTGACATCAAACTCTAACTCATCGTGATACATGTCATATTACTTTTCCGCCTCTCCTACGCACCCTTCAGCCTCAATCTGATAAGTCGTATCTTCTCCGTATGATCCATTACAATCTCAAGCCTAATAATTGTCACATCATCAGGCTCCACCCAACAAGATTGAGATCTGCACTGTCTACCGTAAAATGCCTCAAACAGTGTCATGCCAATACTGGCCTGATAACTGTTATTTTAGGCAAACTCACATAAATGAGTATACTCTTCCATGATCCTCCGTACTCTAACACACACATCCTCAACATATCCTCGAGAATCTAAATTAGTCTCTCCGATTGTCCATCAATCTGTGGATTATAGGATGTACCTAGGTCCAACCGCGTACCGAATTGTGCATGCATGCTCTTCCAAATCTGAAATGTAAACTGTAGCTCTCTTCCACATCAATAATGGAACACCATGTAGTCGAACAATCTCCCGCTCGTACAAACTTGCCAATTTATCCACTCGATGTGTAGTAGAGATTGGTAAGAAGTGCTCAAACTTTGCGTTAACCTATCCACAATCACCCAGATATTGTCATGTCCGCGGTGAGATCGAGGTAAGCCATTGACAAAATCCATTGCAATATGTGCCCACTTCCACCGAGGAATAGGAAGTGGTTGTAATAACCCACCGGCCTCCGATGCTCAGCCTTAACTCGCTGACTTACCTTACATGCTCGAACGTAATAAAAACAACAATCTTCATCCTTGGCCACTATAAAAGATGACGTATCAACATACATCTTGGTCCGACCTGGATGAACCATAAAACATGAGCGGTGAGCCTCATCAAGTATCTCATCACGCAACTCGAACCACTGATGGAATCCACAGTCGACCTCTAAATCTCAAGCACGAGTCCATCGATTGACTCCAATCTGGATGATCCGGACTTTGAACAAACTCTAATAACCTCTGGTATGGCTCATCTGCATGTTGACCCTCAAGTACACTCAGAATCGACACTGTTTGTGTCCTCATCTACCCACGAGTCAACACTCTAGTACTGGTCTGGATATCAACAGAATACATCGACACCGTGTGTCATATGGCAAGTAACAATCTCTGAGTGCCCCTCTGCGACTCAACATGTCTGCAACAACATTGGCCTTCCCCGGGTGGTACTCCAATGAGAAATCATAGTTCTTGAAAAACTCGAGCCAACGCCTCTGTCGCATGTTCAACTCTTTCTGAGTGAAGAGGTACTTCAAACTCTTGTGTTCAGTAAACAACACAAACTTATCTCCATAGAGATAATGACACCAAATCTTTAATGCAAAGACCACCGCCTAAGTCCATGTCATAGGTAGGGTAGTTCTTCTCGTGAATCTTCGATGTCGGATGCGTAGGCAATCACTTTACCGCCCTGCATCAAAACAAAACCTAATCCGACCTTAGAAGCATCAGTGTCACCTCAAAACCCTTCCCCGACTCACGTAATACCAAAACTGGTGCGGTAGTCAATTTTTCCTTCAAAGTCCTAAAGGCTCGTTCACAACTGTCATTCCACTGAAAACTTGTATCTTTATTCATCAATTGTGTCATTAGTGTTGTAATCTTCAAGAAGTTTTGAACAAAACGCTTATAATAGCCTGCCAACCCTAAGAAATTGCGGATATTTGTCACCGATCGTGGTGTAGGCCAATTTATCACAACTCTGACCTTAACGGGGTTCCACGACACTCTGATGACTCCAACGATGTGCCCAAGAAATTCAACCTTTGTAAGTCAAAATTCACACTTGCTAAATTTTGCATATAGTATGTGCATCCTCAAGTCTTCAAAATCATCTTGAGGTGTTCCTCGTGATCCTCACAAGTCTTAGAGTAAATAAGGATGTCGTCGATGAACACAATGATGAACCTATCCAATTACTCTCTCAACACTTGATGCATGAGATCCATGAACATCGTTGGGGCATTAGTCAACCCAAAAGGCATGATTATAAACTGATAATGCCCATATCGAGTGCGAAAATCAAGTTTTTCCCTATCCTCTACTCTAATCCTCAGCTGATGGTACATAGATCTCAAATCAATCTTTGAGAACCATTGTGCTCCTGTCAGCTGGTCGAACAAGTCGTCAATGCAAGGAAGTGGATACTTGTTCTTCACTATCACCTTGTTGAGCTATCTGTAATCAATGCATAATCTCAGGCTACCATCTTTCTTCTTAACAAACAAGACTGGCGCTCCTTAATGTGACATGCTTGGGTGAATGAACCTTAACTCCAACAACTCATTAAGTTGTCTTCTCCGTTCCTCAAACTCTTTCGGAGCCATCCAGTACGGCGGAATAGATATAGGTTTGGTTCTTGGGACCAAATCAATTATGAAGTCAATCTCCCTAAGTGGTGGTAATCATGGTAACTCTGCAGGAAAAACATATGGGAACTCGCACACAATAGGTACCTCCTCCAACCTAGTCTCGAACCTCTCAATCGTACTTAAAATACTAGTGAATGTCTCGATCTCTACGCTACAAGCTATTCTACCTCTAGTAATAGGTAAACTAGTCGAAGTCCCCTGAAAATCGAACTCGAGATATTCGAGAATCTGAAATGTAACCTACTTGCTGAAACAATGGATCTGTGCATGATGAGCACTCAACCAATCCATGCCTAATAATGCATCAAACTTTAGGAACTCCAACAATCTCAAGTCTGTTGGCAAAACATGACCTTCTATCTCTATCGAACAATCAATACACAATAAGTTCGGGTATATCTTGTCCCCAGCAGGTGTGCTAAAGATCAAGGTTTTCTCAAGTCTAATGGGTCTCGAACCCAACTCATCAACCATGCGACCGAAAATAAAAGATATTGTAGAACAAATCTAACATAATATACATAAAATGACTTTAAATATAAAGCATACCCTCAATCAGGTTACGGGTAGCAGTTGGATATGGCGCGACAATAGCATGAACATGTTCTGGCTCTGTTGTTGCTGCCCTCTGCTTAGTCGTGGACACTAACTGACTAAATAACTTGAGTTATCCATACTCCCAACACGTACGTTGAGATCCTAATCCAGATGGAACATTGTCCCCGTCCATACCTGCCCCTAACCACTGCCACTGCCACTGCCCTCGGCCTTCTGATATTACTATCGCTAAGGACTTGACTGTGTAGACTATTGTGGTGTGCTGGCATAACTTCGTACTAGAGCAGATGGTATTGGCATAATACGCGCTGTAATAGGTGGAGATGCAACATATCCTACACTTTGAGCTCGATCTCTCGACCTCCATCGTCTAGGTCCCTTCCTTCTCCGTCACCTCTCAGTTTGACATTTATTTGTGCTGGTGGTGGAGCCGCGACTAATATACTAATGTGCATGTTCAAAAAGGTCTCACTAGCCATACTCATTTCATAAGCCCCCTGTACGGTTCTGGAGCTGTGGTCACCACCATATACCCGATTTCACTCAACATACCATTTATGAAGTAGTACGCTTGGTCAGCATCTGTATCAGATATGCCTCCGCAGTAGTCCATCAGCCGCAAGTATCAGCCCATATATTGCATCACTGTCTCGTCAGTAGCCTGTCGGATGTTCTGAAACTCGGTCCTCTTCATGTTCCTGACCGAAAGAGGGATTGAATCTCTCATTGTACTCAGCCCAATCCTTAAGCTTCCCATTCGTATCCACCATGCTACGCCACAAAACATCAGCCTCTCCGAACAATGAAGCTTATGAGAAGTTCGGCCTCATATGATCCGGTGTAGCCAAGGCGTCGTGGATCTTCTCGTGACTCCTCGTAAACTTCTCTGCTGCTCCAAGATCCATACCACCGTGAAACTTCTCCGGGTGATGTCTCTGAAACTCGCGAGACTGTCTCACCTCAGATGTCACCCGAATACTCACGTCAGTGGGTGCGCTCGGCTTATCGTCCACCGGTGTATCAAGAATAGGCGATACTCTCTCAACCTAAACATATACCCCCTCATCAGTCACAGGTGTGGTCAGCGTTGTAGGAGTCGTAACAATAGCGTGTATTGTTGGCGCCCCGCCCGAGTGGTTGGTACTGCAGCTACAGATGTTGAGGCGATGTTGTATTCTATGCCCTCAATAGTAGGAGAATCTCCTGAAGTTGTTGGCCATGTGAGGTGACCAGTTGGGACATCTCCCCATTTCCCAACTAAGATTTAAGTCAGGATCACAAGGTTCCACTTTAAGTTCCAATTGTTTCCTAACTTTAAAGTTTATTTGTGTCTTATGTTGGTTGAAAGTTAAATCAAGAGTCACGTGTTAAACCTTTGGTGTCTCTAATACCAATTGTGACATCCCCAGTTCCACAACCTAAACTGGGTCACGCCCGACCTAGACTTACGTGGACCCCGAGTCAATCCTCGCGACGTCAAGGTAAGCCTAGTCACCCTTCCTAACCATTTATCATTACAAGGCAACGAGGTTTTACATTTTTAGTGAGTTATTCAAATTTGTAAGTTATCAAAGTTTATGCGGAAGCTATTTCAACTTAAACAAATCTAAACAACTCTGCACAAATCAGTTAGGACAACCTAGAGTGTGGAAACCCCGCATAACTCAATCATCATGTATAATATACAGAGGAGTGAAAAATAATATCATCTACATGCCTAAAGTATCTCACAAAACTCATATACCCCATGTGATAACAACAATATATATAAAGTAATACAAAACCTACAAAAATGTGAGAGAGAAGGCCGCTTCAAAGTCCTCACTGTAGATCTCCTAGTATTGGCCCTTCCCCTTACTCGATTGCGAATTTGCACTCGGTTAAACACGAGAATAACGAGACCAGGTAAGTAACGCAAGTAGGATACTAAACAATATTTCAAAATAAATAAATCAGTTTATATTCATGCAGATAGAAAGAAATGTATAAGGACGCATGAATAAATAAAATATTGTAAATAAATCAAAAGCAATCGATATATGAGTGTCCAGGAATGCAAATAGAGAGGTCACAAGTAGTCCCGACTAATAGGTCGTTGAGTCTTAGCAAAACATCAAGACTCGGGTTCTGGGACTTTGTACACTCACAAGCCCTAAACCCACGAGATAGTGAGACTTCCTGGGACAACCACGCTAAGAACTCACACCCCGTCAAAAATCATTATCCAGGTGCAGTGCATCCCGAGGTCATGACTATGGTATGTTACCTCAGCCAGCCACTCCTTCCATTGATCACCATTGACTCATTTGCCATCAGATAACTCAATCAGAATGGAATTCCAAATATATAACAAGCAATGAACAACAATATTCAATAGCTTAAAATAAATAATGTGCATTTCCTAGCTGGTTTACTTACCTCGATCCACACGCTTATTTTTAGCCTATCCAATCTCCTCATACTCTGAAACGCGTTATCTCGACCTCCCGAGAACTCCTCTTAGGTTCTTGATATCATATTATAGGTTTTTGAGTATATTATGACCTTTACTTAGGGTATTACACATGTTCAGAGTGTTTAAGGAACTTTTGAAAATTGCAAATTTTTGTACTGTTAGGGGTAATTAGCGCGCTAATTTTTGACATTAGTGCGGTAATTTCAACATTAGCACGCTTACCTTAAATCTCTAGGTGCTAATCAAGAATAATCAATCAATATTATCGCACTAGATTTCCTACCTAGCGCGCTATGTGCAGCAGAACCCAGAATTCTGCAATTCGAATTCTGAGTCTTTGATACACATAGGCCTTGTTGACACCTTGGGACCCTCATACACACTACTAGAGGTCCCTAACATCAACCACAACTCCCAACATCAAATCTGTGAATTAGCAACTTAACCAAGCTATGTTAATGGAGTGGAGAAGTTACCTCTTACATGAACTCCTAACTTGATCTCCTTCACCAACCCACTGATTTCTCCAACCTAAGCTTGCTGATCTTCTCCTTGATCACTCCAGCTGTTCACTCTCTTCTTCTCCAATTGAAATCGATGAGATAGAAACTTAGGTGATAAGTTTTTGATTTTTAGTTTTATATATAAATGGATATGGTTGAACCTTGGCCCTTGATTTTTGTGCATACGTATCTCGAGACATGTCCAATGGTCCACCTTAACACAATTATCACCCAAGTCATTGTTAAATGACTCCAATTATTCACTCCCTTGGCCTTTAGATTGGTCATTACTTATCTCGATGCACATCACGTGGCCATTTTTATTTATTTCACTAACTTAGGCCCACTTAATTTCACATCATATATGGCCACATTAAACTTACCACATAAGCCGCTACTTTAGTCCCACGTCGACACGCAATTCGAGGTACGTCTCCGCTCGTCTCGACACCGATATGTCCCGCGTGTACCTTACCCGCACATTTTCGAAATTAATTAGTTTAGTTTGTTCAATCTTTTGTATACTGCATAATACAAGCATCAAACAAAAATAACATACCTCGGTGTTGACTCCCGAGGTTTGGACATACGTATCACGACAAGTGGGTCCCACATATGACCTTGAAATGACATGTGGCACGAGTTAGATTTTAGGGTCGTTACATTTCCTAAACCCTTTAAGAAATTAAACACCATGTCTACTTTGATCACTACCATTACACATGGAAAGGAAACTGAATGGTTTCAGAAGAACATGAAGAATGAGACAAATAATATGACTACCTAGTATTTATGTCTTTACAACCACATCACTAGTAATCTTCACCCTACTAGACATGGAAACACATTCGACAGGGAAATGGGAATACTTTTATATGCTACAGGTCAAAGGGTACCTTGTGACTTTAGAGAGATCATCTTTCTAGCAATATTGCAGAGGACCAAACTAGGAACCACCTATGAATATCAATTCTTTCTTGTTTACTAACTAAATTTCTCAGTTTTCAAAAATGTCAAAGGACAATCAAGATGTTTGGTGTTATGTTAAAGTGTGAGGAATCTCTAACAAGATCAAGAAAGATGGATCATCACACTTCAATGACTTGCCGGTCTCGAATCAGTTAGCCACCTTAATGTCGTACCAGTTGCAACAGTTGGGACTGGAATGCCACGCTGAAGCAACCACTTTATATGTACATGCTCGGTCTTCACTAGTTTCACATGCACATTTCAACTCAAGGGCTAGATGGAGATAAGTTCTTGGATCCGAGAAAAGGAAGACCCAAACTACAGCTGATGCAACCACTTTATTTGTACCTGCTTCGGTCTTTACTAGTTTCTTAGGCACATTTCGACTCAGGGCTAGATGGAGATGGCTTCTTGGATCCGAGAAAAGAACAAGGAAGGTGCTGATGACTGCTATTCGATCTTTATCTGACACTTTGTTCCAAAGGTTGTTCGATTTTTAAGGATTATTATCCTACTCCTCCTTGAAGTAGCAGATGATGGTACGATTCCCCCTGGTTCATTTGTCGTTATGTTATCACAAAGGGAGAGATTTTGTTTGACTGTTGGGAAGGGGTTCATTTTCATTTCATTCATGAAGATACTATTTATTTTTACTTTCTTAAATATGTTGATCTAAAGATACTTCTGCTAGTATTCCATTTACGTTGAGTTTCTATTGAAGACTATTTGGAGATATGATATTATGGTACAACCAGATGGTTGATGCGGTTATAACCACCGTGGGAAGTTGTTGTTACATGTGTGTATCAATAATATCTTTATCTTTTCACTTTCCTGAATTTCGAAGAGCACTACTGAACATTATTGAATACTTGTGTGACTTTTTATGATGGAGCATAATGTTAGCTGATTCATAATTATTATTTTAGCTCCTAAACTCATTTTACTGATTGTGAAAACATAATGACAAAATGGGAGATTGTTAGTCTCGTGATCATATCGGCAACTTAGATTTGTCATTGTTGTTGTTTCGATTGACGTTATCAGTAAATTAGTCATCCAAATCCAACACATGATCCATGTGCTCGAAATTAGATCTTAAACAGTTGGAGACTTGGATAATAATATGCAGTTGCAACCGGTGGATCGAAGCGGTTGCAACAAAATTTTTGGATCATGCAGTTGAAGATTTGATCTTATCTCAACCGGCTAATGGTTAACTGAAGATTATGAAGAGGTTGGAAATTGCAATTCATAAGATTTATCACCACATGTTAATCATGGAGGAACATGGTTATTTAGATATGGAAATTGATCAAATCTTGCTAGTTTAGTTACGATTGTGAAATCTACTTTGGTCTATATATTTGTCAAAGTAACCGAGTCATGTACACCAATTGTTCAGTTTACTTTGTATTATGAACTTGTTTTGTTCACTTCGTTATCGAGTTGTAAAACCCAATGAGACTTGCGTGTTCCAGTGAAGGGGACCCTCACACACAAGAGGGATCTTGTGTATGTAAGGTCCACGAAAGAGTGTATGAGAGTATTCTAGGAGGAACTCAGTGAGGGAGTCACAACAAGAAGTCATGTAGTTTGATTCATCGTTTATTTATTATTTTTAGGGCTGGAGTTTACATTCGGGGTGAAAAACTATGTGGCCTCCGCAGACGTAGGTGTTCTCGAGGCGAGTTCGTGGGAATGCGAAAATGATGTGGCGGACATATAAAACGTGCTTGGCTAATGAATAGTTTGATTTATTTTACTGCATACTTTACGATTAAGTATTTGCATTAATTTCTATTTCCCAATTACAACCAACATTGTTTTCGATTGTAATCACATTCGGTTATTTCACTATAGAAGTAACTTCTCCATTTCTCCTTATTATCATTTTCGTGCATTAAAACATTTTGATTTTCGTCCTTAATACATCTTATATGGCTTAGGCCTTGTTTCTTTTTATCTCTTAATTTGGCTAGCATATAAATATATTTTTCGCTATCTCTATTACCTAACATTGTATATAGATCTTCCATGAAATTTGTTTTAGCTTGATTAACTACTTTTTTTAACTTGTTTTCTAGTTTCTCTATATTGATTGTACGCATTTTCATCTTGACACTTATGTATTTTTCTATATATCGCTCTTTTAGTCTTAATTGCTCTTTGGACATCCTCATTCCACCACCATGTTTCCTTCTTTGGTGGTCCAAAGCCTTTAGATATATCTAATACGTTTGATGCTACTCTCTTTATGCAACTATTCATTTTGCCACATTGAATTAACATCTTAATCAATTTTTTAACATTTTTAGTAGTTTTTCTCTAAACCCTACCTATTTAGTATTTTTTAAGTTCCACCACTTTATTCTTACGTCATTGTCTCTTTTATTCCTATTAAGTCATCGTTTTAGTTTAATATCAAATACTATTAACTTGTGTTGGGCAATAAGCGCGTCACCAGGTATTACTTGTAGTCTCAACATATTTTTCTATCTATTTTTCTTGTTGAAAAAAAATCTATTTGACTCTTGTTATGACCACTACTAAAAGTAATAATGTGCGACTCTCTTTTCCTAAAACTAGCATTTGCTAAGACAAGATTGTATGTTGAAGCAAATTTTAAGATTGATTCTCCTTCTTCATTTATATTACTATAACCAAAACCTCCATGAACTCTCTCGAAACTATCATTATTTTTGCCCCCATGTACCATTTAAATCTCCTCCAATAAAAACCTTTTCATCATTTAATGGTATATCTTGCATAGATCCATCCATATTGTCTCAAAATTTATATTTGATGCTCTTGTTTAATCCTACTTGTGGTGCATAAGCGCTAAGTATATAATCTTTTCGTCTTCAATATTTAATTTAACTAGATCAATCTATAACTCATTCTTTTAACCTCTACGACCTTATCATTATAGTCATTATCCACAAGAATTCATACTCCACTACTGCATTTTCTATCTATACTAGTGTACCACAATTTAAATCATAAGTTTCTTATTTCTCTACTCTTTTTTCCTACTCATTTTGTCTTTTGAAGGTGACTCTCCTTCTATTCATAATATCTACTAATTCTATTGTCTTCCCTAATTCTATTGTCTTCCCTGTAAATATTCTTATGTTCCTAAACGAATTTCCCCTTTTTGTGTTTGTTTTCTTTTTCTATTTTGTCTAAAAGATCTAATCTCGTTATCTATGATTTATTTTTGTTTTCATTTGTTTTGAACTAGCTTCTTTTCCCACACCCGTTCTCACCCTTGCTTATTTTTCTTTACATCGAATGCAACGATGTAAAGGCAACGATGTAAAGGGACTAATCCTTATCTCAACTCTTTTTCCACACGATGTAAAGGGACTAACTTCTTTATTCGGGACTAACTTCTTTATCTGCATACGTCCTAGCGTAAGAATCCTTGCTCATTTTTTCACTCACGCGACGATGTGAAATACACCCTTGCTCATTTCTCACTACACTCGAATACCTATGCGCTTACCAATGCAGCGCGTAGCGCTAACGCCCCAACGTGTCTGTGTGTGTATGTGTTTGATCTGTTTCATAAAAATTGACAAAAAATTTACGCTGACTGTCAACTTATCGGAACCCCTCTATTTTCCACTTGAAAAATAGACTTGAAGCATCCCTCCCCATTTTTCAAATATAAAAAACAAATTTGAAACCTCCCTTACTCATCGATGTTTAAAAAAAAAAAAAAAACATCAAATCAAAATCCTACTCTTTATCCAGACTTGAGACAGACTATGTAGCACATATACATATAGTTTCCTACATAAGTGAAGTTATCATTTGTCGCCCAAATAATAGATAAATTAATTCTGATTACTAGATGAATACACCAATGCTTTATTAGTCCCTCCTACAAAACATCTCAAGAAATGCTTTTTGTTAAAAAAAAAAAAAAAAAAAGCTCTCTTTTTGTCAAATGAAAGAGAGCATAAAATGTTATCATTAAATGTATGTATACTTTGGCCAAAAATAATGTATGCATACAACAACCACAAGGCCTCCAACGAAGAGTCGTACACATGCAAAAACGCATTCAATCAGCTCGATTTAAAGCCAAAAAACTAGAGACCTTAGAAAGGAACATCAAATCCAAAACCCTTAAGTAGCAGTAGCATTTTAACACTGAAAATGTCACCAAGTACCAAACATGAAATTTTTTGAGTTTCACCTTATCTATTAGCATCACAAACATACACCCCTTATAATCATATTTCTTAATTATATGCATATGTAGCACCACAATCTGAGTATAGCTCATAAGTAGCATCTCATCTATAATAGTACTATGTATATAGTATGTAATTTAAAGGACTATGTATACCAATCATATTTAGGTCATTTTAGTAGCAGCATCACTTTGAGCCTTGGCGCAGTACTCGAACAAGCTCCCGTCGAAACAACGCCTTATCGCTTCCTTAGACAAGAACCCTTCTTCGTCCCTCGCTAGTACGTACAGCGCAATCCACTCCAATTTACTAGCAGCCCTGCAATTCACCATTTATAATTTGATTGATTGAAGTAACATGTATTGAAACATGAAAACAAACAAGTAGTTATATAGAACAAACCAGCCAAATATGTCAAATGCATCTCTGTTCCCCTCTGTCATGCTCCATAACTCCCCAAATGATAGCTTGTCCGGGACTGTTCGCGCATACTTGTTGAATGTGTACTCAAAATTTGATGGAAGAAACCTGCATATTAAACCACCCAGCATTCCCAATATTCATGTTTGGATGCATTCTTACTAGGTGAGATTTTGTAATGCATGATCCGAATTATACTTCCCCTCGCTTGACCACCTCTAATACTAAGTCTCGATCCTTAATTATATACTTTTATTGAGGCAGTTGATTCTAGGTCTTGTGATGATTAATGAAATTTCTAAGTCTCAAAGTCTATATATATATATATATACCAAAGGCCTAAATAATAATACAAAAAATGAAATTCAGCCACGAATGTAAGATTGATCTTAATGAAATCACCTCACCTTCCTTCGGTGTCATAAGTTCCAGAGTCACTTCCATGCTTGCACTTATGAATGTTGTGGACATAAATTGGGAAGAAAGGAGAGGGTATCCACCCCTGCAAACACAAACACAAACACAAACACAAACACAAATACGCATCGCATCGAATCAATGGAAGCGTGGAGCAATATAAACTCGACTCTAGTTTACTAATCAACGTTTTGGGGGGCATGTTAAACATATACCTACAATGAAGTTGGAGGTTGCGTCTAACGTGTACACAACCCCTTTAGTGTACATATTTTTTGAGACAATGCAACTTGAGCTTGTCTCCTATTCCATGAGTAAGCTTAACAAACTAGTAGTCTTTTTTTTTTTTTTTTTTTTTGGATGAATGGAGGTGATACTCCTTTTATTTCGCAGTCTTAATTAATAGTACTTACTGGAAGAGTTGGATAACTCAAAGCTATATTGATCACTGCGGCCATGACAAGAGATGCTATGACATTAAAACCGATTGCCCGCATTCCTACAACACCATAAACACACCAAGTCAAACTACACCAACACTAGAACATTTTTGGTCTATTAAATAGTGTATTATTAAATATCATGTAAAAATGTGTTATGTTTTAATTTTTAATACATATATTAGATAAAGGTTTTTTAAAACTCTATCAATTAAGTGTTATTTAATAACACCTCCTTTAATAGGGGTTTTAAAATCCTCTATTAAGTATCGAAATTGTTCTAGTGCGATTAACAACGCTAGGTTGATTGTGGAATTGAAGATACGCACACACACACACACACACACAACCCACACAAACCCACGCGTACATATAGACACCTACACATGTAATTGGTATATTTATTTGTACATACCAGAGTAAGTCTCCCATGGGTAGACAATGCCATTGTCGTCGCGGTCGAAGAATGCCACATGTTGCTGAAGAACACTCATATTGTAATGCCTGTGTCCCCAAGTCCCGTTTGGATGGTCCGTGTCAGGTGCCACTAGAGCTCTAGGCAAATCTACATTAATCAAATATTCAGTTAAAATTAGTTGGATATGTTGGTGTTTTATATATAGGAAACATTTAACAACTGAATTAGTTCAGACAAAAAAAAAAAAAAAAAAAATGAATTAGAATTCATAATATGGACAATGCATATTAAACGGTTTCCAAGTAATTGTTTTTTTGTTTTCTTCTTTTTTTTATTTTTTGTTTATTTTTTATTTTTGTTTTTTTTTGTTTTTCTAAACCACCCAACATCAAAACTATCCAATTAACTATCCAATATGTTGGGGATGTTATACCCAAGACTCGAACTCGAGTCACTGCTTCAGAGACGACGACCTGAAGACGACAACCCACTCCTAAACCGCTCCCAATCGCACCAATTAGGGGTGTCAATTTTTTGTCTGGCCTGCCGATCCGAGAAAAAAAAAAAAAAAAAAAGTTTTGAACATTAATTTTTAATTATTTTAAAATTCGGGTCAGGTCTGGACTACGCTTTGATTTATAAATTAATTAAAATCTAGGCAGGGTGAACAAGACCCTCTAAGCCCTGACCTGGCTTGAATTTCAAAAATTGCCTATTTTATTTTAAAAATATACTACTATACATTGTATAATTCACAAAAACAACAATAGAAATAAAAAAAACTATATAATTTGTATTAAAATATACTATTTTAATTTTGAAACTTTGTTAAATTGCTTGAGATAGCAATATGTGTTTTTGTCTTCTAATAAAAAATATTGTAATGTCTTGTAATTTAAAATAATAAATACTACTTGAACATTACTTTATAAAATTAAATTAGAGAAGATTATATTACGAAGAATTTATCATGATTTTAATAATTAAAAATGCTTTTAAACATAAAATAATTTTAAAAAATTAAAACTCGATAAATATGTATATTTAGACAACCCCAATTAAAGTAAACCATATCTCAGCAAAACATACATGTCCGAATTCACAACCAGGCCAAATCTAGACAATGCAAATACTCATTTATATCAAGGTGGCCCCGACCCCGAACCCTTGGAGACAATTTTTATTTACCACGGCACCCTTGGAGGCAATTTTTGTTTTATTTTTTGGTTTTTTTAATGTAAATTGAAACAACTAGCAAGAGTTAGCAAACTCAGCTTACATGGCTTGGGCAAGGTGTGCTCCAAGTCACCACGAACTCTACGCTGAGCCGTAACCGGAGCCTGAGCCGCAACAATCATCAACGCCTCATTTTTCTCCGGCGGCGCATCCCTTACTCGCACCGCCTTTCGCGGCTCGTCGACGCTCTCCACCGTCTTCACGGTCACTTCGCGAACCGCCTCTTCAGTAGTGCTCTTCTTTTTCTGCTCCTCCGCCATGAATATTGATAATCTCAACAGTACGTAATTTCTTCAAACATGCATGTATCAAAAAAAAAAACTTCTTCAAACATGCACTTAGAAGTGTGAAGTGCAACAAGCGCACCACCAACGTTACTATGTACGTGTTGTGGTTTGTGAAAGAAGTTGTAAGTTTGGGGCACGTGTTGGGGCGAAGTGTCGCACGTGGGGGCTTGCATGTTGAGGTTGTGACACTCGCGATGGGTGTCCTCGACATTTGGCTATGCCCCCGTTTAGAGATCCGGTGCTCTAGATGCTTCGTAATAAAGAAATTTCTTGGAGATCTACTGTGTAGATTATGTTGAGGTTTTATTAGTGACACGTGGTTGTAGACCTGAGCGTCTTGTGAGGAAGAACCTGGATATCTGGAGTGCAAGATCATTGTCTTTTTTAAAAGAAAAATTAAAGAATATATATCTCTTTTTTTTAGAGGGAAAGTGTTGGGTTTGACTTATACTAGATTATAGTTCTATTGGATGTATATTGAGATTTGATTTATATTTTATCCTAATTAAATATAAAATACTTTCATATATAGTTATGATTCCTAAACTGAAAATTCCAATTAAATTTTACAATATTACCTCAAAATAATATTTTGTAGTTTATTACATACATATATTATTATACGATAGATTACGTTGACGCGACTTGAATTATGAAAATATAGATAACAAGTATTCGAAAATAAATTAACTGGTAATAAAAAAAAAATACAAAGAAATTTTAAGATAGATGTTTTCCTTCAATTTGTTAATGATTTCTTTATTTTGATCGAGCCATGTCAAAGGCGTCGCTTAATAGAGCATTTCATTCATCTGCGACTCCTCTTGTAGAGCCCCTACAATATATATATTACAAACATCGACAAAACATTTTTTTTATAAATATAATGTCAAAACATACATTAAATACAAAATTAACACATAAATTATTAAATATTTGAAATTAAATTTGACATAAATGATATGTTGGTGAGTGCATTATTAAGTTTGTGTTTTTAACAAATTATTATTATACGTGGATTTTTAAGTTTAATAATACAATATAATATATATATAGATATATATATTATACATCAATTAAAGTTTTAATAATGTTGCCATCACCAACACTTGTTCAATATCTTAAAATGTTGTGTTGTTGTTGTTTGATTTTGATTAATTAGCGACCTGCATTTAACAGGATATATAATTAAATAACATATAATATTTTAAGATAGAAATGCAGTATCCCATAGTGTATTTAGCTCTTTGGTTCGATTTCATCTAATTTTTTTTCTAATAATAACTTTTTAGTATATATATACTAGTTGCGCGCTTGAACTAAGCTTGCTACGCTCTCAAAATATAATTAATTGAATAATTTATTTTTATATTTTAAAAAGTAAAAACTACTTCATTTTTATTATAACTTTCTTGACAATTAATTATGAGAGCAACTATTAGCCTCCTTACCCTTCTAGCCCCCCATTAATTTATTTCTAGCCCCACTAAGTAAACTCAGTAATCTACCCTTGATATTGCCCCTCATTTTCATCTCTACCTTTGTTTTCCGATGATACTCAATCCCCAATTGTCATCGTTCACTTCCCCATCGTCTTTCATTTGCCCACCCCTTCATCGTCTGTTCCCTCCAATCCTTATATATCATTATCATTCTCTACAACCAATCATATTATTCACACCCAAACACCTCATCCTACCCTTCACGTTCATTTCTATAATCGTTTTCTACCAGCATCGCCCACATGTATATATAAACTCCTCATGATCTTCTCCTTTTTGTCTGTCCTCAATTTTTTTGTTTTTTTCGTGCCGCTGCTACACAGAGCAGCAGCGAAAATAGTGAGGTTGTTGTCAGATCGGGCATCAGATTAACTTAGATCCGATGCCGGCTTCGACATCAGATTAGTTTAGATCTGTTGACATTAGCGACTCGTTTGATTGTTAGTTGCTCGTTTCTTGTGCCGCTATCAAATCTGTCAGCGGATCACTTCTTGTGTAGCTGTCAGAGGTGTGTGTGTAACGACCCATTTTTCTAAATCGCCACGGAGGCCAATGATAGGCCGCATGCTATCTCATCCACCATTTAATCATATAAACAACAATTTACCGTCTAAATTGTTATTAAACTCAAGTCATATGTTAAAGATCATTTTAAACCATAATGAATCACGTCGGAAGTCTTTTATCATAACAATCAAAATATAAAAGATTATAGTCATGCATTTAACTCTGATACCTAGTGTGGAAAATCCATATATCATCATAAACCAAAAATACACCTCAATGCATCAATATATCAAAAATATAGAGTCATGAGGTATTTAATAATCCCAAATCCAAAAAAAAAAAAAAAAAAAAAACAAAGTATACATAATACAAACATACAAGCATGGCTCAATATCTCTAAATCACATATATTTCGGTAACTTGCCCTTGCCACGACTCGTACCAGGATCTGCACTCAAACCATCATAAAAAGGCAAATGATGAGTCCAGAGTAAGTATTCCCAAAGAAATTAAGTGAGCAATACATAAAGTAAATACTAAAATTTAAACAAAACTATTAAATTAACATGCGAAATAAATACAGTCAATTGTGATCATCGCACGGATAAATAATAGTGAAAGCTCAAAGTGTGTTCCTAGAGCCTAGAGTCAGACTAGCGCCATACTTCGGACTCCCCACATACTACTGTCGGTGAGTAGCACTCAAACAAGGCCAGTATTTGGATTCGTTAGGTGGTCGGCGTGGAACCTACGATGCACTCACACGTGCCCCGACGCGACTCTCGAGTCGACCTATTCACCAAGATCCCTTGCACACGTGTTATGGCCTAGTGGACATACAAACAAGAATGACACGGAGGGAGAACCTCAACGTCCGTCCATTTAAACAAAAACCAAGAAATAGAGTATTTAAAGACCGAATATGAATTCAAAAGTAAAAATAAAATATTGCTCAAGAAATTTCAGTTGGGATACTACACACCTCAAACTGTACTCTGTGTCTCGTTAAATACCCCCGGTCCAACTCCGTCGAATCCCAGATATCCAAATTACCGCCCAAAATTACCTATTTTCATTTATGATTGATTTTTACTCAATTGGATGTGTTTTATGTCACTTAGTAAAAATAGTGTAAAATCTGCAATATCTAGCGTGCTAGATCTGGGGATTAGAGCGCTAAATTCCTAGGTAGCTAAACGTTCTTCGTCAGGAAGAACATTAGTGCGCTATATTTTTATCTAGCAAGCTAATCGCGTTCTGGACAACAGTTTGGCTAAAAAGTTTAGGTTCTCAACTACACCACCACCAATAACAACTACCAAAACATAAACCACTAAACTCCAAAACCCTTGTTTCTTCTTCTCTATTTTCGGATTTTGAGATAAGGAGAGAGAAAATGTGACGGAAACTAAAGTCAATTGATTTCCTATAGTCCAACTAGCATCTCTCCTCACTTATGCATCTCGATGCAATCTAATGACCACTATTTGCTCTTTTATTCAACCTCTAATGACTCCAAATGTAACACCAATGACACACTTGCCCTTGTTCTTAACCCAAAAAGTCGTCTTTCGGGTGTTCCACACTCGGTTTCGCGTCCCGAACCGCGACATACGCGAACTACCGTGTCCCTAACCATCAAATATACATTATATTTTAATATGTAACTCATTAATTTTATTCATTCATGTGTGTATTATTTTCCCGGCCTAGTATTTAGTCTTTTAGACTACCCGATACCCACGTCGATCGACATGCATCTCGAGGCGAATACTTAACACACCGTCTCGCGCGTCAAATGTAATATAATTACAGATATTGCGACGTCGTTTACTCTATTTCAATATAAACATCACAAATTAAAAAATCAACACACAAAATAACTTTTTACCTAGCTCCAGGCCCGTACTAGCCTAATCGTGAGTCTCACGATCGTCTAAGCTGTCATCTTTTTTTGGTGGGGTTTAGAGGTTAGAGCAACTCCAACCATACTCTAATTTAGAGTCCAAACTCTAAAATAGAGTTGAAGCAACTCGAACCACACTCTATTTCCCCTCTATTTTAGAGTTGGGTGAATAGTGGAACTCCAAATTCTACTATTCACTCAACTCTATAATAGCGTTCCTTACTTTATTATTTTTTATTTTTTTCTTTTAAAAATTATTAATGATTGTTTCTTTTTCAAAAAATATGAATGTGTGTTTTTTTTTTAGTTTTTTTACAGATTAAATAATTTATTAAAATTCATACAAATAAATAAAAAAATAAAATATAAGAAATAGAGTTTTGGAGTATAAATAAAGTTTGTGGTTGAAGAAGAAATAGAGCTTTATGAGACCACTAGAACATTTTTGACCTTTAATAGAAGTTTTAAAACCCCTATTAAATAGAGTGTTATTAAATGTCATGTAAAAATATGTTATGTTTTGATTTTTAATACATATATTACATAAAGGTATTTTAAAACTCATATCAATTAGATATCATTTAATAACACCCCCTTTAATAGGGGTTTAAAAACTTCTATTAAATACCGAAATTGTTCTAGTGGACAGAACTGTAAAATAGAGGGGGCAAACATATCATAGGGGTATTATTGCAAGTTTTATAAAAAGTAATGGTGTAATTAAAATGTTACATTAACTTAATGGGGGTTAAAAATAAATAGAAGGCCATAGAAGGGTAGCGGGGGCTAATAGAAACAATGCATATTGAGATCGATCGATGTTATACATAATTTTTAAGTAGGTATGTATGCGACGACACGAAGTTCTTTTAATTGTTAAAATATTAGTAGTATATTTCTCATGTTTTTAATTACTCGGGTCCAATATGGTCATGACCTAATGGCCTCTACTTAGTACAGTTGATGATAGACCAATACAAAGTGAGTTGTTTGATCACGATTGAGACAGTTGAGGATCATAAGGTTTAGTTATGTAACTAGTAACAGAATGTTTGTTATTCTGTTACAAGACTGTTAGTTTGTTAGACTAGTGATAGCTGTCACTTGTGCTGTATAATATAAATATAGAGCTCACTTACTAGTTGTATATTCTCTTGTTTTTACAATCAATACAATTCTTCTCTCTTGGTTTCTTGTCTTACAAGTTAGGATTTGCAGAGTTTCTCTCTTTAGAGAACTCTTACAGCCTCTAAATGCCTCACTTTGGTCAAAATTTTTCCTAATTAATTAGGTACCTTAATTTTCTTAAGTGCGCTCTATAATTAACTAGTAAAGTATGCAATATATCACGAGGAAGGAAAATGATAGAATCACACCCTTAATAC
The DNA here is from genome assembly GCA_039657365.1 of Stephania yunnanensis. Taxonomy (NCBI): domain Eukaryota; kingdom Viridiplantae; phylum Streptophyta; class Magnoliopsida; order Ranunculales; family Menispermaceae; genus Stephania; species Stephania yunnanensis. The sequence continues at coordinate 46,401,149 of CM077592.1, forward strand.
ACCTCCAAGTGATTCTCTTATGACGTGACAGACAAGTTTCACGTAAAAATGTGACGTGACATGTTAGCCCACATTTATAAAAGTCGTCGTGTTCACTTCGAAATACACATCACGCGTATTATACACCAAAAATTATTTTATGCACATTCATTTTTAAGTAGAACTGTTTGTCATATCATAAATCAATAGAAATGTCACTTAAAATTTTATTTAAGCGTTATTCTAGCATTTTTCCTTTATGAATATGAAAGACAAAGGAATATGACCCACTGCCTTTCGTTATATTCAAAAGGTCATGCATTAGTCAATGATAACATGCGCTCGCTCCTACCTACAATTGGTGAGTTCCACCAATCAATAGTTGATTAATTTTCACGTGGCTATATATGCATGCAATTTAAGACCCACACCCTAATTTGACACGTATTCATCGGAGTCCTTATATGTGAGCATCAAGTTTAAAGCTGATGTACACATATTTGTAGGTAGTGGCGAAACTAAATGGGACATGGGAGCGATCGCCTCTAGTGTTCGAGACCTCATATAGTACTTACTTCTACTTATGGTTATTAAATTCTTACGTATTCGTCTTTCTTACCTCCTTTAATTTTCGATTGGGACACCCTATAGTACCTTTAAAGAAATGATATCAAAATCCTTACGCATTTGTCATTTTTTCGCCTCTATGATCGACGCACGCTCCCTATATAACAAGTGTAACATTGTCAAAAAAAATTGATGTATTTTATACGTAACATTGTTAAAAAAAAATTTGTTACACTTAATTTTTCATACTAATATTTTTTGGAAAAAAAAAAAAAAAAGGTTAAGGTTAAAGTTCCCTCCAAAAAATCTTTTTGATTCCGTCACTGCACATTTGAGTTAGACGCACGAGACGAAATAACACTGCCCTTTGTTTTATTAAAATCTGTCCATAAATATGTTTTGATATGCAAGTATTAATTATTACCTTTAAACATACCTCAAAAAAATTATTTACCTATAAATCTAATTCACGTGTGTTTTGTGCTAGTTGTTATGCTCGCTGAGACCATTCCTACATTCCCACAGGCCATGAACCCACTTGTTAGAGTATTTTATTGCTTGCCTAAGCTTGATTGAACTGGGACGGGTTTACTTAATTGGATTACTTAAGACTACCGTTAAAAAAAATTCTTAATGTCTCTTGATATCATGAAAGCACTTCTTATCCTAAGAAATGCAATTATTGAAATGTTGTCACTTCCTTGTTAAGTTGGTCATTTTGGACCAACTTTCTCAATTTCTCTCAAAAGGGCAATTGCACTTTTTTTAACAAGTATGTCGTACAAAAAAATTAATTTTATTTTTAAAAAATTGTATTATAGTCATAGTTAACTATTGTAAATAATATTTGACATATTTAAATATCAAACTTCCCGGGAAGTAGATTAATCAACCAAATGCATCTATCTGTCTCAAGTTCAACCAATTAAACAAGGCCTATTAATCTTGAGAAGAATAAAACTTACAATAATTTTATCAAACACATTTATCAATTTTCGGGAAGTTGAATCAAACAAGGACCAAGTCAAAAAAGAGTTCTTAAGAACAGTTGATATGAAGCTATTTTCAACACGTCAAAATCAATAAAAGTAAGTACGTAGGAGCTCTAAACAAATTAATGACAGAGAAATGATACATGCACGCACCAATTTGCCAATTGCCTAAATTAGGGCAGCTCATAATAGGTTGCATATTATCTTCAAGGTTTGACGGAAAAAAAATACTTTTGTAACTCAAAAAAGACACATTTCCTAAGGTTCCTCTTGTTCTTCAATCAGTTTGGTCAAGGTTCTAGTGTTTTTGATTACTAGTTTGATTTGGTTCCGGCTTATATGTGGATGTTGTGGCTTTGAAAATGATTTCCTTTTAAATCTTTACCTTAGGAGTGGTTGTTATTAGTTGTAGTTTGTGTTCTCTCTTTTGGAGTATCAATTTTTCTTTTATTAGGGCTTAATTTCTTACAATTTTAACCAACTTTCATCCCACATTAATTGTATCTTAAAAGTTTTCAATCGTGGATTGTAATCGTTATCCTAGAAATCAAGCCTTAAAATTGTATCATAAATATAAATATTCATACAAATTAATCAATTTCATTGGCCCTCGATTAAAAAAAATAGTAGAATGACAACAACGATGTCGTATTATAAGACACATTGACTCACAAGAGCATTCTTTGCTATCTCAACTCGCGTGTTACGCATCATAATTTATATATGTTCACATCCCGAGGTGCACATGAATGACTTTTGTGAGCCAATATATTTTACAGTGTGACATAGTGTTGTGATTTTAGTATTTCTCCAAAAAAAAAAAAAAAAAAAACTCTTTTCTAATTTTAATTTTCTTTGAAATTTGATTTTTGAAGAAATGACATTTTTTTTAATAAAATACATGTACTACTACTAATGTACTATTCATCATACTAGGGAGTACGGAGTCCCCTCTCAAGATAGGAAATCAGGGAGACTTACATAGACCGTACAAACAAATAGATGAATTGATGAGTCCAGATTGTAGAGCCCCCCAGGTAGGGATGATTCCACCGAATCACACAAAAGCAAAATTGGAGACAATATTGGTTATGTATCTCTCTCTCTCTATCTCTCTATTGTTTTTGTTTGTATCCGCTCAATCACCACACCATCATCATCACCATAATCGATTTCTTCGTTCCTTCGTTCGATCAATCGGTCGAACGATCGATCCTTCAACTTCTCTCGTTCTAGGGTTTCAATATCGAACGAATTCCAGGTACAATTTCAATCCCTTTTGTTTGCTTTTTTGACAAAAAGGTTGGATTTTTGAACTTGTTTGGATGCGAACGAACGAGGGAATCTTTAGATAGGTTTCGGGCGAATTGGGTGTTTCTATTGATTTGTTTCGATGATTATAGCGAAATCGTGACTACCCATTTCGGCGTTTTCGATTTGGGCGGGTTTGTGTTGATGTTCAATATGTGTTTTGTGTGTAAGTTTGGGTTTTTGATTGTTTGGAATCGATGGGTATTGAAGAAAGGAATCGTCTTTGGTGCGGAGAGATTGGGGAATGTGAATCCCCTTTGTGGGTGTTTGTAATTGAGGCATGTAGAAGGGTTAATTGAGTGTTTTATGTGGATTGCGAGATTGACTTGGGTGGTTAAAGTGAAGGTTTTTGGAGTCTGGACTAAATAGAAAAGCATAGAACTTGGCGGCGTTGTGTATCGGATTGATATTGAATTCCGGACTAGAAGAAAAATGAATAGGAAGTTATATAGATGAATGTGAAAAAGGGAGAAAGTGGGAACTTGTACAAATGAGATTTTAAGTAACACTTAGGCATAGCTCATGGTTTGTGGAGGGATGATAAGGCAGAAGAAGAAGAGGTTTGATCAAGGTGAATTTAGACTGTTTTAAAGGGGAAATTCTTTGAAATTATAGTAGAAAATAGTATTGATATAGGAGAAGGCTTTTATAAAGGTGAAACAAAAGAAAATTGTAGTAGATTTTAAAGGGCGAGAAATTACTTCTTCGGTGGTTTTACTGCAGTGCCGCAAGTCCTAACTTATTATAGGCAAAACTTTAGAGGTTAATTCTTGTATTGAGATAAGCTTCGACCTAAATTTTTTGTTAGGAATGGGTGAAACATTTACTGAGAGAGTTTTAGATTGGTATTAGAAAAATCAAACCTTGTACCATTCTCCGCTTCTCATTTATGGCTAGTTGCTTTACTATTGGGTTGGGCCCTTAATTGGGAGGACCTATGCTTATGGAGGCTTTGAACCAGCTATCTGAATTGTGTTGTTGCTTGTCAGTTTGATGATTTTATTGGACTTGTTCGTCTTGTAGGAAAATACTGCTTGTAGGTCCTTAATGGGGTCATCGGAATGTGTATCACAATTTTATTAGTTCTGCCAGAGTCTAAGTGCATAATGTTTGTTCTAAAGTATGTATCATTTATGCGTACGTCTTTAAAAGTCATGTTTTAAAGGTTTCAAAATTAATTATCTTTAGATTGCTTCGTCAAACAATCCAAACTAATTTCACAATTTCACAATATTCACTATCTGACGAGTCATATTAAAACTCGTTAATCTTACCCCACCATGCGATTTACTATTTTATCAAACCAATTCATATTGTTTCACTTGCAACTAATGGGTTTTGCAATTCCTAATTTTATTATGTTCAACTGGGATGTAAGTTTAACCAACCACGGCAACAAACAAAAGCCTCAATCCCAAAGTAGTTAGCGCAACCAAATTGTATATTACCAAGGTTGTTGGGGTTGACTAGCATTGTGGTAGTTGTTGGTGATCGAGGGAAGGCTTTTTTCACTTCATTTTAATTAATGGTATCTTTACAACTAAGAGCTCTATTCTATACATTGACGCTTTAGTTTTATTTTCTATTTCCAGCAATAGTTGGTTGATGCTTGTATATTTTTAAGATTCTCCGGCTCATTAGTACTGTGGATGCTACGAAGAAGACTGAGGCTTTTTTGGGGGAAATCATCATGTTACATTTTTACGTAGAAGCAAGATTACTAATTTGAAATTGAATTTTAAAATCATTACTAGTGGAATTGGATACAAATTGTAAATTGAATTGAGTATTATAAGTTTCTTCCATTGAAGTATAATATAGTAATGCATGTGTTTTTAACAAAATTGAAAAAAAAAAAACATATTAGTTGTGATTGGGGTTCTATGCAAAGTGCATTTGTTCTTCATCTTGCATCGATCATATTATTTTTCCCGTGTCCTAATCTTTTCTTTGTTGCAATAAATATTCTTTGTTGGGAAGAAAACTTTGGTACATGATAGATTTGAGAAGGTGTACAGAAACAGCCAAGATAATAGAAACAAACAGGACAAGAGGACCTACAGTCCACTCCTAATACATTACGAGCTTAAGTACTAATGATAGACCAACCCAATCCCTTAAACTGGACAATGAAAAGTTAACTCATTGTTAATAGCTAGCCAAAACGTTGCAAGGAACTTTGCTTGCTCCAACATACTAAACTGGTTCGAAGACTTACCATAGAAATACTTTTATTCATTTCCTGCAAAACATCCATATAGTAGTGAAGACTAGCCCAACTTTATAAGAATACCACCTGATGCTTCTCTAGGTGGTAGAATAAAACACATTCTTTAAAGCTAGATTGCCACACTCACCCCTATTCTCGGAACAATCTCCTTTTTGTTTCTTTCAGAATAATGATATATAGCTTGACTGAGTTTATAGCCGTCGGAATTGGGATTCGATCTGAGAATCGCACCAATTAGGATTCAAAACCTACCACTAAAGCCTCATATTGGATATGAAAACCATAAGGCTTACTAATTACTCTTTGAATCGCTGTGAATTATGCAAATTACAAGAAGTGAGATTTCTGGATCCATTGTAGCTAAAATGCCCTGTAGGCAATTTCTTTTCATCTTCATGATTTGACAACCATGTATTTACCATATGCTCTTTCATTTGTTGATTTATCAGTAAATTTTCTGCAGTTTCCTCTTAATCATTTACGTTCCTTGAAATTCCGTTTTCAAGATTAACTCTCCCCTGTGACAGAAAAATTGCCTAGGCCTTGGGTCTTTCATTTTCTTGCCCATGTTTGCATAAGTTGCAATATTACTGGGTTACAGTATCATTCTATGTGCGTGCTTTAATTTGCCATTCATTAAGACATTAATTATAGTTTTTGCAGTTTGCTTTGGGCTAATGCATTACTTGACGTTGGTTATTTCCCTCAACCTGTTTAATATTTTCTCTTATTAGAAGATCCTTCATCGGAACTTATGTTTTGTTGGTTATTTTATTTGATGCTTATCCACAAATTTGAAAGCAGATTAGCCGTCCTCCTTCCAATATTAAGGACCGAGCAGTATGCTTTATGGTACTATCTAAGAGCTTTTATAAGGATGCGGAGTAATAATAAATGGTTGACTGCTTTTGAAGTTGATTTTCACTGGACAAGGAGTTGACCTGGGTAGTTGTTCTTGATGTATGGAAAAAGATGGAAGCACGGCCTTTTTTATCTATTCAGACGGGCATAAAGCAGTTAAGTAACATTGGAGCCTCTGGAGCTATGTCATCATCATTACCAGTTCTCCCCATAACCTTGGAAGACAAATATCCAAAATTGCCCGATAGCCAGCACATTTCTTTGGGAAGAGAACTGATGACAAATTCTGTTGCCTCACATGCCACACCACTGGCCTCAAACAATGGGGTCGTCGGGCACATTTTTTCATCATCTTCTGGTTTCTCAAATGATCTTCAGTACTCTTCAGCTTTATCCAATGAGAGGCATTCAAGACATTCTGCATTTGTCTCCCAGTCATCAAATAATGGAACAACATTTCCAACACCGCATTCATCTGGGTCAGGAATATTTGAGTCTGCGACATTAACTGACTACAACAAAGAGAGTAGTGATGTTTCCTGGTGCACAGATTCACTGCAGGGATTATTTGATTTTTCTGACAGCATTCCTGGCCAGAGTAATCAAATGGAAAATAGTAGTGCTGCTGCTTTGGCAACTGAAGACCAGACTTGGGCAGACCAGCTAATTACTGATGACGAGTCTTTGCTTCCCAATTGGAATGAGATTTTGGCAGAAAACAGTGTTGATTCTAAAGCAAAGGTCAATTCCCTGTTTCATTTGATGCAATACTATTATTTCACATCCATTTTTGTTGCTTGCTTAGTCTTTTAGTTTTATTGATGTCTATGTTCATTAATTTGTATGTGGCTTCAGACCTCATACCCTGCACCCAATCCAACTCCAAGTATAACGTCATATCAGCAGCAAAACCAGTCGCAGCTTCCTGCAAATTCTGGAGAATTGGGGAGTGGTCAAGGTTCCTTGTCGTCACCTAGTGGTGCTGCCAATAAGCCTCGAATGCGATGGACTCCAGAACTTCATGAGCGTTTTGTGGAAGCTGTGAATGAACTTGGTGGTAGCGAAAGTGGGTAACATTTTGGCTTTACTATTCCTTCTGCACACAATTTCAAGTATTAATATATGAACTTCAATCCCCAGAAGCAACTCCTAAAGGTGTGCTCAAACAAATGAAGGTCGAAGGCTTGACCATCTACCATGTGAAAAGTCACTTGCAGGTTTGTGTTTGTTTTATTTTTAGTTTGTATCGGATAAATGTATGACTTGATTGTGTGGTTTAATTGTGATTCCTCCAATTTCAGAAATACAGAACAGCAAGGTATCGACCAGATTCATCAGAAGGTAATCGAGACTTCTTTCAATAATATCCATGTTCTGTTGATTTTCTCCTCGTTTGCATTTTGTGCTTTGTCACATTTAAGCTTGCAGTATTTACAGAAGTTATGCCATTTAAATTGCTATTGCTTAATTTTTTATTTTCTTTTTTTTGTAAATATATTTAAATTGTTGCAGAACTTAGTCCTTTTTTTCGAAACTAAACTCCTTGAAAATTGCTTAAAATTCTAAGTTAGTATGTGTTAGACCGAATTGCATCAAGTTATTATTATTATTTTTTAATAGGAATGAATTGCATCAAGTTATATGAGTTAAAATAGTAAAATACTGGATAGAATTGACCACAAATTTTTATACAGTTTAGGAAAATGACATCCTATAAGCACTTATCGTGATCTTTTTCAATATTTATTATTACCTTTAGTCTATTCCTTTTCACATTGGATTTTTATTTCTTATTATATTTGGAAAATATCTTTTTAGGATTCTTTCATTTTTTATGTTTTGTTTTCTATTTCAAAGGAGTATCCCTTCATTGCAAAAAGATTTTGGAGAAAATTATAGAATAAGGGTGATATTATCACTTTTCCCGAATCCCAACTACGATCTTTAGTTTTAGTTTTTCCGTTTCCTTTCTAAGATTCAATGTAGACGACCCCAACTAATTTGGATTGAGATTTGTTGTTATTCCTATGATGTATTGAGATTTCGTAGTCGTAAAATTGCATTGAGATAGAGGAATGTTTCACTTGGAATAGTGTCAAATAATGACGTGAGGAGCAAAAAACCATTTTAAATCATTAAGCATGATTCGTTTTCCAATTATTGTTAGAATAGGCGAGAAAATGTATATAATGATGTGTTTTTCTTCTTAAATTCATTCCCTAGAAGATTGATTCTCATTGAACTAGTATGTTTATGAATCAGTTCCTCTTCTATTACTTTTGAGATTAACCTTATTCGATGGATTTTGTATCTGAATGAAGATCCTAATATGTTTACATGGCTTATGAAGGTAACTCTTTTATTTATTTCAGATTTCAGATATCTAATTTCATTTTGTCCCTCTTTCTGTAGGAACTTCAGAAAAGAAAGCAACTTCTATTGACGACATCTCATCTTTAGATCTAAAAACGTAGGTGACTTCTAATTTTGTCAAAGTTTCTAAAAAATATTGAGCATGTAGATTCTTCTTCTTCTTCTCCCTCCTTTGAGTTTTATAATTTGTCACAATCACATTACCAAGTGTTTGGTGCCGAAATGTTGTGGTCTTTGAATCGTATTATGCATTTCTATATTTTAGCAATTATTCTCAATTTACATGATAAGGCTTCATGTTCAGTCAACTGCTGGCAAATTCTCCTAGAAACTAAATGGTTGTTCTCTGCATAGCCAACATTTTGTATCTTTTAATCTGAGCATCTTTGAAACAGGTTTTGTTTTCATAAGTGCAGTTAACAAGTTTTGCCATGGTAACTTTGAGTCTTACGGTTGGACCTGATCATTGTAGGAACATTAAGTTGGTTTTGTAGTGAACATATTGTATATATAAGAATGTGCTTTGGTGATTTGAAGGATGAAAAATATGGGTAGTGAGTGGGCAATTTCGTTCTAATTCACTTTATAATCAATAAAACTTTATCTTTTTTTTTGGTATAAGAAACAAAATTAATCCTTTCAGATGTTGCAATTCCTTGTTTATTTCGTTTTCAGCATTTCGGTTCCTTTTCATGCTGAAATGTGATAATTTGAAATACTTATGAATTTGTTAATGCGCTTAGCTTTAGCTTGAAGGGTTAAAGTAGCATGACTGACTAGACTAGTAAAATGCCACTATCAAATAATCAACAACAACAACATAGCCTCAGTCCCAAATTAACTGGGGTTGGCTACACGGATCAAACTTTTCTATTGTGCTCGATTAATTGCAATTGATGGTGAGCTTTTCAAATGATTCAAATCCCTCCTAATTAATGCATCTCATGTTAACTTTGGTCTGCCCAAAGTTAAAAAAATATCAACAAAGCTAAAAAAAATAAATATCAACAAAGCTTGATTTTCTTCTTCACTTCCCTTTGAGGCTTACTCATGTCATGCCTTTTCGTATTGTTTTTGGTTGTGTATTAGTTTTTAATGTTGTGCTAAAGTTGGCTGTATCAGGGTGAACCAGCTTCCCACATGCGAGAATTACTGATCTTTAGATGGTTACAACATAAAAGACTCTTTAGATTATTGACACGTTATTTTAATCTTTATCTGTATTATTGATTACAGAGGAATTGAAATTACTGAAGCATTGCGACTACAAATGGAGGTTCAGAAACGGCTGCATGAACAACTTGAGGTACAAAGTTGATGCTTCTAAAAAATACTATTGCACAAGTTGTAGCTGCAAAATTTGGAAAAACACTATAGCCTCTAGGAATGATCATCATGAGAACCTTGCTCTGTCATGAGCGAGAGATGCTTGGCCTTTTGGTCATTAAAAATGGCAAAAAAAAGTAAACTCAACTTATGCTATGCCATATTGATCATATTCTCGTCTTTTATACCAGAGGTATGAATTGTTGTTTTCGATCCTTCAACTTGCTCGGGCAAAGATCAAAGGCTGACTAGTGTAGTAATAAAACCACGCAGCCTAGTCAAATTTATTGTTCGTTTTGATACTGTGCAACGGGGGTGATTTGTGATCGACATGTTCCTACTAAGTTAAAAGGAAAATTTTATAGGACCGCAATTAGGCCAGCTATGCTCTATGGAAATGAATGTTGGGCGGTAAAACAACAACGATTACATAAAGTGAATGTAGCAGAAATGAGGATGCTTAGGTGGATGTGTGGTAAAACTCGTAAAGATAGAATAAGAAATATAGAAATTCAAAGACAAGTAGGAGTAGCACCAATTGATACAAAGATTAGGGAAGGGCGGTTGCGATGGTTTGGTCACCTGCAAAGACGGCCTACAAATGCCCCAACTAGAAAACTTGACTCAATAGAAACTGTAGAAATTCGACGAGGTAGGGGTAGACCAAAGTTAACATGGGATGCATTAATTAAGAGAGATTTGAATGGTTTGCAAAGCTCACCATCAATTGCACTTAATCGAGCACAATGGAAAAGTTTGATCCATGTAGCCGACCCGAGTTAATTTGGGACTGAGGCTATGTTGTTGTTGTTTGTTGTTGTTGTTGTTTGATACTGTGCAACTGTGAACTATAGGAGCCACACAAGGGATATGCCTCGGAAAGTTAGAAGATTATAACTTGTGAACTATAGGAGGCACAATTGAATAACTTGTAGGTCTAAACCACTACAACCAAGGCAATGGTTGGTATTCGAATTTATTTTAAGGCTTATAGTTGCTCTTAGGCATTCACTTTCACGTCGGAGACACATTAGCTTGACAGTGGCCTGGTGATGCATTCGTTTTTATTTTATATTCTTATATTTCACGGCCTCAAAATAAATATTATCCAAAATTGTTTTAGAAATGTAAAGGAGAAGCAAAGAAGAGAAGCAAACTGGAATTTTGAATTTTAGCGTCAATTGAAGAATTCTGAAAATTATAGCCCTAATTTTATTTTTTCTGTAGGTTCTAAACTAAGAAAAAATAGACTTCACTGGTCTTTGACTCACATAAAAATTACTGTGAAATTTGTCAAGATAGTTTGTGCTTTGCTAAGACCAGGCAATGTCCAGCAATATGATATGCTCAAGGATTACAAACCATGCATTTTGAGTCCATTTTTCTGATGTGAAAGTTGTGTATCCTGGCAACTTTTTTATTGGGCACTATACTTTCTGAGATAGAACTGATAACATGGAATGGATCACATGAATTGTTGTCATGCAAGGAGATGGTACCATTCTTTAGGTTGAAATTTGTACCAGAAGTTTTAAGTTTCTTGGTTTGAGATTTTTTTTTTGTTTTTTATAAGATGCTTTGAGATGTTAATATGACCTACTATGACAGCAGATGGTCGATGATGATTGTTTTCTCCATTACGGATTGATTTTGTTGTTTAAGTTGTGTGAACAATCCGAAAAATCGGCTTTAGATATCTGGGTTTTGTTCTTTCAGAATCGGGTTGCTAACTTGCTATCTTAGGCTGATCGACTATGCATGCCCTCTCTCTATTTTATTTTACCTGCTGCAGATTCAGAGAAACCTACAGTTGAGGATTGAAGAACAAGGGAGATATCTCCAAAGGATGTTTGAAAAACAATATAAAGCAGGCGGCGACAAGTCTCCATCAACTCTGGAGAAACTCTCCACTCCGTCTTTGGATCCAACGCAGCAGTCCCCTACAAAGAGAGAATCGTCAGGGAAGGATAATGCCGAGGCGGGTAGCAGCTCCACCTATACAGATCTAACTCAGGAGGAAAACACTCAGAAGTTGGACAAGAAGCAGGAATCCGACGCCAAAGCCGCAGAGAGTCTCGAACCCAATACCGAACACGAGTCCCATTCTCCTCCTGCGAAGCGAACCAAAGTTGAGGACAAGACTACTGCATGTACCCAATAATGAGTAGACTGTGTTTTTGCTATTCGGGCTCTCGGTATGCGAGAACACCTCCCGATTTGGAGGAACTCTCATGGGTGTTAGGTGTCCAATGTGATTACCCATTCTTAGTAAATAAATGAGTCATGAGTTTGTTTATTATGTATGCTGACTTGTTGATTAGAAGATGAAGGCATATTGAGCATTATATGGTATAGACTGATGAAATCAAATTGTACATGCTCATGGAGAGACATCTTTTGTAACAGTGAAACAGTAATTTCATTGACTTGTTAACTTATAATGGGTATTCTGGGAAGCTTTTTAACATTTTTATCTAACTAATTATGTTTAAAGCTTACTTGTATGTGCTATTCTAGCAGTATTTTTCCAAATTAGTTGGGTCAGCTGCGTACTCTTCCACTCTGCATGGTATGCTTTTTACGTCTTTAAAATCTTTCTTAATCAATGCATACTAAATTATAACATGACGCTCAATTAAAAATAAAAATAAAAATGAAGGGATTAATTCTTAGTGGTTAGTACCTCGAGAATCTATATATATATATATATGTAAGTCAAAGAAGAGCGAAAGTTTTGTGTGCTCTCTCCTTCCAACATTTCATTTTTAGGATTTTTTCAATTTTTCAATTTTAAGATATTTATTTATTTGCGTTATTTAATATTTTAAGATATATTCATCTCTTCGTGTTTTTGAACAACGAAAAATTCAACCTTGAACGACCAAACAACGGTTTAATTAATGAAGGGTTTCTTCCATGTATTAAGTCTTTGTTTCGAATTTTACACATTCATTTGGTCACCACAACATTATTTATACTAATTAGGGCACAAAATCACAATTAAATTTATTTGAATTTTTTTCTTAGTTAATGAAGGGTTGTTTCAATGTAAATTAATTTATTAACTTTCTTTTAAAGTTTTTATAACTTCTGCGCAGAGTGCAAGAAATCGAATAGTTATAGATTAAGGTTGATAAGTTACATCAAGCTATAAGCTAACAACAAGTATAGATTGAAGCTAGGTTACAAAGTATTTAAACAAGGAATCTACTCTGATAACCAATTGGCTTCTAAGCTTGTTTCCGTTCAATATAACCGATGCAATAACAAAGTTGTACTTTTCGAGATGCCCCTAACATTCAGGGCCAACGCTGGGTATGGGCGGGGAGGGCGGTCGCCCCAGGCCCCCACCCCAACCCAAAGCCCCCTAAATGATGCAACTTGGGTTTGTTGGGTTACTGTTAGAGTAGCATTTTTGAACACATTTGTTGGGGTTCATTGAAAATTCATTATTATATGCAAGCACACGTCTCAATACGTGTTGAGTGGATTCTAGCCACTCCATATTAAATGTACGTAAAAGAATAGTTAATTATAGTAGTATTTTTTAAAACTCAATTATAGTAGTTAACTAAATATTTTTTAAAAAAACTTAACAATAAGTGCAAAAAGCTCACTATTTTAATTACACTAAATCAAGCGAAATGGAGTTTGATTTATGTAGCCGATGCAACTAATTTATGATTACAGCTTTGTCGTTCTAACAATATGCACAAAAAAAAGATTAGTTTAAGGAAGTCAAATATAAATCCTTAAAAAAGGAAGTCAAAATATCGAGGCCTCAAATTTTTATTTCGCCCTAAGCCTCCAAAGTCCAAAGTAACAGACCCAGCCCTGCTAACAATTAATATGTCAAGTCATGAGATCAAATCCCATCATCTTGTTGGGGAAATATGGACCCAAGTATTGTTAAGATTAAACCCACTTCGAACGCGCTAAACACGCAACGAAAATACACAATGAAACACTTATCGATTTATTCGCTTAATAATAGAAAACATTTACATTCAAACTTTCCAACATGGTCCACTAAGGCACCACATGTGCACACTCAAAGCACACGCTACTATGTCCTTTATATAGAACACAAACTCTTAATTCCTTACAAACTTTCAATTCCATTCAAACATAAATACTTTTAAAACAATCAAATCCTACTAAAACTCAAATTTACTAATTAAATATAAACTAAAATACTAACTCGGACGGGTTGGCCTAACGGTAAAGGCGCGCTTGAGATTATATGGTAGACGTATAGTCCTGAGTTCGATCCTCCGCTTGTCGAGAAAAAAGGCCCGGATACACAGAGTTATAAAAAAATACAAATTAAAAAGACTAAATCCTAAGTAAATTAAGAGATGAAGTTTGAGCAAAAACACTGAACAAATACAGTCCACATATCCGTTAAAGGCGACTATACAAAGAAGAACGTAAGTTTGGACACATACACTTGTCAGCAGCCGGGGTGATACATCGGGATGTGTATACGCGTATCTCGAGGTGGAAAATCAACGCACCTTTTTTAAGAATAGAAATTCATTGGAGGGGTTCGTGGATTGATCGCCATCAACGAACGCCTGATCATCATCATCATCGAGGATGTTGTTTCAGGTGGGAGGGCAGGGGAGTCGTCCGACCTTCTTCGAGATGGCCGCCGCGCAGCAACTCCCGGCGAGTCTCAGGGCCGCCCTAACCTACTCCATTGGCGTAATCCCTCTCTCTCTCTCTCTCTATCGCAATTCAGTTCAATTAGGTCAAAACCAATGGTTCTTGTTGTTGATGGTGTTGTTGTAGGTTTTGGCGCTGCGAAGGCCGTTCCTCCACAAAGTCTTAGACTACGAGGACGAGTTCTTCGCACTCCTCATGCTCGTCCTCCAAACCCACAGCTTGCGCACCACAGGTTTCTGAATTTTCATGCCCTAATTCAAGCAAACAGTGCTGACTATGAATTGTTGATGAAAACGTTAATACCCGTTCTTGGCATTGTTTAGCTGTTTTGAATTTGGGGATTAGGGCACGAATTATTGGCGTTGTAGAGCTGTAGCAGGTCAATTCTTCGATTTTGCTAGCAAGTGTACTGCATTATCTCGCTCGATTTACTGCAATTAATGGTGTGTTTTCCAAATAGTTTAAATCCCTCTTAATTAATGCGTCCCAATTAGCTTCACGGTCGAATTTATTATTTTGAAAAAAAAAACTTTTTTTTTTTTTTTTTTTTTTTTTTTTTTTTCTTTACTGCGAAAAAACAAGTACCATGAATGTTTTGGTGTTTATGAAGCCCTGTTTGGTTGCAATAAAAATGTTGGTAGCTGTTCTTCGATTTCACCAGAAATTGTATTGCATTATTGAGCTGTTTTTGGATTTGGGGGATTAGGGCATGAATTATTGGCATTGTAGAGCTGTAGCAGTTCAATTAACAAAACAACAACTGCGGCTGCATAGCCTCAATTCCATAATTAGTTGGGGTCGGCTACATGGATCTAACTCTTCCATTGTGTTCGATTTACTGCAATTGATAGTGTGTTTTCCAAATCAGTTAAAACCCTCATAATTAATGCATCTCAAGTTAGCTTCGGTCTACACCTGCCTCGTCAAATTTCTTAGTTTTTTTGAGTCGAGAGCAGTTAAATTCCAATAAATAAAGGAAAAAAAGACCTTTTTTTCTTACTGCGAAAAACAATACCATGAATGTTTTGTTGTTTATGAAGCCCTGTTTGGTTGCAGATGCTTCTTTTGCTGAAACATTGTATGGTCTACGGAGAAGAGCAGTGAAGATTAAAATGACCAAAAATCGTCCTGGTATGGAGTTGACTGATAGAGTTCAGCACTCTGGACTTCAGAAGCACCAAAAAGTTCTCTCGGTCGCATTTATGGTAAATACTCTCCTCGTTTACGTCTGAGTTTAGATATAGTACAAAGTTGTTTTTTTGATTACTGTTCGTGGAACTGGCATTTATATCAATTTAATTTCTATATCTAAACTCAGACGTAAAGAAGGAGAGTATTTACCTTTGCAATGTGACAACGTATTGCAGAATAGAATGCAATTTCATCTTGTTACTTAATAGTTACTAACTTACTATGGTTTCAGATTTGCTTCTCTCTGTGAACATTCATTATTGCCTTTGCAACTTATGCACTGTTCTCGGAGAATGATTGATTATCAAGATTTAGTGGTTAGGAGTATTGTTTCTGAGCATTGATTGCAAGCCATACTACTATGGCTCCTCGTATTCTCTCTAAATGTTGAATCAAATCTTTTGACAAAGTGGTGGAAGGCTCACCTGAAGTGTTACAAGTCCTCACGATTTGGCTAGCTATGCTTTATAGGAGTCAATGTTGAGTGGTAAATATTATAAATTATTAAAGCACATAATCTTTTGCCTTAAATTGAGCCGAGTAGAAGTGTTTACTCCATGTTGTTGACCCCAATTAGCTTGGGATTCAGGCTTTGTTGTTGTTTCATGTGATGTGTTTTTTCTTGCAACTAATGAAAATTAGTTTCTCATGAGATATATGTCCAACGTGTGTCTCAAGTTTGCAAAACCGCGACACTCAAATCATCCAATACACCTTACAACGACAACAACAACAACAACAACAACAACAACAACAACAACAACAACATAGCCTCAATCTCAAACATAGCCTCAATCTCAAATAAGCTGGGGTCTGCGACATGGATCAAACTCTTCCATTGCGCTCGAGTTAATGCATCCAATGCAGCACGTCACTAGGTGGAAACTCGCCAACGTTTATATATGTTTAATCATTTTCATAAAGAGTGACAAAAGTTTTACGTCGGCTGTTAGCGTATCGCAACCCTCCCTAATTTTCTAGGAATGGAAAATGGGTTAGAGTGAGTGAAAGTTTAATGTCATTTAAGACTTTGATCACTTATGATTTCAAACTAATTCAGGGAAGTCTAAGTCAGTGTGGGAGATTTTTGAAAAAAATTGACATTATAGAGAAGTACAAAAAAAAACCTTCTGCGCTTAAGTTTTGAGTTCTTTGCGTTACTATCAATTTCTTGGCTACCGAACCCAACTAATTTGGGATTGAGGTTTTGTCATATCAATTTCTTGGCTGACCCCGTTATCGGTTTTTCCTGGGAGTTTGGTCCCTATTATGTCTCATACTCTTGTTTAAAACTAATTCTGATAAGATTTTTGCCTTTACATAGCAAATGGGAAGATAAAACATTTGTGATCTTATCATTTTTGAATTGCATCTAAGAAAGCTCCATTGATTAGCAAAAGAGAAAATAAAAGTAAAAGAGGGAAAAATACTAGTGGAGAAATAATTTAAAGGCAGTCATATATTAAGATGGTCTTTTATAATTTGCTTCTTTGATTTATGATCTTAGTTATATTGCTACAAGAGATGGTTTAGTGATGGTTTTGTTGCTGAGAACCCTATAAAGAATGTCTGGACTATTGACATTCTCTGTGATCTATGTTTGAATAGGTTGTTTTGCCATATTTCAAATCAAAGTTGCATTCAATCTACAAAAGAGAAAGGGAAGCTACACTTCAAGCTAGTTTATGGGGTCCTGGAGATATAAGATTCGATGATGTTGATCCGCTTGACAATGGTGAAGCTTCTGTTGACTCAATGGGAGTTTTGACTGCAGAAACTTCAAGCTGGGAACGTATCAGAAAGAGGACCAAGGCAATTATAGGTGCCTTTTACCCATGGTTGCATGCTACCAATGAAGGTATATTTCCATTTTTATTTTTTTTTTTCCAAATGACTTTATGACCTATTAAAGCATTGAAATTTGATGGAGTCTTTTACATCGGCATGGTGTTGGATCTGCTCAGTGAGTAAGTATGGCTATGACTTATGAGTTTAAATATAGTAGGGATTTTCCTATACTTGAGGTGTTGTGGACCTCTAATACTGCAAAAACTAGTGTTTTTGAAGGAATTGGAATAGAACAAAACTTGCGTGAACTGTTGGATTTTCACTCATAGAGTTTTATCAATGAAGAGCACTGTTCCTAATAGATTGTTTATCTGTAATGGGGATTGCATTGTTAGTGATAGGAGAAATATATTTTCAGTATTGCACTTCTCTAAACATTCCTGCCATCTGGATTTGATTACTCTATTGCTACCCATATATAGAGTAATCAAATCCAGATGGCAGGAATGTTTAGAGAAGTGCAATACTGAAAATATATTTCTCCTATCCCTAACAATGCAATCCCCATTACAGATGAACAATGGAAAAGTTTGATTCATGTAGCCGACCCCAGTTAATTTGGGATTGAGGCTATGTTGTTGTTTGTATTGCTACTCATATGCTAGGACAGTGAAGTTTCATCTTAGCCTCCTTCGCCCCGACCAAGATTGCCTCCGCACCTGTAGCATTTGTGGTCAGCCTCCTCGATATGTATTGATTGTAAGGCAGGTTGACGCAGCCTCCAACCGGGGAGTGTTAAAGTACCGCTTACTAGTAACTGTATAGTAAACTTGCTTGCAGTTCATGCCATATGCACTATTTTGGAATTCTTTAGCCCCGTCTGAGTCATGGGAGCTTCTTGCATTTTCTTTCCGCAAAGTAAACAGGGATAATTTCATTTTCTGCCTGCCGTTCTTCAGTCAAATATATCCATCAGAAGGTGAACTGTAGTTCCTTGCTCAAATAATTTTGTGGATTTAAATGATAAAATATCGAACTAGTTTAGGTGAAGTTGCAATTGCTTCATATCCTTTTTCTTGTTGTTGGTGAAATTTGTAGTTCTTCATAAGTGGATACAGAGCTTTTGGATGGTTTTCTGTGAACTTTAGAGTTAGAATTATTAGTTAAGAAGACATGCTATTTTCTAGTGATGAATGCCCATTCTATAAAAAAAATATCTGCATTTCATGAGGCTTTTCTTCAGTTTCGGTATGTTTTTTTTGCGGTTTTATCTGTTCTTATCCTCCTATCTTAGCTTGGTTGTTGCTGGTACAGGATTAGCATTTGCATACCAGTTGCTGTACCTATTGGATGCTACTGGCTTCTATTCTCTTGATTTGCATGCTCTTGGAATTCATGTCTGCCGTGCAACTGGACAGGAGATAGTATGAATTTATGATCTCTTTCTTTTATTTATGTTGCTAGCATTTTGTGTATTTTGTTAGTCTTATTCTTATACATATTGTGCTAATCTTATCTTCTGTATTGTGTATATGCATGTTATCATCTGTTTTGCTAGTATGCTTTTATCATTTTCTATTTTTAGTACAAGTCAAATAGCATGTTGTTCTTTTTTTGTTAATGGTTATCAAGCCCCTGCTCTAATACAGTATCCAGGAATGAAAGAAGAAGTTCCTTCTTTCTCGCATTCACTTTGTTTTTTCTTCATTGGCTTTTTCTTGTTTTTGCTCAAGGTCAGGTTGGCATTTTCATGTATGCTATACATGTGGTTGTGTCTCACAGGAATGTGTGAAAAGCTGAAATGTTTGCCAGTTTTTAAAAATCTCAGTACTATAAAAGTCATATAGCTAGCCGAACTTAGCATGCCTTTCCACGTATTTTGATTGTAATATATTTTAGGAATTGTTGTATTTAGTCCGTCCAGTATACTGTTTTTTCTTCTACTTTTTTTCATTATATAGCCTTTTTATGGGTAATTTGGGACTGAGGCTATGTTGTTGTTGTTGTTGTTGTATAGCCTTTTTATGGGTGAGCAAGTCTGGCAGCTTCATTGTCCTTCATTCTTTTGATCTTGATAAAGGCCATGTTTGGTTCAGTTTATTCTCTTGCTTATCGCTGATGTGTCACTCAATAAGCAACTTTTGTACCGTCTGGTTTGTATTTTATGTTTTTTGCGATTGGTCGACATGGCAACCAAAACTACCATAATAAGTGCGATCCTCAAAAGCATCTTCCTACATGCTTTTTGCTTTTCATAAGTACTTATCATGTCATCAAAGCATAAGCTAAAGTAAAAGTTAAACCAAACAGAGCCAAAAAGTATTCCCACTGCATGGATTTTGCATTTTTTTTTACACTAGGTTGCGAAGATTTTAATGTTTAGTTTTTCTATTAATGAGACTCACTGCACTTTGCTGTCGTCATTTGATGTCAAGGAAGATGGACAATTCATCCAAAATTTCGAATATGAGAAGCCGTGAACGGGAGAGACTTCGAGGGCCTCCTTGGTTGAAGGTATGTATGGCATCTACTTTGGAATCATTTTTTTTTTTTTTTCTGTTAATATAAATATATTTGCACCTTGACTCTCTCCATATATATATTTGTGGTGTTTGTACATAGGCATTGCAGAGTATGTTACTCAGCTGTATGTATACCTCTCTGGATTATGCACAAACTGGTCTGATTGCAGCAGTGTTTTTCTTCAAAGTAAGTATTCCAGTTGCTATTCTTTAAGCAATTGCAAGATGTACTATATTTTGCAATATTCTATTGCATATGAGATTATCGATTGACAGTTTTAGAGACTTCGCCGCTTGCTCAGCAATGGCTACAGTTTTATAGAAACCTCTTGGGTGAAACGGACTATATTTTGGATGATATGGGATGGGAAAAACCCGATACTTGTTTCTTAAACTGTTGCAAGTTAATAGAAACAACGTGCATTCTTCTGCACTATTTATGTGGCGTGCAAGAGGTGAACCAAAATGGTCAAAACTAATTAATGGATAGACAAAACCTTTTTATTTGGGTTTGTTATATCAAAGAGTGGAAATTCTAAATGGCAGAAGCCTTTCACATCCGTAAATTCCATTATTGGGTAACTGGGTTACATCTTTCCCTGTTATCCTATCCTGTTTAAAGATTTCATGCTTCTGTTTTGCTCCGTTTTCATTTCCAAGCTAGGAAGGATCATATTAACCTTCCTTGAACTGAAAGACTGGTCATTTATGACGGTTGTGTCTGTTGGAGAAAATCAAAGAGAAGTAAAATTGAATAGAGGAGAGAAGAAAAACTGATCTATATAAAAGGAAGAAAAACAAGAACTGAAATTTGGTTCTTTTATTTCTTGATGCTGCGATCTGTATAAAAACAGATTTGCACGTGTATTTTAATACACTTAAGTAACAAGAACTAAAGTTGGAATAAAACTCTTATCCTAAAAAATAGAAACTTGTATCCTAATCTAACTTATCAACAATTAAAGGATAACTTAAAGAGCAAGAAACATAATAACGAAAAATAGATAATTGAATGTTGATGTCCCTAATACATTGCAGCAGTTAAAAGCAATATCGTTAATAGTGTCAATTAAGTTGTGTATTGTTCTTCGGATATCTTACATTGAGACATTTACCTTAACTTCTTACTCCCATTCATGAAATTGGCAATTGATGTTTCGTTTGACATCAACAAATTTCTGTGGTGAAAATGTTGGCAGATGATGGAATGGTGGTACCAATCTGCAGAAGAAAGAATGTCAGCTCCAACTGTGTATCCTCCACCTCCTCCGCCCCCACCTCCCAAGGTAAGAGCAGAATTATTCAGGTCCATTGATGTTCATTGAATGGCTTGCTTCACTTTATTTACTTGTAATGTTCAATTTTTATGACTTGCTGCTATGTTTTAAAAAAATGCGCTTTAGTCAAAGTAGCACCGTTAAGGGTCTATTTATCAGCTTATAGTCTTATTATGACAATTGTTTATGACTTGGCTTATCCAGGTTGCAGAGGGGGGGATTCCTCTTCCACCAGATCGAACAATTTGCCCTTTGTGCTCCCAAAAGCGTGTAAATCCATCAGTTGCCGCGGTTTCAGGATTTGTCTTCTGCTACACTTGCATATTCAGATATGTGACACAGGTAGGCATCTTTAGACCCTCGCTAAAGT
Organism: Stephania yunnanensis; assembly: GCA_039657365.1. NCBI lineage: Eukaryota > Viridiplantae > Streptophyta > Magnoliopsida > Ranunculales > Menispermaceae > Stephania > Stephania yunnanensis. The sequence goes on from CM077592.1 coordinate 46,422,604, forward strand.
TTATTTTTTCTCGTCTTACAAAATGAATCAGTTTTTCGATGTTTGACATCGGGTGCGGATATGATGACTGCAGTACAAGCGATGTCCTGTGACCTTGATGCCTACAACTGCGGATCAGATCAGGAAGCTCTTTCATGATTTGTAGGATTCACAACTCACATTTTAGAAATTTTGCAGCGCTCAATGACGATCCCATAAAAACTCAACCATCGACTTCAGCTTAGAAATCAAATAACACGAAACCGAGCTCTTTCCAGCTTTCTTGGCATCTGAAGCATGCTGAGTTTGGTGATTCTCAGAGCTCATTTTGAAGTCTTTCTCACTGTAGAATTCGATTTAGAATTTCATTTCATCCTATTGAATGAAATCGGGATGAAAAAGAAAAAAAAAAAAAACCTTTGTTAGCATTTCCAAATAAGTTGAATAATAATATTGTTATGTACAGTGGATGACAAAGAGAAGGTTGAGCAGTTGGCCTGCCTACCGAAAAGGAAAAAAGAAGGTTGTAGAATACAAAACAACAATGTAATAAGATTTTGGTGTGTTTGAAAGTGATTCTAAGAAAATAATGTTTCTTTTTTTCTGTCTTTTGTTTCATGTTGTAATAACATTTCACAACATTGGGAACCATAAATAGGAACTAGTTTAACAGATTTGTGATTTTTTTTTTTTTTTTTGTTTTTTTTTTTTGTTTTACATGCGATCTTGGTTGTGTTTGACATTCAACTAGCTGATAATCTAGTTGAAAAATAACATTATTTACGAGTTAAAAGTTCTTATATAAAAGTTCCTTGCCGCTACAAAGTGTTAAAAGTTCCTATATAAAAAAGATCTAATAATAAAAATAAACATAACTTTTACAAATTATATCTTATCCTAATTTTTGAAATTTATCAATTATATCTCAACCTTTAAAATTTATTATCGATTCTATCCTCAATTAATTTGGGACACTTTTTTCTTTTATAATATATGCCCACACATCATTCTCTTCAACTCTCTTGTTAGACCTTCAAGGATTTATTTATACATATGCTTTAGAACTCAAGTAATATTCATGGATAAATATTCAAATATATATATATATATATATATATATATATATATATATATATTGTTGTAAATTGAGTTGGAACTTGCTAAGAACTAGAGAAGGAAAATAGAAGACTAAGAACTTCTACTACTACAAACTACTACTACAAAGGAGAAGAGAAGAAATGAGATAGTTGGAATGAAAAGTTTTCATTCAACTTGGTGTGTGAATTACAATGGGGTTAACACCCTTTATATAGGTCATTTGGTGATGATGATAATTGTACTTATACAATGTGTACAAGTTATACATACACCACAAGTCATAGAACACATCTCAAGCAACATAGACAATACATGGAATAGTTGATGTACATTGGAGAGGATTACAAGTTACATGACAATACATGGATAAGTGATTATACATTGGAGTTGAATACAAGTTATGTAGAGTGTACAAGTTACATTCAATGTAGAAGTCATGTTTGATGTTACAATTCAATGTGAGAGTCATGCTTGACAATGTGATCATTCATAAGCTTGGTTAAAGGGTCATCCAATTTACAACACTCCCCCTTGGATGACACTTGCTGAGAGAATATGCCTCGTTAAAACCTGTACTAGAAAAACCTGTGGGAAAAAATCTAGTATAGGAAAAGAGTACAATGTTCTCGTCAATCTTGATTTGTAGTATAATATTATTGATTGCCTCATTAAAAACCTTGCTAGGAAAACCCAGTGGGACAAAACCAAAGCTAAGGAAAAGAGTGCAACACATTGATACACTTTGAGAGAATATATATGCCTCATTAAAACCTTTACTAGAAAAACCTGTGGGAAAAAATCTAGTATAGGAAAAAGAGTACATTGCTTTCTCATAAATTTTTTATACGGAGTATAATAATGTTAGGATTGCCTCTTTAAAAACCTTGCTAGGCAAATCCAGTGGGATCAAACCAATAGCGAATAGTGCAATACACTAATCAACCTTGATAAAGAGTTTTAGTATTGTTAGAATTGCCTCATTAAAAACTTTTGCAAAAAAAACCCAGTGGGATAAAACCATAGCAAAGGGAAAAAGGGTGTAATACACTAACCAATAACTCATTTTGATTCTCCCCCTCATGCTCACATGGGTGAGACATTTTGTGCATTTTGTTGCACATGGACATCGTTTTCTATATGAACCATTTAATGCTGAAGCATATGATTGTCACTCTTTTATATATAGTACTTGCATCAAGTAATTGATTCATAACTTTGTCACTACTGAATGATCCTTTGAACTTCAAGTTCATATTAATTTATACATGGATCATAATACAACAAATTTAATGCAATTTGATGTGTTTCAAGCAATTTCACGCAATTCCTTTAGAATTGGCTTATATCTCCCCATAATGGTGGGAAAACTGCTTCATCAAAGTGACAATTAGCAAAACTTGATATAAATAATTTCCCTATTAGGGATTCAAGACATCTTATAATATGATTAATGGAGAGTAAATCAATATACGTCTCCTATTGATTTGCCTTAAGATAATCTCCAGCTGAAAAAAATTCAGTTCGATAAAGGATGTCCGTGCGAATTTATGATATTTTCGCATTATTGATGATTATGGATAATCAAATAGATCTTTCCACATTATGAATGTCATTTGATTTATGACGACATTCGTTTTAACGTGTCTTATATATTTCAGAAGTTAAAGCCGAGAATATTATACTCAGATTAAATCATATATATAAGTTTTCTATTATTCTGAGTAGACTTCTTCTGAACAAGACATTAACAATAAAATTGTTATATTAGATATTGCCTGAACATTAGCCTCCGCTAAGTTCGAATTCGAAAAATATTCACTTTTGTACATGCATGTGTATCATGATACATAAGACATAAACTCATCACCCATAGTTAGGTCACAATTTAAGACATCTCGATGTGCTTGTTTTATTGAGTCATTTTCAATGATAAAATTCATAATATTTTGCCTTTGATTTTGAAGGCATGGTAAAGGTCACAAAAATATTCGGGTATAAATATGACAATATTTAGGCAAAATAGCCTTTCATATATGACCAAAAAAATGTTACAATTATGAGCGCTCATTGTCAATAATTATTTGTCCTTTGTAGTGGTGCACCACTTTTGTTCCAACTTTTGGTGGAATTGTCAATACAACCTTTATCTGATATTTTCACATTTTCCACGTCCATAAATTTATTATTGCGATCATGATCATTATATGCAACATATGCTTCTTAATTTGAAGGCCGAACTAATTGGACGAGAGCGATATTATATTTATAATATCTCATTATTTTATTCAGCTACCATGAGACAAGAAATCAATCCTTAATATTTATTGGATTGACGTGCGCACTCGATATTTGTTGCAGCTATAAATCGAGGCAGGCCACGTGACCTTATTTTTATTGTCTCATCAGTCATATTTTCACATAGCCTCAACATAGAGGTAATTAAAATTGTGGAATTATAATTAATATTTGACTGATTAAATTTTGTAGCATGAGACCCAGCCGCTCATTTTGAGCTTTTGGAGCATTACCCTTTTGGTATGTATATATATAACTCCATAAGGGGAAAATATACATATAGTGAAATATTCACTTTTCAAATCTCTAAATAGAAATTGGCGAATGATTATGTATAACACACAGTTTTGCATATATGCTTTATTCACAAATTGTAGTATCTAATTGTCATGACAAGTAATTCTTGTCGGTAATATAATAATGCAACAAATTCAACTTTGGTCGAATAATATTTTGAAAATAAACTTAATATAAAATAGTTTTTCCCTTTTTTATGTAAAAACATAACATATGATTAAATATATGTTAACAACTTGATTTGTTAATAAACAAAATGTACTATTCGTATGAGTTGGTGGGACAACCTCTAGGTTGGGTGGCGAGACATAGTCTACTTAATACCATGCCTCCTCGAACGGGATAACCCGCCTCCCTTTCAATGTCTAGCTTTACCGGGGACAAGGCTTACCTACTATCAACTCAAACTTATAACATCATTTGTATTATAAAATCAAGAATATAACAATAACTAATCGTTTGTAGTTTTAAGAGAAAAACTATATGTCACACATTGAATTTTGATTTCTGATGTAGAAGATCGTACGAGACGCAACTACAGAGCATACTTTCGCAATCGGTGACGTTATAATGCATAATATATGAATAAAGTATGCATAGATAAAAGGAAGCAACCATGATAATATAGAAGTAAATTGAACTTATTTAAATAACAAAAGTTATACCTTCTTAGCTTTGTCTCCTTAACAAGCCTTCTTGAACTTCAAGATCTCCTTAATGCTAGAGCAAGCTCGTGCTGATAACGTATTGTAAATTGAGTTGGAACTTGCTAAGAACTAGAGAAGGAAAATAGAAGACTAAGAACTTCTACTACTACAAACTACTACTACAAAGGAGAAGAGAAGAAATGAGATAGTTGGAATGAAAAGTTTTCATTCAACTTGGTGTGTGAATTACAATGGGGTTAGCACCCTTTATATAGGTCATTTGGTGATGATGATAATTGTACTTATACAATGTGTACAAGTTATACATACACCACAAGTCATAGAACACATCACAAGCAACATAGACAATACATAGAATAGTCGGTGTACATTGGAGAGGATTACAAGTTACATGACAATACATGGATAAGTGATTATACATTGGAGTTGAATACAAGTTATGTAGAGTGTACAAGTTACATTCAATGTAGAAGTCATGTTTGATGTTACAATTCAATGTGAGAGTCATGCTTGACAATGTGATCATTCATAAGCTTGGTTAAAGGGTCATCCAATTTACAACATATATATATATATATATATATACTTATGCTAGCTACTCAATTACATACATAATCTAATTAAGTACATATACTTCTTTTGTCAAATTAACAACTATGAACAACCTCTAATAAGTTTTAGATGTCATTTTCATATGTATATACACATAATTTTTAACTTACCATTGGTAATCTAAGAATAACTAAATTTGAACTAGAGTATTAATGTATCATTGGTTTATAAATTATTATTTTTGTGAGTCCTCATAAACTTAATTTATACATAAAGCTTAAAAGGTTTCGATATAAATTGATCAATGTGGGTGATCATGAAAAGAAAATTAGAGCATCTCCAATGAAAAATGTGGATTGTAGGTGCGGATCGATGCCACCTCCAATGGCGGATCTAGGGGCAGGAGGCGGTCGCCCCTACCCCTGGGACCCCCTATAGTACCCATACGTATTGTCAATTTTATTTTTTTTATTATGCCTAGTTTTTCATATAGTCGCCTCCCCTAAACCCGAGACCATATAAGTACCTTACTTATTGTCATTTTTTTTTGTCATGGTTAGTTTTTCATAGTAATATATTATTTTGTTTGAAAACCAAAAAAGTTAAGGTTGAAATTTGCCTTACCTAACAAGATTTTCTGATTCTGTCACTAGCCACGTCAACAACGTAGAGATGATGTCTATCTTAAGTAGCATGAATAGACATTGAAGTTCAAAAATGCTCTCCAATGGTCAATTTGGATTGCATTTTCTATTTTTAAAATTTTGTTGTTTTTTCTATATATTTTATAGAGAATTGCCGATGTGGCCATGGATTGCACCGTCTAGACGCAGACATTGAGAATATGCATTGTCTATTTTTTTCACGCCACGTCAGCTGCACATTCGAAATACACAATTGCATTGGAGATTATTTTTTTGAGTCAAGCTATGTGCACCCCGCATAATGATCAGGGCACCTAGCAAAAATTTTGTGCAAATTGGTTTTCGAAGGAAATGTCAAAAATGCCCTCTCAAACCCAACAATTCACTCACGATTGAAAACTTATCCTTCCGCGCACCCCACCTTCAATCCTTCAATTTTTTCACAAGTGCAATCGATCACTAGCCGTGCACATACGCGGAGTTTAATGAACTCAATTGACCAACTTTGAAGGAGTCAATAATGTTGATTTGTATTGTAGGGTTTGTTAGATTTGGTACGTTTGCATCACTGTTAATGTATAATGAGTGAAGAAAAGGAGTGAGAGGCGGACGTAGAAAAAGATAAAGTTTTTTTTTCTTTATTTTTTTTATTTTTTTCATTTTTCAAACTGTACAAGGGACGCGAAGTGATCAGCCTCACATGACCGAGACACTACATAAGGTCTCGGTTGTATTTAGCCGACACTTTTGCATGAGTTTCGGACTAAAGCAATTGAAACCATATGTATGTACTTTGTGGTACTAGTCACGATCATTGGGTACCGAGACTTGAGGAATAGTTTCATACATGTGCAACTAAGGCTGCATGCTGTTTCTCGAACTTATGGGACCGAGACAGTCATGGCGCCTTGAGAAACAAATGGGGTGCCCTGATCAGGTGTGGTGCTCATTTTTGAACAAAGGGGCAATTTGGAAAACTTGACGCGGTGCCCTTAGAAATTGATTGGGTGCCTTGATCATTGGGGTGCCCTGAGAAACAGCTGAGGTGCACATAGTCGCACTTTTTTTTTTTTTCAATGTTTATTCAGTCCTTGGTGGCGCACATCCACATCCAATCCACATTCCCATTAAGATGCTTTTAAAAGATCAAGTTGATTTTGAAAAAAAATTATTCCAAATTAATTGTGGATATAATTGATAATAAATTTCAAAAGTTATTATATAATTGATACAATTTATAAAGGATAAGACATTTTCCATCATTAGATCTATACAAAATAATATCATCTTATAACATCATGAAAGTTTCCAACATTTAAGGCATCACATCATTATTGTATGAACTATCTTTACAAATTAATTGTTAAACAAATACTTTCTTTTTTTGAAAATTATGTCTAGCTTTTTTAGTCCAGCTATGTGCACCTCGGCTCTTTCTCATGGGCACCCAACCTATGTCTCAGGGCACCCCGTGAGGTTTACTAAATTGCCCCTAAATTGAGAAACAAACACCCCGCTCCAAAAAATCAATCCCGAATTCGAAAGTGTTGCCTCCAAGCCTTTGTTTCATCTACATAGCCAACAATCTATGCATTCCCTTCGATTTGAAGGTCGAAGCTGTTGTTTGGTGGGTTCCTCGAGTTTGTGGAGTCATTTGCAGCCTAGGACGAGGGCTCGTTGTGTAAAGGTCGTGGAAGAAGGTATTAGAAGTGGTGGTGTTGTTTCGAGATCAAAAGAATGTTATTGTGTATTTTCCATGAATTTGAATTCCATTTGGTTGTTTTGCATAGATATTCACCTTGTTGTATGAATGTAGGGTTTGTTTTGCAAACCCATATTGATGCGTCGTTTTGAAACAATGAGGTATAATTATTCTTCTAAGTTTAGTTTCCTACAAAACAATGATGCATGTTGCATATATTTCTAAGTTTTGACAATTTATTCTACTGTTTGTTTGATTTTTGCAGCATCGCTCATTGCTTAAGGACATTAATCATGGGGCTCAATTACTTGAGTGAGACTTGCAGTCTTACCATCCCGACACAAAAGGCCTGCAGAGCTCATTTAGAGGTTCGGGTTGATGTCACTCATAGATTGATTCTATAGGAAATGCAACAAGGAGCTAATTTCGGCATTCGTTGAGAGGTGACAGTTAGAGACGAATACATTTCATCCGCCATTAGGTGAAATGTCCATCACCTTGAAGGATGTGAGTCTTCTTTTGAATATCCCGATCGCCGGTAATGTGGTAGCGGTGGAAAACTTTACACCGAGGAGTCTCGCACGGAGGCGATCAATTTAGTTTCAAAGCTCATCGGGATTACTGTTGAAGATGCAGAGGAAGAGGTGAACATCACAAGAGGGCTCACGGTTAGGAAGTGCTGGTTAAAGAGTATATGGTGTCCCAAAGCGAAGCCAAGCACTTACCCGAAGGGGGAATGCACTGTAGGTGCATATTTGTTGTACCACTTATCGTGCACTCTTTTTGCCTATAAAAGTGGATCACGAGTCTCAATTGACTTGCTCAAGCTTTTGGAGAATTTGGATGAGGTTGGAAGCTATGCAAGGGGTGCAGCTGCCTTGGCGTACCTTTACCGACACCTTGGGTCCGCAACCGGGGTGGAGGTTGTTGGCTTTTGGGGTTCATACACAGAAAAAACTAAAAACAAATTTTGAAAAACCCCAACAAGATAAAAAATAAGTTCCATTAAACAAAATCTACGAAAGTAAATCGTACTTTATTCCGTGATTTTCTTTTGATTGTTCGATTTTCAAGACGTTCAAGTGTGCGTCCTCTATCAAGAATTCACACACGAACGATGACCACAATTTGGAGTGCTAGCCCCAAGAGAGATTGAAAAATGATTTTTCTTTCTCTCCTAAATCTAAAGAACTTGAAAAATTGTAAAACGATTTTATTTTTTATTTTTTAGGGATCTACCCTTTATTTTATATGTGTATATATGCCATCACTTAAAATCCTATTCATGATACAACTATTGTATTTACCCAGTTTAAGAAAATTACATATATGTCTTTATTAATAAATTATCATATAACAAATCGTAAAGGTTTTTATGTCGTGAGTTTTATCATATAAAATTCATTACTCTGGACCAATTGAAATTGTGCAAAGCTATTCTTTGTGTGCGACCCAATAGGTTCATGCGGCGTTGGCAGTGAACCAAAAATCATTTTGGTAAACAAGTCATAAGGGGACTCTAACAAGACATTATGACTACCCAAGTAGCATGAATATCAACATCGATACAACCTAATTAATAAAATATATCATATCCTTTTGTCATGCAATATCATTTGATTAAACATAAGACATGGAAAATCACCCTTAATGTTCAATCGTATTAGTCTTGATCTTTAGGTAAACTGAAAACATCCAAGTGACATTGATCATATCAACCCACATGGAATTGGCCATTATCAATCTATCTTATCGAGGGATCCATTGATATATTTTTATCTTAACTCAATTCGCATTTGTTCATTTTTTTCGAATGTTGTTGTTGAATTGTGCACTAGTAATTCTTACTTGTTGTGATTGTTGTTTTTGCTCCGTAGAGATAGGTATACGACCACTTTAAATTTCAGCTCGCCGCGCCGAACGCGAAATACATCGACCATGTCTAACCTCATGTTTCTAAATGGATACGGAAACATGAGACTGTTGCAAACGTGGATAAGTTAGCTTCTATTTGGAGGACACTAGATAGGTTGCGGCCTAGTGAGGTGTGTTACTATCATTAGTTATTCAATTTTAAATTTCAAGGAACTCATTATAACTTGTTCCTTTGATTGGTGTAGGTGACTTGGGATCCGTACGTGGATGTCATACCCGATGGTAACGTTTAGTCGGTGGCCTTCTATTCCAGTACAATTAAGTACATAGACATTGTGGAGCCGTATCATTCGAAGCGGTTCCTAAGACAGCTTGGTCATGTCCAAGACATACCGGACCCTCCTTACCGTCTTCTTAAAGTCGTCCGAGGACTTTCTGTGCAAAAGTATTCGGTTAAGTACGCCATTTGAATTAGAATTAGAATTGTTTTTCTTCCTGTTCAGTAACATATCAGGATAGAAGAATCTACCTGTTATCATATCCAAAAAGGTAGGTAATAAAATGTTGTTATGTGCAATAGATGGCAAAGAGATAGAAAGAAATTTTATAATCCTAAAAAAGAAAGTAATTCTAGAGAAAATAAGGTGTTCTTGTTTTTTTTCTTATTAATTTCTTTTTGATTATAACTAATTCTTACATTTAAAAAAACTATTTTCATTCTATTTTATTTTTATCCTTTTTTTAGCCTCTTACTGTACCACAACAAGTATATTGCACTTCATAAGATGCATCGAAAAATTATTCTTGAAGAACTAAGATGGCAAATCATGCTTTTGCTTTTGAAACGAGCACCCACCAAATTTTGGCTCCGACCTCTGGTTTGCAAGTCATTATGTTTGATGACATTTTAAAAAAGTGAAACCTTTTCCATATCGCTTTAGCATCCGTTGATTTAACGTAACGATAAAGACAAGCAAACATCCGATGGACATCGAGATGCATTTCTTTTAATATCTCTATTCTCATCGAACGGATCTCAGCGTCTGAATCCGAGTTTCTCTTAATTTTTAAATGTAGAGACTCGGAATGCAGAATTCCTCTTCACTTGTTAGGGTTGAAGAAAAAGATTGGAAGAGTCGAAGAAGACGACAATGGTGGAAACAGAGATGGAATCGAGCGGCGGCGTAGGAGAAGTGAGCGGCGAGACTCAGATTCCGCACAGATTGGAGAGAAAATGGACGTTCTGGTTCGACAATCAATCCAAGACCAGACAGGGCGCCGCATGGGGCACCTCTCTTCGCAAGCTCTACACCTTCGACACCGTTGAAGAGTTCTGGTGGTCGGTCCTTCTCAATCGCATAAAGTTTCGGTTTTTACGCTTCTTCGATGCCCCAATCGTATTGGGTTTTCTAGGTTTCGTTTGATTCGTCAGAAATCTCAAGTTTTGAATTATTAGGGTTTCTGCTTTTGAACGATTTGGGGGTTTTTGTGATCGAACTAGCTTGATTTGGTTATCTCTCAATCGTATAAAGCTTCAGTCTTTACGGTTCTTTGATGCCCCAATCGTATTGTGTTTTCTAGGTTTTCGTTTGATTCGTCCGAAATTTCAACTTATGAGTTATTGGGGTTTCTACTTTGAAGGATTTGGGGGTTTCTGCGACCGAACTAGCATGATTTGGTTCTTCTCTCTCTTTCAATCGCATAAAGTCTCAGCCTTTACGGTTCTTTGATGCCCGAATTGTACTGGGTTTTCTGGCTTTTGTTTGATTCATCGGAAATCTCAACTTTTGAGTGATTAGGGTTTCAGTTTTTGATTTGATGAAATAACTTGTCTATTCTTGTTGACGAGGTCTGATTTGTCTAATTTTTTTGTGGGATTTTCTGTAATTTGATTTCTTTGTTGATCTCTAGTTAATGACCTAAAATTGGGTTTTGTGGGTTTGTGTTTGATCCCATCAGAAATCTCAACTTTTTTAATTATTAGTAGGGTTTCGGCTTTTTATTTGTTTTCCCTTGATTATACCCAGTTATTGATGCTTCTTTGATGAAATTACTTCTCTGTTCTTGTTGATAATGTCTGATTTTTCTGAGATTTGCTGTAATTTGGTTTCTTTTGTTATCTATAGCTACGTTTAGATTGTTTTTGTGCGATCAAACTAGCTTGATTTGGCTTCCCTTTAAGTTTGTGTGCAAAAGATTCAAGATTGGTGTTTCCTTGATGAAGAAGCTTCTATGCTATTACTTGTGGTGGCTAATTTTGTATTAATCTTTTGTGGGGTTTGTTGTAATTCGATCCTTGTTGTCAACCCTAACTAATTAGGGATTGAGATTTGTGATCTCTTTAATAATAGTAAATGTTCTTTTCTCGGTCTTGTTTTTATGCATCTGACCTAGCTTGATTGTACTTCCACGTTTTTTTATTTGGGGATTTTGATAATTTCTTTTGTTTTTTTTTTTTTTTTTTTTTTTTTTTTTTTTTTTTTTTTGTCAAGATTTCATGTTTATGCAACTAGTTTTTGCAAAAATTTATGTCAATCCTCCATATCTTTCTGCATCTGAAGTGGTTGATATGTAGGGTTTTTTTCCTTGTCCTGCTATTTTAACTGTTTTAGAAGTGCTTTCATATTGGCATGTGTATATGCTTGTTGATTGCTATTTAATTGTTGTGATTTATGTTCATGTTTCTTCTGTTTCATTGTGCTTTATGTAGATCAATTTGCATATACTTACGTTGGTTTTCTCACTTTCGTCAATAATTTGCTTGATGTTTTTTTTTAAACTAAATTTAAGACCTGGAATTTTGTGTGTCTATTTTGAATGGATTCTGGTATTTTAAGCTGAGATATTTGTCTTGCAGTTTGTATGATCAGATATTTCGACCCAGCAAGTTGACAGCAAATGGTGATTTTCATATGTTCAAGGCTGGGATTGAACCTAAATGGGAAGATCCTGAGTGTGCCAATGGAGGAAAGTGGACTGTTACCAGCTCAAGGAAGCAAAACCTTGATGCCATGTGGCTTGAAACTGTATTAATCTACCTTGTTTTACTCATATGTTTCTGCTTTCTATAATTTGATGGTAGATACATTTTTTTTTCCGCATATTTTAGCGTTCATGCTCTCATGCTCTTTTCATTGTGTAGCTGATGGCTTTGATTGGAGAGCAGTTTGATGATGGTGAAGAGATCTGTGGTGTCGTTGCTAGCGTGCGTCAAAGGCAAGACAAGTTAGCATTATGGACAAAGACAGCACCTAATGAAGCTGCTCAGGTACTTAAACTATGTGGTTTTAGGAATGTGACTTCTTTTTTTTTCTTTCTCATGCTAGTCTGAATCCTCGAAGAACATGAATAATGAATTATAAGATACAATAATATGTTGTTGGAGTTTTTTCAACTGTTCGTGTCATCTTGATATCTGTTGATTAGTCTCTTAAGAAATCATTGTGGTATCTTATTTTTTCACTAGTCAGGTTGCATGGCTCAGATGTCTATGCATTGCATCTGGACCTAGGTTCAACTTATGCATTGCAGCTGGGAGTTTCTCAATGTGCCTTGTCTGTGCATTTCCTCAAGTGCTAACTTGCATTGATAAAAAAAGTTTCGTGGATGAGAAACATTTGATAAGGTTGAATTCTTTTGTGTGAAAACAATATCTAGAAATCGATTCATATTCAATATTTCTGCAAGAAATGTATAATAAGGCATTAGTGAAATATGATCCTTAGGGCTTCAGTTTCACACTCTTAAAAAAAACATAATGTTTACACCCAAAAGGAGTGTAGTGGGGTGCAACCTCACAAATCCACTTAACTCTCCTTCACTACAGTTCTCTCCCTCTTTAGTTAAATATTTCACTACACACTTTTATGGGACCCACAATCACATCACACATTTCATTTAAAAAAAATAAAAAAAAAGATTCAAAAAGCAGTTTAAATATTTGGATGGGTTAAAAAGTCAAAATTTGTAGTTTTAAATTATTATTGGTGGTTCCACGCGCAACTTTTATGCGCTGGGACCTGCTCACTCTGTGTGAGTTTGTAAATGCACACAGAGTGAGCACTCCACGCTCCTGTATGGGAAGCGTAGAGAGTGGGTGTGTAGTGGGATGCCACGTGTCCCGCTACACGGTTTGAAGACAACCATTGTAGTTGCCCATAGGTGGATGTGTGGTAAAACCCTCAAAGATAGAATAAGAAGTGAGAAAATTTAAAGAAAAGTAGGAATTAAGCACTAAGGGAAACTACAATGGTTGTCATCAAACTGTGTAATGAGACGTGGTGTTACACTACACGCCCACTCTCGACCCTCCACGTAAGATTGCAGATTCACACGGAATGAGTGAGGCGGAGGGTGGAAAATCCGCACATGAGGCCCATCAATAATAATTTAAAATTAAAAAGATTGACTTTTCAACCCATCCAAATATGTGAACATCTTTTTAAAAATGAAAGGTGTGATGTGATTGTTGGTCTCATAAAAGTATGTAGTGAAGTATTTATCCATAGTGGGAAAGAAGTGCAGTAGAAGAGAGTTTAGTGGATTGGTGAGGTGGCACCACACTACATTCCTTACACTCCTTTTGGGTGTAGTCTGTAACCATTGTTGATGCCCTAATGGATGGAAAAATTGGGGAATAGGCAGTTGAGGTGGTTTGGACATGCTCAAGGATAGACTATAAATAGTCAAGTTAGAGAACTCAACATAGTAGAAATTATAGGAATCTAATGTTATTGGAGGCAAAAATGAGTTATAACATATAAGATAACTTGGGATGATGCAATTAAAGAGCTATCAAAGCACATCATTAATTGCATTGAATTGAGCTGCTTGAAAGCATTTGATCCATGCAGCCGATCCCAACAAATTTGAGATTGGGGCTTTTGATATTGTCGACATTGTAGAGATGTATGATATTGTTGGTATATTTTAAGTTCTACCTTTAGGGATTTGATGAGTTTAAATATTGAAGTGGCCTCTTTTCTTTTCACGCATTTGGAAGATTCCTCTATTTGACACTTGGATAAATTTTCATGATTGAGAGTTCAACTCAATCTTCTATGAGCTTGTAGGTTATGTTGGGTCCTAAAATATGCTTTTGAGTAATCAAGGTATCATCAAAATGAAAGTCAATTCACCAGCCAAACCATCAAATACTCTTCAACTAGTTCACATGACGGCAATATTAGCATGTTTGAGGTATTAGGAAAAGGAAGACACACTTATGTGGTATTAGGTTTCTTAGAAGGAGATTCTCTCTCCTAGATTGTACCTGCACCTTCATTTTATCCTTCCTTGAGGGTGTATGATGCAAGTTTTGCAGTGAAATTTTTCCTGTGGAAGACCTGGGTGAAAGCAATTTTTTGAAGTGTTTGAGGAAATATTTTGGCAGCTGCTGACCAATGCAAAGTTTTAATGATTCCTGGAGTGTTTTATATGAATTCAAATCTTAGCGAGCTAAGAGTTATCCTATATGTTATGGTGCAATATCAGAAAGTTGTGCTTCGCCAGGGGATGAGGGCATTGCATTGCATTATGTCTTGCATTCTCATACTGTTTTATCACTTGCAGTGTTTACCAACTTAAGGTTGTGTTTACCCTTTAAAGGGTGCAAACATTGACGTCCCGTCATGTGCGATGATGTCGTTCTTATTTCTTTCAATAATATATATGGTGCATCATTTTAGGTTATTTTTGCAATTTCTCTCTATCACTTTACCCGGTGAAAGTAAATCACTAATGTAATCCTTCAACACATTGGTATACTCCCTCCAGTCAAAATATAAGTTTTTTTCGCAAAAACTTCTTGGTCAAAATTATAAGTCATTTTCGGAATTCGAGAGTGTATTTATTGCTTTTGACCTATTATACTCTTATAAAATTTAAATATTTATGATTCTTCAATTCTTCAATTCCTTTAATGTCAAAGGGCCTATGTAAATTACATTTGGCTTTCTTAATTCTTGTGCTCTTACTTTAAACGATTTATATTTGTGACCGGATGGAGTAGCTTTTAACAAGTATGCCAATGTCATCTCTCTCCATCTTGTTTTCTATCTTTGTGGCCTAAATTTTTGTGGTGGTTTGCTTTCCCATTACTTTAGATGAGCATTGGGAGGAAGTGGAAGGATGTTATCGATATACCGGACAAGATCACATACAGCTTTCATGTGAGTATTCATTTCAATAATCTACCTACTACTTAAGGTATGTGCTCAAATAACTTCCATGAAATTTTGAACTGATATTTTTGGTTACTGCAGGATGATTCAAGAAGGGAGAAATCAGTCCGAGGTCGATACACCGTTTGAGCGAGCCCTCGGACTATAATCGGTTGAACCAAGTTCTCATTAGGTTCTATCAACTTATTTTTCTCTTGTGAGCCAGAATCTCATTGAGCATTGGAGCCTTTGCATGTGCTGCATGTTTTCTGTATGAGTTTGTGTTGCACCAATTTTGAGATTTTTGATAATTTGTTGAACAATTACAATTACAATGTTTGTTCTTTCATTCGAAGAGATTTGATAAAGAAATGTTATTGAAGAGTTTAAGGTTTCATTTAGGTAGATGTTTAGAGAGTGGAAAGTAGAATGAGAAAAAGATAGGCAAAACACGTTTTTTGGTTTCTGAACTTTGAACCTTTTATGTTTTTGATCCTTCAATTTTTAAAATTACACATTTGGTCTCTTCAACTTTCAAAAGAGGCCACATTTGGTCCATTTCTTATTGGAACATTAAGTTTGTTGACGGGGCTAACAGAACCAGCTATGTAGCAAGGAATAAAAAGAAAAAATGTATACCGAACATCTCAGATTCCAAACCATTCGAGATCACTTAGGTTGATCTCAACTTGGGACTCCTGACAATTTTTGTCATTAACACCAACAACATAGCCTTAGTCTCAAATTAATTAGGGTCGGCTACATGGATCAAATTTTTTCATTGTGTTTGATTAAGTGCAATTGATGGTGAGCTTTTCAAACCATTCAAATCCCTCCTAATTAATGCATTCCATGTCAACTTTGGTATGTCCTTATCTCGTCGAATTTCTACAGTTTCTATTAAGTCGAGTTTCCTAGTTGGGGCATTTATAGGCCTTTTTGCAGGTGACCAAACCACCGCAACCACCATTTCTTAATCTTTGTATCAATTAGTGCTACTTATACTTGTTTTTGAATTTATGTATTTCTTATTCTATATTTAAGAGTTTTACCATACATCCACCTAAACATTCTCATTTCTGCTATATTCATTTTATGTAATTGTTGTTGCTTTATCGCCCAACGTTCACTTCCATAGAACATAACTGGCTTAATTGCGGTCCTATAAAACTTTCCTTTTAACTTAGTAAGATCATTTCGATCACAAATCACCATGTTATTACTCCAATATTTCTTCCATTCGAATTCTACCATGTGTACATTATTCTCATGTGTGACATCAATTAAAGTTCATCGTATACACATCAAAGCAAACCCAAAATTAATTATCCGGCTTTGATGGCTTAAGAATGGAAGTCATTATAATCCACTCTTCTAAATTACTTCTTTTTTTTTCACATCACAATTGAGACTTGCAATTGCTTTTGCCATACTAACTAACTTTAATCAATCAATTTTTGTATTTTTTTTTTTTGGACAATTTGTGATGTATCCATAACAAACCCAATTCTTCAACGCTTTTACAAGGTTAGTTAGGTATTCACCAATGGAAGTGCAGAGAGTGTTCATTCACGCAAAAGGAGACGAACCCACTTAACGTAGAAAATGTTGGGGCACAGCAGTTGAATAGGGAATTAATAGAACTGAAATCATTATTTGATGGTTAGTTTAATTAAAAGTGCACACCAGGTGTTTGAGTAAATGTCATGCCTACTGTGATAAGTTGGGATGCACACGGATTGGATCCAATCCAATTAGGGTCAATCAATCCGCAATCAATCTAATTATTGCAGATTGAAAAATTACAGTCCGATCCAATCCAAATAATTCATCAATCCAATTCAATCCAATTTGCATAATGCGGACCGAACTGGATTAAGTTCCACGGATTGACATTTTTCTATCGAAAGACTCATGAAATTAAACTTAATCCAATGAATCACAAAAAAATTATACCATATATATATCTCACAAATTTATACCATATTTCCAACAAATCAAACCAAATTACAAAACTTAAAAAGAGAACAACAATAGTGATCAAAAAATGATAAGAATAAATTAAACACGAGGATCAACACAGATATGAAAGATTGATTTTTAACTAAACAAAATATCACTTTTTGATGTGATTGATGTTGTTGATTGTGACTATTGAATGGATTTGGAAAAAAAAATAAAATAAAGCCCTATAAAGTGTACTATATGAGAGAAAAGAGTCCCCATAGCTCTTGAATGAAAAAGAAGGAGAAAAGGTTGACATACTCTTAGATAAGATGGGGCAGTAGTCCCGTGGACAAGATGGGGGAGGGAAATGTCGATTGTTAGGGTTAAGTAAGTCAAGGTTTTAATTTAGAGTTGATAGTTGTGATTAATGCTCTTCAAGATACTAAGTACATATAATCATATATAGATATATGTGTTTATGTTATAAACAGATTGGATCAGACTGGATCCGCAGTTTTTTATTGTAGGATTCGTAATCCGATCTAATCCATGCAGATTAGTAATTTTTCAATCCAATCCAGTTCAAGAGATCAAAAAATTGATCCAATTAGCAATAATTGGTTCAAGTTGGATTTTATCCGTTGATTATTGTAATCCGTGTGCACCGCTAGTGACAAGTTTTCATGGAGTCCTCACATGACTGACTTAGAATGCTCTCTCTATATAATGCTTTTGTGCGTTGTTGATTGGTTGTTTTAAGATTGATCGAAATGGTGTAGATGAAGATAAACGGTAGGATGAAACAACAAGAGAAGGAAGGTGGGGCAGGAATTTTTTCATTTGGGAAAAAAGTTGTTGGTTTTTTTTTTTTTATTTTATTTTATTTTATTTGATTTGGTTCATGGTTGAACCGACGGTTCAGTAAAAAATTGACCACGTAGCCAGTTCCGCTAGCCACATCATTGGACTTAACGGTCCCAACAAAAAAAAGACCAAATGTGCACTCTTTTGAAAGTTGGGGGATCAAATGTGTAATTTAAAAGTTGGAACTAAAAGCATAAAAAGTTTAAAGTTCAAGAGCCAAAAGATAGTTTTGCCAAAAAGAAATGAAATAGGTTCATAATTTAGAGTTGAGTTATTTATGTAATTTTGCTAAGAGACATTTTAGTTTAAAAATGATTTAAATTAAATGAGGGTCTAATATAGGGTAATGAGGGGCTAATTGTCGCTCCCTAATGTTATATTGATTCATTTTGATAAAAGCTTCAAATGAAGTTGTGAGTACACTTTTTAAGTAGAGGTGTCAATTTTTTGGGTTTGAACGAGTTCGAGCCGCTCTTGATATAAACGAGCATTTGCATTATCGAGACTCAGTCCGATTTAGAATTCAAACAAGTGTGTCTTTTCGAGTCTCGATTTATGTTAAATCCTAGTTGTCCAAATGTTCGAATTCTTTGAGTATTAAAAATCATTTTAAATTTTTCATTAATAAAACCATTGTAATTTTATTTTAGTGCAAAAATTACACTATTTTTATGGAAAGGGGTTGGAGACGCCCTAGTTGAAAAGTTATTTTTTGAAGCCTAATATATGAGTTTAATTCATGTAATAGACTCTAATTAATTTAGGATTGATGTTTTCTTGTAGTTATAGTTTTTTTTTTCGTTGTTGTATTGAACATTTTGTGACCCAATTTAGTTACACACAATTTTTTTAGGAAATCAAATGTATTGTCTACTTCTTTGTTTTATGTTTCTTGGGCAATACTCTGAATTCTGGTTGCACGAGCACCACAAATTTTCAAGACCTTATCTAAACTTACTGAATTTGTGTGGTGGTGCTCTCTCAAAGGAATTGTTGAAGTGACACCAAAATGAACTATAAACATATACACTGTGCATGAGAATTAGCTTTATAATTGGATTCAAATTCTCTCCCACCAAACAAAAAACATTATACTGTGTGGGAAATTTTTTCCTTAGAAGGAAAATGAAAAAAAAAAAAAAACTTCCATTAAACAATATAAGAACTACATTATCATTAAAGCTTTTTCTCAATTCTCATGTATATATATAAAGAGATTGATACAAAAAAAAAAAAAAAAAAAAAAAAAAAAAGGGTTTGTGAATTAAGCAAGGAAGCCAAGCCACTCTCCATTTTTCTTTGCCAATCGAATTAGTCCTTGCCTTTGCTTCCCATCAGCTCCAATTGATTTACAGAATTCAGTGATTACCTGGAAAATAATTTCCAAAAAATGTTCATGTATTTTTCTACAAGAAAATTAATCCATGAATTCAAGAGAGAACTCACAAAATAAAAAATAAAAAATGTAGCAACAGAAAGCCCTGAACATACATAGTTTAGCATAATTTTTTGTACAAAGTGAAGGGCCTAGAAATTGATCTATTTTAGCATTGTTGTAAAAATTTACCTCAAGAAGGAAAATAAAAATAAAAATTCAACCATTATTTTCTCAAGCTATAAAGTAATGAATTCTCTAGAAAAATGTATAAAAAAATTTCACGGCGAGCAGGGGAATTTCAATTACTATCTCTCATTTTCAAATTCATAAACTATCCAACAAAGGAACCAAATTCTAAGAAAAATAAAAATAAATAAAGGGCCTAAACAATTAGATCTACTTTAGTCTCTTAGTTCATTTTCCATGGAAAATTTTTCCACATAATTAAAAGAAAAAAAAGCATATGTACCTGTGAGTGTAAGGCAATGGCCTTGCCTCTTAGCTGATTGAATCTCTTCTTGCCAATGATGTTCCTACTGACAATCACAAGTGGAGCAAATATTCCTTTCCCTTCATTCACATTTTTCATAACCGTCGCAGGCCTTATCGGTCGCGCCGCCACTCGAAACCGCGACTTGGAGGCCAACAATGAGTGATCTTCACCTATAAATGAAGTCCCCCAACTCCCATGGAAACTAGAACTTAATATTCCACCAGTGCTTCCTTTGCTCAATGTAGTTGCAGTTACCACACTAGCCATTTTTTTTTTTTTCTTCTTCTTTTGCACTAGAAGGTTTTGTGTTCTTTTGTTCACTTCATAATATAATGTGTGAAACTAGTGGTTCTTAATTGCTCATATTCCATTATAGACTATTTGGTATTTGTTGTAAGTGTGAGAGCCTCTTGTTTCTTTGGAGGGCACAGAGAGAAACCAAAGCCACAATTTTGGTATCCTTGCATGAGAATCTTTATGGGACTTCTTTGCCTTGTAAAAAACTTGGGTCCCATAAGTTGTGTTCAATTAAATATAGGGACCACAAATATGCCACAAACACCTACAACAACCTTTTGTATATGTTGTTGGATCATTGTTGTACGCAACTCGAGGAGTATCTAACGACACTTAAAGGGTTTGTTGGAATTTAAGTGGTAATTGTGGTAATGTAACAGTTTTCTATGTATATTGGAACATGTAACAACCGAACACTTGGAAGAATGTGTTCAAAGTTTTTTATTTGACAAGTAGAATGTCTAAAGTTCACACACAAAATCGTTTCTAGAATTATCTTAATTTCTTTTTTTTTTTTTTTGAGGACTAGAAGTGTCTTCATTTCGAAATGCATGTAAACGTTAATGTGTAGTGAGGATGAAAGGCATTCCTTTAATTTGATGGGCAATTAAGGTAAGGCTACTTAGACTTGTTCATGGGCTCAGGGCTTGCCCTACCCATTCAAGCTTGTGAACAAATAATCGGGGTTGGACAGTCCTTCTTTAATAAAAAAAAATTGGCCCGACTTAAACCCGATTAGACCCACTTTTAAGTGGGTTGGGCCTCCTTGAAAGCTCAAGTCGAGCCCGAATATACTTTTATATATATATGATGTTTAAAAATATAGTGATGCTAGTAGGGATTGATCCTTGGTATAGGAAGTCTTATCATTTATGTTAGATCTTATGTTTTTTATGCACACAAATAACATATTATATATAGAAAATAATTTATCTTACATTGTTTTAAGTAATTATAAAACAACAAAAATCACTTTACATACTTACATATTAAGCTAAAAACTTACATTAAAAACTATGCAAAAATTAATTAATTTTAATATTTTGTAATAAAAATATGTGGGCTTTTAAGCTTGTAGGCCTAAGAACCTTGACCCAAGTGCCCATTAGCAATTCTAAAGGCTACTCAATGTTTACAAAAATATGTTGGCTTATAAGTTGGGATATTGTCCTTCACCATCGGTTGGGCCTCATTGAAAGCTCAAGCCAAGCTCAAATATACTTTTATATATACTAGTTTTTGGACGTTACGCACGTGGGAACCCGCTCGCTGCGCTCGCGGGAGTTCAATTTCAATAATATGTCAACAAAATTTGGGAAGTTCAAATATGTATATCTACATATTTGAAAAAAATATATGTATATCTACATTCCTATAAATTATGTTTATTATTCATTCAAAAAAAAAATTTATTTCTAATCTCAAAGAATGTGTTTGGGTTGTTAACATTTCAAATTTTATTTCCAATAAAAAACAACAATTAACAATTGGATTCTAAACTTGTTTAGTAATATGTCACTTGATTTATTCATTTGTGGTACAAAAATGGTTGTATTTTATTTTTAATGTAGACAACAATATAAAAAAGTATGATATTTCTTGTGAAAAAATGTAAATTATGTGCTTATTCCATGTATTCACATTTTTGGAAGTACAAAATTAATGACTTTCAAAATGGAGTCTATCTCAAATAATGTGCAACAATGAATGATCCTCAAATGTGGAACAAATTAAATCATATTCACTTATTGTTCTTTCGCATCCAATTATATTAATGTTGATCTTTCAAAGACTCCATACTTTGATTGATGATCATAAGTTCTAAATAAGCGAGGTCTATCTCCCATATATGTTGTTCATGATGTCAAAGCAATAATTTGAGAAATGAACTTATTGTTTAGGTATCATTTTAAGTTTCTATTTGAACGATTATGCTTAAATTTTTTTGTTTTTTAGGTAGCATTTGAACAATTTGGAAACTTATTTGTGGCGGTGTCGTCATTCAATTACAACTTCAATGTCGGTTTCTTCTTTGCCATCATCGGCATCTTCCTCTGAAAAGGTAAAAATCTTTCTTCACTTTGCAAAAATTTGTACATTTGGAAGAAGAAACTCTCTATGAAGAAGTTAAGGTATACAATGTCATCATTTTTATTTAAGATGTGTTATATTTTATGCTTAATGAAAGTACCATAGTATTCCCTTTTTTATGCTTTTCACGTTGTCATTCATGCATTGCGACGGTGGAATTGAAACGTAGTTATTTTGTATGTATTCATATGGATGATCTAATCAGGATGAGCACTTAGATTAAATGTATAAGCAAATGCTCGCAAGCACAAGGAAAAGGCCACACCCTGTCAAAAGTATGAAATATAAATAGATACAATTTCTACGCAAAAAAAAATAGATACAATTCAATCATGAGCTTGTTTTTGCTATCAAGGACGAAAGTAAATGGGCCAATATGCTCGTTTGGAAAAACATGTTTATGCATTTTTGGGGGCTTCCCGCATCAAAGGGGAGAATTATTATCTCATACAAATACACTTCATTACTTCCATAAATCATGCAACTCATGTAAAAACATATTCATAGCAGAGAAAAGAGGTTCCAGCAACTTAATAGAAGTGCAATGCATAGATAAGGTAGTTTCGCTTTGTCGATCACAACATTCGAATACTGATTGGTCGTCCATCTCTCATAATAATGAGTGTATCTTTCTAACGAATTCTTTGCCGTCTCTCTTCTTTTTCTCACCTCTTCATCTTTGCAAGAATGTGAGAATCAAAGGTTACATACAAGTTACAACATGTCAAAAAGTATAACATCCAGCCTCTACAGTCTACACTAAGTTCAAATCAATATCATCATATGAAACAAATATTACAACTCCTTCCTGCTTTGCTACAGTAGTTATTGGCGTCCGCGCAATACGCATCGAGATGCGGAAAATATATCCAAACGCACGTTTAACCGTCAATCTCTCGCCACGAACGAACGAAATAACGAAATAACGAACGAACGAACGAACGAACGACTCTTCTTCTTCTTCTTCTCAACTCCTCTCCCTCTCGGCGACGATCCTACGCGCGCAGACTCTCTCGATCGATTTCTCAATCGATCTCTCTCTCTCTCTCTGTGACAAACTCAAACTCCGAAAAGTCTGATTTCGACCAATCTGGTATGCCTTCGTCGTCTCTGATTGCTTGCATTTCATGAATCTTTTATTTGTTTCCTTGATTGATTTAAACTCAATTGTAGGGCTTTTCCCCCTCTTTGTTTCACATTTAGGGTTTTGATTAGTTTTTTGTGATTCACCTCTAATCGTTGTTGCCATCAACATCTTAATTGTTTTAATTTGTCTTGATCTTTTTTGGTTTTCTTGAATTGTTTGTTTCCTTGATTGATTTGAATTCGGTTTTAGGGCTTTCCCCCCTCTTTGTTTCGCATTTAGGGTTTTGATTAGCTTGTTGTGATTCACCTCTAATCGTTGTTGCCATCAACATCTTGATTGTTTAAATTTGTCTTGATCTTTTTTGGTTTTCGTGAATTGTTTGTTTGTTTTATTGATTTGAATTCGATTTTAGGGGTGCCTTGTGGATAAAGTTTGGTTGATCCACTTCGGGCAATGAGAGTAAGCTCCTCCATCCTCAGTGTTCGTGCGATATACCTCGAGATGCATGCGTGCTCGAAGTGTATCGCACGAGTACTAAGTGAGCAGATGCACAATCTCAGTGCTTAAAGTGAGTCAATCTAACATCGTGAATCGAAAACGGCTGATGATGTTCTGCAACCAGAACTGCTGATTAACATCATCAATCGCTATCCCTATGCTACAAATCTCAATCTCTCGTCGTGTCCCATCACAGATGACTCGCTTGATGTGATCTCAAATGCGTACATGTCGTGTTTGCGCTCTATTAATCTTTCTAGATATATAATCTTTCTAGATATAGGTTTCTCTCTCACACAGGGCTTTCGAATTTGGTTGTGAATTGTCAATATTTGGTCGAGATTGATCTGCCTGGTGTAACGAAATTGACGAATTTGGGAGCTTTAGCAATCTCGAAGGCTATTAATTTGGAGAAATTGTGGTTGGCGGTGTGTCGGTTGATAACCGATGTAGGGATTGGATATATTGCGGATGGTTGCAGAAAGTTGAAGTTGATCGACTTGAGATGGTGTTTGGGTGTTGGGGATTTGGGTGTGGGCTTGATTGCTGTCAAATGCGAAGAAATCCGCTCTTTGTATCTATCTTACTTGAATGTAAGCCTGATTTTTGCACAAACACTTTCTTTATCTTGTTAATTGCATACTTCATCAGATTTCAGTTCTATGAATCCACAAAAAATTTACTAAGCATCTTTCTTTTCTTTAAAAAGAGAGGTTTTGGATCAAACTCTTCAATTGCGCTCGATTTAGTGCAATTGATAATGCACTTTCCAAATCTTTTAAATCCCTCCTAACTGAGGCATCTCAAGTTAGCTTAACCCTACATTGTAGAATTTCTTTAGTTTCTATTGAGTCGAGTTTTTTAGTGGGGGCATTTGTAGGTCCGTCTTTGGAGGTTTCCAAAACACCGCAACCACCCTTCCATAATCGATGTGTCGATTGGTGTTATTCATACTTTTCTTTGCATTTCTATATTTCTTATTCTATCTTTACGAGATTTACCACACATTCACCTAAGCATCCTCATTTCTATATTTCCAAAAATCCCCTTTTTATCGACAACCACATAAAAAAGAAATAAAGTGAAAAAGAAAATAGAAAAAGAAAATTCAAAACACTGCATTAGTCGGTTGTTCAATTTTCACGTTTGAAACTGCCGTTAATAATCATGGCGAGATTTTTTAAAACATCATATTAAGAAAAAAAACAAAAAAAAGAATGTAGGCATGCACTATTAGCTATGTCGGTCGTCGAATGAAGTTCAACAAGTAATAAAGAAAGATGCAACTCTGCGTTTTATTTTTTATTTTTTAGTCAAACAACTCTAATGGATGTTCACTCACACAAATTTAAACAAAAAAATTAGCATTCCATAACTTTTTTGTTAAAAAAAAAAGTTTTTCAACACCATTAATATAAAAAGGGCAAATTAAGCCCATGGCATGTACTATTGATCCATGGTTGGTTTAATTTTGTTAGTCAATTTTTTTAAAATAAAAAAGAGGAAGGGAGAGTAAAAGAGTAACCACCTTTTCTTTTCTTTTATTTTTTTTCTAAATCTTATTGACAACTTTAGATCCTTTAAAGACAAAGTTAGTTCAATTGCATAACTTGGTTACCATTATTTTGAATTTTTGATTTTGTTGGGGTTTGAACCAAAAAACTAAGAATGGAACTTCTTGTCTTCAGCACATTAAATGTTATCCGGTTCGTAAGAAAACTCGACACCTAAAATTAATATTTAGAAGAAAAGGCTTCATCAAATATTAAATCTAAATATGATCTTGGTCCTTGAATTAAAAAAGTAAGTTTTTTACCTGCTTCTAACCCAATTCATCCAGGGAGATTTTTTGAACCAATCTACTCTTTAACAATGACACATTGTCTTTCAAAGTAGCAAAATAGTTAGCAACAATAACCTAAATTATTAAGAAAAGTAAACACGCTTCTAATAGAGCAAATCAATGTGTTTATATGAGTTTTTAAATGCACAATGACAATTCTAATACCACGTTTTCATATATATATTTTTTTTATCAATATGAACACCAAATTAAGAACCAACATACCCAGTTCTTCCCATCAACTTTAATTTTCATGTTGGGTCTGAATAAACAGTGGCACAACTTGTGTAAGTAATGTAAAATATGGATCAAGCAAACATTCCTTAAGAATCCATCCATATAAGCGAAATCAAGTAATACAAATTCACATGAGGGAAAAGAAAGGATCAGTGATACTTGAAGTGAAAATCAATATCAATGAGCACATATATCTCGGGCAAAAAGATAAGAGAGGGGCAAAGACATCCAAAAAAATTAATATTTACTTAGAAATGTGAAAATATAACTAAAAAATCTAAAAAAAATAATTTTGACCACAAATCAGCAACCATGATTGATTTGCAATAATAAACTACATATTCCCTGCTTTTCTCATAGATAGACCAAACTACTAATATTAGCGGAAAATGAACAATCCATCACTCATTCGATAATACTACCAAAAAAAAAAGCAAAGAAAAGAAACTTAGAAATTAAACAATACTTCACACTTTCAATTAAGAAATGCCCTACAATTAATTAGATCACCGACAAAAAATTGCAAAGAATGGAAATGAACATCAAAAAGATGATTAAGAGACATAAATCTTACCTAAAAAATAATTTCGTCTTTTCTCCTATCCCCAATTCCACCAATATAGAGTTATTATTACCCATGTGCAACCTCTATGCAAACCTGTAACCCTTCCTTGAAAGCAACAACTCAATAAAGAACTCAAAGATGTTAATTAGGATGGGTTACATTTCCTTATAATTACAACTACATTTCCCAAATATCTAAGTTGTTAACAAAAAAATAAATAAATAAATAAAATCAACTGAAATTTCTACGAGCAATAGCTAACAACTTCAAAGAGAACTTTGAAAATAAGTGATAGGTAATTCATGCCTTGTTCTGCAAAATCGATTAGGCTGACAAGTTGAGCCAACTCAAACAAAAATGATCAATTAATCGTTGAGCTCCAAACCACCATATCAAAACATCAATACTACTGCCAGTATAAAAAAAAATCAACCAGATTAATAATTTCAAAGAGATAGATAAATGGCTTCACAACAAAGAGAGAAAAGAAAATGAGTTTTGATCGATTAGATTCGAAAATTTGACAAAAAACAGAAAAAAAAAAAAAGAATTCAGAAGCAACACGTCACTAATTAATCATATTTCCGTCAATTATTGATAAAATGTTTCAACCTTTTTTTAACATGATATTCACAATTAAATCTACCTAATCTATCTTTGCTTTATATTATCTATTAATGGCCTATTTGATTGACTGAAAAGGAAAATGTTCCGAGGAAAATGAAAAATACCGTGGGAAATAATATTTTCGTGTTTGATAGCCAAAATCTTCTCGCGGAACATTTTATCACCATTGTCAATTTTACATATTAAGCCCGTATATTTTTCCACCTATTATGGAGGACAAATTGAGTTTTTCTATTGAGAAAATGTGAGTTTCCGTATTAAGGCAAATTAAAATTATATTTTAAATATGAAAATTAATATATTTAATATATATGGTAAGTTTTCATATTTATTTCAAAAGTTGTTGTTGGCGAGTTTTGAGGGGAAAAAATCCTTATATGTGCAATCAAACACATATATGAAAATTTTCTTGAGAAAATTTTCTCGAGAAAATTTTCTTAACAAAATATTATTTTCTTATGGAACATTTTCTTTGCAATCAAACATGGCCCAAATGATGGAGAGATAGAGAGAGAAGGCCCCAATTTTTCAATTGCTAGACATGGGAAAAAATGGTCCTACTCCTAAAAATGCTTCACATAACACACTCAAGAATCTCAAGATTATACATG
Source organism: Stephania yunnanensis (assembly GCA_039657365.1). Classification (NCBI taxonomy): domain Eukaryota; kingdom Viridiplantae; phylum Streptophyta; class Magnoliopsida; order Ranunculales; family Menispermaceae; genus Stephania; species Stephania yunnanensis. The sequence continues at coordinate 46,450,413 of CM077592.1, forward strand.
GAATTCCAAGCAAAAACAAATGGATAAAGTATATAATTGAGATTTGAAAAAAAAAATTAGGCAAACCAACCACTCTGATGATTACAAATAACTCATTCGAGTTGGGATAGGAACATTCCAAATCAAATAAAAGTAAATATTTCTCCAAAAATAAATAATAAGAAAAAAAAATGAAACAACTTACGACAACAAAGGCTCAATCCCAAATTAGTTGGGGTCGACTAACAATTCTACTCAACCCGATTGCAGATGATTATGTGCTTTGGCAACCTTTTTGAATCCTTCATATGTTAGTGCATAATCTTAAGTTATTATCCAAAAATGCATCATCTTAAATCTTACCCCAACCTATATATCATTGAATTCCTTCAATTTTTAATATTACAAGATTTGTATCTTAATCAAAAAGAAGAAGGAAAAAAATAGCATACAACCAAGTTTCTATCAGTTTATAAAGGGAAAAATGACTAATATATCAAAAGATAGAAACAATGAACAGTGGCAAGCATGACTTTTTCATCACATTCCCTAAGCTAAAAACAACTCATGTATATCTTGAATGAAATAAAACAAAATGATCACAAGAGTAACATCCTAGCAAGTTCCTGTTTAGATATCTAAGTGATAAGAAGCCTAAGTTTTCAATAGGCAAGGGAATATCCGAGGATCTATCGTAGTGTCAATAACACCTTTTGATTCGAATCTTCGACTACTTGAACAACAGTTGAAAATCTGATGCAGGTAGTGAAACGTAAACCAAGTTCCCAATGTACTACTCTCATTGATTTAAGTCAAATAACATAATACGCATGGCAATTGAATGTGACTCCAAATTCATTTCACATTTTCTCTAGGACATTTCGTCAATCACATTGCAGGCACAAACCTCAACAAAGAAATAACCGAAACCCAACAAGAATTGAACCTAAAAAACTCACCAGAAATACAATTATAGACATCCACATTGGACAAAGATGAACAGTGGCCAATCATTTAGCTCCAAAAGGAGCTACTCTCTCATATCAGTACAAAATCAAAAAAGTCAAGTGGCATACACAAGCCTGCAAGTGAAACATAAGCCGTAAAAATGCAGGACAATATTATGCATATAAACAACAAAGTAAATAGCATATATTTTCATTTTTCATTTATCATATCAATTAACTAATCACATATATTAGATTCTAAAGGTTGCATAAAGTAATCAAGCGTAATGCCTAATGCATTTTAAAGGAAACCAACTGTTGAGGATCTTAAATGTTACCAATGAACCCGTATCAATAACCTAGTCACGGATGTTGAGGATCATACCTCAATAACAAGAATCTGACCAAAAAACGAAAAAAACTAAAAGGGCTGTAGATTAACCAAAAATGAAATCAAGCAGACAAAGTAAACATCAATTTATTTGAAACAGAACAGAGAGGTTCAAATGCCCTCTCAAAACCTCTCCGAACAAGCCTTTCACTAAAGAAATACCAAAGGCTCGGTGTGTTTCTAGGCGCACTGACACGCCAATGTTTTTCATTCAGTGTTTTTAAATTATCACTAACAACAACAACAACAACAACAAAAAAGAAATATCTCATCCAACAATCATGGCTGCAACAACAGTGGCCTTATTAGTCATAAGACTACTTATTTCTGTCCAATAATAAGCCAATGAGAGGGACTGGGGAAGAAAATTGATCGGTATCAGAGTTTGTATCATTCAAGCAAAAGGGCTTCGCCATTGGTGCTGATTGAACACATCATCAACAAAATCGCGCTTCTTATAGTAGGACTACATGAGCATGCATAAGAATAACATCAAGTTCATCACAAGAAGCAAACACAAAAGCACAACATTTAACTATGATAAAACTAACTTACATAGACTGCAAGGTATTACACAAATATTATATGCTATATGCATACTACGTTAGAACACAATTTATTAGTAGATTCCCAGCCTTCTGCTTTCTCAATTCAACATTCATTTGCTATAGAGTGATTGATGGCTTTTTCTTTTCTTATCTTTTTTTTGAGGTAAAGGCAAGAGCTTTCAATATTTTTTCCTTTTTGATTTGTTTTATAAATTAATGACAAAATATTATTTTTGAGTCCACGTATCTTTAGCATATTATCAATGCTGATTATTATAAAATGGAAATTGTATTTATTATTTTTTACGAATGCAATCTAACCTATAAATCAACACTTCATTTCAATTTATTTTTAATTGAATTTATAATTATTGTTAATATTGACTATATTATTATTAAAGTTAAAATTTAAACAAAACTATAATTTTTAAAAATAATAATATATATACAAGGAGTTTAATCTTCAAATAGTTAAAAGATGAGAATTTTTTCTTCAAAAAAGTTTGATTTTTCTAGAGGATTTTCTTACATAATCAAATCTCCAAGGTGCATCGATAGACCACAAAACACGATTTTGACACGCCTCCCTAGTTTCGACGTCTACGCAGATTGACCCGCTTCGCATGGAATTAATTTCTAAGAACTTATTAATAAAACTCAAAATTTTAATTAAAATTTAAAAATTAGAAATACAAGTACATTTTTTAGCTTATCAATATTCTTTACTTGTGATTGAGATCAAAAAAAGTGTATTGGATTGATGAGAATGAGTTCATGATTGATTTGGAGATAAAAAAAAAAAACGTGTAATATAAGGAGTTAGAGTTTGATTTGGATATAAAAGAAAAAATTAATTTGGAGATAAAAAATAGTATGGGTGAATAGGTAAATTTCATTACCACTCAAAAATTTGTGATTCTGCTTTTAATATAATCAATAAATGGGATGTAACCATGGTGATTGATGGCTTTTTCTTTTCTTTGAGGTATTTCAATATTTTTTCCTTTTTGATTTGTTTTATAAATTAATGACAAAATATTATTTTTTATCTTTAGCATATTATCAATGCTGATTATTATAAAATGGAAAGTAAGAATGCAATCTACCTATTAACACTTCCAATTTATTTTTAATTGAATTTATTTATTGTTAATATTGACTATATTATTATTAAAGTTAAAATTTAAACAAAACTATAATTTTTAAAAATAATAAGGAGTTTAATCTTCAAATAATTAAAAGAGAGAATTTTTAAAAAGTTTGATTTTCTAGAGGATTTTCCCAATCCGAAGAGAAATTTTGGCCTCCCTTGACTCGGAGGTCGTTGCGTATTAATTCTTGTTTAGATAGAATAAATTCAGACTAATTTTAGACAATCATTTTGTCTGAACTGGAATTTGATTCTGATATGAGCAAGACCCTTTCAAAGCACCTAATTCAGCTCAAATCTTAATTTGGACTATTGATATTGGACAAGCTATCTTCTAGATAAAGAAATTTAACATTTAACAGGCAACTTCATCACATGTAGATACACTAATATGACACTAGTATTTTTAAGATGTCTAAAATGGTATTTTATCAGTCATTTATCAAAAAAAAAAATGGTATTTTATCATTATTGGTAATTTTTTTGAAAACATCAATACTGGTTATTTGATTGCTTAAAATAATAATATAATAATTTGTATTTTGTATATATGTTGTAATATTGAAATACAATATTTAGGCAATATTCATTACTTTTAAAAACTCTTTTTTTTTTCTTTTTTTTTTGGAAGCAACTTGGCGCCCTCCTTTAAGAAACAATATTTTGTCTCAATTATCAGTTTATAAAGAGTAATTTCAAGCTTACTAATGTTTTGTAGACGAACCTCTTACTTATCTTATATAGTAAACTTGTATAAATTAAGTTGGTCACACTAAACTTATACATCCTAGCTAGCTGGGTGAGTTTAGTGAGCTCGGTGTGTCCACATACGATCAGGATGCATAGTGAAATTATTTTATCAAGCTAGATTTGATGATCAACTTGGATTAAATATTAACTAAATTGAATGTATTACATAATTGATGTATGTAAAATCAAGACCGTTTTCATTTGGGTCTAAGAAAGCTACCATTGCCTAATAAATTGAAAATCAGGTGGTTGGAGTTTTTTTTTTCTTTTAATGACCGTGTGTGTTTGAATTGTCGGTCTGACTAATCCCGTGAACTAGGAGGGTACCCATACCACTAACTTAAATGTCAAAGGAAAATGGTGCAGTTTTCTTGAATCGAACCCATCAATACCGCTACTTTAATTAGAGTTGAAGCCCAATATATTTGTAGTCGGTCCACCACACCCGACCCTTAATTGGGAGCATATATAGCTGAGTTTAGAAATGTTCACTGCATAGCTCGATTCAATCAATATAATTTCACCAATCTCATTTTCTTCTAATCATATTTTTTTTGTTTGATAAGAAAAACAACTTGCCCCTACTAAACTTTGAACTCGTAACATCTTACTCCTAAATCTTATACCAAATATAAATGTTCACTGGGCTAGGTCCCGCTAGGCCCGCCCGACATGAGCCGGGCTTGGTCTCACATTAATTCAAGACAAGCCCAGACTAAGCTTGTTTAAGCCCGCTTATTTAATGGGTGGGCTTGGATTTATACTTTTAGCCACGCCCGACCCGTCTTGAATAAAAATGATATTTTTTTATATACACCTTATATAAAAATTAGTATATTGTATAAAAGTAATGGTACATGTGAGTTTGTGAGGTTCAAACCTACACCCTTACACTCATTTGAGTAAGTTTTAACCACTTCACCACCTACTTATTTTTGTCTAATTCTCGAAACTTAATAAATATGTTTAGTTTTTTAAAAATAATAACAAGCTCATACCGGGCTTGGGCAAGCTTGGGCCCATCACATCAAAAGTCGGGGTTGGGTGAGACAATGCGCCCTCGAAAAATAAAAAAGCAAGCCTAGGCTCAACCCGAGCCCGCCCAAGCCCGCTCGTTGAACAAGTCTAATCGTATCAATCCATTGGGCTACCCAACTGGTTTCAAATCCCATTTTTTGTCACCTCTATATGTTTTACGCTGAATTTCACCTAACATCTTCAAATATGCTGTTTTTGGTGAGTAACGCGAGTTTGGTTGCTTATTAATTCTGACCTTCGAACACATGTATGTTCATCGATCTCTTCTGCAACAATTAAACTCCTTCAAGTCTAAGTCACACATATTATGATGACATATATCAGGACAAGTTATAAAATATATATCTATTAATATTATGTTGCTTGGATGTGACATCAAAACGTTATAACGTCTCTTCGACTCAAAGACCGACCTTCCAACTCACAGTTGGTACAACTGATCACTACACACTATCAACTCATCATCTCCTTAAAATCTCTAACCTTCCCTTCTCTCTTCCTCTGAGAATCTCTCTCCATTTTCTTCAACCTCCATCTCTAGCTTCCTTTCTCGTCCTCTCATGGCCTCCCCGAAGCGACATGATCAGGTACTACAACAAAAAATGTTATCTTTCTACGTATATATGTGTGTTTGCGTGTATTTTCGGATTAATGTGTATGTCTAGAAACTTCGGGTTTTTGTTCTTAATTAGATCGTATGTGAATTATCATGATTTATAAACTAATATTAATGCATGCCATGATTAAAACTCGCGGGTTTTTATTTTCATAGTCAAGAGATATGATTCTACATATACATGTGTGTGTGTGTGTGTGTATACGCGCTTGTGTGTTTATGAGTATTTTTGGAATAATGTACAGTCTAAAAACCAAGGGCTTTGTTCTTAGATTGTATGTGAATTATCATAATTTATAAACTAATAATAATGCATAGGATAGTAAAGTTAGCGGGTTTTTTCATTTTCTTAGTCAAGAGATATGACTCGAAATTTATTGATGTTGCATTAATAATTAGGGTAACATTTTTTAAAAAAACTAATACATAGATTGTTCAAAATTATTTTGTTTTTGTGATTGTTGGATATGGGCAGGGAAGGTCACAAACTCGAATTTGTGGAGTTTGTGGAGATGAGATTGGATTGAGAGAAGATGGAGAGGTGTTTGTGGCGTGCTATGAGTGTGGATTTCCAGTGTGTAGGGCGTGTTACGAGTATGAGAGGAGTGATGGGCACCAGTGCTGTCCTCAGTGCAACAGACGTTTCAAGCGTCACAAAGGTTCATTTTGGTTGATTTTAATTAAATCTCTATCTTATGCATAGAAACACATTAAAGGCACCTCGACTGTGTACAAGGGCAAACCAACATATAAGTTCTAGTGAAATGCATAAGAATCATATTCATGGAGCGTTCAAAAAATTAAATCATTGGGTTGCCCTTATACATTGCGGAAGTGCATTTAGCAGAAGTCTATATATATGGAAAATGATAAAATAACATATTTTCGACGCACACTTTGTTATTTTAGCCATTTATGACTCTTTCTTATCTCCTAAGGCACGGGCCCCACATTTGACAAAATACTATAAATGGCTAAAAAATAAAGTATGCGCCTCAGTGTTCGCTCAAAGTGTGTTATTTTATCATTTATATATATATATATATAGTTAGATATGTATTTGATATATGTGATTTTTTTTTTGCCAAAGTTTGATATACATGACTGAGTGAGTGCAATTAATTACATGAAATTATGAATATTTGTATATATTGATAAATTGATGAGGCACTTTTGTTTGGTTAATTTTTAGGGTGCCCTAAGTTGCAGGGGATGAGGAAAATGGAGATGGAGATGATTTTGAAGATGAGTTTCAGATTAATAAGAATAATAAGAAGGAATACCCAGATCATGATCAGCATGATAGTCATCACCAAAAAAATGTTTTTGCTCCATCTGTAAGGAAATATTTAATTAATCTTTTTCTTTTGTAATTTTTTGTTCTTAATTTGCTGCATTGCATCGATCGCAACGGAAGAACTTGATTCATATTCAACTGACCAAGTCTAACTAATTCGAGACGGAGGCTCACAAAACAAAAAATGGATGAATGGAATGGCATGCAAACTATTTATGCATTGGAAAATGCTACAATTACACCCCAAAGTCACAGTGCACACCCCTCGACGCAGCTTGCATGCCTGCATTTTTGGGAGTCATTGGTGCGCGCCTTATGATACACACCCCACCGGAAAACTTTTTTCTGTACTTCTATTTTCATGTGGGGTCCTCACGCTACGTCACTAGGGTGTGACTTTTAGGGTGCCATTGTAACATCTTCGTTATGGATTTTCAAATGCACCTCAAATTACATGTTTTGGACCTTTAAATGTCGATGTGGTTAATTATGGTACAGGAAAATGGGGATTACAATCCACAGCAATGGCATCCCAATGGCCCTGCTTTTTCTTCAATAGCAGGAAGTGGTGAGTTTAGTGCTTTAATTGATCAACTATTAAATTTGATAACTATGTGTAATTATTGCCAATTTTATGTGTTGATGATTTTGTATTTTTGAGTAGTTGTTGGAAAGGATTTAGAAGGAGAGAAAGATATGAACAATGTGGAGTGGAAAGAAAGAGTGGAGAAGTGGAAGGCAAAGCAAGCAAAGAGAGGTCTTGTGAGCAAAGATGATGATGGAGCAAATGATCAAGGAGAAGAGGATGATTACTTGTATGAGTATTATTCTCTCCTCATTTTCTTAGATTAGCATCTCTTGCTTAATTAACATGCCATCACTATTTATTTATTTATCTTTATTTTTGAAGTCATCCTCTAATTATCCAATGTCCAAGTTTTATATTCTCTTCCATCTAAATGATTAGAGAAGATTCAAACTTAGAACCTCCGTAGTAAAATTGAATTGAATTGAATTCGATTGAGAAGTACCAAAAAAAAACAAAACTAAGCAATAATTATGCGTTTATTTCACTTAAGGTGACAAAACTTTACGTTTTTTCAGTTTTAGTCACAATTTTTTTTTTCAAACGGTCTTCAAATTTTATTATAACATAATGAAAGGAAAGGCAAACCTACACGTTCTAGTACCTCTACATTACTCATATAATTATTTCTTTCAAATCATATATTTCTTCCGATCACAAATGTAGTCGTTTCTCCAATTTCCAAACATATTTTACCTATTTTGTCATCATTAATAAAGATAAAATAAAAGAAATTGAAGAGAAGTCACTCAAAAAGGCATCAATAAAGATAAATGTTATATAGTAATATTACATTACAATTAAATGACTCCTTAATTCTTATCCGTTTACCTTAAACGACCTACATTTGTGACTGAATGAAGTATAATTATAGATTCGAAACCCCTTATTATGCTCTAGTTTCGCTTCTATGTAGTTAAAAATCAACCCCTAACTTGATCTTTTTGTTCCACATTTCATATCCATCTAGATCTAGTAAATCCAAGAAAAAAATTAAATAAAAAAATTCATGCATTTTCTTACTCCTACATTTTTATTTTATTTTAATTATGAGTCTTGTTATAGCAACCCACTTTGAGCACCAACTTAAGGCACCAACCCAATTCATTGCCTTGTAATACACCTCCAGATGCGTGAAGGGTAATGTCTTGCACTCTCTGTAACACTCATATTTGGTTGACCTACTTTTAGCACCGAAAAATAAAATATATATACACACGCATACGCACCAATCCCATGGCCCCGCCTCGATCTAATCAAAGTACGTATCTCGAGGTGCATCGGGTGCTCAAAGTGGGTCCCATTTTAAATTTAAATCTTTTTCAAAAATGTTATTATTATAACTAGTCAATGGGCACGCGCTATGCGCGTGATTTTGAAGAAGAAAGTGATTTTCAATAAAATAAACACATGGAGGAAGAAAACGTGAATAGAGTGGAGAGAGAGAATTGTGGAGGGGAGAGAGAGAATCGTGGAGGGGAAAGAGAGAGTAAAAAGGTGGAGGAGAGAGAAAAAAATCATCAAAATCTCACTTTGTTAGGAAACTGACTACTAATTTAAAAAACTTTGAAAATTAATTGAGTTTTGATCCGCACATTTAAAATCAAAACCGCCTATTAATTTGTAGTTATCAATTAAATTAATATTTTATCCCGAATTTAAATATTTGTATCAAAACACTTAGGCCCATTGTTGAAAGTTTTAGCGCTTGACGGTTAACCGTTTTGGGATTACTATTATAATAGTATAGATAGATTATTATTATTATTAATTTTAATGAATATTTTTTTTTCGGAATGTACACGTGGCAATAATAGGATGGCAGAGGCAAGGCAGCCACTATGGAGAAAGGTCCCAATCCCCTCATCAAAAATAAACCCATACAGAATAGTAATAATAATCCGACTAGCAATCCTAACGCTCTTCCTCCGCTTCCGCATCCTCACTCCCGCACTCGACGCCTACCCACTCTGGCTCATCTCCGTCGTCTGCGAGATCTGGTTCGCCCTCTCATGGATCCTCGACCAGTTCCCCAAGTGGCTCCCCATCAACCGCCAGACCTACCTCGACCGCCTCGCCCTCCGCTTCGACGCCAACAACCTCTCCCCCGTCGACTTCTTCGTCAGCACCGTCGACCCCTTGAAGGAGCCGCCTATCATCACTGCCAACACAGTCTTGTCGATTCTGGCTGCGGACTACCCGGTTGAGAAGGTCAGCTGTTATGTCTCGGACGACGGCGCGTCGATGCTGTTGTTTGATTCATTGGCTGAGACGGCTGAGTTCGCGAGGAGGTGGGTGCCCTTCTGTAAGAGGCATGGGATTGAGCCCCGGGCGCCTGAGTTTTACTTTAATCAGAAGATTGATTACTTGAAGGATAAGGTGCAGCCCACTTTTGTTAAGGAGAGGAGGGCCATGAAGGTCAGTTCTTCGTGAATCTTGGTTCCATTTTCGGGGGGTTTTTATGGGGTTTTGGGTGTCTGTAGATTAATGGGTGTGTTTTGGTTTTTGTTGCATTTTGGACTGTTTAATAGGGGGTTTTGGGATTTTGGGAATGTCTGGATTAATGGGTATTTGTTGAAGTTTGGAGGGGTTTTGGTGTGGTTTTGGGTGTCTGTAGATTAATGGGTGTGTTTTGGTTTTTGTTGAATTTTGGAGGGTTTAATAGGGGGTTTTGGGATTTTGGGAGTGTGTGGATTAATGGGTATTTGTTGAAGTTTGGAGGGTTTTGATGGGGTTTTGGGTTTCTGCTCTGTTGAGTTTTTGGTGATTTTTACTTCAATTCTTGTTGAATATTGGGGTTTCGATGGGGTTTTGGGTTCTTGGGTGTGTGTGGATTAATGGGAAGTTGTTGGTTTTTGTTGAATTTTGGAGGTGTTGATGGAGTTTTGGGTGTCTGTGAATTAATGGGCGTGTTTGGTGGTTTTTGATTTTAGATGGAGAATGGTTGAGTTTTTGGTGAATTTTGGGGGATTTGGGTTTGTGGGTGTGTTTGGATTAATGGGTGGTTGGTGGTTTTTGATTGCAGAGAGAGTATGAGGAGTTTAAGGTGAGGATTAATGCATTGGTGGCGAAAGCGCAGAAGAAGCCCGAGGAGGGGTGGGTGATGCAGGACGGGACTCCTTGGCCTGGGAACAACACCCGCGATCATCCCGGCATGATTCAGGTTTGTTTTTTGATGAAGTTTTTTATAAATGATTGCTTTTGATGATATACATTGTTGTGTGTTATTGGTTTGATCGATCGATTGCGTAATTTGGGGTGTTTGTCTGTCTTAGATCTTCTTTATATGAAACAAAAATGACCCTTCACAGTAATTTCTTCAAAATTTGTCAAGAATGCTAAACTAGTTGATTGATGTTAATTGGGAGAGGCACAATTTCACTGACATTTGTCTGTTGCAGGTCTACTTGGGGAGTGCTGGTGCTCTAGATGTCGAAGGCAAGGAGCTGCCGCGGCTTGTTTATGTATCTCGTGAGAAAAGGCCTGGCTATCAGCACCACAAGAAGGCTGGTGCCATGAATGCTCTGGTACTGATCATGAATAGAGTTTGTTAACTTTCATCAATCTAATGCAAACTAAATTGGTTGTTAATGTGTTAATTTTTTCTGTTCTTCTTATCTGTTAGGTTCGAGTGTCGGCCGTTCTTACAAATGCTCCTTTCATATTGAATCTTGATTGTGATCATTATGTCAACAACAGTAACGCAGTAAGGGAAGCGATGTGCTTTCTGATGGATCCTCAGTTGGGGAAGAAGCTATGCTATGTTCAGTTCCCACAGAGGTTTGATGGCATTGATCGCCACGATCGATATGCCAATCGCAATGTTGTATTCTTTGATGTAAGTAGGCCCTTCTCCAATTTGATGCTATTTATTTTAATTCTTGTATGACCAGGTTCGAGTAGATATAATTGTTTCCAATGTTAAAAAAATTGTGTAGATCAATATGAGAGGCTTGGATGGGATCCAAGGACCAGTATATGTTGGCACTGGATGTGTTTTCAACAGGCAAGCGTTGTATGGATATGATCCTCCGTGTCGGAAAAGAGGCCAAAGATGACATGTGACTGCTGGCCCAAATGGTGCTGCTGCTGCTGTTGTGGTGGTTCAAGGAAATCAAAGTCAAAGTCGAAGAAGGGAGAGAGAGGTCTACTTGGAGGATTTTATAGCAAGAAGAAGAAAATGAACTATCACAAGAAAGGCTCCACGCCAGTGTTTGATCTTGAGGAGATAGAAGAAGGTCTAGAAGGATACGAGGAATTGGAGAAATCATCTCTCATGTCGCAGAAGAACTTTGAGAAGCGGTTTGGTCAGTCACCCGTTTTTATTACATCGACGCTCATGGATGACGGCGGACTTCCTGAAGGGACCAATTCTGCATCTCTTATTAAAGAGGCCATCCATGTTATTAGTTGCGGCTACGAAGAGAAGACTGAATGGGGCAAAGAGGTGATTCTTCTACTTAATATATTTTGAACTTATGAATAGTATTTATGTTCTTTGGATGCACATTTGTTCGAACAATGCTTTACTATACCATGGTGGACATAGATTCAACTGTTGCAGATTGCTAAAACAACTAATTTATGTTCTCTTTCGTAGGCAGGGCTGGTAGAATCGATTAACAATTCTGAAAAGTTGCATTGTTTTCTTCACAGATTGGATGGATATATGGTTCAATCACAGAGGACATATTGACAGGCTTCAAGATGCACTGTAGAGGATGGAAGTCAGTCTACTGTTGTCCCAAGAGACCGGCTTTTAAGGGTTCTGCACCTATAAATCTTTCCGATCGGTTGCACCAAGTCCTGCGGTGGGCTCTTGGATCAGTTGAGATTTTCCTTAGTCGCCATTGCCCGTTGTGGTATGGTTATGGAGGGAAACTAAAATGGTTGCAAAGGCTTGCTTACACCAACACCATTGTCTATCCATTCACCTCTATTCCTTTACTCGCCTACTGCACCATTCCGGCCGTATGTCTTCTAACTGGAAAATTCATCATCCCCACTGTAAGTACACTAACCATGTCGAAAAGCTTGAAACCATAGGAAGTGTTAGTTATCTTGAAATCTTTCGCAGATCTCTCTAACTAGAGTTTCATGTGTCACAGTTGACAAACCTCGCTAGCGTATGGTTCTTGGCTCTCTTCCTATCCATCATAGTTACGTCAGTACTTGAGCTTCGATGGAGTAATGTCAGCATTGAGGATTTGTGGCGTAACGAGCAATTTTGGGTGATCGGAGGTGTTTCTGCTCACCTGTTTGCCGTCTTCCAAGGCCTACTAAAGGTCCTTGGAGGTGTTGACACCAACTTCACTGTGACCTCAAAGACAGCCGACGACGATGAATTCGGTGAACTCTACCTCTTCAAATGGACTACTCTTCTCATCCCACCAACAACATTGATCATCTTGAACATGGTTGGGGTTGTAGCTGGAGTATCTGATGCCATCAACAATGGATATGGCTCATGGGGTCCCTTGTTCGGGAAGTTGTTCTTCGCGTTCTGGGTGATCGTTCATCTCTATCCCTTCCTCAAGGGTCTGATGGGGAGGCAAAACAGGACTCCTACCATTGTAGTTCTCTGGTCAATTCTCCTGGCCTCGATTTTCTCCTTGGTTTGGGTCCGAATCGATCCTTTCTTGCCGAAGCAAACAGGACCAGTCCTTAAGCAATGTGGAGTGGAGTGTTAACCTCAGAAAACTTCTTTTGCTGTTCCCTCATTTTCTGTATCAATCAGCACTTTCTTGATTCCTCCTTGAGTGTGATTATATATAAGCATGGCATTACAGCTTACTGTAATTTTTTTTTTTTGCTTTTGAAATATAGACGCTTACCTTTGTACTGTTTATACTGGAAGTAATATACATTTGTGTTAATCTTCATCTCTCATTTGTTTTCAATCATTTTCATGCATGCCCTTGTGAAAATCTGTAAAACTTTCAATTGTTGTAGATTGAGAATCATAAGAACACCAACCCGGATGGGTCAGCCCAACAGTAAAGGCGAGCTTGGGATTGTATGGGTTAACCACACCTGGCACAGTCTCAAGTTTGATTTTCCGCTGCGTCAAGATTGTTCGGGCCACTGAGGTACTCACGGATATTAAAAAAAATCATAAGAACATACTGGGAATCTGGTTTAGCTTTATGAGAAGGTAATATTTTACATGCATACATCCTCACTATATAGTATTGAAATCCACAAAATTAGGTATACAACTACAAATTTGCAGTAAAATTTACTTGTTGAAGTAGCAATGAACCTATGCAAGAGAGCATGAAAATTTTGCTACTTCTGAAAGTTAGCAAGCTTGTTCATGGTAATTGTGCCTAATGGTTCAGGCAGATATGCCTTGATGTGAGCAGAGAGCTCCTGAGCTATGAAGCGCATTGAAGGTCGAGACTCCGGATCTGTTCGCGTGCAAGCAAGGGCGACTCTGATGATAAACACCACCTCTTCTGCCAATTGACCTGTTGGAGCTTGTAGCCTTTGGTCCAAAATATCCTGCAACTTTTGATCCTGGCATTGTGATGAATATATAGATGAGACTAGTTCTCCTGGATGTTTTCCCATCATCACTTCTAGTGCTACGACTCCAAAGCTGTAAACGTCGCATTTTTCAGTTACCCTCATCGTGTAGGCTAGTTCTGCACATTATGAAAGCAAAATATTCGAATGAGAAGCATATCGAGTTATACAACAATATGGTCGAAAACAAGGCTTGAACATTCTGAAAATGTAGGAACTAGGTAAGCATCATGAGGAGAAAATCTCTTCTTTTTTTTTTTGGTTTCAGGTAACTAGAGCAAACAAAGAGCATATGATATACAAGGAAAAGCTAATTACCTGGTGCCATGTAGCCATAAGACCCAGCAACTGATGTCCAATTTGATGAATCTGGGTCGAGTAATCTCGCTGTTCCAAAGTCCGAAAGTCGCGATTCATACCCCTCCTCCAGCAGAATATTATTGATTGAGATATCTCGGTGGACTATTGCAGGTGAACAATCATGGTGCAAATATGCAACTGCATTTGCCACGCCTCGGATAATTTTAATCCTTGTGATCCAATCCAGTTGCCCCCCGCTGCGTCTCCACGAAGAACATTTCCCAAGCTTCCCCTATCAATGAACTCATACACCAAATGCATGTATCCATTCTTGGAACAAAATCCATAGAGCTTGACAATATTCCTGTGACGGACTTCTGTCAAAATGCGGATCTCATTTAGGAAGCTTTGACGGTTTATTTCAGGAATGTCGCTTGAGTCCGATACATTAAATTGTTTCACAGCCACGACATGACCCGTCTGCAGCAGCGCTTTGTAGACAGTCCCAAATCCTCCTTTTCCTATGCAGTACATATGATTGAAGTTGTTGGTTGCCTTGACAATGTCGCCGAAAGTGAACTTTCCTTCTCTTTCCCATATCAATGATTCAGACGACTCGGTTCTTTTAGTACTCATAGTTTCTTCCTCGACTTCCTTTCCTTACGCGAAAAGATCAGAATTCCAATTATGAAGATAGCAAGAATCAAAAGGCAGGCAATAGGAACAACAATTGCAATGACAAGTTTCTTGTGATCTTTGCTGGAGCCACGATTGGAGATAGCGGGACTACACGGGGATAAACCTTCTTCCACGCCGCATAATCCTGAGTTTCCTACAAAAGGCAACGAACCCCGTTCCCTAAAGACGTCGGCATCAGGAATAGGACCTGTCAAGTTGTTATATGAGAAGTCCACCCACTGTAAACCAGACATTGTAGAAAAAGTGGATGGTATTCCACCAGATAGCTCATTGTGAGAAAGATCAAGTTTCTCAAGTGATGTCAACTTTTCGAGGGCCCGAGGAATGGTTCCAGACAGTGAATTATGGCTGAGATCTAACAATGCCTGTAATGCCACCAAGTTGCTGAGCTCCAACGGCATTGCGCCTGATAAATTGTTGTTGCTCAAATTCAACTGAATTAGTCCAACACACCTACCAACTTCTTTAGGTATATTTCCAGTGAGTGCATTTTCGGACAAATCAAGACTTCGAAGACCTGTCAATTTGCTGATTCCAACAGGGATCTCCCCAGTGAAGTGATTACCACTCAAATTGAGCTTGAATAACAAATTCAGCTCACTGAGTTCAGCAGGAATTCTTCCACTTAATTCATTCGAAGACAAGCTTAGATCTTGTAAATTCTTCAACTTTCTGATCTCTACAGGAATCCTGCCAGATATTTTGTTTCCATCTATGTGAAGGTAAGTAAGTTCTTTGCATTCCCACCAATCCTGCGAGAGCTCCCCCGACAACTGATTCCTACCAAGATCAATGTAGACCAGTTTAGGATGTACACCGAATGCCCTTGATATATCTCCGGTGAATCGGTTTCCTTCAAGTCGAACTCTGGTTAGCGCCGAGCAATTCTTCAAGCATTCAGGTAATGGACCACTTAAGTTGTTTCCATTCGCCGTAAACTGCTGCAGTAAGAAGCTGTTGCACAGCCCCGGAGGCAACTCGCCAGAAAAGCTATTGTTTGCGAAACTAACAAAGTTCAAGGACATTTTTTCGCCGAAATCTCTTGGAATCACACCAGAAAAATCGTTGGTGTATAGAGAGAGATAAGTGAGACTTTCTAGTTGAGATATTGTGCTAGGCAACTCTCCAGTTAATTGATTGCTGTTGGCATCAAACTCTTTAAGAGAGGCGAGCTTTCCTATCTCGAACGGAATAGAACCGATGAGAATGTTGTTGAAAAGACTCAACTTCACCAGTTGAGTAAGATTCCCTATTGTGTGAGGTATTGGACCACTCAGTCTGTTCTCTGAGAGATCAAGAGACTGTAAATTTTTGAGGTTTCCTATCACTGGAGGTATCTGGCCAGAAAAACGGTTCTTATAGAGGAATAAGAATGTGAGCTTAGATAACATGCCAATCTCCGGCGGGATCGTTCCATTGAGAGAATTGTTCATGAATTGCAAGGAGATCAACTGTGTCCAGTTGCTGATCAAATACCGCGAGAGCTCACCGGAGAGAAGGTTATTGGAGATGCCTAGTTCAGATATTTTGGTCCAATTGGACAATGATATAGGAAGTGATCCAACAAGGGAATTTATCGATAGGTCTACGAAGGCGAGATTCTTACATCGACCGAGCTCAGGAGGATGGTGGAATTCAATCCGGCGGCATGGAGATCAAGCCTCTCAAGCATCACAAGTTTGCCTAATGAAGCAGGAATCCGCCCGCCTAACGAATTGTTATACAGCTCTAGAATCCTAAGGTTTGAATGTAAACCAATCTCCTCCGGTATCAACCCCGAAAACTCATTCAATCCTAACCTCAATTCTCTCAAAGCCGTAAGCTTCGACAAATTCGCGGGCAACACTCCTTCAAAGGCATTGCTAGTAAGATTAAGATACTGAAGCCTATCTAGATTTGTCAACTCATTAGGCAATGAACCATTGAATGTATTGGATGACAAATCAAGATAAGTAAGATTCTTACACTTGAAAATGAAAGATGGAACCTCACTGATGAAGTTATTGTAAAACAAACTAAGATGAGTAAGACTAGGCATGCTCGAAAACCGCGACGAATCGAGAGAATCCAATAAATTGTTTCCAAGATCAACAAACCATACCTTTTGAAGTCCACTGATTTGATAAGGAATTGGACCCTCAAGACTGTTCTGTGACAAGTCCAAAAACTTCAACTCAGACAGTTCACCAATCTCTGGAGGTATGATACCAGAGAAATTGTTGCCACCCAAGTTGAGAAATGCAAGTTTTGTGAGGTTGGCAATGGAGGGAGGGATGACACCATTGAGATTGTTGAGATTGAGTGCAAAGTGTGTGAGGTTTGGAAAGGCAGAGAAGTTGAACTTGTCTAGTGTGCCAGATAAGTTCATGTTTGTGAGTGTGATCTCTTCAACACTGGCTCCATTGTTGCATTTGATGCCTACCCATTTGCAGTGATTGGTGGAATTGGCGAGGGACCATGAATTCAACTGTGAAGGGTGTGATGATGATGACAAGCTGGACTTCCATCTCATCAGTGCTTCTGCTTCTGTTCTTGGTGTTGATAATGCTTTCAATGGAATTACAAGGATTGTACACAAAAGAATCATAAAAATCGAAGTACCCATGATTTGTGATTCCTGAATTTGCCAGAATCGATGATGATTGTTGTTGATTGAGCTCTCTATATCACCATTTGAAGGGTGTGATTACACGATGACGCAGAGAGGGAGAGAGTCAGAGTCAACGCTGTGTGAAAATGTGAGGAGCATAGAAAGTCAAGTCAGACAGATACTAAGACTCTAATAAAGCACTGCAGTGATCCTGTACACTCGATCTTACGTACAGAAGTGTGATGTACCGTTGGATTGTTTTGTGGAATGCGAGGAGTCAGATCTAACGGTAGAGATCTTTCCTTTTTTGTTTGATAAAAAGATTAGGCGACGCGTAATGGTTGGCCGTTGTTGGTTTTAGACTTCGTTTTTTCCTTAAACAAATTATTAGTGGATTAGTTTTAAAAATGACTCCGAAACTTAATAAAATAACGAAACTGCCATAAAAACAAGTGTCCTCAAACTGCCCTTTTAACTTACCTTATATTACGAAACTACCATCGTCTTCATTGGTGGACTTTGAGCGACGACGTTTCGGCTTTTCGAGCCTCATTGGCGGATCTCTCGAATCCTCATCGAGATCTGCGTTGATCATCGGCAGCATTCTTGAGATCTGTTTTTGGCGTCGGATTCGTTCGAGGGTTGGTTTGTGATGCTGAGACTCTGGATTCGAGGAAGATCTGTCGTTCTTAAGAACTGGAGGACTTTGTGACGAATTTCGTCTAGAAGATCTGAAATTTCTATAGTGCATTCACTTTTGTACACCCCGATCAGACGAAGAGCACCGTCGATGCACTTCGAGATACATGCACGAGATGTTGGGATAGTGATGCACTTCGAGATATATGCACGAGATGTTGGGATAGTGTCGCATGAGCTAATTAGAAAGAAAAATAAAACTTATAATTAAGTGTGAAATCTAATGGGGCGCTTGCCAAATAACTTTGATGGCTTACTTTATAAAATTTTAAATCGTTTTGTTATCATTTCATGGTAGTTTTTACAATGTCAAGTTTTTTTAACATAGGTTGAGCTTAACAAAATACGGTATATATTTTCTTAGACACAAACTATATATTATTATATAGTATATAATATATAATTTGTGTTTAAGAGAGTGTTAGAATCATCGGTAGGTTAGTAGGCAAGTGGTTTGGAGTGCTACGATCGTTAGTGTGATCGTTGTATCGATCTTGAAAGACTATATATTGTTAACAGACCGTGAGCATCATCTAGGGTCGATCTAGAATATTTAAGGGCCCTGGGCGAAATTATAACATGGAGGCCCTCGTTATAGAATAAAGATGTATGATGAAAAGAAAAAAATTCTTATCTATACTATATATATGACGTCAATCCTCCTTCCCATCCTATTAAGTCTAAAACCTTTTTATTTTCGAAACTGTCCTTAAAAGCTTCTCTCTTATTGGTTGAAATAATTGGCAAGAAAATAAAATTAAGGGTATTTGAGTAAATTTTGATTTAACTAACTTTTTCTTTTTTTTAATTGGTTGGGAACTGGAGTTTGAAAGTGGAAACTAAAAGAGAGAAAATAACGTGAGAGAAAGAAAGAGACTTTTTAGTTAGTTAAAAATTTCAAAATTCCACCAATCACTCTTAAATTATCTCGATCTAACCTTTAACTGCTCCCTCTTTATCATCCACGTGCCATACACTAGTTCCTATATAAGACAACTCAAATCACATAAAAAACTTCTCATTGATGCACAATAACGTGATCAAAGACTCTCAAAACATCTTCGAAAGTCAATAATACTTTTAAAAGAAGTTAAGAGTTATAACACACACAAAATGCAAAAGAGAAGATAATGATTACTGTTACTAAGATAGAGAGAATAAGTTGGAAGAGCAACTTATACGAGTAGAAATTTAAAATTAATTTTAAAATTATATGATCAATTTGTTAAACAACATTATATCACTTAATAAGCTGGAATTCTTCTTTTATTAGAAAAAAAATATATTTTATATATTAATATAATTTTTTAAAAAATAGGGCCCTCAGTCAGGGGGCGAGGGCCCGGGGTGGTTGCCCCACTCGCCCTCCTTAGGGCAGGCCCCGACCATTTTCTATTTCGAACTCAATTTTTTGAAAATTTCTCCATCAATATCAAATCAGTGGGCCTTCATCGTGAAGTTTTAAGTTCGAATCTTCTAATTTCTCGATGTATATCTTTTTATTGGATGAAGTGGTTTTTTTTTTTTTTTTTTTTTGTGAAATAGTCAAAAGTAATGGCCGACACTACAACATTAAAAAGTAAAAATAAAAATCTCAGTTATGCTCCTTAGAGAGCAAAACTGGCCTTGTGAAGTTGGTGGGATTGCATGTATGAATGAACGTGAGTGTATAGTCCTTGTTTGATTTTGAAGGGAAAATATTAGAGTAGTTTTCACGCGTGTGCTTTGGTTGGTTTGGGAAGCACTTTCAAGTTTCAACCTGATTATGTATTAAGACACTTGGACTTATATTTTACGATATTGTGGATTCCAACTGTGTTGAATGTGACAAGAAAGAATTTAAAAATTGTCAAGGATTGAATTTTTGTGATTATAACGTGGATTCAATCTTTCCATGCTATCATGGAATTAAAGTCGTTTTTCACATTTTGAATATTAATGTTATTCAAAGATCCCTAAGACCTCAATAAACAATTCACTTTATACTAAAATTGTCAACTTGTGAATTAAAAGCTATTAGATTAATTGTTTGACTTCTGCTGAATTTTGTATAAAATGTAAATAAATAAAGTACGCATTAAAAACTAACAATTGACTAGTCTAAGTGGTAATATGCTCGATTCTTATTAAGTGAGGTCTTAATTAAATTTGAGTCTGAAAAATAAATTGAGAAGATCGTTTCCCATATATACAGGCTTGAAATAGGATACCATGTAGGAAACCAAAAAGTATATATATACATATCAAAGAAAAATCAATAAGTTTAGAACTTCAAGAAATAAAGGCAAAATTTTCAAAATAAAATAAAGGCAATATATTAAACATATATATATATATATACCCAACCTCTTTTTTTTTTTTGACAAGCCAACCTTTTTTGCAACAAATTAACGTAGGATAGTCAAGCAAATAAATAATGAAAACAATTCTTGATCCATGTAGCTCAAAGCAATCTAATCTCATAAATTCAAGATTTGAACTTTGGGGCAATTTTCCTAGTGAATTTCTCATCCACTAAATCTCATGTTTATAAGCAAATAGAGAAGTCTAGAGTAATGAATTATAGTTCTCAAATTTTCTATGCATGCAGCTGTGTCCCCCTTTAGGATGGCAAGTAACTTAACTTATAAGACTGTTCTTCTTTTTTGAAGACTTACGACTAATATAGCATGCACTCTTTTCTTATTCCTTTAATGCATAGATGTTTGAATTTTCTTTTTTCAGCCCCTCGCTACTTAGGCGCGAATAATCCCTTTTAAACCACCACTCCCTTTTCAGCCAATGGATTCTTGAACTCAAGTCCTCCTAACAACTAATGCTGCTGCTGCCACTACTTCTGCTCTTTATTTTTTGAGCCAACTCTTCTGTTCTTTGTTAATGGTCTATCATTATCATAATTTGCACCTACTATTCTAATTAAGTTTAGGGTGTGTTTGATAGCAAAGAAAATGAAAAAAATCATAAAAAATTGTCTACTTTTTATGTGTAACCGTTTTTTCCATTGTTTGATAGCTTTTGTAACTGCATCGAGAAAAAAAAACCACATTCTCCTATTTTCCTCATTTATTTTCTCAACTTTTAGCGTGGAAAATTGAAAATCTCTCCATCTCTCTCACGAACTGATCATTTCTTCCACCCAAACAAGCTTAACAAACTTGGCCTTTGCTACTCTTTCGCGGATATATACTTTTTCTTTCTCTCTTCGTCTCCGGCTTCGTCACCAACATCATCGTCGAGTCGCCCGACATCGACGATGATTTAGATGCACATACGGATTGAACCATAAAAAAAAAAATTTTCTCGTGCAATCAAACAATTATGAGAAAATTTTCTTTATAAAATTCTCTCAAGAAAATTTGCTAAAAAAAAAGTTTTTTCTCATTGAAGAATTTTTTTGCTATCAAACACACCTTAGTCTCAAATAAATAGGGAAATCAATATCAGTTTTGAAATTGAGCTAGTTTGATCAAAATGGCGTGGAACGGTCCGTTAAATTGAATATCATTAACTAATTCTAACAATTTGTAACCAAATTCAAATTTGGACTAGTAATTGGCAATGCAGCCAATTTCATTTATTTGTATTGGGGCCTATTGTCTTTGGTGAATATATATAACTTCAGTTCAGCTCAAGAAGAGACTCAAATACTTTTCCAAGTGTGAGAATTTTAGAAGGGAAAAGCCTGACTAATTGTCTTTGTGTATGTAAATTGGGGTAGAAATTAAGTATGAAGGGGACTCTTGTTAATTCAACATCAAGAACTGCATTAAATAGACTTATTATCTTTCAATGATAGACACAGTCACGCCCAAATCAAACAAATAGGCTTCTTGAAAAGTTGCTACACATATATAATTAATGAAATGTTTGAAGTGTCTCTCTTTCCTAATTAAATGATCATGTTATCTTCTCATCTTTTCTCTCTATTAATTGTGTCATTTTAGGATGACAACCAAGATATCATAATCTATTCCTTCTCTCTAGAATATTAGGTGCTTATGGTGTAAACATACACCAACATTTAACCATGTCTAGCTGTTGTTTATAATCTGTACAAGATTTAATGTGGTGCATTGATCAATTTCAATGCGGGTATTCGATCGGGTGGGCCTTGCCCTGGGCTACAGCCCAGGGCAAGGCCCAAATTTTTTTTTTTTCTAAGCCCATTTTTCAAAATATACATTTTAGTAAAAAATCTCTTAAACCCTACGTTAAGAACAAAAAAATATTTATAGCCCAGGGCTATCAAAAATCCTGGATTCGCCCCTGTTCGATCGATATAGTAAAATCATACGAATGGTCGTATAGTGGTCTATATGTAATGTTTCTTACATAGGAAAGACAGCCAAAATATTACAGAATGTTAAAGTAAATCAATTGAGGTATTTATGTTAATTAATTTGATCTACTGTAACATTGATTCAAATAATTAACTATGTTTTTTACAGGTACAACTAATGCAAAGTACAACACTTAAAATAAAAAAGATCGAGGAACAAATTTAAGGTAGGAACTAGGAATATATATAAAAAAAAAAAAATGATGTATCTGAAATCCAATCCTTGTTCATGATATTGCCAATTAACTATGTTGCTTCATTGATGTCGACGATCATCTCCTTTGGAAGTTTAAGAACTTGATACCATAAGCAAAGGCCAAGACGAATAGAAGGACAAAGGCAATTTGAGCCAAGGCGCACTCTTTAGAAACTGTTTCACCGTTGGCTTCAGCGTCGAACCTGGGATCTCAATCAGTTCATCTATGTCTCCTAACTGAGAGGTCACAAGACCATTGATTGTCCACGCAATTGGAGAAGCATGGATATACCACCTCCACCATGGCGGGATTTGCTGCATGGATTGAGCGAAAATTTAGTTTAGTATAGCTAGAAGTTAGCATGGAAGTCCAAACTCTTAGCCAACAAAATGTGTCTATTAGTTGTACATGGTAATTCGAGAAAACTTACCGTCTGAGGAATAGTGAAAACCGACGCTTGGTGTATCTCGAGGTCCTGTTCTATGGTTTACATTTCATGTAAGTGTTGTATTAGTTTGTTTGTGTGTTAGGAAATCAAGGGTTGTAATAATACCATTTGGACTGACAGATGTGTTTGAGTTTTGATATATATAAATGAAATACACAAGGAATCGACAAGGTTGTTGAGCATCGTTTTCCCAAACCCTAGCAATGGGTATTGGGTGTCTTGGTGGATTCATCAATGTTTACATGGTATCGAGCCATAGAAGGCTAGCGCCACGATGACAAGATTGGGACAGAGAAACCTCGAAGTGATTCGCTCGACAGAGAGTTCAAGAAATCCAGTCTTGAAGTTGGATCTTGGTTCAAACAATCAGATCTGGACGAGAAAAGACTAGATCGAGATGAAAAACAGCCAGATCTGGAAGAGAGAAAGCTAGATCCGACAAGACAACACCAAATCTGAGAAACATCGAAGGAGTTCGTGGTATTACAACTTCGATCTAACAGATCTTGAAGTTTTACAAGTTAAGTGACTAGATCTCGCGTGAGGAAACAAAAGGATCTGGGAATATGGAGTCTGGTTCTTCGTTATCTTTCTCGCTTCCAGATGGTGGATCAGGTTTGCATTATGGTTCTCCATTCGGAAATTCTTTGAGTCAATTTGTTACTGTAAAGCTAGATAGTTCAAATTTTCTAGTTGTGGAAGTCGATTGTTATACCAGCCATTCAGGGTTTTGATTTAGATGGATATCTGTTTGAAACACTTCCATCACCGAAAAAAGTATTGACTGATGGTTCGACTAATCCAGAGTATAAGTTGTGGTTTAGTCGGGATAGATTTCTTTTGGGTTGGTTGATAAATGCAATGACTCCTGAAACAGCAATGCAAATCATTGGTAATACCCCAAAACAGACGGCTAATGAGTTGTGGGAAGCAATTGAAACTTATTGTGATCTAGTAATAGGGTTCACATTCAAACACTGAAAAAGGCAATGCATACAACCCGAAAAGGGAACATGAAGATGAGTGAGTATTTGTCAAAAATGAAAGGGATATCAGATAATCTAGCAATCGCTGGATCGATGATGAGTATGGATGACTTGATTTCAAGTGTGTTGATTGGGTTAGATCGTGATTATTTACCTATCACGATCTGCTTTACAAGGTAAAATTGATCTCAGCAATGGCGAGTTGTACTCTACACTCATAGGATTTGAGGAGACTTTGGATCGATAATGTAGCTCAAGGTATAAATTCATTGATAATACAAGATTCACACTCGTGAATGTCGCTTGAGGTTAAAGGAAATAATTCCAAAGGGAATTTTCAGAATTGGAACAATAATAGTGCTGGGAACAGAGGAAATGGAAGTTTGAGAGGTCGAAATGGTGGTTGTTTTCGTGGTAGAGGGAGTTTTCGTTCATCAAACAGCAACAGTAAACCCACCTTGCCAAATTTGTGAAAAATTTGGACATTCAGCTGCTGTGTGCTATTACCGAGCAGATATGAAGTACATGGGAACTCAATCTGGAGTTACTCTACAGCAACATATGCGACCTTCTACTCCTACATTCAATAGCCCAGTCTCTTTTCTCACGACATCAGATACAAGTCAGGATGGTTCGTGGTACATGGACAGTGGAGCTACTTCACATGTCACTGGTGATTCCTCTCAAATGGTGAATGCTTCAGCTTATTCAGGTACAAATTCTTTAATGGTGGGTAATGGTCAATTACTTAAAATTCGTAGTGTTGGTTCTGCTTGCATTCCATCATCTGGCTCTAGGTTATCATTTCACAACACTATGTGTGTCCCAAATATTAAGAAGAACTTGTTAAGTGTCTCACAGTTAGCCAGGGACAACAATGTGTTGATTGAATTTCACCCGCATGTTTGTTTCGTGAAGGATATCCAAACCAATGAGATTCTTCTTCACGGAACTCTGCAAAATGGTCTCTATCGAATTTCTGGTCCATCTACACTGTCTAAGTCTCCTGCAGCTTTGTTTGTGTCTAATAAAGATGTGTCTTCACTGTGGCACTCCAGACTTGGCCACCCAGCACAAAAGGTTCTTCAACAGGTTTTGAATCATAAACTTCATCTTCCTGTGAGTTCAATTACTGCTATGTGTCAGTCATGTCCACTGGGAATGAGTCATGCATTACCGTTTCACTCATCAAATAGAATGTCAAAAACTGTTTTGGATCTAATTCATACTGATTTGTGGGGTCCTGCACCAATTACTTCTCCGAGTGGTTTCAACTATTACATACATTTTATTGATGATTCAACAAGATTTACATGGTTGTATCCGTTAAAGCTGAAGTCTGATGCATTACAAGCATTCATACATTTTAAGTCCATGGTTGAAAATCTGTTTGGTACCACCATAAAAAGGGTTCAAGCCGACTGGGGAGGTGAATATCGTTCTTTCCAGTCCGTTCTTGATTCTTGTGGCATTATTTTTCAGCATCCTTGTCCTTATATTCATGAACAAAATGGTAGGGCTGAACGTAAGCATAGACATATTGTAGAGATGAGTCTTACCTTATTAGCTCATAGCAAGTTACCCTTGAAATATTGGTGGGATGCATGTGCTACAACAGTATTTCTCATCAATCGTCTTCCTACTACAGCTTTTACAAGGGATGTCTCCTTATGAAAAGTTGTTTCAAGTGTCTCCAGATTACGCTTATTAAAAGTTTTTGGGTGTGGTTTGTTTCCTTACTTAAGGCCTTACAATAAACATAAGTTTCAGCTTTCGTTACGAGAAGTGTGTATTTCGGGATACAAAGAGTCAAGATAAAGGCTATAAATGCTTGAGCCCATCTCGGTCGTATTTACATCACTCGAAATGTGATTTTTCATGAAAATGAGTTTCCTTATGAGTCATTATTTTCAACTGACAAGCAGTCCTCATTATCATCACCTCCTGCTGTTGCTACAAATTTTCCTCTGTTAGTTCCAAATCAGTGTGTTCCTTCTACACATCTGCCTCCATCTGGGTCTCCTCCTGTTCATGATGTCTCTAATGTGTCACCTTCTTCATCTAGTAACGCATCTGGTGATCAGGAAGTCCAGAATGATGTTCATGTTCCTGTAAATACACACCAAATGATAACTAGAGCCAAAGATGGAATCAGTCGAAAGAAAGTGTTTCTCACTAGTACTTTTGATCATGAGAATGATATTCCTAAATCAGTGGCTGCTGCTCTTCAAATTTCTCATTGGAAGACAGCCATGGATAAGGAATATCAAGCTCTTATGAAAACTGGCACTTGGTCTCTTGTTCCTCCTTCTTCCAATCGAACATCATGGGAAACAAATGGATATTTTCTCGTTAAGAAGAATTCTCGATGGTTCGATCAATCGATATAAGGCTAGACTAGTGGCCAAAGGGTTTAAACAAGTACCGGATCGATTTCGATGAAACATATAGTCCAAAGGTGAAGTCTTCTACCATCAGAGTCATTTTGTCATTAGCAGTGCAGTTTGGTTGGTCCTTGAGACAAATAGATATTAATAATGCTTTCTTGAATGGTCAGTTGGTTGAAGAAGTTTACACAAATCAACCTATGGGATTTGTGGATCCTTCTCAACCCAATGCTGTTTGTAAGTTGCACAAAGCCTTGTATGGTCTTCGTCAAGCTCCACGTGCATGGTTTGATCAACTCAAGTCCACTTTACTGTCTTGGGGATTTTCTAATTCAAAAGCTGACAACTCTTTGTTTATTTTTCGTCTAGACAAAGTTGTGTTGTATGTGCTGGTATATGTGGATGATATCATAACTACAGGCTCAAGTCCTACTTCCATTCAATCCTTTATTGATAGGTTGAATGGTAAGTTTGCTTTGAAAGATATTGGAGACCTCGGTTGTTTTTGGGTATGGAAGCTCATAGACTCGCCAAGTGGACTCGTATTTAACCCAAACTCGCCTATATTAATCACCAAGTTGCGAGAAAGGGGGAATGTCCAATGCTAAACCAATTGAGACTCCTTTTCTCAGTAGGCAAGCGATTGTACAAGGATGGCAAGCGTGCTTCCTTTCTTGATAAGACTCTTTATAGAAGTCTACTTGGGGTCTTCAATATCTTGTTCATACTAGGCCGACATTGCTTATATTGTTAACAAGTTAAGCCGGTTTCAACGATCTCCTCATCTTGTTGTACATTGGCAAGCTCTTAAAAGAGTGTTGAGGTATCTCAAAGGCACTACGCGAGATGTAGGTCTTTGGTTCCAACCGAGTTCTACCTTCTATTTGATCGCTATTCGATGCTTGATTGGGCAAGGCCGTACGTGGATGATCGTAAGTCTGTGGTCGGTTTTGCTTGTATTTTTGGGTTCCAATTTAATTTCCCGGCAATCTAAGAAACAACAGTGGTGGCTAGGTCAAGTACGAATCGAATATAGGGCTTTGGCTCATGTGGTCATTGAAATTAGTGGATACAATCTCTTCTTTCTCGAGTTGCGGGTTTCGGTCTTGCTACTCCTACATCTGGTGCGATAATATGAGTGCTGCGCCCTTGCAAAGCTGAAAATGCGAAGGGCGATGGCGAACACGTTCCTGCTGCTCTTTCTTGGTAAAAAGTTGTTCTTTCAATATCTACTATGCCTAACACTGCATAACGCCAATCACCAATGTCAAAAAAAAACGTACGCCGTTATATTGTGCATTCCTCCAGTATGACCAGTATTGTTTCCTAAAGCAAGACATGCATTGAGTAGCAAAGCTTTGGGAGTACTTTGTTGGGAAGTAAAGATCTTTCAAAAGATTAAACTTACTGATATATTGAAGAATTGGTGTAGACTTATGCGAAATCAATGTGAAGTTGATCTCCAACAGCAGGAGCAGTCACTTCTAACATCCATGTCGCCGGGTTGTAACCATCTTTGATCTTAACGATTCCTAGGATCACCTACAAAGAGTAATTAAAGTAATCTCTAAAGAATATTAATCTACAAAGACTCTTGGGAATCTCATGCTATCTTTGAAAGCATTCAAAGGCTTAGCAGTTCCAATTATGTTTACATTTTAAATGTTCTTTGCATCCGTAGTTTCAATATCCATACATTTAATATTTTTTTTTAGTTTATATATTTTTTAAGGTGATGAATGATGATACTAAATTACTCCATTGTGCTAATGTACCTTCCTTGTTTCATGCTTTACTTCAGAAGCAAGGCGCGACCAGGCTGAGTATAAAAGAGATTCATAAACAGTAATTTGTGGCGAACGGATGTCGTTTTGTTCACAATATCCACTGATTCGAGCAAATGTTGCTTGATTCTTAGAATAACCAGAGATACTAACTGTTCTTTCAATATAACCTCCGGTTTTTAGTCCTGCAAGAACACTATCCATCAATGTGGTCTTCCCCGCACCACTGACAACGACCAGTGCTGTCAACGCGCCTGGTCTAAACGCGCCACTAACATCATGCAACAATTGCAGACGATCTTCTCTACTTCCTCATCTCCTATATTATTTGACAAAATTCAATCGCCGTAAGAATTTTTTCCTTACATATGTAGTAGCTCACATGGTTGAATGCAAGCAAGAGAGGCTGGAATGGCAAAACCATTCCGTTCCTACGGGCATGTTCAGTCGCTTTAATTAGTTTCTGAATTTGATCCATTGCTCTTGTCAGTGCCTGCAATAGTTTCCGGTATCAATATTAAAATTGAGGGATATATAGTTCAATAAAATAGGTGATCATTCTATCTTCTCAGACTCAATTACTTCTTATACTTATGTTGCGCAAGAAAACGAAGCAACAACAATACTAATTAAATATCAAGGGATATATAGTTCAATCCAGTCGATATTTCGTCCATGAAGAAAACGTTTGCTTGTCCCATTAACATCTCCCCTGGATCCAAAACAAATCATCTTAAGCCATTATCAAGTGGTAATCAACAAACAAAAAAAAAAGTTCATTAATTTGCATTGAGTTCTTCACAATCTAGTCCTAAAATGATAACATACCGATTGTCACGCGCTTTTTTTGTCCACCAGAAATACCCCTTCTCATCTCATCACCAACCACAGTATCTGCACAGATGCCTAATCCAAGTACCTTTTTTTTTTTTTTTTTTTTTTTTTTAAGGATCTTGTTCCCATTAGTTGACAAAAATGTTGCAAGAGAAGGAACATATATCGAAAAGAAAATCCGAAAATAACCTTAATAACATAGTCTGTCTCATGGCTGTTTTCCTTGCCTTCCATTGTGGTGGCTTTTAAACAACATTTAGAGAAGTCTAATGTCTCTCTCACTGTCATCACCCCATAGTGAATATCATGTTATTGATCACTTGAAGTCAATGGAGTATAAAACATGTTCTATTAGTGTTGGCAGTGTGCTTGACTTGTCGGCGAGAGCCTTTAGCAGCGTTGTTTTGCCTGAAGTCGGAGGCCCGAGTAGCAATGTCATCCTGAAAGTAGAAAAATCGAAAATTACCGCAATAAGAGATGACGTAAAAAATACTCGTCGACATGAGACAACAAACCTTGATGATGGACTCCAATTGGTCATAAATACATATACCTTGAAGGCCTTAATATTCCACTCACATCTTGCAGTATCTTGTTAATTCTTTTACTAGATGGAAAAAGCCGAACGAGTTCGAGAATTCCCTGCATTGATAATAATAGAAATTATAATTAGTAAAAAGAAGGCTTGGCGCGCAATTTTTCCAACAAAAATGAATTTGAATTAATACATCCATCACACAAAATTATCTAGTTCACAATATGAAGACATATATAGTTGATAATAATGTTATTGCCTCTATAACGTTCCATGCAGTATTGTAGAGAGTAGGGAGTGCCCTTTTCCCCACATAGCTATTTCCTTGCACTGATAAGTTATGAAAGCGAACTTCGATTTTCGACATCTTAGTTCCGACACTGCTTAATATGAACAAAAATCAAGCACCACCATAGGAACTGGTAATTCAGTACATTAAAAAAAAAATTGAATTGCTATAAGCAATAACAAGTTAATGATCTAGGAATGATCATAAAAAATGTTGTATGTATGAATAAGGAATAAAAGTTGCAGACTCCAAAAAAGTTGAGTTTTTAGCAGATTGAGAGAAATGGGAAATCTCAATTGGTGGTTAATGTTTTGTACACATTCAGATACTCTATGTATGGTACTCATTAATAGCTTCCAATATATACTTCAATGTATATTTAAGAATTAATTTTCTAGATACTTGACAGATATATCTCTGCAATCTTGTGATTATTATTTCACCTTCTGGAACAGTTTTAGTATATAAATACAAGAATCTTATCTTTGAACGTTGTTTTTTTTTTAGTCGAACTCACGTGCTCCCTAAACCTTGCCTTTTGACAAGAAACGCTTCATCCATCTCATCAGAGCTACTAAATTTGGAAAGCTTCTCTTTTAATGCTAATATATACAAAGCACTTAGGAAATTAGATCCGCAACCATAAGTTTGAGTGTTACATATTTACGTATGCGTGCACATATGCATGCCTGTTAGATTTTAGAAAAAATAGAAGAATAAAAAATGTGAAATTCTTGAGCAACCACCACCAATCCTTCGAACCCTCGAAACCGCAACCAAATCGACCGCGGTTTATACGGTTTGGTCGGTTTAATTTTGAGGTTTCCTTACAACACATTTAATAAATAAAAAATAAAAAATGTCACACATTCTATACATGTCCATTAACAAAACATGCAACAAAATATGTAGATGTCGATACATGACCACCAAAATCACAATGAAACACATTAACTCAATCAAAATTACGAGTCTTCCTTCATTTTTAAATTTAAAATGACAAAAAAACTTCAACTCGATTCCGTGTTTGGAGGTGGTTTTGCAGTTTAGTTAAACTGCGGTTTCTTATAAATGAAAAACCGCCACCAAACCGCGGAATCGCGATTTTCTAAACCACCCCTAAACCGCGATTTTAAAAAACAACACCAGACCACATGGTTTGGACGGTTTGAGTGGTTTTATGGAAACCACTGCCCACCCCTATTGAAAACTGATAATCTAGCTAATAATTCAAAATTGTTTGGAAGAATTAACTGATCGAGCAATGGAGAAATACAAAATGACGTAAAAATAGATGCAATATATTATGGATGATATATATGTATTATTAAATGTAGTACTTATAAACATAATTATTTAATATTATATATAAAATTATATTATTTATTATGAATATTGTTTACTTAATCTATTTTAAAAATATTAAATACTAATAATATATTTATAATTTAGTATTTTTGGTTTTTTCAAGTTTAGTATTTTCTAACTTAATTAATTTATTTGAGGGCTTAAAGGGAAAGTAAATTAGATACGGTGTTTTTTTTATATAAACGCTACTTCGGACAATGTCCAAGATTTTAGAGTTTCATCTAGCTCATTTTTAAAATTAGCTGCTAACCAAACACAACTTATTTGTTGAAGTTGCTTATAATCTAGCTTATCAGTTATGTGATAAGCTAATTTTTGCGTGTCAAACAGAGCCTATGGCTTAAACATGCCGAGATAAGCCATATCGAGATCCTTTTTTTTTTTTTTTTTTTTTTTAAACCATGGCTTCACCCATACATATATATATATATATATATATATATATATATATATATATATATATATATATATATATATATATATATATATATATATATATATAATTAAACTTATGAGTCACATTATGAAACTTTGGGAGAGGATAATTGACAATAGGCAAAGGAGAAAAAAACAATATCATAAAACCAATTTGGTTAGAAAAATATAGAGAAAAGAAAAAAACTATCTTCATATGATATTCGTAGATTTAGAAAAAGCATATGATATGGTCCTAGACGAGAGAGACCAGGTAGCACGACCAGACGGAGAAACGGAGACCACCGCGACCGAGACGGCGAGAGCGAGCACCGGAGAGACCAGCTCGCACGACCAGACGGAGAGACGAGACGATCGAACGGGATGGACGTCGGGGACGAGACGATCGACCGGCGCGACGAGACGGAGAGACGGATTTAGGTTTTGGGGTTTTTTCGTGGGAATGATTTGGGGATTTCTTTGTTTTGTTGCGGGGGGGGGGGTGGGGTGCGGGAAGGAGAAGAGGCCGCCATGATCGACAAAATACAAATCTCGAGGAATGATGAACGGCCATAAGAAATGAAGAATTTGGCGGGAATGGTGGCGCCAAATTTCGAGACGAATTTAATTCCGTCTCTAATTCCGTCTCGATCCGTCTCAAATCCGTCTCGAATATTTCCCCAATCGGTTAAGTCATCTTAATCTGTTACATTTAGAAACGGAACTTATTCCGTTTCTAATTCCGTTTCTGATTTAGAAACGGAAATAAGTTCCGTTTCTAATTTCGTTGCTGATTTGCTGTTTTTTTGTAGTGTTTAAACCATGGCTTTACCCATATATATATATATATATATATGGGATATTCTACAATGAAGCTCAAATATATACCCATATTATGAAACCCTCTCAAAATGTGTTATGCATTAAATGACTCGTGCATTTATAACGCATCGATTAATATATATAAGTATATCATCTATAGGTTTAGCTGGTTGTAAAAGAATCGACTTTTTACCATGATCCTTTTTGTTAATTAAGGAATGGTAAAAAAAAAAAAAAAATAAATAAATTTCAGGACAAGTTTGCCCTTTGGCAAACAAGAAAAACTTTTGTTTGGTAATCTTTCGATTTATTTAAAAAGAAATATATAATATAACTAATTAAGAAAAAAGTAAATTGTACTAATGACCTTGGCTTTACTTGCAAACAATTATCGAAACATTTGGCCAAAAATATTTCACTCTGTCTCTTCAATCCAAGTCGAAAATTAAATATGAAATTGAGAAATGGAACATACTCGACCTAAATCTCTTCCCTTTTCATCTCTTTTAAATGTTGGGGAAGCCAAGTTTTTAAGATTTGGGAATAGGAAGCGCAATAATTTTTTGAGAGAAATTGAAGGTACAACTCGAAAAATACTAGAATAACAAAGCCCAAAAGTCGTTCATATAGTCTCGACTAAGGGGGGTATATTCAATTGAGATTTTAATAGACTTTTAATTACTTTTATAAGTGGATGATTTTAAGGGAGTTGTAGATTTTTGTAGACTTTTAAAAACTTTGGTAGACTTTGATAAACTTTATTTTAATTACTTTTATTAACTTCGATGGATTTTTTTAAGGACTTTGATAGACTTTGATAAACTTTTACAATTGAGATTTTAATAGACTTTTGGTTACTTTTATAAGTTGATGACTTTTCTAAAGTTTGTAGATTTTCGTAGATTTTTAAAGACTTTGATAAGTAAACTTCTTTTTGATGATTTTTATCAACATTTAAGATTTTTAGTGACTTTTATGAACTTCTTAAACATGATTTTGATTGATACTAGTAAATTTTTGTGATTTTAATATTGAAACAAATATTTTGCACTTTATTATAAAAAAGACGAATAATTATATTTATTTTTCTTAAGAACTATTATTAATTTTTTAAAAGTATTTTTATATTTTAATAAAAAATCATATAGACATATAGTAATGAATTACGACTATCAAGATAGTAACATAATAAATAAGTAAATAAATATCAACAAAATAAATATGCAAATGAATAATCTTTTAGTGGCAAATAATAAC
Organism: Stephania yunnanensis; assembly: GCA_039657365.1. Classification (NCBI taxonomy): domain Eukaryota; kingdom Viridiplantae; phylum Streptophyta; class Magnoliopsida; order Ranunculales; family Menispermaceae; genus Stephania; species Stephania yunnanensis. The sequence continues at coordinate 46,484,191 of CM077592.1, forward strand.
CAAGTAATATCATTGTGTGTAAAAATTTTGCACTTTTTTTGACTTAAGTAAAAAAAACTTATATCTTTTTCTTTAAGAATGATAGTTTAAAATTTTTAAAATGCACTTCTTGTATTTGAAAAAAATATACACAATTATTTTCTCCAAAAATAATAATATTACATTTTTTGATATTATAATTATACACTTAATAAATAAAACTTCTTTGTAAAAAAATCCTATAAAATTCACAATGATGTCAAAGTGAGATCTTGTTAATAACGACATCATTTTCATTTTCATCGACATAAACATTAGAATATAACGAGTGAGCAATGTAATTCACGAGTTGTTGAGTGATTTGAAAAGTTGATAAAAACAATTGATAAGAAAAGACATTATGAACGATGAAGTCCTTATTGAATAAGAGAACCAACAAAAATTAGAAGTCTCTAAAAGTTTTTGGGTTGAAGCGATGAGAAGTTGGAGATTTGTTTATGTGTATTTTTATACAAAAAGTCTATAAAAGTTGAGATTTTTAACCAAACTACAAAGTCATCAAAAAATTAAATACACCTTACTTTTATAAACTCTCTAAAAGTTTAAATTGAATACCCCAAAACTTTTAGAGACTTTTTAAAAGTCTATAAAAGTTCACATTGAATACACTTTACTTTTAGAGATTCTCTAAAAATTTTAATTGAATACCCCTAAAATTTTTTAGTCAATAAAAGTAAGCAAAAGTCTATTAAAATCTCAATTGAATACACCCCTGTAAGTATTAAGTATGAGATCTCGGTGTGGATGGCTTCACTCTCGATGTGTTTTGAGGTATAACTTTACATTTGAGGAACCACTTTTCACCTTTTAAAATATTGAAAAACAACTGTCTAAAATTTTGAGGTGAGAAAGAAAAGAAGTGTTTGATATTTGAAAACTGTGTGAAGATGGAAAGCGAAGAACTGATGAATTTCTTGTTAGGGTTTTGTCGAAGATTCTTAACGACATTGCGTAGATCGATCTGATGAAGGACGAGTCGACGTTGCAAATCGTTGGTTTCTCTCTTCATCTTCCTCAATCGATCGATCGATCTTAAACCAGGTACGAATCGAGCCCTAAAATTTGATGCGCAAAACGCTGTACATTTCGATTGTTTGTCGTTTGATTGTCCTTGAATTACGCGTCAATGTGCCATACGAGATGATCGGATGATGTGTGAGAATAAACTTGACTTGGACAAGAGTAACATGGTTACTAGGTGTCATTGTTGACTAGGTGTCATTGTTGACTAGGTGTCATTGTTGACTAGGTGTCATTGTTGACTAGGTGTCATTAGGTGTCATTGTTGACTATGTTTTTTTTTTTTTGCTACTATAAATAGGTAGTGTTGTGCATTGTTAGAAAATACTCCAAACTTGTAGTTTTTGCTTGTTGTCTTCAAATTACAAAGAAAAACTCCCATTAGTCCAATCTCTCCTTTTTTCTTCAATCTTGTTCTTCAACGATCCTTTACATTGAAACCAACATTTGGTATCAGAGCCATTAGCCGAAGGACATGTCGTCATCAAGCAAAGCAGTCGGAGGAGATATGGCGGCAACTAAGATCGGAAAAGAAGGGAACATGACGCTCTCTTATCCGTTACTCACAAAGAGTAACTACTCGGTGTGGGCGTTGAAGATGCGGGTGAATTTACAAGCGCAAGGAGTGTGGGAAGCCGTGGAGTTCGACGAGGTCGAAAAACGCAAGGATAGAATGGCTCTCGCCGCCATTTATCAAGCGCTTCCGGAGGATGTTCTTCTTATGGTGGCGAAAAGGATTCCGCCAAGCAAGCATGGGAGACACTACTACGAGACGATGCACGTTGGCGTGGAGCGAGTCAAGGAGGCGAAAGTGCAAACCTTGAGGACTCGGTTCGAGGCAATCCGCATGAAGGACGTAGAGACGGTGGACGATTTCGCTATGAAATTGACATCCATTGTGACAGCATCCGCTCGTTGGGAGAGAAGGTGGAGGAGATCTCCGTCGTTAAGAAGTTCCTACGAGCCTTGCCACAAAAATACATGCGATCGTTACCGCGATCGAGCAATTTGGTGACCTCAAAAACATGACGGTTGAGGAGGTCGTCGGTCGCCTTAAAGTCTACGAGGAGAGACTTCGCGGATACGGTGAAAGAGAGGAGGAGAAGCACCTCTTGCTCACGCATGCGAGAATGGATGTCACGAATGAAGAAAAATGGAGAAACCAGTTTTTCTTCCGAATCGTCGAGTCGCAGCGCGGCCATGGTGGAGATAAACGAGGTCGTGGCAAAGGACGGGGACGAGGTCGAGGTGAGGTCGTGGAGAAAGCTCACCTCGACAAGAAGACACCAAGCCCCGCAAAGACAAGAGCACGGTGAAGTGTTACGCTTGTCGAAAGTACGGGCACTACGCGATCGAGTGCCCTAACAAAAAGGCCGACGAGGTGGCAAACCTCACTAGCTTCCATGACGAGAGCCGATTAATGTTCGCCGAGGGAGTGGCGAACGCCTTGCCCGAAGATGAGGAGACAAACCTCGAAGAATTCGTGCAAGAATCGACCAAGGAGGAACCGAGAGGTAGTGTTGCTCAATGAAGAGAAAGTCATGGCGAACCTCCTCGCAAGTGGCGAGGAGCATAATCACACCGACGTGTGGTACCTTGACAATGGAGCAAGTAACCATATGACGGCCCATCGAGAGAAGTTCCATGAGCTCGACGAGAAGATCACCGGAAATGTGAAGTTCGGAGACGGCTCACTCGTCGAGATCAAGGGCCGAGGATCCATATTGTTCGTATGCAAAAACGGTGATCGCGTCTAATGACCGAGGTATATTACATTCCAAAGTTGAAAAGTAATATCATAAGTCTCGGTCGGATGACAGAAGAATGCAATACGATCATCTTAGCGCTCGATGCTAAAGATGTTCGACCGAAATGGCGTCTGTTAATGAAAGTGGAGAAATCGCCAAATCGGTTGTACAAGATTTCTCTCGAGACGAGTCAACCCGTTGTTCTATTAGCATCGCTAGCGATCCTGCTTGGTTGTGGCATGCAAGACTTGGGCACGTAAATTTTTATGCGCTCAAGATGATGGGGAGAAGGAGATGGCTATAGGGCTGCCCAAGTTTACACACCCCAACCAAGTGTGTGAGAGTTGCATGATCGCAAAGCAAACAAGGCTGCCATTACCTGCCCAAGCCAACTACCGTGCCGAGCATCCCCTACAACTTGTACATGCAGATCTGTGTGGTCCGATCACCCCGACATCACTCGCTGGTAACAAGTATTTCTTTTTACTTGTTGATGATTGTAGTCGTTGGATGTGGGTATACATGCTCAGAGAAAAAGGAGAAGCCTTTGAAGCATTCAAGAAATTCAAGAAGCTCGTGGAGAACAAGTCGGAGCACAAGCTTAAGACTTTGCGAACTGATCGAGGTGGTGAGTTCACTTCCCATAGGTTTGCGGAGTTTTGCAAGGAAGAGGGAGTCGAGCGTCACCTCACGGCACCATACACACCTCAACAAAATGGTGTGGTGGAGAGGAGAAATCGCACCGTGATGGCCACTGCGAGGAGTCTGCTCAAGAGCATGCAAGTCCCGGCGAAACTCTGGGGAGAGGCGGTACGACATGCGGTTTATCTCTTGAACCGCTTGACAACAGGTGCTAGGAGATTGTACCCCTTACCAAGCTTGGTTCGGCAGACGACCTCATCTGGAGCACTTGAGAGTGTTCGGGTGTACTGCACATGTGAAGGTTGTAGGTCCACATCTCAAGAAGCTCGATGACCGAAGTCAAGCAATGGTGTATCTTGGCGTCGAAGACGGATGTAAGGCGCACAGATTCCTTGATCCACGATGCGGAAAAATCATTGTGAGCAGAGATGTTGTGTTTGAAGAAGAGAAGAAGTGGGAATGGTGCAACGATGATGGCGAGATCGCACAAAATTCTGGGGAGTTCGGAATTTTTGATGGAGATGTAGCGGATTTGGAAAACGCAGCAACGCCACCGGCAAGTCCGCACTCGGCATCACCAATAACACCAGTAGCCATGCCGAACTCTCCTCGACAACGAGAGAGCTCAAGTAGGTCCACAACCGAAGATGCCCCAAAAAAGGTCCGCTCTCTGCCGACATTTATGAAGTGGCACCATTAAGGGAGATGGATCTCGACGAATTGTTGTTGTTCACCACCGACGAGCCAACAACATATCACGAGGCAAAGAACCGGAGGCATGGAAGGAGGCCATGCGAAAGAGCTCGAGTCCATCGAGAAGAACAAGACGTGGGAGCTCACCGACTTGCCACCCGGCCACACGCTCATCGGTTTAAAGTGGGTGTTCAAGTTGAAAAGAGACAGCGAAGGCAACATCCTTAAGCACAAAGCGAGATTAGTGGCGAAAGGATACGTGCGAAGCAAGGAGTTGACTTCGAGGAAAACTTTGCACCGGTGGCGAGACTCGACACCGTCGGATTAATTCTTGCCCTCGCAGCTCATCGTGGGTGGGAGATTCACCACTTGGACGTCAAATCGGCGTTTCTCAATGGTGATATCGAAGAAGAAGTTTATGTCGCCCAACCTCGAAGGCTTCATCATCAAGAATAAAGAGCACAAGGTGTACAAGTCTGTCCAAGGCTCTCTACGGACTACGCCAAGCACCAAGAGCGTGGAACACTTGCCTCAACAAGAGAATGATGAGTCTCGGCCTTCGTGAAGTGTTCTCAAGAGCAGGCCGTGTACACGAGGAGCCATGGAGCGAAGTACTCATCGTTGGTGTATACGTTGACGATTTGATAGTGACGGGATCTAGCATTGATGGTGTTGAGAGATTCAAGAAGCAAATGATGAAGGAGTTCGAGATGAGTGATCTTGGGTCGCTCTCATACTACCTCGGTATCGAGGTGGACCGAAAGAAAAACCGCATCACAAAGTGAAGCAATCAGCTTATGCAAAGAAAATATTGGAGCAGTTCGGGATGGCGGATTGCAACCCGAGCAAGTATCCAATGGAAGCAAAGTTGCAACTCGGAAAGGATGCGGAAGGAACCTTTGTGAATTCCACTGAGTATAGGCGTGTCATCGGGTGTCTCAGGTACTTGACCCACACTCGACCTGATATCTCATATGCAGTTGGCATGGTGAGTCGTTACATGGAACAACCTACTATTCTACACCAACAGGCAGTGAAACACATTCTTCGCTACGTGAAGGGAACAACGAGCTATGGGATTCAGTACAAAAGAGGAAAAGGAGCTGAAGAACTCGTCGGATTTACTGACAGCGATCTAGCCGGTGATATAGATGACAGAAAGAGTACCGGAGGGATGGCATTTTATCTCAACGAGAATCTAATCACTTGGCAATCGCAGAAGCAGCGAACTGTGGCTCTATCTTCCTGTGAGGCCGAGTTTATGGCAGCTACTGCAGCATCATGTCAAGCATTATGGCTGAGAAACTTGTTGAACGAGGTAACCGGAAGTAAGCCGAAGCCGGTAACTCTCTACGTCGACAATAAGTCTGCAATCGCATTGATGAAGAATCCGGTGTTTCATGGACGCAGCAAGCACATCGACACTCGCTTCCATTTCATTCGCGAATGTGTCGAGAACCGACAGATCGTAGTGGAGTTCGTAAGCACCGGAGAACAACGTGCGGATATTCTCACCAAGGCCTTAGCAAGAGTCAAATTTAAGGAGATGCGGGAGCAACTCGGCGTGAAGAACCTTGAACCAAGTCAAGCTTACGGGGGAGATTGTGAGAATAAACTTGACTTGGACAAGAGTAACATGGTTACTAGGTGTCATTGTTGACTAGGTGTCATTGTTGACTAGGTGTCATTGTTGACTAGGTGTCATTGTTGACTAGGTGTCATTAGGTGTCATTGTTGACTATGTTTTTTTTTTTTGCTACTATAAATAGGTAGTGTTGTGCATTGTTAGAAAATACTCCAAACTTGTAGTTTTTGCTTGTTGTCTTCAAATTACAAAGAAAAACTCCCATTAGTCCAATCTCTCCTTTTTTCTTCAATCTTGTTCTTCAACGATCCTTTACATTGAAACCAACATGATGTGCCTTTTAGATCCCGCATAACAAATTAGGCTATCTAAAAATGGTTAGTGATTTTAATGTGTAGTATCTTAGCATAAAAAAGATTGGCTCCTTGTATTTAATATCTAATGAGACAGATGAAGCTTCACTTGCTAAAATATAAAGTCGGGGAAGGTCTCAGGTTTGATTCATATTGGAGTCACTTATCAAAAAAAAAAGAAGTAACATTCATGGGGTATAAATAACTTTTTACTATTTTAGTCTTGTAGTTTACTATTTTTGGGTAATAGGAAAGCTGACTTGGGACGCATTGATTGGATGGATTTAAATGATTTGAACTGCACAACATCAAATTGCTCTGAATCGAGTGCAATGGAAGAGTTTGATAAATGTAGTCGACTCAGAATAATTTGGATTGAGACTTTTTTTTGTTGTTTGCCCATCCAAAAATGTCATAGCGACATTTTTTTAGGAAAATGTTGCAGTGCCCCCGGTAGGACACGCAGGTGCAACACATACTCGTCCAACTGCCCTTGATTCTCGAGGTGCGCACGCATATCAAGATGTATAGAGGGCGGACAATAAATGCGTGTTCTACTTGGGGCACCCTAGCATTCTCGTCCCTTTTAATGATTTCATGTGTAGGCATGTAAGTAGGCTAGCAAAATATTTTAGATTACAAAGTATTGAGAACGTGACAATATTCATAGTTTTGGAATCAATCAACAAGAAAAGAAGTATATATTACACCAAGCCATGAGCCAACGTAAAAGAGCCTGAAAATTAACCGTCATGTTTTTAGAAGTTTGTGAGCTTCTTCATGGTAATTGCGTCTAATGGTTCAGGCAGAAAAGCTTGAATGTGAGTAGAGAGTTCATGAGCTATGACAAGCATTGTAGGTCGAGACTCGGGGTCTGTACATGTGCAAGCCAAGGCTAGCCTGACTACAAACACTACCTCTTCAGCCAATTGATCCGCGGGAGCTTGTAGTCTTTGGTCCAAAATATCCTTCAATTTTTGATCCTGGTATTCCGACGAGGATATTGATGAGACAAGCTCTCCAGGATGCCTTCCCATAATCACTTCTAGTACTACAACTCCAAAGCTGTAAACATCGCATTTCTCAATCACCTTCTTCGCATAAGCTAGTTCTGCATACAGTTAGAGCAAAGCATCCGGATAAGTGGCAAATCAGATTATGTAATAGTAATGCAACCAAAGAGATAACTCAAACATTGTTTTTATTGAAATATCATTTTTCATGGTTTAGCTACCAAGAACCATTGAAATAAGTATGATATGAAGGTCAAACGTACCAGGTGCCTTGTAGCCATAAGACCTTGTAGCAACAATCCCATTTGATGAATCCGAGTTTAGTAAGCTTGCTTTCCCAAAGCCAGAAAGCCGTGCTGTGTTCCTTTCATCCAGCATAACATTATCGATCGAAATATCCTGGTGGACTATGGAAGGTGAACAATCGTGGTGCAAGTATGCAATAGCATTTGCCACACCTTGGATGATTTTAATCCGAGTGGCCCAGTCCAGCTGCCTTCCTTCTGCATCTTTACGAAGAACCTTTCCCAGGCTTCCCCTTTCTACGAAGTCATACACCAAGTAGATGCATCCTTTCTTGGAATAGAATCCGTAGAGTTTGACTATATTTTTATGTCGCACATCTGTTAGAATCTGAATCTCATTCAAGAAGCTTCGATGGCTTATTTCAAGAATATCACTTAAATTTGACACATTGAGTTGTTTCACAGCCACCACCTGACCCGTCTGTAGCATTGCTTTGTAAATTATCCCAAATTCTCCTTTTCCAATACAATACATCTCATTGAAGTTGTTGGTCCCCTTGACAATGTCGTTGAATGTGAATTTCCCTTCTCTTTCCCAGGCTAATGATTCAAATGACTTGCTTCTCTTGGTACTGACAAATTCTTCTCTAGAGCCTTTTGTTGTTCTTGAGAAGATCACAATTCCAACGACGAAAATAATAATGACTAGAAGGCCTGCAATTGGAACAACAATTGGAATGACAAGGTTTTTATGACGCTTGGTATTCTTGAGATGCTCAGTAGAGCGTTCGCCGGGGTTAATGGGATTACATGAGGGTAAACCTTCTGCATCTCCACATAAGCCAGGGTTGCCTAGAAAGGGTCTGGATCCTGATTTTCTAAAGGCTGGAGTAGCAGGAATTGGGCCTGTCAAGTTGTTATATGAGACGTCCAATGATAGCAGACTAAGCATTTGAGAAAGGGTCGGTGGTATCTGGCCTGAAAGTGCATTGTGAGAGAGATCAAGGGCCTCTAATAAAACCAAATTGCCGAGGTCTCGAGGAATGGTTCCAGATAGTGCATTATGGCTAATATCTAAATATATCTGCAGACTTATCAAATTACCGAGTTCGGATGGTATTTCCCCGGACAAAATGTTGTTGCTCAAGTTTAACACTGCAAGTCTAGCACTATCTCCAACTTCTTTGGGAATGTTTCCTGTGAGCAAATTATTGGATAAATCAAGAATTTCGAGATCTGATAATTTGCCAAGTCCAGAAGGTATATCCCCGTCTAAGCGATTACCACTCAAATTGAGCCTGGACATTGAGGTCAAGTAACTGAGTTCTGCTGGAATGCTTCCTGTTAGTTTATTTGAAGACAAAGTGAGAACTTCTAAATTTTTCAGCCTCCTAATCTGAGCCGGTAGCCCACCAGAAATTCTGTTTCCATCCATGCGAAAGATAGTAAGCTCTTTGTAGTCCCACCAAGTCTGTGAGAGCTCCCCTGAAAACTGATTCCTACCAAGATTAATGTAATTCAGATTAGGATGTACTCCTAATGCGCTTGATATATCTCCAGTGAGTTTGTTCCCTTGAACTCCAACTGTGGTTAGTCTTGAGCAATTCTTTAAGCATTCTGGTAATGATCCAGTGAAGTTGTTTCCATCCGTTGTAAAATATTCCAGTAAGAAATTGTTGCACAACCCAGGTGGCAACCCGCCGGAAAAGTTATTATCTGAGAAACTAACTGAGATCAAGGACATGTTTCTGCCAAAATTTTTTGGAATCATACTGGAAAAATGGTTGGTGGACAAGATGAATGTCTGGAGGCTTTCAAGTTGGGAAAGTGTATGAGGCAACTCACCACTAAGTTCATTGACGCCTATGTCTATTGTTTGGAGAGCTGTGAGGTTTCCTATCTCTGGCGGAATAGAACCAGTAAGGATGTTGTCAAAAAGATTTAACATCGTCAGTTGGGTAAGATTCCATATTGTGTGTGGTATTTGACCGGTAAGCTCGTTCCTTGAGAGGTCTAGCAACTTTAGATTTTTGAGGTTTCCAATCTGTTGTGGTACCTGACCAGAAATCCTGTTTTCATTGAGAAATAGGAAAATAAGCTTTCCCAACATGCCAATCTCTTGTGGAATTGTTCCATTGAGGGAATTGCTCTGGAGCCGCAAAGAGATCAGTTGTGTCCAATTTCCAACCAAATATGATGAGACCCCGCCTGAGAGAAAGTTCTCATGGATGTCCAATTCTGATATTTTGTTTAGATTGGATAATGATAGGGGGAGGACCCCTGCGAGGGAATTTAACGACAGGTCCATGAAGGTGAGGTTAGTACAACGACCAAGGTCGGAGGGAATGATAGAAGTCAATCCAGCAGCATGGAGATCAAGTCTCTGAAGCATCACAAGTTGGCCTACTGAAGCAGGAATTCGCCCAGTTAATGAATTATTATGCAGTTCGAGAATTTGAAGATTGGAGAGCAAACCGATGTCATCCGGTATCTTCCCTGTAAACTCATTCGCTCCTATACGTAGGTGTTTTAAAGAGGCGAGCTTGGACAAGTTTGCAGGCAACGGTCCTCTAAAGGCATTGCTAGTAAGATTAAGGTACTCAAGCCTCACTAGATTAATCATCACATCAGGGAATAGATCATTGAACCCATTGGAGGACATGTCAAGATAAGTAAGGTTCTTACATTTGAAAATAAAAGGTGGAAACTTTCCACTGAAATTATTGTAGGACAAACTGAGATGTGTAAGATAAGGCATGCTTGAAAACCTCGACGAATCAAAAGATGTCAATAAATTACTTCCAAGGTCCATGAACCATACCTTCTGGAGACTGCCGATTTGATAAGGAACTGGGCCTTCAAGACCGTTAGCATTGAGATTGAGAAACCCGAGCTCAGATAACTTCCCAATCTCAGGAGGTATGCCATCATAGAAGTTATTGCCACTCAAGTCCAGGAAAATGAGTTTGGAGAGAGTGGCAATTGCAGACGGTATCTTACCGTTGAGGTTATTATGATCGAGAACAAAGTGGGTGAGGTTTGGAAAGGCCGTGAAGTCGAATTGGTCAAGCGTGCCAGAGAGATTCATATCAGTGAGGGTAATCTCAGTGACACTACCTCCGTTGTCGCAGGTGATGCCATTCCATTCACATAGGCTAGATATTTTGGTGAGTGCCCATGAATTGAGCAATGAAGATTGAAAAACTAAACTGGTTTTCCACCTGATCAATGCTTGTGCTTCTGTTGTTGGCGTTGGAGATGTCTTCAACGGAACAAGAAATAAACACAGAATAAGCAGAATAATATAGCACTGTTGATGCCATTCCATTTTCATGACTGCTGTTCTTGGTGATCTTGTCATGTTATTATTTGCAGCTCTTATAATGCATTGGATTTCAGTGGGAACATTGTCATAGCCAAGTTTAATAATGGTGGGGTATAAATTGTAATAGTCGTCCACTTGACCAAGGCTTTTGCTGAGAAAATAATTAAAAGCATTATATTATTTGATCTAACTCTTTTAAAGGCATAGTCATCTATTCATGGTTATAGTATCTAATGGCTTGGGCAAGTTTGCTTTTGTTTGATCTGAGAACTCTTGTGCAACATAATACATGGTGGGCCGTAACTCTGGATTGGATCGGGTGCATGCCAAGGCCATGTTAATGACGTAAGCCACCTCAAATGATCTGTTGGAGCTGGTGTTGATGATGTTTTCAATGGAATTACAAGGATTGTACACAAAAGAGTCGCAAAAATTGAAGTACCCATGATTTGTGATTCCTGATTTTCGCAGAATTGATGATGACTGTTGTTGATTGAGCTCTCTACATCATCATTTGAAGGTGTGATTACATGATGACGCAGAGAGAGAGAGAGAGTCAAGGTCAACGTGGTGTGAAAGTGTGAGGAGCACAGAAAGTCAAGTCAGATGCGTGCTAAGACTCTAATAAAGCACTACAGTGATTCTGTATACTCGATCCTACGTACGGAAGTGTGCAGTACCGTTGTATTGTTGTTTGGGAATTTTAGGAGTTAAGATCTAACGGTAGAGATCTTTCGTTTTTTGTTTGATATAAAAATTAGGGAGTTTTTACTTGATTAATACGTTTGGGAGAAAAAATTAGCAAACCAACACACCCACCAAACTATTTCCCAATCTAACACACCTTTTGCCACGTAAGCGCCTAATCATCAGCCACGTAAATTTTTTTTTTTGGTCACTGGAAAACGTGACTCTAAGTCACGTTTTCCGTTGTATAAAAAACGTGACCCGAGGTCACGTTTTCCACCAGAGTGGAACCCCAAGCAGCCTCGGTTTCTATGTTTTACTTGTATGACTACTCAAAAGCAAAAACCACAAATAAACTACTGTTCAAAGTATTAAAAAAAAAAAAAAAACTGTTAAAAAAAAAAACAACCGGATACAAAAAAAAAAAAAAAAAACATAACAATCAACATTACATGAACACAAGAAGCCTAAACAAACGAAATCTCCAAACATGTTGATCTTACGAGTTGTATAAATCACATCAACTAATTGGCAAAAAAAAAAAAAAAAAATCAGCCGGATAAAAAAAAAAAAAAAACATAACACCAACATTACATGAACACAAGAAGCATAAACAAACGAAAATCCCCAAACATGTTGATCTCGACAGAGTTGTATAAATCACATCAACTAATTGGCAAAAAACAAAAAATTCAGCCGGATTAAAAAAAAAAAAAAAAAAAAAAACCGTCATTTAGCTAGAAAAAAACAACCGGATACAAAAAAAAAAAAAAAAAAAAACATAACAATCAACATTACATGAACACAAGAAGCCTAAACAAACGAAATCCCCAAACATGTTGATCTTACAAAGTTGTATAAATCACATCAACTAATTGGCAAAAAAAAAAAAAAAAAATTCAATGGGATAAAAAAAAAAAAAAAAAAAAACATAACAACCAACATTACATGAACAAGAAGCATAAACAAACGAAAATCCCCAAACATGTTGATCTGACGAGTTGTATAAATCACATCAACTAATTGGCAAAAAACAAAAAATTCAAGAGGGATTAAAAAAAAAATAAAACGTCGTTACTAGAAAAAAACAACCGATACAAAAAAAAAAAAAAAAAAAACAACATAACAATCAACATTACATGAACACAAGAAGCCTAAACAAACGAAATCCCCAAACATGTTGATCTTACGAGTTGTATAAATCACATCAACTAATTGGCAAAAAAAAAAAATTCAAATGCCTGGATAAAAAAAAAAAAAAAAAAAACATAACAACCAACATTACATGAACACTAGAAGGATAAACAAACGAAAATCCCCAAACATGTTGATCTTACGAGTTGTATACACAGATTGAGTTGGGGGTGGGTTGCGATGCGGATCTGGAGTTGAAGATGGAGAGAAGATCTGCAACAATGGAGCCAATCTGGGGTCGTGACCTCGGGTTCGGTGGACTGGATAGGAAGAGTGGAGTTTGTTCATCCGGGGAGTTGAAGGAAGGAAGAGTTGAGCTGCTTCTTCGTTGGGGGAGTTGAAGGAAGAGTGAGTTGATTTGGATCTCGGTGTAATGTTTAGTAGAAATCGTGATCTCGGGTCACGATTTCTTTTCAAGTGAAATCGTGACCCGAGGTCACGACTTCGCTCCATAAAAAATACAAAAATAAAACGTGACCTTAAATCACGTTTTCCTTACACCCCACCACCTCCTACGTGATGTGGCAGTGACGTGGCTAAAAGTGTGTTAGTTATGGAAATATTTTGGTGGGTGTGTTTAGTTGATAAATTTTACACCTAATTGTACTAATCAAGGAAAAAATCCTAAAAATTAGGCGACGCGGAATGGTGGGCCGTCGTTGGTTTTAGTCTTTTAGACTTCGTTTTTTGCTTAAACAAATGATTAGTGGATTAGTTTTAAAAATGACTCCGAAACTTAATAAAATAACGAAACTGCCATAAAAAATACGTGTCCTCAAACTACCCTTTTAACTTACTTTATATTACGAAACTGCCATCGTCTTCATTTGTGCTTTGATCGACGTCGTTTCGGCTTTTCGAGTCTCGTTGGCGGATCTCTCGATTCCTCATCGAGATCTGCGTTGATCATCGGCAGCATTCTTGAGATCTGGTTTCGGTGTCGGATTCGAAGTTCGGCTTCGGGGGTTGGTTTGTGATGCTGAGACTCTGGATTCGAGGAAGATCTGTCGTTAGTAAGAACTGGAGAACTTTGTGACGAATTTCGTCTAGAAGATCTGGAAAATTCTATAGTGCATTCACTTTTGTACATCCGGATCGGACGAAGAGCATCGTGGATGCACCTCAAAATACGTGCATGAGATGTTGGGATAGTCTCTTTTTTGAAAGAAAAATAAGACTTAAAATAAGTGTGAAATCCAATGGGGCGCTTGCCAAATAACTTTGATGGCTCACTTTAAAATTTTTTAAATCGTTTTGTAATCATTTCATGGCAGTTTTTACAATGTCAAGTTTTTTTAACATAGGTTGAGCTTAACAAAATACAATATATATTTTCTTAGACACAATATAATAATATATATTATTATATAGTTTGTGTTTAAGAGAGTGTTAGAATCATTGGTAGGTTTGTAGGCAAGTGGTTTGGAGTGCTACGATCGTTAGTGCAATCTTTGTATCTTGAAAGACTATATATTGTCAACAGACCGTGAGCATCATCTAGGATCGATCTAGAATATTTAAGGGCCTTGAGCGAAATTATTGCCTTCATTATAGAATATAGATGTATGATGAAAAAAAAAGAAAACAATTTCTTATATGTACTATATATAATGTCAATCCTCATTTCCATCCTATTAAGGCTATGTTTGGTAAGCACAAACTAGCTTATCATCTAGCTCCATGCAATTAATACACTATCGTTAAACTTTCTAAATCCGTGAGAAGGTAACAATGCTTTTGAGTTTACTTTATTGTAATATGATATTTATAAATCATGTAATGCCATTTTTTTTTCTTTCAATAGGCAAATATTATTTGGTGGACAAAGGATATGCCAGTAGGCGAGGGTATTTAGTGCCGTATTTCAAAACAAGATACCACCAAAATATTTAGTGTTGGTCCCAACAATATTTCAAAACAAGATACCACCAAAAAGAAGAGATCGGTTTTTGAAAATGTTGGTCCCAACATAGCTTTATGTAACTTCACTTGAAAAAAAAAAACCACATTACCCTATTTTCCTCATTTATTTTCTCATCTTTTAGAAAAATTGTTCTCAATCGTTCACATTCATCTCTATTTCGCGGAAGTTGCATCGAAAGATCATTTAGATGGAGTATTGTAATCAGAAGAGATGGAAGATAATGTTATTTTTTGCCACACACCCAAATGTTATGCCACAATTTAGTGTACAAACTCAAATTGACATCATAAAATATGCATTTGCATTGCATAATTATATACAAAAAAATGCACAAGATGACTACTTGTTCAATATCCTTGCACAACATCCATATTATATACCTCATGACGAACTTCTAGATGTTATTGATGACGAGATCAATCATGGAAGTTATAGATAGACTTCTCTAGAAATAAAGAATATCCGCAATAACATTGCTTCTCAATTGTGGATGATGCGTTAGGTATATGTATAGTGCATTTTATTTACATGTGTTTATTTTATTTGAATTCTTATAAATTAATGTAGAGTTATTTTTCATGTAAGCATTTATGGACACACATAATTTAGTTTTTTAAATAATATAAATTATTTTATGGTATTAATTTGTATTTTGTAAATAAAATACATATTTATACAATTAATTATATAATTATATAATTAATATACTTAATTGTGTCATATGTCCTTTATTGTCATTTTGCATTTTTTCAGCTAATCAATCAGCTATCATTCCAAACAATTTTTAGTTGATCAGCTAGATTATTAGTTTTTCGCTACCAGCTAGTAGATTATCAGTTATGAGCTATCAGCTAGCGTTGTCAAACAAAGCCTAAGTCAAAAAAAAATTTATTTCCAAAACTGTCCTAAAAAGCTTTTCTCTCATTGGTTGGAATAATTGACAAGAAAATAAAATTAAGGATATTTGAGTAAATCTTGATTTAACTCACTTTTTCTTTTTTCTAATTGGTTGGGAACTGGAGTTTGAAAGTGGAAACTAAAAGAGAGAAAATAACGTGAGAGAAAGAAAGAGACTTTTAGTTAGTTAAAGATTTCAAAATTCCACCAATCACTCCTAAATTATCTTGATCGAAGCCGCATTTTCGAATATAAAGTAAATTGTAAGAATGCCAAGAATCATTAGTACTGTATCTTCCAAAAACATTTTCATGATGATATTAGTATGATGAGCAAACAATTTTGAAAATTTGAAAACTTTTAAACTAACCTCTACATTTTTGTCTGACTTGTCGGCGAGAGCCTTTAGCAGAGTTGTTTTGCCTGAAGTCGGAGGCCCGAGTAGCAATGTCATCCTCAAAGTAGAAAAATTGAAAATTGCCGCAATAAGAGACGATGTAAAAAATACTCGTGGACATGAGACAACAAACCTTGATGATGGACTCCAAATGGTCATAAATACATGTCATATACCTTGAAGGCCTTAATATTCACTCACATCTTGCAGTATCTTGTTAATTCTTTTACTAGATGGAGAAAGCTTTCATAAAGAAAGTTTTGCTCTCTACACTGCAAAGAGCAAATCGATACGAATTTCTTGCATTGATAAAAATAGAAATTATAATTTTTAATTAGTAAAAAGAAGGCTTGGCGCCCAATTTTTCCAACAAAAATGAATTTGAATACATGCATAACACAAAATTATCTAGTTCACAATATGAAGACATATATAGTTGATAATAATGTTATTGCCTCTATAATGTTCAATGCAGTATTGTAGAGAGTAAGGAATGCCCTTTTCCCCACATAGCTATTTCCTTGCATTGATAAGTTATGAAAGCGAACTTCGATTTTTGACATCTTAGTTCCGACACTGCTTATTAATATGAACAAAAATCAAGCACCACCATAAGAATTGGCAATTCAGTACATAAAAAATTTGAACAATAAATCTACTTAGACTCATAGAGATGTTTTTAAAATTTTTGTAAATATTTAAGTGGTATTAAAAGATTTTACAAGTGATTATGGTTGCTTCATTAATTACTCGATGATGTATTTAAAAAATTAAAAAAGGAATAAAAGTTTTTGAGTCCGAGAGAAATGGGAAATCTCAATTGGTAATTCAAATATACTCAATGTACTCATTCAAAATTGAATTGCTATAAAATGCAATAACAAGTTAATGATCTAGAAATGATCATAAAAAATGTTGCATGTATGACTAAGGAATAAAAGTTGCAGACTCCAAAAAAGTTGAGTTTTTAGCAGATTGAGAGAAATGGGAAATCTCAATTGGTAGTTAATGTTTTGTACACATTCAGATACTCTATGTATAGTACTCATTAATAGCTACCAATATATACTTCAATGTATATTTAAGAATTAGTTTTCTAGATACTTGACAGATATATCTCTGCAATCTCGTGATTATTATTTCACCTTCTAGAACAGTTTTTGTAATAAATACAAGAATCTTATCTTTGAACTTTTTTATTTATTTTTTTTTTTAAGTCGAAACTTTGACCTCCTTAAATTTGCCTTTTGGCAAGAAACGACTCATCCATCTCATCAAAGCTACTTAATTTGGAAAGCTTCTCTTTTAATGTTAATATATACAAAGCACTTAGGAAATTAGACCCGCAACCATAAGTTTTGAGTGTTACATATTTACATATGCATTACACATGCATGCCTATTATATTTTAGAAAAAATAGAAGAATAAAAAATGTGAAATTCTCGAGCAAGTGCTTTGGTCTAAGATGGAAAGCATGAACTTTCTACCACCATGCATAATCTATGGCTTTGTTTGGCAACACTAATTGATAATCTAGCTGACATCTGAAAACTAGGGGGGAAATCGTGGTTTGGTGGTAAAAACCATCAAACCGCGACCAAACTGAGGCTTCATGGATTTGGTCGTTTTGCAAACCACCACCAATCCGTCTAACCCTCAAAACCACAACCAAACCGACTGCGGTTTACGCGGTTTGGTCGATTTAATGTTGCGGTTTTACTGCAACACATTTAATAAATAAAAATTAAAAAATGTCACACATTCTACACATGTCCATTAACAAAACATGCAACAAAATATGTAGATGTCCATACATGACCACCAAAATCACAATAAAACACATTAACTCAATCAAAATTATGAGTCTTACTTCATTTTAAAATTTAAAACAACATTAAAAAGCGTCAACTCAATTCCGAGTTTGGGGGTGGTTTTGCGGTTTAGTTAAATGTGGTTTCTCATAAATAAAAAACCATCACCAAACCGCGGAATCACGGTTTTCAAGTTTTATTAACCACCCATAAATCACGATTTTAAAAAACCACACCAGACTATGTAGTTTGGATGGTTTGAGTAGTTTTATGGAAACCACTGCCCACCCCTATTTAAAATTGATAATCTAGCTAGTAATTCAAAACTGTTTGGAAGAATTAGCTGATCGAGTAACGGAGAAATACAAAATGATTAAAAATAAATGCAATATATTATAGATGATATATATGTATTATTAAATGTAGTACTTATAAACATAATTATTTATTTAATAATTATTTAATAATATATATATATATATATATATATATATAATTATATTATTTATTATGAATATTGTTTACTTAATCTATTTTAAAAATATTAAATATTAATAATATATTTATAATTTAATTTTTTTGACTTTTTCATGTTTAGTATTTTCTGACTTAATTAATTTATTTGAGAGCTGAAAGGGAAAGTAAATTAGATACGATATTTGTTTTTTATCTAAACGCTACTTGAGACAATGTCTAAGATTTTAGAGTTTCATCTAACTCATTTTTAAAAAGCTGCTAACCAATTACAACTTATTTGTTGAAGTAGCTTATAATCTAGCTTATCAGTTAGGTGATAAGTTAATTTGTGCGTGTCAAATAGAACCTATGGATTAAACATGTCGAGATAAGCCATGTCGATATCTTTTTTTTTTTTTTTTAACCATGGCTTTACCCATATATATATATATATATATATTCTACAATGAAGCTCAAATATATACTCATGTCATGAAATCCTCTCAAAATGTATTGTGCATTAAATGACTTGTACACGCATCGATTAATATATAAAGATATCAACTATAGGTTTAGCTGGTTGTAAAAGAATCGACTTTTTACCATGATCCTTTTTGTTAATTAAGGAATGGTAAAAAAAATAAATAATAAATTCAGGACAAGTTTGCCCTTTGGCAAACAAGAAAAACTTTTGTTTGGTAATCTTTCGATTTATTTAAAAAGAAATATATAATATAACTAATTAAGAAAAAAGTAAATTGTACTAATGACCTTCGCTTTACTTGCAAACAATTATTGAAACATTTGGCCAAAAATATTTCACTCTGTCTCTTCAATACAAGTCGAAAATTAAATATGAAATTGAGAAATAGAACATACACGACCTAAATCTCTTCCCTCTTTTTCTCTTTTAAATGTTGTAGAAGCTAAGTTTTTAAAATTTGAAAATAGAAAGTGCAATAGTGTTTAAAGGGAATTTGAAGGTACAACTTGACGAATACTAAAATGACAAAGTCATCACGCGTTCTCAAATCTCGTTTATATAGTCTCGACTCAAGAAAGTATTATGTATGGGATCTTTGGATGCTTATATTTCGAAGTCGTGTGGATGGCTTCAGTTCCGATGTGATTTGAGGTGTGACTTTACATTTGAGGAACCACTTTTCACCTTTTAAAATATTGAAAAACAACTCTCTAGAATTTTGAGCTGAGAAAGAAAAGAAGTGTTTGAGATTTGAAAACTGTGTGAAGATGGAAAGCGAAGAACTGATGAATTTCTTATTAGGGTTTTGTTGAAGATTCTTAACGACATTGCGTAGATCGATCTGATGAAGGACGAGTCGACGTTGCAAATCGTTGGTTTCTTCTCTCTTCATCTTCCTCAATCGATCGATCGATCTTAAACCAGGTACGAATCAAGCCCTAAAATTCGATACATCAAATGCTGTACATCTCGATTGTTTGTCGTTTGATTTTCCTCGGATTACGCGTCAATGTGCCATACGAGATGATCGGATGATGTGCCTTTTAGATCCCACATAACAGATTAGGCTATCTAAAAATGGTTACTGATTTTAATGTGTAGTATCTTAGCATAGAAAAGATTGGCTCCTTGCATATAATATCTAATGAGACGGATTTAAGGTCGAGGAAGGTCTCAACTTCCATTCTATTGCTTAAAATATAAAGTAACATTCAAGGGCATCACTTTTTACTATTTTAGTCTTGTATCAAAAAAAGTAACATTCATGGGGTATAACTTTTTACTATTTTAGTCTTGTAGTTTACTATTTTTGGGTTATACGAAAGCTGACTTGGGACGCATTGATTGGAATGAATTTAAATGATTTAGACTGCACAACATCAAATTGCTCTGAATCGAGTGCAATGGAAGAGTTTGATAAATGTAGTCGACCCCGAATAATTTGGATTGAGACTTTTTTTTGTTGTTTGCTCATCCAAAAATGTCATAGCGACATTTTTTTAGGAAAATGTTGCAGTGCCCCTGGTAGGACACGCAGGTGCAACACATACTCGTCCAACCGCCCTTGATTCTCGAGGTGCGCACGCATATCAAGATGTATAGAGGGCGGACAATAAATGCGTGTCCTACTTGGGCACCCTAGCATTCTCGTCCTTTTTAATGATTTCATGTGTAGGCATGTAAGTAGGCTAGCAAAATATTTTAGATTACAAAGTATTGAGAACGTGACAATATTCATAGTTTTGGAATCAACAAGAAAAGAAATATATATTACACCAAGCCAAGAGCCAACGTAAAAGAGCCTGAAAATTAACCTTCATGTTTTTAGAAGTTTGTGAGCTTCTTCATGGTAATTGCGTCTAATGGTTCAGGCAGAAAAGCTTGAATGTGAGTAGAGAGTTCATGAGCTATGACAAGCATTGTAGGTCGAGACTCGGGGTCTATACATGTGCAAGCCAAGGCTAGCCTGACTACAAACACTACCTCTTCAGCCAATTGTTCCGTGGGAGCTTGTAGCCTTTGGTCCAAAATATCCTTCAATTTTTTATCCTCGGTATTCCGACGAGGATATTGATGAGACAAGCTCTCCAGGATGCCTTCCCATAATCACTTCTAGTACTACAACTCCAAAGCTGTAAACATCGCATTTCTCAATCACCTTCATCGCATAAGCTAGTTCTGCATACAGTTAGAGCAAAGCATCCGGATAAGTGGCAAATCAGATTATGTAATAGTAATGCAACCAAAGAGATAACTCAAACATTGTTTTTATTGAAATATCATTTTTCATGGTTTAGCTACCAAGAACCATTGAAATAAGTATGATATGAAGGTCGAACGTACCAGGTGCCTTGTAGCCATAAGACCCTGTAGCAACAATCCCATTTGATGAATCCGAGTTTAGTAAGCTTGCTTTCCCAAAGCCTGAAAGCCGTGTTGTGTTCCTTTCATCCAGCATAACATTATCGATCGAAATATCCTGGTGGACTATGGAAGGTGAACAATCGTGGTGCAAGTATGCAATAGCATTTGCCACACCTTGGATGATTTTAATCCGAGTGGCCCAGTCCAGCTGCCTTCCTTCTGCATCTTTACGAAGAAGCTTTCCCAGGCTTCCCCTTTCTACGAAGTCATACACCAAGTAGATGCATCCTTTCTTGGAATAGAATCCGTAGAGTTTGACTATATTTTTATGTCGCACATCTGTTAGAATCTGAATCTCATTCAAGAAGCTTCGATGGCTTATTTCAAGAATATCACTTAAATTTGACACATTGAGTTGTTTCACAGCCACCACCTGACCCGTCTGTAGCATTGCTTTGTAAATTATCCCAAATTCTCCTTTTCCAATACAATACATCTCATTGAAGTTGTCGGTCCCCTTGACAATGTCGTTGAATGTGAATTTCCCTTCTCTTTCCCAGGCTAATGATTCAAATGACTTGCTTCTCTTGGTACTGACAAATTCTTCTCTAGAGCCTTTTGTTGTTCTTAAGAAGATCATAGTTCCAACGACGAAAATAATAATGACTAGAAGGCCTGCAATTGGAACAACAATTGGAATGACAAGGTTTTTATGACGCTTGGTATTCTTGGGATGCTCAGTAGAGCGTTCGCCAGGGTTAATGGGATTACATGAGGGTAAACCTTCTGCATCTCCACATAAGCCAGGGTTGCCTAGAAAGGGTCTGGATCCTGATTTTCTAAAGGCTGGACCAGCAGGAATTGGACCTGTCAAGTTGTTATATGAGAAGTCCACTGATAACAGACTAGCCATTTGAGAAAGGGTCGGAGGTATCTGGCCTGAAAGTGCATTGTGAGAGAGATCAAGGGTCTCTAATAAAACCAAATTGTCAAGGTCTCGAGGAATGGTTCCAGATAGTGCATTATGGCTAATATCTAAATATATCTGCAGACTTGTCAAATTACCGAGTTCGGATGGTATTTCCCCGGACAAAATGTTGTTGCTCAAGTTTAACACTGCAAGTCTAGCACTATCTCCAACTTCTTTGGGAATGTTTCCTGTGAGCAAATTATTAGACAAATCAAGAAGTTCGAGATCTGTTAATTTGCTAAGTCCAGAAGGTATATCCCCGTCTAAGCGATTACCACTCAAATTGAGCCTGGACATTGAGGTCAAGTAACTGAGTTCTGCTGGAATGCTTCCTGTTAGTTTATTTGAAGACAAAGTGAGAAATTTTAAATTTTTCAGCCTCCTAATCTGAGCCGGTAGCCCACCAGAAATTCTGTTACCATCCATGTGAAAGTTAGTAAGCTCTTTGTAGTCCCACCAATTCTGTGAGAGCTCCCCTGAAAACTGATTCCTACCAAGATTAATGTAATCCAGATTAGGATGTACTCCTAATGCGCTTGATATATCTCCGCTGAGTTTGTTCCCTTGAACTCCAACTGTGGTTAGTCTTGAGCAATTCTTTAAGCATTCTGGTAATGATCCAGTGAAGTTGTTTCCATCCGCTGTAAAATATTCCAGTAAGAAATTGTTGCACAACCCAGGTGGCAACCAGCCGGAAAAGTTATTATCTGAGAAACTAACTGAGATCAAGGACATGTTTCTGCCAAAATTTTTGGAATCATACTGGAAAAATGGTTGGTGGACAAGATGAATGTCTGGAGGCTTTCAAGTTGGGAAAGTGTATGAGGCAACTCACCACTAAGTTCATTGACGCCTATGTCTAATGTTTGGAGAGCTGTGAGGTTTCCTATCTCTGGCGGAATAGAACCAGTAAAGATGTTGTCAAAAAGATTTAACATCGTCAATTGGGTAAGATTCCATATTGTGTGAGGTATTTGACCGGTAAGCTCGTTCCTTGAAAGGTCTAGCAACTTTAGATTTTTGAGGTTTCCAATCTGTTGTGGTACCTGACCAGAAATCCTGTTTTCATTGAGAAATAGGAAAATAAGCTTTCCCAACATGCCAATCTCTTGTGGAATTGTTCCAATGAGGGAATTGCTCTGGAGCTGCAAAGAGATCAGTTGTGTCCAATTTCCAACCAAATATGATGAGACCCTGCCTGAGAGAAAGTTCTCATGGATGTCCAATTCTGATATTTTGTTTAGATTGGATAATGATAGGGGGAGGACCCCTGCGAGGGAATTTAACGACAGGTCCATGAAGGTGAGGTTAGTACAACGACCAAGCTCGGAAGGAATGATAGAAGTCAATCCAGCAGCATGGAGATCAAGTCTCTCAAGCATCACAAGTTGGCCTACTGAAGCAGGAATTCGCCCAGTTAATGAATTATTATGCAGTTCGAGAATTAGAAGATTGGAGAGCAAACCGATGTCATCCGGTATCTTCCCTGTAAACTCATTCGCTCCTATACGCAGGTGTTTTAAAGAGGCGAGCTTGGACAAGTTTGCAGGCAACAGTCCTCTAAAGTCATTGCTAGTAAGATTAAGGTACTCAAGCCTCACTAGATTAATCATCACATCAGGGAATAGATCATTGAACCCATTGGAGGACATGTCAAGATAAGTAAGGTTCTTACATTTGAAAATAAAAGGTGGAAACTTTCCACTGAAATTATTGTAGGACAAACTGAGATGTGTAAGATAAGGCATGCTTGAAAACCTCGACGAATCAAAAGATGTCAATAAATTACTTCCAAGGTCCATGAACCATACCTTCTGGAGACTGCCGATTTGATAAGGAACTGGGCCTTCAAGACTGTTAGCATAGAGATTGAGAAACCCAAGCTCTGATAACTTCCCAATCTCAGGAGGTATGCCATCATAGAAGTTATTGCCACTCAAGTCCAGGAAAATGAGTTTGGAGAGAGTGGCAATTGCAGACGGTATCTTACCGTTGAGGTTATTATGATCGAGAACAAAGTGGGTGAGGTTTGGAAAGGTCGTGAAGTCGAATTGGTCAAGCGTGCCGGAGAGATTCATATCAGTGAGGGTAATCTCAGTGACACTACCTCCGTTGTCGCAGGTGATGCCATTCCATTCACATAGGCTAGATATTTTGGTGAGTGCCCATGAATTGAGCAATGTAGAGTGAAAAACTAAACTGGTTTTCCACCTGATCAATGCTTGTGCTTCTGTTGTTGGCGTTGGAGATGTCTTCAACGGAACAAGAAATAAACACAGAATAAGCAGAAGAATATAGCACTGTTGATGAAGAGAGAATGGTTCACGAATTGGAGAACTCATGACTGCTGGTCTTGGTGATGTTGTCATGTTATTATTTGCAGAACTTATAATGCATTGGATTTCAGTGGGAACATTGTCATAACCAAGTTTAATAATGGTGGGGTAGAAATTGTAATAGTCGTCCACTTGACCAAGGCTTTTGCTTCATGGTTATAGTATCTAATGGCTTGGGCAAGTTTGCTTTTGTTTGATCTGAGAACTCTTGTGAAACATAATGCATGGTGGGCCGTAACTCTGGATTGGATCGGGTGCATGCCAAGGCAATGTTAATGACGTACGCGATATGTTGGAGCTGGTGTTGATGATGTTTTCAATGGAATTACAAGGATTGTACACAAAAGAGTCACAAAAATTGAAGTACCCATGATTTGTGATTCCTGATTTTCCCAGAATTGATGATGACTGTTGTTGATTGAGCTCTCTACATCACCATTTGAAGGTGTGATTACATGATGACGCAGAGAGAGAGAGAGTCAAGGTCAACGTGATGTGAAAGTGTGACGAGCACAGAAAGTCAAGTCAGATGCGTACTAAGACTCTAATAAAGCACTACAGTGATTCTGTATACTCGATCTTACGTACGGAAGTGTGCAGTACCGTTGGATTGTTTTTTGGGAATGTTGGGAGGTAGGATCTAACGGTAGAGATCTTTCGTTTTTTGTTTGATAAAACGATTAGGCGACGCGGAATGGTGGGCCGTCGTTGGTTTTAGTCTTTTAGACTTCGTTTTTTGCTTAAACAAATGATTAGTGGATTAGTTTTAAAAATGACTCCGAAACTTAATAAAATAACGAAACTACCATAAAAAATACGTGTCCTCAAACTACCCTTTTAACTTACCTTATATTACGAAACTGCCATCGTCTTCATTTGTGCTTTGAGCGACGTCGTTTCGGCTTTTCGTGTCTCGTTGGCGGATCTCTCGAGTCCTCATCGAGATCTGCGTTGATCATCGGCAGCATTCTTGAGATCTGGTTTGTGTGTCGGATTCGAAGTTCGGCTTCGGGGGTTGGTTTATGATGCTGAGAGTCTGGATTCGAGGAAGATCTGTCGTTCGTAAGAACTGGAGAACTTTGTGACGAATTTCGTCAAGAAGATCTGGAAAATTCTATAGTGCAATCACTTTTGTACACCCGGATCGGACTAAGAGCACCGTCGATGCACCTCAAAATACATGCATGAGATGGTGGGATAGTCTCTTTTTTGAAAGAAAAATAAGACTTATAATAAGTGTGAAATCCAATGGGGCGCTTGCCAAATAACTTTGATGGCTCACTTTAAAATTTGTTAAATCGTTTTGTAATCATTTCATGGCAGTTTTTACAATGACAAGTTTTTTTAACATAGGTTGAGCTTAACAAAATACAGTATATATTTTCTTAGATACAAACTATATATTATTATATAGTTTGTGTTTAAGAGAGTGTTAGAATCATCGGTAGGTTTGTAGGCAAGTGGTTTGGAGTGCTACGATCATTAGTGCAATCTTTGTATCTTGAAAGACTATATATTGTCAACAGACCGTGAGCATCATCTAGGGTCGATCTAGAATATTTAAGGGCCTTGAGTGAAATTATTGCCCTCATTATAGAATATAGATGTATGATGAAAAAAAAAAAAAAACGATTTTTTATATGTACTATATATAATGTCAATCCTCCTTCCCATCCTATTAAGGCTCTGTTTGGTAAGCACAAACTAGCTTATCAGCTAGCTCCATGCAATTAATACACTAAGGTTAATTTCAGCGATGGTCACTCAAGTTTGCAGTCTGTAATACTTTGGTTACTAAACTTTCATTTGTCCCAAATATATCACTAAACTTTACAAAACGTTTCAACAAAGTCACTCCGACCACTCTCCGATCAAAAACCCACCGGCGCTGCTGACGTGGCGCCACGTGGAATTTCATGGGAGGTCACTTAACTTGTTAAGTGATGACATGACATGCCACATACACACCCACCCACCCACCCCACCCCACCCTTAGTTCACCCCGCTGGTTCCCCGCGCCCCCCCGGCTCTCTGCCCCACCCCCACTTCTCCCCCCCCCCCGATCGTCTCTCCCCCCCCCATTGGTTCCCCGCGCCTCCCCCGCCGGGCGTCTGCCCCACTTCCCCACTCCCCCTGTAGTCTCTCTCCCCCCCTGCTGGTTCCCCCCCCGCCCGCCCCCCCCCGGTCATCTTCTTCCTCTCGCTCGTTCTCTGTCGCGACACCTCTCTCTCGCGGAGCTTCGATCCCGCGCAATCAATCGGCCACGACCGGTTTGGTGGGGGCGGGTGGGGACCGGGGGGTGGTGGTGGGGCGAGGCGACCGGGGGGGGGGGGGCGAGAGACGACCGCGGGGGAGTGGGGGGGGGCGAGACGACTGGGGCGGGGGGGCTGGGAACCAGCTGGGGGGGGGGGGGGAGACGACCGCGGGGGGAGTGGAGGTGGGGCATAGACGACTGGGGCGGGGGGGCGGGGAGAGGCAACCGGGGGGAGGGGGCGGCAAAAGCAGCTGGGGAGAGACGACCGGGGGTGTTGCAAAGCACGAGCCGGGGTGAACTAAGAGGGGTGGGTGGGTGTGTATGTGGCATGCCATGTCATCACTTAACAAGTTAAGTGACCTCCCATGAAATCCCACGTGGCGCCACGTCAGCAGCGCCGGTGGGTTTTTGATCGGAGAGTGGTCGGAGTGACTTTGTTGAAACGTTTTGTAAAGTTTAGTGATATATTTGGGACAAATGAAAGTTTAGTGACCAAAGTGTTACAAACTGCAAACTTGAGTGACCATCGATGAAATTAACCCTAATACACTATCGTTAAACTTTCCAAATCTGCCAGAAGGTACCAATGCTTTTGAGTTTACTTTATTGTAATATGATATTTATAAATCATGTAATGCCATTTTTTTTTCTTTCAATAGGCAAATATTATTTTGGTGGACAAAAGATATGTAGATAGGCGAGGATATTTAGCGCCATATTTCAAAACAAGATACCACCAAAATCAGTTTGAAAATGTTGGTCCCAACAATGCAAAAGAAGTTCTCAATCGTGCACATTCATCTCTTCGAAGTTGCATCGAAAGATCATTTGGAGTATTGAAGAAGAGATGGAAGATACTTAATGTTATGCCACAATTTAGTGTACAAACTCAAATTGACATCATAAAAGCTGCATTTACATTGCATAATTATATACGAAAAAATGCACAGGATGACGACTTGTTCAATATCCTTGCAGAACATCCAAATTATATACCTCCTAACGAACTTCTAGATGTTATTGATGACGAGATCAATCATGGAAGTTATGGATAGACTTCTCTAGAAATAAAGAATATCCGCAATAACATTGCTTCTCAATTGTGGATGATGCGTTAGGTATATGTATAGTGCATTTTATTTACATGTGTTTATTATTTTTTGCGAATTCTTATAAATTAATGTAGAGTTATTTTTCATGTAAGCATTTATGGACACACATAATTTAGTTTTTTAAATAATATAAATTATTTTATGGTATTAATTTGTATTTTGTAAATAAAATACATAGTTATTTATAACAATTAATTATATGATTATATAATTAATATACTTAATTGTGTTATATGTCGTTTATTGTCATTTTGTATTTATCAGCTAATCAATCAGCTATCATTCCAAACAATTTTTAGTTGATCAACTAGATTATTAGCTTTCCGCTACCAGCTAGTAGATTATCAGTTATCAGTTATCAGCTAACGTTGCCAAACAAAGCCTAAGTCTAAAAATTTTTTATTTCCAAAACTGCCCTCAAAAGCTTCTCTCTTATTGGTTTGAATAATTGACAAGAAAATAAAATTAAGGGTATTTGAGTAAATCTTGATTTAACTCACTTTTTCTTTTTTCTAATTGGTTGACAACTGGAGTTTGAAAGTGGAAACTAGAAGAGAGAAAATAACGTGAGAGAAAGAAAGAGACTTTTTAGTTAGTTAAAGATTTCAAAATTCCACCAATCACTCCTAAATTATCTTGATCGAAGCCGCATTTTCGGATATAAAGTTTGTAAGAATGCCAAGAATCATTAGTAATCTTCCAAAAACATTTTCATGATGATATTAGTATGATGAGCAAACAATTTTGAAAATTTGAAAACTTTTAAACTAAACTTTACATTTTTGTTTGACTTGTCGTCGAGAGCCTTTAGTAGCGTTGTTTTGCCTGAAGTCGGAGGCCCGAGTTGCAATGTCATCCTCAAAGTAGAAAAATGGAAAATTACTGCAATAAGAGACGACGTAAAAAATACTCGTGGACACGAGACAACAAACCTTGATGATGGACTCCAAATGGTCATAAATACATGTCATATACCTTGAAGGCCTTAATATTCCACTCACATCTTACAATATCTTGTTAATTCTTTTATTAGATGGAGAAAAGCCGAACGAGCTCGAGAATTCCCTGCATTGATAAAAATAGAAATTATAATTAGTAAAAAGAAGGCTTGGCGTGCAATTTTTCCAACAAAAATGAATTTGAATACATGCATAACACAAAATTATCTAGTTCACAATATGAAGACATATATAGTTGATAATAATGTTATTGCCTCTATAATGTTCAATGCAGTATTGTAGAGAGTAGGGAGTGCCCTTTTCCCCACATAGCTATTTTTCTTGCACTGATAAGTTATGAAAGCGAACTTCGATTTTCGACATCTTAGTTCTGACACTGCTTATTAATATGAACAAAAATCAAGCACCACCATAAGAATTGGCAATTCAGGACATAAAAAATTGAACAATAAATCTACTTGGACTCATGAGTCCGAACTTATGAAGAGATTTTTAAATTTTTTGTAAATATTTAAGTGGTATTAAAGGATTTTACAAGTGATTATTGTCGCTTCATTAATTACTCGATGATGTATTTAAAATTAAAAAAAGTTTTGAGTCCGGACTCATGAGTCCAAATAGCACTACCCAAAATTGAATTGCTATAAGCAATAACAAGTTAATGATCTAGAAATGATCATAAAAAATGTTGCATGTATGAGTAAGGAATAAAAGTTGCAGACTCCAAAAAAGTTGAGTTTTTAGCAGATTGAGAGAGATGGGAAATCTCAATTGGTAGTTAATGTTTTGTACACATTCAGATACTCTATGTATGATACTCATTAATAGCTACCAATATATACTTCAACAATAAATCTACTTGGACTCATGAGTACGGACTCATATGGAGATTTTTAAAACTTTTGTAAATATTTAAGGGGTATAATATGAATTTTACAAGTGATTATGGTTATTTCATTAATTGCTTGAGGATGTATTTGAAATTAAAAAAAGTTTTGAGTTCGGACTCACGAATCCAAATGGCACTACCCATACTTCAATGTATATTTAAGAATTAATTTTCTAGATACTTGACAGATATATCTCTGCAATCTCGTGATTAGTATTTCACCTTCTAGAACAGTTTTAGTAATAAATACAAGAATCTTATCTTTGAATGTTGTTTTTTTTTTTTTTTTTTTTTTTTTTAAGTCAAACTCTGACCTCCTTAAACCTTGCATTTTGACAAGAAATGTCTCATCCATCTCATCATAGCTACTTAATTTGGAAAGCTTCTCTTTTAATGTTAATATATACAAAGCACTTAGGAAATTAGACCTGTAATTACCATAAGTTTGAGTGTTACATATTTACATATGTGTAACACATGCATGCCTATTATATTTTAGAAAAAAATAGAAGAACACAAATTCTCGAGCAAGTCCTTTGCTCTAAGATGGAAAGCATGAACTTTTTAACCACCATGTAATTTATGGCTTTGTTTGACAATACTAGCTGATAATCTAGCTGACAACTGAAAAGCTACTAACTGATAGTTGAAAATTAGGGGGGAAACCGCAGTTTGGTGGTAAAAATCATCAAACCGCGACCAAACAGATTATGGTTTGGTTGTTTTGCAAACCACCACCAATTCGTCGAACCCTCAAAATCGCAACCAAACTGACCGCGGTTTACACGGTTTGGTCGGTTTAGTTTTGCGGTTTTCCTGCAACACATTTAATAAATAAAAAATGTCACGCATTCTATACATGTTCATTAACAAAACATGCAACAAAATATGTAGATGTCCATACACGACTACCAAAATCACAATGAAACACATTAACTCAATCAAAATCAAAATTATGAGTCTTACTTCATTTTTAAATTTAAAACGACATTAAAAAGCTTCAACTCAATTCCGAGTTTGGGGGTGGTTGCGGTTTAGTTAACTGCGGTTTCTCATAAATAAAAAATCACCACCAAACTGCGGAATCATGGTTTTCAAGTTTTCTAAATCACCCATAAACCGCGATTTTAAAAAATCACACCAGACTACGTGGTTTGGACGCTTTGGGTGGTTTTATGGACATCACTGCTTACCCCTGTTGAAAACTGATAATCTAGTTAATAATTCAAAACTGTTTAGAAGAATTAGCTGATCGAGTAGCGAATAAATACAAAATGACGTTAAAATAGATGCACTATATTATAAATGATATATATGTATTATTAAATGTACTACTTATAAACATAATTATTTATTTAATAATTATTTAATATTATATATAAAATTATATTATTTATTATGAATATTGTTTACTTAATCTATTTTAAAAATATTAAATATTAATAATATATTTATAATTTAGTATTTTTGACTTTTTTTGTTTAGTATTCTCCGACTTAATTTATTTGAAGGCCGAAAAGGAAAGTAAATTAGATACGACGTTTTTTTATCTAAACGCAACTTGGGACAACGTCCAAAATTTTAGAGTTTCATTTAACTCATTTTTAAAATAACTTGCTAACCAAACACAACTTATTTGTTGAAGTAGCTTATAATCTAGCTTATCAATTAGGTGATAAAGCTAATTTGTGTATGCCAAACAGAGCCTATGGCTTAAACATGTCGAGATAAGCCATGTCGAGATCTTTTTTTTTTTTTTTAAACCATGGCTTTACCCATATATATATATAGTCGAAGGGCATGCGCTATGCGCGTGAGGCGTAAACAATAAATATACCAAGAAACATTTGTGAAATTTAATATTAAAATATTATCTTAATTATCTGTATCATTTATTGAATTTATATTTAGAGAGAAAAATGTGTGTCAAAATTACCTTTCAATAAAAGTGCTCAATTTTTTTAGTTGGGTCTAAACAATTTTTTTTTAAGTAAAATTAAATATTTGCAGTGCTCATGAATTTAGAGTATCTGATGACAAATACATACAAATATTTATTGTGATAAGTATTTAGACAATATTACAAATATCATTTTGATTAATTCAATTTTACGAAATTAATTTAAACATGATCCTGATTCATAACATGTATAAACATATACCATTTTCAAAAAAAAAAAAATTTTAAAATAGTTTGACAATGAAATGAAAGAAAAAAAAAAGATAAACATATTGTATGTATAACATCATCTAGAAAAATGCAACAATAAATCTTTTTTAGAGAGTAGTAGGTGTGCTCATGGAAGATATTATAATTCAAAGAATGTATGTACATGGAAGAGAGCATGTTCTTCCGAATTTGAGCCACGCAGGATTATTGTACAAAAGAATTGGTGCATAGAATTGGAGCTGCATCAATTACTCACACATCATCAAATGTACAATACAATTGGTCGCAGCCAAAAATAGAGTCAAAGCTCACAACCACCTAACATATCCTACCACAATAACACCGCCAGTGATATATAACTAAACAGATCAATGGATGAGCTAGGAAAGAAATGTGGAACACAAACTCTTGTCAATGCATTGCCTCAAGTAATTCACCCTATCATCCACGTTGCAACCAGATGTGGAGTAGGCAAGACCTTACAAAATATAGAAATGAAGACAATGCCAGCAGCACCAATCACCTCCAAAAACGCACACAGTTCCAAAATAAAGGGCAGTAAAACTCTATCGTATAGGGGCTCTGACCAGCCGAACTTTGTGGCTCCAAATCAAGACGCAAGCAACACGACTTGTCCTGACCATGTAAGATCCCAACCAAGTAGTGATGTCCAAAATGCATCACTAATAAACCCTTTCAACCACAACGCACATAATATATTCCCTGCAAAAAGAACTAACAGTAAAATGACTAAAAAAGACGAAACCTTAAAAGACTTACCAAGGTAGTGAATTCATCTCTTTTGACAAACGATGTCATTGCGTAAACACCAACTACGAAAACTTCTGAAATATCTCACGTATGACGCCTATGTCAAAATATTTTTGACGTCGCTGCTACCACATCTTCAAAGAAAAACCTCACCACCGTGGCTATTAGAGTTCATCAAAACATTATAAGGAATATGAATTAAAAATAAATAAATTAAAAAATATCGAAAACAATTCCATCATGTAATTTTTTTCCAAATAACAATTAAGCTAACATTGT
This sequence comes from Stephania yunnanensis, assembly GCA_039657365.1. Classification (NCBI taxonomy): domain Eukaryota; kingdom Viridiplantae; phylum Streptophyta; class Magnoliopsida; order Ranunculales; family Menispermaceae; genus Stephania; species Stephania yunnanensis. The sequence continues at coordinate 46,516,809 of CM077592.1, forward strand.
CGTATGTTATATAGAGGCATCGTTGCTTGTCACGTAATCCATTGAAGCAATATCGTATTAGACACAAAGAATTGTAAACAATTATTATATTAAAAATTATTTTCATATATTATGTGTTATGATTTTACTTAGCTACGTACAATTGTGGAAGACGTCGCGATAAACTACATTTTTTTAATGAATGTACCTATATGTCTATCTAATTTTTTATTTTTAACTAAAATTTTGGTTTGACTCACCTCGAGATAAAGCTACATATAGTTGGTCATGACTAAAAACATGTTCAGGAAGATAAACTCCTATGTTGGGTATAGTTTATCCTTGGAATTTATTAATTGTCAATGCGAATGCTAGTTTTATTGAAAATTGCTTTCGAATAAGTTTGAAAGACATTTTTACATTATCTGAAGGTTATAGTGGGAGTCGTGGTATAAAAACTCTAGTTCCTTTAAAAGGTTCATTAGCTATTTCGTCATCTATAATATTTCTTTGAAAAACGCGACAAATGAAACGTGTTCCATTACATAAACGTATTTGTGGATCTAGATTTCTAAGTAAAATTACTAGACATCTTATTTTTAGTATCAGTCTATGAGGTGGTAATCCTTCTGGAGAAATAGAATTTAAATATTCTTGTTGATAAAGATGTAAGGAATCGTCATCTACACTATCAAATGAATAATAAATATATGTTTTACCTAAAAGTTTCTGGACAACTAAATTATTAATTTGTTGAACTGATTCATTTGTTGGGGTTAGTATAGCCCTATTGATTATGTATTCTTTGTTATTAAAACTCTCGTGTAATGAAGAAAATGTAAAATCTATTAGGTCATGTATTGTTTGATCTCCTCGCCAAGGAATATTTATTTCATCAGGTACTTTAATCATATCTTCTTTAATTGAATTTTCCTCTCCATTTCCTATTCGCAACAAAAAATCAGCAGACAAACAATCATTTATAGCACGCATATTGTTGATTAATTTTATTTTTATTACGTCTTTCCGAAATGGTGCTTTAATGAGAGAGGTGTCTATGGTTTCAGATCTTGTACCATTTTGGACAACCGACAATACTTGTTGGAAGTGGCCTCCTAATACTACGTTTTTTCCACCAAAAAATTATCTATATTAGTAATATATCATAGTACTCTATCCAAAGCCTCTAAAGCGTGCATATGAGCCATAGTTGCTTCATCCCAAATAATGAGAAAAGTATGTCGTAAAAGGTCTGCTAAGTTCGATTGTTTGATGATGAAACATGTTGAAGTGGAATCTAATAGAATAGGGATCTTAAATCTTGAATGTGCAGTACGACCCCCGGGCAATAACATAGCAGCAATTCCTGATGTAGCTGTAGCCAATGCAATTAATCCGTTACTACGTATGGATGCTAAGATTGTTTTGTATGAGAATGTTTTTCCTGTACCCCCAGGTCCATCTATAAAAAAATTGTAAGTACACAACTATCGATACTATGGATGACACTATCAAATGCATTTTGTTGTTGACTGTTTAATTTTCTTATTAAATCTAAATCTTCTGTTGATATTTGTATAGATTTTTTCTTCAACTATAAATTTGTTAATGTTGGTTATTGATTTAGAAGTTAGTTGCGGTAAATCGTAATCAGTAATATTTTTTTGATGTTGTGAGAGTGTAACGACCCGTTTTAATCGATCCCAATTAACTGGCTAATTAAAAATTAAAAACATAAGTTCAGTCACGTGGACGTCGCGGAAAAGTCTACGACACGCCTAATGGGTGAAATATGTTATTTTTGTGTGGCGAGTGTTTAATTATTTTACTATTATTAAATAGTTTGCGCTGCGTTACTTGAGAATTTCGTTTGGTCGCGTTGTGCCGAGTAGTGATGAGTGTGTGCAACGTCGCGGAATGCGCGTAATGCGGGTGTATGGGGTAGTATGAGGTTGAGTTGTCACATCACATCACACATCAAATTAACCCATCCATCATCATTTCATTTTGTCCTTTCCAAAAAAAAAAAATTATTCTCTTTTAAATCTGGAAGAGAGAGAAAGAGGAGAGAGGGAGGGGAAAAGAGAGGAAGAGGGAGGAGATGAGAGAGAGAGGAGAGACGGTGGTGGTGCGAGCGGCTCCGGCGAGGGCGAGCCAGACGCGAACCGGCGGCGACGGCGTCCCAGCGAGCGACTCGCGGAGGCGGTCGAACGAGGAGCCGGCCAAAGCAACGGCGAGGAGCATAGGCGCGGAATCGCAACTCGCGACGACGGCGCGCACGCGCGGGCGAACGAGCAGCGTGCGAGCACCGGCGCAGCGCGCGGGCGCGAAAGCGGACGCCGGCTCCAGTGAGGAGGAACGAGCCGCAGCGGACGACAAACGTCGAGATGGCTCAGCAGCGGCGTGGGGACAAGCGAGAAAGAGCGACGGCAAGGCGGGGGTTGGTGCGGCGGCGGTTGTGGGAAGGAGCGGCGGCGGCCGGCGCGCGGACGATAACGCACTAGAGCGGTCTTGGCGCTATAGAGCGGCGGCGCGACTCCGGTGGCGGCGCGACATGACAACAGCACTTCCGAAGCAGCGGCGCGGCAGCCGACAACAAGACGCCAGGAAAGCCGGCGGCCGCGGTGGCGAGGTGGCAGCAGCACCGGTGTGGTGAGCAACGTGGAGCAGCGGCGCGGTAGCGCGTTGCCGGAACAATCCTCGGTAGGGTTCGAAAAGTGCGCCAAGCATTAACTTTTTAGAATAAAAAGTTTAGAAATTTTGGTCTCACATTATAATTCATTTAATGAAACTCTAAAATAATAAAAATTGTATAATTGGACACCAGAGACTTAGGCTATCATAGTTGGGTGTCGGGTACGTATCTCGAGGCGAGTGCGGGATGTTTCGAAAGCGTTTGAGATAAGTAATTCCACAATAAAATTAGTTAAAATTCTTTTATGACACTTACTTTATTTCACATTTCAAATATTTCATTGTCCTATTTATTGTTGTTCAATTACTGTTCATCCACTCCCACGTGTGTATATGTGTTTGTCGACGGGGTCGGCATGACACGGACTCACACCCCGGGGCTAGCTACCCTTCGCTGTTCGAGTAACTGGTCATGTTAGGGCTACGCGGTGACTATTCTCCGCGAAACCCGTAGGTTGATAGATGTTTGACGTAGTCTTAAGTCTACGTCACAAGTTCCTCTCGAGAGATGTTTGGATGGGGTTATATCGTTCAATGGTTCCTCTCATTCGACCGTGAGATGTTTGGCGAGGTGGTCGTCAATGGTTCCTCCCGGATTAGCTACGACGATTCCCGGATATCGACCAGGGTTCTGTGTCACGCTACACACTTGTCGAAATTTGACTTCTCAACGACTTATTTTCATGCGATTATTTTATTCTTGTCATTTATTTAAATTGCATGGACTATAGCCGTTTTATTGGAATTTGTGAATATTAGCTAACGTTCTCTGGGATTTACTCACCTGGGGTTTGTCATTGTTTTTTGTGACAAATCGCAGATCTTGCGACGAGCCGAGGCAAGGGTGCCTCAGGCGTCTACGACTGAGTTAGAAGAGTCAGTCATTTGCGTAGGTGTTGTATGTATCTATCTACTGCTTTATGAACTTTTTGGGAATGACTTGTATACCTGATACATGCATATGCTCATGTTTAGTACCTTTGTTGCTCTCGATATACATGGTATCTATTGTCGGGTTTCCACACTATATGGTTAATTATACAAATGCAAACTTTTCTTTCATACGACGTTTGCATGTTTTTAAAAGGCTTCCGCTTGATATTTAATAATTTAATAAATCGTGAATAAGTTAACTTAGTCAATTTAATGTGAATATCCATAAAATTTTCCATAAATACTAAGTTAAGGCGAATAAGGTACGTATGAAGGTGTAGGTCGCAGGCAGTCAAAAGTAAGTATGCGGTGACATGGCAAAGCGGTGACGTGGCATGCTTGGTGACGTGTCTGGTGATGTGGCGGTACCCGATTTGCCTCGGAGTTTGGGGCCGTCACAGAGAGATAATTGGTTATATCTTTAATGCCACAATTTATAAAGAAAGATTCATCTAGAGAGTGGTCGTTTTTATTTGCATTTTTGTAATCTTCAATCATATACGCCTTGAATTCATCCTAACTCACGTACCCTAATTGGTTCGCAAAAAATTAAAATAGTAGCGAATAGTCTTCATAAAGAACGTGGCATATGTACATTTGCAGCTTCTCGCAAGCATTGAGTTACACTATCATCATCCTCTAGTAAACCTCTTTTTTCAACAGATTGTTTAAATGTTGCATATGTAAATCCATCAACTGTACGCAAATCTTCAAAATATATAGGTCCCCTAACATGATTGAGTAATAATCTTAAATAATAACGTTCTCTATCTAATGGTGAAACAATGTACATTCTACCAACTACCTTACGAATATTTTGTCTTCTAGTCCATTCTTTAAGTCTTTTATTTCACTAATATCTTTGTGAAAATTCGTAATATAAGTATTGCCTTGCATTGAGTCAATAACATTTTTCATAAAAAACTTTGTCAACATAGTTTTTTTTATCTATCACTATCATTTAATGTGTCTTCTACAGACTCATCTATATTAAATTGGACTTGTTGATGATTAGGTAAGTGTATTTGTAGTCTAACTACTGAAGGTGAAATTTCATTCAATTGAAATTTGAATATTCTCCACAAAGCTTTTTGAGCACAGATCCACCTAGCATTAACAAACTGAGCTATCTCGTCATCTCGACTTGTATGCCTAGATACTCCAAAAGCAACGCGATCTGGACCTTTATAGACATATTTGTACAAATATTTGGCGGAATTTATGCTTGAACAAATTTCTACATTTATATGACAGTTATATTTTAAAAGTAAGTAAGAGTTATATGGAACTACCCAACGATTGTCTAAAGTTTTATTACCTATTGTGACTTGTTTTCCATCGTCACGCCGCCTATATATATATGAATCATTACCTTGTGACGTAGATGTAGCAAAAGCTTTCGGATATGATTTTATACATTTATTATTTTTCATACATATTGCGTTTGTGTTTAACGATCCACATGGGTTATGCATCATATGTTTTGTTACTATAGAATACAACCTAGACTCGGTTACATGACATTGAATTTCTGCTCTAACTAAAGAGTCATAATTATCAGGACAATTTAACTTATCACCTTCTTCTAAAATTATCAACACATGTGAATGTGGCAATCCCCTCTTTTGAAATTCAATAACATGTACATGAGCTATTACTTTACCTAACACACCTCTAACAAATAAGTCATGTTTCAATTCTTCAAGTTTTAATCGAAAAACTCTAATTGTTACGTCAGGTCTATCTTGAGCCTTTTGTCCAGGTAATAGTTCTTGGGTAATTTCCAACCAATTAGTGTTGCAAGTAATGGTAATAAAAAGGTCGGATTTTTCATACCTCCTAACGATTGTCATTCCATATTGGTAGCGGTTATACATATCTCTTGGACTGCCGGTATATGATGAGGGAAGAATTATTCTTCGACTAATATTACCTGCAAAATAATAAAGTCAAAATATTATAAATTATAGTAAGATAATAAACTTATTTGTAATGAATACATAATATATAAAAATCACATTCATATCAACCGGCAGTTGTTTCTCCTGAATTCATTGCATCTTGTAAACCTTGATATAGTTCAGAACGAATGATATGTTGGTTTGTCTTCAGATATCGTAACCGCATTGTTTCTATTTTCACATACATTTCTACCACATATTGTTGTAAAATACGTCCACTGTAATGAAGTAGTGACATGCGTAATAGGCGAAACTAATATGAAAAACTTAGTTTTTGTTGAAACAAATTAAGTTTTTTAGTAATAATAGTAATAAATATAATTATAAAAAATTAAAATATTACGATATAGTAAAATGTAATAATAGTACCTAAAGAACATAGGAGTAGTATTGTCTGTAGCTGATTCTTCTGTGATTTGAGTTACACAATTCCAAATGCCAACCGTGTTGCCCCAAAGGCAATAAAAGAGGATATTGTAAGGGATCGTAGTATGCGGCCGTGTCGGCGATGTTACAAAGGCTACCACTTTTAGTTTCTATTATGATATATCTTTCTCTTAAATCTTCTAAAGAATCATTTCTAATTAGTATTGCTGCAACTTGTGGTGTTGAAGGTAAAGCATGAATATGTCGATTAACCCTTACTTCTTGTATCAGTAGTCTACAGTTCATCACATCCTCACGTCTACCTAATTGACGGAATACTTGAACATAAGGATTGTGTGCATCTAATATTAATTTTAATTTATGTAATAGACTTGGTCGTGTTATGTTTTGCTCTTGATGTCGGTGCTCAATTTCATTTTGAATATCATATATATACATTTGTAAGAATATTGGTCTTGATTCATTTATTGGTAATAAACTTCCTATTCTATGGTAAATAGATCCTTGCGCACGATAAGTAAATACTCCTTGTCTGTCACTTGCTAAGTTTTCGTCTATATTAACTCCTATAGAGGTGAAGCAAAAAACATGATTATAAGAACGTATGTTTTCTCTAAAATGTTTACCTTCATCAGTTTGATCTAGGAATATGTCTATTAATTCTTGTGGATTTTCGGGTGTTGATAAATTTATTTTTCCATTGGAGCAACGCAAATCTAAGGTCTCATGAACAAATAATCTGGCTCCACAATATGAACAAATTCTGGGTTCTTCAAGTATTATAGTTTGGAAGTTGTCATGTGCGGGAAAATTTCTACCACTATTATGCCTATTAGGAAATGGTCTAGCGTTAGAAGAACTTGAACATGGTACTCGACAATTATTAATCAAAGTTAAATTTTGATTGCTTTGCGTAGAAGTAATGGAATCTACATGAAATTAAAATTTGTATACAATTAATAATATTAATAGAAAGAGCGTAATTTAAAATATAGTAAATGACAGTAACATCTAATTACCATCTTTTTGGTTGCAAAGTAACCTTGCTTGTTGACGAATACATGTTAATCTTAGGGTTCTTGAATGGTTGACAATGTTGCTGGTAGAGGTACCTATAAAGAAGAAAATTTAAGTTAAATGAGGAAAATATAATAATTAATTTTTTATGGAAAAAAACTTTAATTTCATTGGTACCTTCGATTTCAGAAGACCTTGACCTAGCATGTTGACGAATGTGCGTCAACCTTGAAACGGTTGTATTATGTTTTGCAAAATTACTTGTAGATGTACCTATGAAAGATATAATAATTAACATGGTGTATTATATTAGTAAGAACATAAAATGAATAAATTATATTAAAAATATAATTGTATGTACCTTCTATGGAATTGTAGCGTTGTAAATATCTTTGATGTCGAACATTCCTTTGTTCAATAGTCTCAGGAGTCTCTTGATTTCGTCGAGCTGCGAGTAGGTCCTCCCTAGCTGAGTTAGACATATTTTGACGTCGTTGCCTTTGAGATAAACGACGACGATTCCGTTGTTCATTCATGATAGCAGCTATATTATTGAATTGTTGATCCATATAATGTAATGGTCTACAATTGATGGAGGAATTTTTTAGATCATAAAGTATGTATATCTAACAAAATACTTCTACTTTTATTATAAAACACCCAAATCTGGTTCAAAGCAATTTCGAGCAATAAGTCAATAATTAATGGAAACCACCAATGTAAAATTGATTTTTTGTAAATTATCACATGACTTAAAATTTTTTAAAATTTGGATGGAATGTTTAAGAAAATTAATAAAAATCTAAGTCAAAAATCAATGAAGGTTAAAAATTTTTAATCAATTTATTTGGATTGCAATATTCACAATAAAGTCCATTTAAAAAACTTAAATTATGAACCAATTGGAGTTAAATAGAGTGGATCTAATTGGATTTGTGGATTCATGAACACCCCTAGATGTGATCAATAAATTTCATGTTCACAAAGTTTTTAGTACAATTTTACATTACACGCTACGTTGTCAAGCTGTAAAGGAGATGTGAAGGAAATAAAAATTAAAATAGTTTAATAATTGTAGAGAATTTTTAGTCATAAACAAAATTAATTGTTTAAGATTTGAATTAAAATTAGTGGTTTTGTAATTCACGAAAAGGAAAAAAATATAGAATTATAGATTACTTATTTTTGACATTAAAACATCCAAAACAATATAGACGACTCACAATATTATTCAAAAATAATGAGTTTCACAAAACAATGTAGAAGGTTCAAATTGACCAATGTTTTCACAAAAGTAAATGTAGTGACAATCACATAACAAACAAATCGCAAGCCCTTCTGCACACTAATAATAGCTAAAAAAAGAGTATTCCCTTATTAATCCATTGTTAACAAAAAAAAGTAATGGAAAAGTAAAAGTCCAGCAAACCCATTGATATATGTAGTGTGCATTTAACCAAAAATTATTAATGGACACCCATTTTGTTGTTTGGATTTGGCCTGTTTTAGCATATCAAAGTAGACTAAATTAATTAGTTACCCACTTATATATGTAGTTTGCTCATGTACTCTTATAGATGAGCATTCCTTATTAATTAAATAAGTTTGCAAGACCGAACCTAAAAACTTGTAGAATTTATTTGTTGATAAGATATGAGATTTAACACTTCTAATTGCTCCTCATTATAATTTTCCATCATTAAAATTATGCGCGCCAAAAATAATAAACATGAAACGTGTGATTAAAGTTAGTTATTAATATGAAGATTTTGGAAGGTTGGATAAATATAATATGCACTTGCGTGTGATAGAGCACTCTATATATGTCAAATTTACAACCAAAACTCATTAATTGTAGTCGTTAAGTACTGTAATTATGCAACCAAACACTCAACTTAAAAAGCAAGTTTTATGTACAAATGTTTATACAATTTAATCACATGGAGAGCATATGTTGGCCTTATTATTCCACTAAAGCCCATGTGGTTTAAGTAGCTTTTGCCTCACACTGTGCCGTGAGATCTGGGTTTATTAGATCTAATAGCATCTCCTGTGAAGGGCATTTATGTCTTAAGATTGAAATAGAAATAACCCAATTGATAAGATTAAGAAAAAGATAAGTGTTTCTCACTATTAGAGTTAATTCACTCATCATGAAAAGTGAAAAGAAATATTAAAAAAAATATCCATGGTTGTTCTAAGTATGTTCACGTCCAATGAAAGAAAGAAGAAAGAAAAATTGAAAATTGAGTTTATGATATATACCTTGCTGCAAAGATAAATAAAATGAATGGTTGTCTTGAAGGAGACCACCGAACCCAATATCAAATCATAAAAAAAGAGGAGGCACCTTGTGATTTTGAAGAAAAAGTGGTTTTCAATAAAATAAACACATTGAGAAAGAAAACGTGAATAGAGTGGAGAGAGAGAATTGGGGAGGAGAGATAGAGAAACGTGGAGGGGAAAGAAAGAGTAAAAAGGTGGAGGAGAGAGAAAAAAATCATCCAAATCCCACTTTGTTAGGAAAATGACTACTAATTTAAAAACTTTTGAAAACTAATTGAGTTTTCATCCGCACATCTAAAATCAAAACCGCTTATTAATTTGTAGTTATCAATTAAATTACCATTTTATCCCGAATTTAAATATTTGCATCAAAACACTTATGGGCAATGTTGGAAGTTTTAGCAAAAAAAGCTTCACGGTTAACCGTTTTGGGATTGCTATTATAATAATATATATATATATATATCATATATATAAAAGCACGAATCACAAATTTTTGAGTGGTAATGAAATTTACTTATTTGCCCATACTTCTTTTTTTTTCATCTCCAAATCAACCTTTTTTTTGTATCCAAATTAAACTTTAACTCTTTATCAATCCACTATACGTTTTTTTTTTCTTTATCTTCAAATAATCATGAATTCACTCTCATCAATCTAATACACTTTTTTTTGAAGAAGTAATGTCCTAACATAACTAGCTTGTTTTTTCATTCACATCTTATCTCAATCACATTAGAGAATATTGATAAGTTAAAATGTACTTGTATTTCTAATTTTTAGATTTTAATTATAATTTTAAATTTTGTTAATAAATTCTTAGAAATTAATTCCAGCGAGTGAAGCGAGCGGGGGAATCATGCGTAGCACGTCTTAAAACTAGTATATATATATATATATATATATATATATATATATATATATATATATATATATATATATGAGATATTCTACAATTAAACTCAAATATATACCCATATTATTGAACCCTCTCAAAATGTGTTGTGCATTAAATGACTCTTGCATTTATAACGCATCGATTAATATATAAGATATATCAACTATAGGTTTAGCTGGTTGTAAAAGAATTGACTTTTTACCATGATTCTTTTTGTTAATTAAGGAATGGTAAAAAAAAATAAAAATTTTCAGGACAAGTTTGCCCTTTTGGCAAACAAGAAAAACTATTGTTTGGTAATCTTTCTATTTATTTAAAAAGAAATATATAATATAACTAATTAAGAAAAAAGTAAATTGTACTAATCACCTTCGCTTTACTTGCAAACAATTATTGAAACATTTGGCCAAAAATATTTCACTCTGTCTCTTCAATACAAGTCGAAAATTAAATATGAAATTGGGAAATGGAACAGACTCGACCTAAATATCTTTCCTTTTCATCTCTTTTAAATGAAGCCAAGTTTTTAAGATTTGGGAATAGGAAGCGCAATAGTTTTTAGAGGAAAATTGAAGGTACAACTTGAAAAATACTAGAATGACAAAGTCATCACGCTCAAAAGTCTTATATAGTCTCGACTCAAGTATTATGTATAAGATCTTTGGATGCTTATATTTTGAAGTCCGTCTGAATGGCTTCAGTCTCGATGTGATTTGAGGTGTGACTTTACATTTGATGAACACTTTTCACCTTTTAAAATATTGAAAAACAACTCTCTAGAATTTTGAGCTGAGACAGAAAAGAAGTGTTTGAGATTTGAAAACTGTGTGAAGATGGAAAGCGAAGAACTGATGAATTTCTTGTTAGGGTTTTGTTGAAGATTCTTAACGACATTGCGTAGATCGATCTGATGAAGGACGAATCTACGTTGCAAATCGTTGGTTTCTTCTCTTCATCTTCCTCAATCGATCGATCGATCTTATACCAGGTACGAATCAAGCCCTAAAATCTGATACGCCAAATGCTGTACATCTCGATTGTTTGTCGTTTGGTTTTCCTCGGATTACGCGTCAATGTGCCATACGAGATGATCGGATGATGTGCAACACATACTCGTCCATCCGCCCTTGATTCTAGAGGTGCGCAAGCATATCAAGATGTACTTTTTACTATTTTAGTCTTGTAGGGGTTATACAATAAATGCGTGTCCTACTTAATTTGGGGCACCCTAAAAATGCATTCTCGTCCTTTTTAATGATTTATGTGTAGGCATGTAAGTATATATGCTAGCAAAATATTTTAGATTACAAAGTATTGAGAACGTGACAATATTCATAGTTTTGGAATCAACAAGAAAATAAATATATATTACACCAAGCCAAGAGCCAACGTAAAAGAGCCTGAAAATTAACCTTCATGTTTTTAGAAGTTTGTGAGCTTATTCATGGTAATTGCGTCAAATGGTTCAGGCAGAAAAGCTTGAATGTGAGTAGAGAGTTCATGAGCTATGACAAGCATTGTAGGTCGAGACTCGGGGTCTGTACATGTGCAAGCCAAGGCTAGCCTGACTACAAACGCTACCTCTTCAGCCAATTGATCCAAGGGAGCTTGTACCCTTTGGTCCAAAATATCCTTCAAATTTTGATCCTGGTATTCCGACGAGGATATTGATGAGACAAGCTCTCCAGGATGCCTTCCCATAATCACTGCTAGTACTACAACTCCAAAGCTGTAAACATCGCATTTCTCAATCACCTTCGTCGCATAAGCTAGTTCTGCATACAGTTAGAGGAAAGCATCCGGATAAGTGGCAAATCAGATTATGTAATAGTAATGCAACCAAAGACGTAACTCAAACATTGTTTTTATTGAAATATCATTTTTCATGGTTTAGCTACCAAGAACCATTGAAATAAGTATGATATGAAGGTCAAACGTACCAGGTGCCTTGTAGCCATAAGACCCTGTAGCAACAATCCCATTTGATGAATCCGAGTTTAGTAAGCTTGCTTTCCCAAAGCCGGAAAGCCGTGCTGTGTTCCTTTCATCCAGCATAACATTATCGATCGAAATATCCTGGTGGACTATGGAAGGTGAACAATCGTGGTGCAAGTATGCAATAGCATTTGCCACACCTTGGATGATTTTAATCCGAGTGGCCCAGTCCAGTTGCCTTCCTTCTGCATCTTTACGAAGAAGCTTTCCCAGGCTTCCCCTTTCTACGAAGTCATACACCAAGTAGATGCATCCTTTCTTGGAATAGAATCCGTAGAGTTTGACTATATTTTTATGTCGCACATCTGTTAGAATCTGAATCTCATTCAAGAAGCTTCGATGGCTTATTTCAAGAATATCACTTAAATTTGACACATTGAGTTGTTTCACAGCCACCACCTGACCCGTCTGTAGCATTGCTTTGTAAATTATCCCAAATTCTCCTTTTCCAATGCAATACATGTCATTGAAGTTGTCGGTCCCCTTGACAATGTCGTTGAATGTGAATTTCCCTTCTCTTTCCCATGCTAATGATTCAAATGACTTGCTTCTCTTGGTACTGACAAATTCTTCTCTAGAGCCTTTTGTTGTTCTTAAGAAGATCATAGTTCCAACGACGAAAATAATAATGACTAGAAGGCCTGCAATTGGAACAACAATTGGAATGACAAGGTTTTTACGACGCTTGGTATTCTTGGGATGCTCGATGAGCGTTCGCGGGGTTAATGGGATTACATGAGGGTAAACCTTCGCATCTCCACATAAGCCAGGGTTGCCTAGAAAGGGTCCGGATCCCGATTTTCTAAAGGCCGGACCAGGCGAGAATTGGACTGTCAAGTTGTTATATGAGACGTCCACCGATAGCAGACTAAGCATTTGAGAAAGGGTCGGTGGTATCTGGCCTGAAAGTGCATTGTGAGAGAGATCAAGGGCCTCTAATAAAATCAAATTGCCAAGGTCTCGAGGAATGGTTCCAGATAGTGCATTATGGCTAATATCTAAATATATCTGCAGACTTGTCAAATTACCGAGTTCGGATGGTATTTCCCCGGACAAAATGTTGTTGCTCAAGTTTAACACTGCAAGTCTAGCACTATCTCCAACTTCTGTGGGAATGTTTCCTGTGAGTAAATTATTGGACAAATCAAGAACTTCGAGATCTGTTAATTTGCCAAGTCCAGAAGGTATATCCCCGTCTAAGCGATTACCACTCAAATTGAGCCTGGACATTGAGGTCAAGTAACCGAGTTCTGCTGGAATGCTTCCTGTTAGTTTATTTGAAGACAAAGTGAGAAATTTTAAATTTTTCAGCCTCCTAATCTGAGCCGGTAGCCCACCAGAAATTCTGTTACCATCCATGTGAAAGTTAGTAAGCTCTTTGTAGTCCCACCAATTCTGTGAGAGCTCCCCTGAAAACTGATTCCTACCAAGATTAATGTAATCCAGATTAGGATGTACTCCTAATGCGCTTGATATATCTCCGCTGAGTTTGTTCCCTTGAACTCCAACTGTGGTTAGTCTTGAGCAATTCTTTAAGCATTCTGGTAATGATCCAGTGAAGTTGTTTCCATCCGCTGTAAAATATTCCAGTAAGAAATCGTTGCACAACCCAGGTGGCAACCCGCCGGAAAAGTTATTACCTGAGAAACTAACTGAGATCAAGGACATGTTTCTGCCAAAATTTTTTGGAATCATACTGGAAAAATGGTTGGTGGACAAGATGAATGTCTGGAGGCTTTCAAGTTGGGAAAGTGTATGAGGCAACTCACCACTAAGTTCATTGATGCCTATGTCTAATGTTTGGAGAGCTGTGAGGTTTCCTATCTCTGGCGGAATAGAACCAGTAAGGATGTTGTCAAAAAGATTTAACATCGTCAATTGGGTAAGATTCCATATTGTGTGAGGTATTTGACCGGTAAGCTCGTTCCTTGAGAGGTCTAGCAACTTTAGATTTTTGAGGTTTCCAATCTGTTGTGGAAAATGACCAGAAATCCTGTTTTCATTGAGAAATAGGAAAATAAGCTTTCCCAACATGCCAATCTCTTGTGGAATTGTTCCAATGAGGGAATTGCTCTGGAGCTGCAAAGAGATCAGTTGTGTCCAATTTCCAACCAAATATGATGAGACCCCGCCTGAGAGAAAGTTCTCATGGATGTCCAATTCTGATATTTTGTTTAGATTGGATAATGATAGGGGGAGGACCCCTGTGAGGGAATTTAACGACAGGTCCATGAAGGTGAGGTTAGTACAACTACCAAGCTCGGAAGGAATGATAGAAGTCAATCCAGCAGCATGGAGATCAAGTCTCTCAAGCATCACAAGTTGTCCTACTGAAGCAGGTATTCGCCCAGTTAATGAATTATTATGCAGTTCGAGAATTTGAAGATTGGAGAGCAAACCGATGTCATCCGGTATCTTCCCTGTAAACTCATTCGCTCCTATACGCAGGTGTTTTGAAGAGGCGAGCTTGGACAAGTTTGCAGGCAACGGTCCTCTAAATTCATTGCTAGTAAGATTGAGGTACTCGAGCCTCACTAGATTAATCATCACATCAGGGAATAGATCATTGAACCCATTGGAGGACATGTCAAGATAAGTAAGGTTCTTACATTTGAAAATAAAAGGTGGAAACTTTCCACTGAAATTATTGTAGGACAAACTGAGATGTGTAAGATGAGGCATGCTTGAAAACCTCGACGAATCAAAAGATGTCAATAAATTACTTCCAAGGTCCATGAACCATACCTTCTGGAGACTGCCGATTTGATAAGGAACTGGGCCTTCAAGACTGTTAGCATAGAGATTGAGAAACCCAAGCTCCGATAACTTCCCAATCTCAGGAGGTATGCCATCATAGAAGTTATTGCCACTCAAGTCCAGGAAAATGAGTTTGGAGAGAGTGGCAATTGCAGACGGTATCTTACCGTTGAGGTTATTATGATCGAGAACAAAGCGGGTGAGGTTTGGAAAGGCCGTGAAGTCGAATTGGTGAAGCGTGCCGGAGAGATTCATATCAGTGAGGGTAATCTCAGTGACACTACCTCCGTTGTGGCAGGTGATGCCATTCCATTCACATAGGCTAGATGTTTTGGTGAGTGCCCATGAATTGAGCAATGAAGATTGAAAAACTAAACTGGTTTTCCACCTGATCAATGCTTGTGCTTCTGTTGTTGGCGTTGGAGATGTCTTCAACGGAACAAGAAATAAACACAGAATAAGCAGAAGAATATAGCACTGTTGATGAAGAGAGAATGGTTCACGAATTGGAGAACTCATGACTGCTGTTCTTGGTGATCTTGTCATGTTATTATTTGCAGCTCTTATAATGCATTGGATTTCAGTTGGAACATTGTCAAAACCAAGTTTAATAATGGTGGGGTATAAATTGATGATGACTGTTGTTGATTGAGCTCTCTACGTCACCATTTGAAGGTGTGATTACATGAAGACGCAGAGAGAGAGCGAGAGAGAGAGAGAGAGTCAAGGTCAACGTGGTGAAAGTGTGAGGACACTGAGGAGCACAGAAAGTCAAGTCAGATGCGTGCTAAGACTCTAATAAAGCACTGCAGTGATTCTGTATACTCGATCTTACATACGGAAGTGTGCTGTACCGTTGGATTGTTTTTGGGAATGTTGGGTCTTGGATCTAACGCTAGAGATCTTTCGTTTTTTGTTTGATAAAAAGATTAGGCGACGCGGACTGGTTGGTCGTCGTTGGTTTTAGACTTCGCTTTTTGCTTAAACAAATGATTAGTGGATTAGTTTTACAAATGACTCCGAAACTTAATAAAATAACGAAACTGCCATAAAAAATACGTGTCCTCAAACTACCCTTTTAACTTACCTTATATTACGAAACTGCCATCGTCTTCATTTGTGCTTTGAGCGACGTTGTTTCGGCTTTTCGAATCTCGTTGGCGGATCTCTCAATTCCTCATCGAGATCTGCGCTGATCATCGGCAGCATTCTTGAGATCTGGTTTCGGTGTCGGATTCGAAGTTCGGCTTCGGGGGTTGGTTTATGATGCCGAGAGTCTGGACTCGAGGAAGATCTGTCGTTCATAAGAACTGGAGAACTTTGTGACGAATTTCGTCTAGAAGATCTGTAAAATTCTATAGTGCATTCACTTTTGTACACCCGGATCGGACGAAGAGCACCACAGATGCACCTCGAAATACATGCATGAGATGTTGGGATAGTCCCTTGAGCTACTTAAAGAAAGAAAAATAAGACTTATAAGTAAGTGTGAAATGCAATGGGGGCGCTTGCCAAATAAATTTGATGGCTCACTTTAAAAAATTTTAAATCGTTTTGTAATCATTTCATGGGAGTTTTTACAATGTCAAGTTTTTTTAACATAGGTTGAGCTTAACAAAATACAGTATATATTTTCTTAGACACAAACTGTATATTATTATATAGTTTATAATATATAGTTTGTGTTTAAGAGAGTGTTAGAATCATGGGTAGGTTTGTGGGCAAATGGTTTGGAGTGCTACGATCGTTAGTGCAATCTTCGTATCTTGAAAGACTATATATTGTCAACAGATCGTGAGCATAATTTAGGGTCGATCTAGAATATTTATGGGCCCTGGGTGAAATTATAACATGGGGGCCCTCATTATAGAATATAGATGTATGATGAAAAAAAAAAAAACAATTTCTTATCTGTACTATATATAATGTCAATCCTCATTCCCATCCTATTAAGTCTCTGTTTGGTAAACACAAATTAGCTTATAAGCTAGCTCCATGCGATTAATACACTATCGTTAAACTTTCCAAATCTGCTAGAAGGTACCAATGCTTTTGAGTTTACCTTATTGTAATATGATATTTATAAATCGTGTAACGCCATTTTTTTTCTTTCAATATGCAAATATTATTTGGGGGACAAAAGATATCCAGATAGGCGAGAGTATTTAATGCCATATTTCAAAACAAGATACCACCAAAATCAGTTTGAAAATGTTGGTCCCAATAATGCAAAAGAAGTTCTCAATCGTGCGCATTTATCTCTTCAAGTTGCATCGAAAAATCATTTGGAGTATTGAAGAAGAGATGGAAGATACTTAATGTTATGCCACAATTTAGTGTACAAACTCAAATTGACATCATAAAGGCTTGCATTTGCATTGCATAATTATATATGAAAAAATGCACAGGGATGACGACTTGTTAAATATCCTTGCACAACATCCATATTATATACCTCATGACTTTTTTATGAAATTCTCTAACTTCCAAATGTTATTGATGATCGAGATCAATCATGGAAGTTATAGATAGACTTCTTTAGAAATGAAGAATATCCTTGCAATAACATTGCTTCTCAATTGTGGATGATGCGTTAGGTATATGTATAGTTATCTAAGTCGTTTATTGTATTTTATTTACATGCGTTTATTTTTTGCGAATTCTTATAAATTAATGTAAAGTTATTTTTCATGTAAGCATTTATTGACACACGTAATTTAGTTTTTAAAATAATATAAATTATTTTATGGTATTAATTTGTATTTTGTTTACAAAATACATAGTTATTTATAACAATTAATTATATGATTATACAATTAATATACTTAATTGTGCCATATGTCATTTATTGTCATTTTACATTTATCAGCTAATCAATCAGCTATCATTCCAAACAATTTTTAGTTGATCAGCTAGATTATTAGCGTTCCTCTACCAACTAGTAGATTATCAGTTATCAGCTAGATTATCAGCTATCATCTAGCGTTGCCAAATAAAGCCTAAGTCTAAAATTTTTTTATTTCCAAAACTGTCCTCAAAAGCTTCTCTTTTATTGGTTGGAATGATTGATTAGAAAATAAAATTAAAGGTATTTGAGTAAATCTTGATTTAACTCACTTTTTCTTTTTTCTAATTGGTTGGGAAATGGAGTTTGAAAGTGGAAATTAAAAGAGAGAAAATAACGTGAGAGAAAGAAAGAGACTTTTTAGTTAGTTAAAGTTTTCAAAATTCCACCAATCACTCCTAAATTATCTTGATCGAAGCCGCATTTTCGGATATAAAGTAAATTGTAAGAATGCAAAGAATCATTAGTACTGTATCTTCCAAAAACATTTTCATGATGATATTAGTATGATGAGCAAACAATTTTGAAAATTTGAAATCTTCTAAATTAAATTTTACATTTTTGTCTGACTTGTCGGCGAGAGCCTTTAGCAGCGTTGTTTTGTCTGAAGTCGGAGGCCTAAGAAGCAATGTCATCCTCAAAGTAGAAAAATCGAAAATTACCGCAATAAGAGACGACGTAAAAAACACTCGTCGACATGAGACAACAAACCTCGATGATGGAAATACATATACCTTGAAGGCCTTAATATTCCACTCACATCTTGCAGTATCTTGTTAATTCTTTTACTAGATGGAGAAAGCAGAATGAGCTCGAGAATTCTCTGCATTAATAATAATAGAAATTATAATTAGTAAAAAGAAGGCTTGGCGCGCAATTTTTCCAACAAAAATGAATTTGAATGCATGCATCACACAAAATTATCTAGTTCACAATATGAAGACATATATAGTTGATAATAATGTTATTGCCTCTATAATGTTCAATGCAGTATTGTAGAGAGCAGGGAGTGCCCTTTTCCCTACATAGCTATTTCTTTGCACTGATAAGTTATGAAAGGGAACTTCGATTTTTGACATCTTAGTTCCGACACTGCTTAATATGAACAAAAATCAAGCACCATCATAAGAACTGGCAATCCAATACATAAAAAATTGAACAATAAATCTACTTGGACTCATGATTCCGGACTCATTGAGAGATTTTTAAAATTTTTGTAAATATTTAAGTGGTATTAAAGGATTTTATAAGTGATTATGGTTGCTTTATTAATTGCTCGATGATGTATTTGAAATTAAAAGAAAGTTTTGAGTCCGGACTCACGAGTCCAAATAGCACGACCCAAAATTGAATTGCTATAAGCAATAACAAGTTAATGATCTAGAAATGATCATAAAAAATGTTGTACGTATGAATAAGGAATTAAAGTTGCAAACTCCAAAAATAGTTGAGTTTTTAGCAGATTGAGAGAAATGGGAAATCTCAATTGGTAGTTAATGGGTGTTTTTCTAAAAGTAATGCGCATTTACAATTTATTTCATAAAATAGAGTGGTGTACTTTGAATTAACAAAAATAACCAATAACGCCTTTTGAAAAAGCGTTATTGCTTTTGAAGTTTGTGAGGTGGCGGTGAGGTAGCGGGGCAAATGTATAGATAGCGCATTTTGAAAAGGATTTATTTTTTTTAAGGATCTTGTCCCCATTAGTTGACAAAAATGGAGTAACGAACCCTCTTCCACAACCTCACCTCAGTGTGCGGCGTGTCGTCACCTCATCGCAAATAATGAAACTGATGAGGACATACGTCCCAACGAAGAAGCTCCGGCAACTGTTGTTTGGGATGACGTTAATGTTTGCACGGATGATCCAAGATATGAATCTGTGCGGAGAATGTCGAAGATGATGACCAATTTGCTATCGATGAAGAGATTTTGTTGGAGGAAGCATGTGATGATGAAGTTCACCAACCAATACCGGGATATAACGAAATCGATTGAGAGGTCGCGAATTCAACTGCGACCCAACATTCCCATTAGCAAACTCGGAGGGACATGTCTAACTTCGATTTGGAGATAGGGATGTACTTTGACAATAAAAAGACTTACAACATGCCGTTAAAGTGTGGCAAGTGAATAGATATTGTCAATTTCATGTGATGGAATCGACTATAACTACGTGGGCGATTAAGTGCAGAAGTGCTCAACACAGGTGTATGTGGCGTCTCCGTGCTTGTTTGCAAAAAAAAAACATTATTATGGGAGATAACACAATTAGACGTACTGCACACGTGTATTAATCCCGACGTAGGACGCGGTCATGCCCAACTTGACGCCAACATGATTGCGCGAGAGATCCAAAACGTCGTCAAGAGCGATTAAGGTATCACGATTAAACCATTAATGGAAATAATTAAGGGAAAATACGGACACGAAGTCAACTACAAGCGAATGTGGGATGCCAAAAGGAAAGCAATTGCATGTGCTTTTGGAGATTGTGATGAGTCGTATACTCAATTACCAAGATGGTTAGCAGCTGTGAGGAGTAAGAGCCCGAGGATAAGAATCAAGCGGTCACATAGTCCCATTAGTTGACAATAACGCTATCTTCATCGTCATTATAGGCATTAATATCTTCGTGTAATGGAGTAACGAACCCCTCTTCCACGACCTCACCCTGTGGGGATTGCATATGTAGCCTTTCCATCATTAAGGTTGTGTCTGGCGTGTCGTCATGTTCATCAATAACTTGCGAATGAATCGTACGATTTTGAACTGAGTCGACTGACTCAAATGTCAAATATATATCAACCGTTGCAGTTATTGATAAATTGGCCACCGTCTCCCACATCAAGTCGAAGTGTGTCGTATCATGCAACAACACAGGAACGAAATAATGTGACCCTCCGGGGAGGATTATCATGTGGCAATAAGTCATCTGAACTATAGTGTCCGTAGATAAGATAGTGAACGCGTTACACACGTAATCCATCATTTCACGACCACTCGACCCAAACCTAACCATCGACACCACCCTCCGGGGAGGATTATCATGTGACGATAAGTCATCTGAACTATAGATGACGTGGACTCGTCGACATGGACATGTACACTGATAGTGCCTTCTGCGAAGGTGCTATCAGCGTAATCTTGCCACCTCGCCTGGACACATGGATAGCGCAGTGTCCACATCAGCAACACGTGTGAGCCAATGTGATAACACCTTTTGAATAGACGTTATTGCCTATTTTCAGAAAAAAAATTCATTTTCACCCCATTTCCCTCATTTAAAGTAATTTAATATGTACTTTTGTAATTTTTTCTAGTTAATGTTTTGTACACATTCAGATACTATATGTATAGTACTAATTAATAGCTACCAATATATACTTCAATGTATGTTTAAGAATTAATTTTCTAGATACTTGATAGATATATCTCTGCAATCTCGTGATTATTATTTCACCCTCTAGAGAACAGTTTTAGTAATAAATACAAGAATCTTATCTTTGAATGTTGTTTTTTTTTTTTTTTTTTTTTTTTTTTTTTTTTTTTTTTCAAGTCAAACTCTGACCTCCTTAAACCTTGCATTTTGACAAAAAATGCCTCATCCATCTCATAGTTACTTAATTTGGAAAGCTTCTCTTTTAATATTAATTTATACAAAGCACTTAGGAAATTAGACCCGCAACCATAAGTTTGAGTGTTACATATTTACATATGCGTTACACATGCATGCCTATTATATTTTAGAAAAAATAGAAGAATAAAAAATCTGAAATTCTCGAGCAAGTCCTTTGCTCTAAGATGGAAAGCATGAACTTTTCTACCACCATGTAATTTATGGCTTTGTTTGACAATACTAGCTGATAATCTAGCCGACAGCTGAAAAGCTACTAACTGATAGCTAAAAATTAGGGGGGAAATCGCAGTTTGGTGGTAAAAATCATCAAACTACGACCAAACAGATTACGGTTTGGTCGTTTTGCAAACCACCACCAATCCGTCGAACCATCAATATCACAACCAAATCGACCGCAGTTTACACGATTTGGTCGATTTAGTTTTGCGATTTTCTTGCAACACATTTAATAAATAAAAAATGTCACACATTCTATACATGTTCATTAACAAAACATGTAACAAAATATGTATATGTCCATACACGACTACCAAAATCACAATGAAACACATTAACTCAATCGAAATTATGAGTCTTACTCCATTTTTAAATTTAAAACGACATTAAAAAGCTTCAACTCGATTCCGAGATTGGGGGTGGTTTTGCGGTTTAGTTAATTGCGGTTTCTCATATATGAAAAACCACCACCAAACCGCGGAATCATGGTTTTCAAATTTTCTAAATCACCCATAAACCGCGATTTTAAAAAACCACACCAGACTACGTGGTTTGGACGGTTTGGATGGTTTTATGGACACCACTGCCAACCCCTGTTGAAAACTGATAATTTAGTTAATAATTCAAAACTGTTTGGAAGAATTAGCCGATCGAGTAGCGGAGAAATACAAATTGATGTGAAAATAGATGCAATATATTATAAATGATATATATGTATTATTAAATGTACTACTTATAAACATAATTATTTATTTAATATTATATATAAAATTATATTATTTATTATGAATATTGTTTACTTAATCTATTTTAAAAATATTAAATATTAATAATATATTTATAATTTAGTATTTTGGACTTTTTATGTTCAGTATTCTCTGACTTAATTTATTTGAAGGCCGAAAGGGAAAGTAAATTAGATACGGTGTTTTTTTTTATCTAAACGCAACTTGGGACAACATCCAAAATTTTAGAGTTTCATTTAACTCATTTTTAAAATGATTAAAAATGACGAAACCTTAAAAGACTTACCAAGGTAATGAGTTCATCTCTTTTGAAAAACGATGTTATTGCGTAAACACCAACTACGAAAACGTCGAAATATCTTACGTATGACGCCTATGTCAAAATGTTTTTGACGTCGCTTTGCTACCACATCTTCAAAGAAAAACCTCACAACCATGGCTATTAGAGTTCATCAAAACATTATAAGGAATATGAATTAAAAATAAATAAATTAAAAAATATCGAAAACAATTCCATCATGTAATTTTTTCCTAATAACAAATAAGCTAACATTGTCGTATGTTATATAGAGGCATCGTTGCTCATCACGTAATCCATTGAAGCGATGTATCGTATTAGACACAAAGAATTGTAAACAATTATTATATTAAAAATTATTTTAATATATTAGGTGTTATGATTTTACTTAGCTACGTACAATTGTAGAGGACGTCGCGATAAACTACATTTTTTTTGTGAATGTACCTATATGTTTATATAATTTTCCATTTTAACTAAAATTTTGGTTTGACTTATACACACACCTCGAGATAAAGCTACATATAGTTGGCCATGACTAAAAACATGTTCAGGAAGATAAACTCATACGTTGGGTATAGTTTGTCCTTGGGATTTATTAATTGTCAATGAAAATTGTTTTCAAATAAGTTTGAAAAACATTTTTACATTATCTGAAGGTTTTAGTGGGATTCGTGGTATAAAAACTCTAGTTCCTTTAAAAGGTCCATTAGCTATTTCGGCATCTATAATATTTTTATGAAAAATGCGACAAATCGAACGTGTTCCATTACATAAGCCTATTTGTGGATCTAGATTTCTAAGTAAAATTACTAGACATCCTATTTTTAGTATCAGTTTATGAGGTGGTAATCCTCCTGGAGAAATAGAATTTAAATATTCTTGTTGATAAAGATGTAAGGAATCGTCCTCTACACTATCGAATGAATAATAAATATATGTTTTACCTAAAAGTTTTTGGACAACTAAATTATTAATTTGTTCAACTGATTCATTTGTTGGGGTTAATATAGCCTTGATTATGTATTCTTTGTTATCAAAACTCTCGTGTAATGAATAAAATGTAAAATCTATTAGGTCATGTATTGTTTGATCTCCTCGCCAAGGAATATTTATTTCGTTAGGTACTTTAATCATATCTTCTTTAATTGAATTTTCCTATCCATTTCCTATTCGCAACAAAAAATCGGCAAACAAACAATCATTTATGGCACGCATATTGTTGACTAATTTTATTTTTATTACGTCTTTCCAAAATAGTGCTCTAATGAGAGAGGTGTATATGGTTTCAGATCTTGTACCATTTTAGACAACTGGCAATACTTGTCGGAAATCACCTCTGTTGGGGCATGTGCCCTAGGTCAATCTATTAACTGTCTTTATGAATACTTTTAGTTAATAAAATATAGGATTTCATTTGACGTTTATTATAATTAATTTATATGTTTACATTATAATAAGATCCACAGTATTTACTGAAAATATCATAAATGTTCCTAGTCGATCATTATACCGGAACTATAATGAATTAAGACTAGTGTGAGTCTTAATTGATGATCATATGATGATTATACGTATAGGGATACGAATCGAGATCACGAGTACTTGTTAGGGAACAAAGTCTTGGACCAGACCCGTTATGAGAACATCACATGGATTAAGTTATAGTTGTTTCTCATGATAGGTATATTTTTCAATCCTCTGACTTGAGATTACCAGAGACTTCAACATTAGGAACATAGTGATTTGACACTATCAAACGTTGTCTTTAACCGGACGATTATAAAGGTTGTGATTGGTTACTGTGTGAACAATGTAATGAAGTTGTGTAATCGAGATAAAATTTGTCACTCTCATACAAAGAGAGATATCTAGTGGATCCCTCGATGTGTTAGACTGTTAAAAGGCCTAGTGTAAGTGAATTGATATTGATCAATGTTACTTGGATGTTTTCAGTCTACCTAGAGATCGAGACTAGTACGATTGAACATGTTAGATAACAATTCCATGCCTTATGTTTGATCAAAAGGATATCGTGTGACAAAAGGATGTTATATACACTATTGATTAGGTTGTATCGATTTGATATTCGTACGACTTGGGTAGTCATAATGTTTTGCTAGAGGCGCTTATGACTTGTATACCAAAATGTGTTTTGGTACACTTTGCCAACGTTGTATGAGCCTATTGGGTTGCACACTAAGAATGATTTCGCGAGATTTTAAGATGGTTCAAAAAAACGAATTTTATATGATAAAATTCATGATAAAAACGTCCTTGTGGTGTATTACACTTATACTTCTTTAAGTAGGGGTATATGTGTAATTTACTTAACCGTCTATATACAAGGGTTGTATAACTAGACGCTTTAAGTTAGAACACATGCACAAAAGATTAAGGGCGAAACTCTATTTTCGTTTTAGAAATGACTTAGGGTTTTTTGGTACGCTTTGGATCGTTTTGAAGAGAAACAAAAGGTTTGGTATTCTCTTGAAGCTAGCACTTCGAGTCTCGGCCGCCATTCGTGTGTGGACTGCTGGTAGAGGGCGTTCGTCGTTGGCAGCGCCTTAAAGATTGATCAACCTTCAGAAAGGTATCTTGCCACCAAGATATGATCAAGTTTTCTTGGTTTAAACATTTTAATGGAATTAGGTTCGGATCCTATTGGGGTTTTTGTCAAAATTGTTTTGTAATCTCCGCTGTATATAAACCCCAAAACCCAACAGCCTCCTAATACTATGTTTTTTTCACCAAAAAAATTATCTATATCAGTAATATCTCGTAGTGCTCTATCCAAAGCCCCTAAAGCGTGCCTATGAGCCATAGTTGTTTCATCCCAAATAATGAGAGAAGCATGTCGTAAAAGGTTTGCTAAGTCCGATTGTTTGCTGATGAAACATGTTGAAGTGGAATCTAATAGAATAGGGATCTTAAATCTTGAATGTGCAGTACGACCCCCGGGCAATGACATAGCAGCAATTTCTGATGTAGCTGTAACCAATGCAATTAATCCTTTACTACGTATGTATGCTAAGATTGCTTTGTATAAGAATATTTTTCTTGTACTGTAACGGCCCGATAATTTGACTTGTGCCACGTGTTAGGTCAGGGTCGTTTGTAGGATCCACTTGTCGAAACGCGTATGTCTGAATCTCGAGTGGAGATGCTAATTGTTGAGAAACTTATACGCGGAGAAGTCGGGGAGCCGAAACACGAACGAGGACGCGTCTCGAGTCGCGTGTCGACGTGGGATACGCCTCGTGATGCGTGTAGCGCGAGTATCGATATTTTGAAATAAGGTTGATTGATGCCTCGAGATTCGCGCTGCTCGGTTGATAAGTTGCAGCGAGATTTATGTTGCCCGAATCTCGAGAACACTTTTGATTTGAAATTAAAAGAGAAAGAGAAATAAATATAAATGAAATAAGAAACAAAAAAAATGGGATGAAAATGAGAAAAAAAAAAAAAGGAGACAGAAGGAGAGAAAGAGATCGTGGGGAGAGAGAGAGAAAGTGATGGGGGAAAGGGACGATCGGACGACGGCTCCCGGCGCGCCACGATGGTGGCGCGAAGTCCGGCCGAGCAAGCCATCGCGAGGCGGTGGAGTCAAAGCCGCGGACGTCCGGCGCGGACGGCTAGCGCAGAGGTTGGCAGCAGCGACGATCAGACTAGCTGCTCGGCGGCGGTGCAGCGGGAGCTGATGGCGGGCGACGCGGACGCCGGCGAGACGGCAGCGACTCCGACGCGGCAGCGGGTGGATCGGCAACAACGAACTAGCGGCGACGCGACGCAACGCAGAGGAACTCACCAGCGACGACGGCGGCGCCGGCGAGCGACGGAGTGGGTGCGATGCGATGAACGGCGCGGTGACGCATTTTCGACCGGTCGGATGTACTATTTCGACGAAATCGCAATGATGCGATGGAGGTATGTTTATTTCACCAAACCGAGTTGCGATTTGAATGATTTGAAGTAAAATAGGCCTAAAATGTCTAAATGGATACTAGGGACTTATGAGTCAGGTGTCGGGTGCGCAAATCGAGATGCGAACGAGACGTTTTGAGGTTCGCAATTTCTCGAGGTAAGTGAACCAGCTAGAGACTTATACATTATTTCATTTCTCTCCATTGGCTGTTGTTGTTTACTGTTTTATGATAGCTTTATTGTTGTTCACTGCTTTGTGATTATAGCTATCGTTGAAATTGTTGTCGATTGAATGAGTCCATTGGCAAGTGAGTCATGGTTACTGTTTATCTGCGATATGAGAGGGTTAGGGCTGGGAGGCTGGGGTCTCGTCCCAAACCCGAGTCTGCTGGGCTTTTGCCGCGACTCAACGACTTTTTGGTCGGAACTCCTTGTTAGTTGGCCTCACTCATTGATGGATCGTTTACAGTCTTTGATATTCATGCGTTCTTTATTCCTTTCGTTCTATATGCATGAATTCGACTGCTTTGGATATTGTGAAATGTTGTATATCTGTCATACTAGATTAACTTACCTGGACTCGTCATTCTTATGTTTGACTTAGTGTAGAGCCGCGGACGAGTAGCAGAGGGAAAACTTCGTAACTAGGTGAATTTTTGTATATGTTGTATTTACTTTCCTCTGATGATATTTATTGGGTTCCACAATTTGGTTGCCTAACTCCCTGATCTTTTTGTTGAGTTATTTAATGTATTAGTCGCTTTCGCTAAATTTTTAAAATCTTGCAAAACATTAATAACTCAACTGTAAAATGTTGAATGTACTGATAATGATGGATTTGAAGGCTGACTAGGCTCTCGTTGACCTTGCGAGACTGGCTTGGGGGTCCACGTGAGTTTAGGCCGGGCGGGGCCCAATTTGTGGAAAAAATTGGGGTCGTCACAGTTGGTATCAGAGCCTAGGTTTAGCGACTTAAATGGTTTAACGTAAAACATTGAGAACTTTGGTACAAAATAAAAGGAAATTAGTTTATTCTATTGAAGTGAAGGATTTGAGAGTTTCTAAAGCTTTTATATCGGGGTATTGTCTTTTGAGAGTAAAAAATTTGTCGATTGGGTTTAAAGACCCATATTTGGATTCATTTTATGGTAAATTAGCAACCTTAAGCCGGAATTGGCAAAATAATTACGAGAATTCTATTTGGATGGGTTATTTTGATGAACGACATGGTTTGTTGAAGTAAAAGGAAGTTATTGAATCCTCCATTATTTAGTTTACTTATGGAATACATGGTGTAATTGTTTGGTAATTAAATGAGATGATACAATGAAATGAGTTACATTGTTGGTATGTGAAATGAGTCCAATTAAGACTCATGAAGGTTTGTAATCGAGGATTGAGAATGCATAGATAAAGTAAGTGGTTTAGGACCCTAATTAAAAACTAAAATATGTGAAGGAAATGTAAAAATGTTTTCCGACTCTTCAAGTCTTCTAAATTTTGATTTAGCCTTGTAAAGAGTGGAATTAGCATAATTGACTTAAAAATTCTAAATTGAGTTCCTAAGAAGTTTCCAAATGAGACTTGACATAAATTAAGTACCTTAAGCTCAAATTGGGACTTGTTAAGGGTTTCATATTGAGATTTCCGATAAGCAAAGCCTATGATTTGTAAATTGGGTTGTAAGCTCTACTTAGGATTTATAGATGAGTTATAAGTTTTTCCAAGTTAAATTAGAGTTTATAATCCTATTTGGAATCTAATATGTAATTTACGACCCCATGAAAGTTCAAAACAAAACATAGAAAAAAGGTGTGAAGTGTATTTAGAGATTTTTAAAGATTTGTTGTAGTTGGTCAAAGAACTTGAACTCGGTTGTGAGTTTAAAGTTTGTATCAAATCCTAAATTTTGAAAATCTCATGGCTTAAGACATTGTGATACCAACGTCGCAGTTGGTATCAGAGCCGAGGTTTTAAACACTCGACTCTTGATTTTACAAGCCATTGAGACACAAACCAGCAGAAGTTAGGAACGGTTGGAACTTAGAGTGGAACCCTATGATCCTGACTTAAGTCATCGTCGGGAAGTGAGGAGAATTACGATGTATTCGATATGATATATTTGTTGTGTTATAATATATATACGATATCGAGGATTTCGTGGCTATGAAAAATGCGACGACGTCTCGGAAATATGATCGTGAGGCTGTAGGTTCGCGGTTTGCGAGACAGGCGATGCCTCGAGATTCGCGTCACACGAATCTCGAGGACACATTTACTTTGAAAGTCAAAAGTGAACGTGTTGAACTCGTAATTACATGAGGAGATGCTGAGCGCGCCAACCGATACGGGAATTGGAGTGACGACTCAGGCGAGGCAGTCTCACGAGTTTTAGCGGCAACACTCGTGAAAAGTTTCACGGTGCTACGAATCTCGGGGCAACAAAGATTCATGACGTTTTGGCAACACCAGATCATATGAGGTCAAGCATCGTATCTGTTTCGTTGTTCGGCGAGGCCGATGTCTGGTTGTGCACTACAGTGGTGTCGATGTGGACGCTATGGGTGCAGTCGATGTTATGGTAAGAGAGCGTGGGAGTACACGCATCAGAGTACCAGTCGCATTCTCGGCATCGTCACATTTAGTGCGAGGGTCTGGATATGATCAGAGGAAAACGAAGGTTAGACGGTCGTGGCAAAGAGATCAACCTCAGAGCATATTGCGGTGCCACCATATGCGGCGTATATGGCGCCAGCGTTAGATGATCCAGTGCAGAGTTACGCTAGTGCATTACAGCAGCCAGCACTGTCAGATCCTTAGCATAAGTACTATCAGAGGGTTAGTGGCAGAGGTAGTGAACAGAGACAGGGTAGAGATCCAGTCGAGTGCATAGACAGGGACAACGATCTAGTCATGCACAGGGGCAAGGACATGGACATGTTCCAGTTGGAGCGGGATTTCAACGTACATGTATGGGCGTGTGGACAGCCAGGAACATATTTGTCCTATTGCCACGTCAGGTCTGATTACTATCTATCGTAACCTGATAGAGGGTACGACTAGTTGGGTTGAGACTCACACGATCAAAGAGACTAACGAGCAGTCAAAGAGACTGATTTACATTCTCGCGGATATACGTATGTTAGTGACAGTGGATCATGAGATGAAAATGTTCATTTGTATTTCAATATATGTTGCGAGGATGTTGCCCCGGCATATATTGATGGGATGAGACAGATGGTGTGTTCCTTGCTTGGAGGTCTCGGAGGAGCCCAGCTCGTCACGGAGGAGCCCAGCTTGTCGCGGAGGAGCCCAGCCCTACAGAGTAAAATGGGGGTATGGCCTTGGGCGAGTATGGCCTTGGGCGGGTATGGCCTTGGGTCTTCATTCATAAAACACCATTTTCCTTTGAGACTTGCTTTAATTTCGAGGACGAAATTCTAATTCGTTGGGAAGACCGTAACGGCTTGAAAATTTGACTTGTGCTACGTGTCAGGTCAGGGTCGTTTGTGGGATCCACTTGTCGAAATGCGTATGTTCGAATCTCGAGTGGAGATGCTAATTGTTGAGAAACGTATACGCAGAAAAGTCGGGGAGCTGAAACACGAACGGGAACGCGCCTCGAGTCGCTTACCGACGTGGGATATGCCTCGTGATGAGTGTAGCGCGAGTATCGAGATTTCGAAATGAGGCTAGTTGGTGCCTTGAGATGCGCGCTGCTCGGTCGATAACTTGCCTCGAGATTTGTGTTGCACGAATCTCGATGACACTTTTGATTTGAAATTAAAATAGAAAGAGAAATAAATATAAATGGGATAAGAAAAAAAAAGAACGGGATAAGAATGGGATAAAATTGAGAAAAAGAAGAAAAAAAAAAAAAAAGAAAACGAGACGAAGGAGAGAAAGAGATCGTGAGGAGATAGAGAGAGAGAAAGTGATGGGGGAAAGGGACGATTAGACGGCGGCTTTGGCGCGCCATGATGGCGGCGCGAAGTCCGGCTAGGTGTGCCGTCGCGGCGCGGTGGAGTCAAAGTCGCGGACGTCCGGGGTGGAGGTTGGCGGCGGTGGCGATCGGACTAGCGATTCGACGGCGGTCTTCGCGGAGGCGATGGCGGGCGACGCGGACACCGGCGAGACGCGGCGACTTCGGTGCGGCGGCGGGTTGGATCGGCAATGACAATTAGCGGTGACGCGACGCAACGCGGAGGAACTCACTAGCGATGGCGGCGCGGCCAGACGACCGGCGAGCGAGAGTGGGCTGCGACGCGACGAACGACGCGGTGGCGCGTTGTCGACCGGTCAGATGTGCGATTTCGACGAAATCGCAACGATGCGATGGAGGTATGTTTATTTCACCAAACTGAGTTGTGATTTGAATGATTTGAAGTAAAATAGGTCTAAAATGTCTAAATGGACACCAGAGACTTATGAGTCGGGTGTCGGGTGCGCGAATCGAGATGCGAACGAGACGTTTTGAGGTTCGCAATTTCTCGAGGTAAGTAAACCAGCTAGGGACTTATACATTATTTCATTTCTCTCCATTGGCTGTTGTTGTTTACTGTTTTGTGATAGCTTTATTGTTGTTCATTGCTTTGTGATGATAGCTATCGTTGAAATTGTTGTCGATTGAATGAGTCCATTGGCAAGTGAGTCATGGTTACTGTTTATCTGTGATATGAGAGGGTTAGGGCTGGAGCCAGGGGTCTTGTCCTAAACCCGATGTTTTTCCTGGTCGTCCGTTGATATTATCCGGGTCTATGGATGTTTCATAGTCGTACAGGCTAGGGATGGGAGGCAGGGGCCTCGTCCTAAATCCAGGTCTACGGATGTCTCATAGTGGCAAGGCTTAGGGCTGGGAGGCTGGGGTCTCGTCCTAAACCCGAGTCTGCTGGGCTTTTGCCGCGACTCAACGACCTTTTGGTCGGAACTCCTTGTTAGTTGGCCTCACTCATTGATGGATCATTTACAGTCTTTTATATTCATGCGTTCTTTATTCCTTTCGTTCTATTTGCATGAATTCGACTGCTTTGGATATTGTGAAATGTTGTATATCTGTCCTACTAGATTAATTTACCTGGGCTCGTCATTCTTATGTTTGACTTAGTGCGAGCGCGGACAGTAGCGAGAGGAAGGCTTCATAACTAGGTAAATTTTTGTATATGTTGTATTTACTTTCCTCTGATGATATTTACTGGGTTCCACAATTTGGTTGCCTAACTCCCTGATCTTTTTGTTGAGTTATTTCATGTATTAGTCGCTCCCGTTAAATTTTTAAAATCTTGCAAAACATTAATAACTCAATTGTAAAATGTTGAATGTACTGATAATGATGGATTTGAAGACTGACTAGGCTCGCGCTGACCTTGCGAGACTGGCTTGGGGGTCCACGTGAGTTTAGGCCGGGCGGGGCCCAACTTGTTGAAAAAATTGGGGCCGTCACGTGTACCTCCAGGTCCATCTATAAAAAAAATTGTATGTACATGACCATTGATACTATGGATGACACTATCAAATGCATTTTGTTGTTGACTGTTTAATTTTCTTATTGAATCTAAATCTTCTGTTGATATTTATATAGATTTTTCTTCAACTATAAATTTGTTAATGTTGGTTATTGATTCAGAAGTTAGTTGCGATAAATCGTAATCAGTAATATTTTTTTGATGTTGTGAGAGTGTAACGACCCGTTTTAATCTATCCCAATTGACTGGCTAATTACAAATTAAGAACATAAGTTCAGACCCACGTGGACGTCGCGGAAAAGTCTTCGACACGCCTAATGGGTGAAATATGTTATTTTTGTGTGGCGAGTGTTTAATTATTTTACTATTATTAAATAGTTTGCGCCGCGTTACTTGAAAATTTCGTTTGGTCGCGTTGTGCCGAGTAGTGACGAGTGTGTGCAACGTCGCGGAGTGCGCGTAACGCGGGTGTACGGGGTACTATGGGGTTGAGTTGTCACATCACATCACACATCAAATCAAACCATCCATAATCATTTCATTTTGTCCTTTCCAAAAAAAAATTATTCTCTTTTAAATCTGGAAGATAGAGAAAGAGGAGAGAGAGAGGGGAAAAGAGAGGAAAGGAGGAGATGAGAGAAAGGAGAGACGGTGGTGGTGCTAGCGGCTCGAAAGCAAGGCGAGCCGAGCGCGGACCGGCGGCGACGGCGTCCCAGCAGCGGCTCGCGGAGGCTGGTCGGACGACGAGCCAACTAGAACAGCGGCGAGGAGCAGAGGCGCGGAACTGCAACTCGTGACGACGACGGCCAGCGTGGCGGCGAATGGCAGCGACGAAGCACCGGCGGCAGCGGACGACGGACGGCGAGATGGCTCGGCAGCGGCGTGGACGATGAGAAAAAAGAGCGACCAAGGCGGCGGGGGTTGGTGTGGCATCGGCCGTGGAGAAGGAGCGCGGCGGCCGCGCGCGCGCGCTGCGGCGGCGACTCTGCGGCGGCGCGACATGACAGCGACGCCAGAGGCGCCGGCAGCCGCGCTGGCGAGAGCAGCGGCACCTGTGTGGTGAGCGATGTGGAGCAGCGGCGCGGTGGCGCGTTGCCGGAACAATCGTCGGTATGGTTCGAAAAGTGCGCCAAGCATTAACTTTTTAGAATAAAAAGTTGACAAATGTTGGTCTCACATTATAATTCATTTAATGAAACTCTAAAATAAAAAAAATTGTATAATTGGACGCCAAGAACTTAGGCTATTATAGTCGGGTGTCGGGTACGTATCTCGAGGCGAGTGCGGGACGTTTCGAAAACATTTGAAGTAAGTAATCCCACGATAAAATTAGTTAAAATTCTTTTATGGCACTTATTTTATTTCGTATTTCAAATATTTCATTGTGCTATTTATTGCTGTTCAATTACTGTTCATCCACTCCCAATTGTGTATGTGTGTTTGTCGACGGTGTCGGCATGGCACGGACTCACACCCCGGGGCTAGCTACCCCGCGCTGTTCGAGTAATTGGTCATGTTAGGGCTACGCGGTGACTATTCTCCGCGAAACCCGTAGGTTGAGAGATGTTTGACGTAGTCCTAAGTCTACGTCATGGGTTCCTCTTGAGAGATGTTTGGATGAGGTTATACCGTTCAATGGTTCCTCTCATTCGACCGTGAGATGTTTGGCGAGGTGGTCGTCAATGGTTCCTCTCGGTTTAGCTACGACGATTCTCGGATGTCGACCAGGGTTCTCTGTCACGCTACACTCGTGTCCAAATTTGACTTCTCAACAACTTATTTTCATGTGATTATTTTATTCTTGCCATTTATTTAAATTGCATGGACTATAGCCATTTTATTGAAATTCGTAAATATTAGCTAACGTTCTCTGGGATTACTCACTTGGGGTTTGTCATTATTTTTGGTGACAAATCGCAGATCTTGCGACGAGCCGAGGCAAGGGTGTTTCAGGCGTCTACGACTGAGTTAGAAGAGCCTGTCATTTGCGTAGGTGTTGTATGTATCTATTTACTGCTTTGTGAATTTTTTGGGAATGACTTGTATACCCGATACATGTATATGCTCATGTTTAGTACCTTTGTTGCTCTCGATATACATGGTATCTATTGTCGGGTTTCCACACTATAGTGTTAATTATACAAATGCAAACTTTTCTTTCATACGACGTTTGCATGTTTTTAAAAGGCTTTCGCTTGATATTTAATAATTTAATAAATCGAGAATAACTTAACTTAGTCAATTTAATATGAATATCCATAAAACTTTCCATAAATACTAAGTTAAGGCGAATAAGGTACGTATGAAGGTGTAGGTCGCAGGCAGTCAAAAGTAAGTATGCGGTGACATGGCATGCTTGGTGACGTGTCTGTGATGTGGCGGTGCCCGATTTGCCTCGGAGTTTAGGGCCGTCACGAGAGATAATTGGTTAAATCTTTAAGGCAACAATTTATAAAGAAAGATTTATCTAGAGAGTGGTCGTTTTTATTTGCATTTTTGTAATCTTCAATCATATACGTCTTGAATTCATCCCATAACTCACATACCCTAATTGGTTCGCGAAAAACTAAAATAGTAGCGAATAGTCTTTTTAAAGAACGTGACATATGTAAATTTGCGAAACTTCTCGCAAGCATTGAGTTACACTTTCATCATCTTCTAGTAAACCTTTTTTTTCAGCAGATTTCTTAAATGTTTCATATGTAAATCCATCAACTGTACCAAATCTTCAAAAGATATAGGTCCCCTAACATGATTGAGTAATAATCTTAAATAGTAGCGTTCACTATCTAATGGTGAAATAGTGTACATTATACCAACTACCTTACGAATATTTTGTCTTCTAGTCCATTCTTTAAGTCTTTGACTCTACTAATATCTTTGTGGAAATTCGTAATATAAGTATTGCCTTGCATCTGAGTCAATAACATTTTTCATAAAATACTCTATCAACATAGTTTTTGATCTATCACTATCATTTAATGTGTCTTCTATAGACTCATCTATATTAAATTGGACTTGTTGATGATTAGGTAAGTGTATTTGTAGTCCAACTACCGAAGGTGAAATTCCATTCAGTTGAAATTCGGATATTCTCCACAAAGCTTCTTGAGCACAGATCCACCTAGCATTAACAAACTGAGGTATCTCGTCATCTCGACTTGTATGCGTAGATACTCCAAAAGCAACGCGATCTGGACCTTTATAGACATATTTGTACAAATATTTGACGGATTTTATGCTGGAACAAATTTCTACATTTATATGACAATTATATTTTAAAAGTAAGTAAGAGTTATATGGAACTACCCAACGATTGTCTAAAGTTCTATTACCTATTGTGACTTGTTTTCCATCGTCACGTCGTCTATATATAGAGTATGAATCATTACCTTGCGACGTAGATGTAGCAAAAACTTTCGGATATGATTTTGTACATTTATTTTTTTTCATACATATTGCGTTTGTGTTTAACGCTCCATATGGGTTATGCATCGTATGTTTTGTTACTATAGAATATAACTTAGACTCGGTTACGGGACATGGAATTTCTGCTCTAACTAAAGAGTCATAATTATCAGGACAATTTAACTTATCACCTTCTTCTAAAATTAGCAACACATGTGAATGTGGCAATCCCCTTTTTTGAAATTCAATAACATGTACATGAGCTATTACTTTACCTAACACGCCTCTAACAAATAAGTCATGTTTCAATTCTTCTAGTTTTGATCGAAAAACTCTAGTTGTTACGTCAGGTCTATCTTGAGCCTTTTGTCCAGGTATTAGTTCTTGGGTAATTTCCAACCAATTAGTGTTGCAAGTGATGGTAATAGAAGGTCGGGTTTTCCATACCTCCTAACAATTGCCATTGCATCTTTGTAGCGGTTATACATATCTCTTGGACTGCCAGTATATGATGAGGGAAGAATTATTCTTCTACCAATATTACCTGCAAAATAAAAAAGTCAAAATATTATAAGTTATAGTAAGATAATAAACTTATTTGTAATGAATACATAATATATAAAAATCACATTCATATCAACCTGCAGTTGTTTCTCCTGAATTCATTGCATCTTGTAAACCTTGATATAGTTCAGAACGAATGATATGTTGGTTTGTCTTCAGATATCGTAACCGCATTGTTTCTATTTTCACATACATGTCTACCACATATTGTTGTAAAAGACGTCCACTTTGTAATGAAGTAGTGACATGCGTAATGGGCGAAACTAATATGAAAAAAGTTAGTTTTTGTTGAAACAAATTAAATTTTTTAGTAATAATAGTAATAAATATAATTATAAAAAATTAAAATATTACGATATAGTAAAATGTAATAATAGTACCTGAAGAACATAGGAGTTGTATTGTCTGCAACTGATTCTTCTGTGATTTGAGTTACACAATTCCAAATACCAACCGTGTTGCCCCAAAGGCAATAAAAGAGGATATTGGAAAGGATCGTAGTATGCGGCCGTAGTCGTCAATGTTACGAAGGCTACCACTTTTAATTTTTATTATGATATCTCTTTCTCTTAAATTTTCTAAAGAACCATTTCCAATTAGTATTGCCGCAACTTGTGGTGTCGAAGGTAAAGCATGAATATGTCGATTAACCTTTACTTCTTGTATCAGTAGTCTACAGTTCATCACATCCTCACGTCTACCTAATCGACGGAATACTTGAACATAAGGATTGTGTGCATCAAATATTAATTTTAATTTATGTAATAGACTTGGTTGTGTTATGTTTTGCTCTTGATGTCGGTGCTCAATTTCATTTTGAGTATCATATATATACATTTGTAAGAATCTTGGTCTTGATTCATTTATTAGTAATGAACTTCCTATTCTATGGTAAATAGATCATTGCGCACGATAAGTAAAACTCCTTGTCTGGCACTTGCTAAGTTTTCGTCTATATTAACTCCTATAGAGGTGAAGCAAAAAACATGATTATAAGAACATATGTTTTCTCTAAAATGTTTACCTTCATCAGTTTGATCTAGGAATATGTCTATTAATTCTTGTGGATTTTCGGGTGTTGGTAAATTTATTTTTCCATTGGAGCAACACAAATCTAAGGTCTCATGAACAAATAATATGGCTCCACATTATGAACAAAGTATGGGTTCTTCAAGTATTATAGTTTGAAAGTTGTCATGTGCGGGGAAATTTCTACTACTATTATGCCTATTAGGAAATGGTCTAGCGTTAGAAGAACTTGAACATGGTACTTGATAATTATTAATCAACGTTAAATTTTGATTGCTTTGCATAGTAGTAATGGAACCTACATGAAATTAAAATTTGTATACAATTAATAATATTAATAGAAAGAGCGTAATTTAAAATATAGTAAATGACAGTAACATCTAATTACCATCTCTTTGGTTGCAAAGTAGCATTGCTTGTTGACGAATACAAGTTAATTTTAGGGTTCTTGAATGGTTGACAATGTTGCTGGTAGAGGTACCTGTAAAGAAGAAAATTTAAGTTAAATGAGGAAAATATAATAATTAAATATTTCTCGAAAAAAAACTTTAATTTCATTGGTACCTTCGATTTCAGAAGACCTTGACCTAGCATGTTCACGAATGTGCGTCAACCTTGAAACGGTTGTATTATGTTTTGCAAAATTACTTGTAGATGTACCTATGAAAGACATAATAATTAACATGGTGTATTATATTAGTAAGAACATATAACTTAAGTAATGAATAAATTATATTAAAAATATAATTGTATGTACCTTCCATGAAATTGTAGTGTTGTAAATATCTTTGATGTCTAACATTCCTTTGTTCAATAGTCTTAGGAGTCTCTTGATTTCGTCGAGCAGCGAGTAGGTCCTCCTAACTGAGTTAGACATATTTTGACGTGGTTGCCTTTGAGATAAACGACGACGATTCCGTTGTTCATTCATGGTAGCAGCTATATTATTGAATTGTTGATCCATATAATGTAATGGTCTACAATTGATGGAGGAATTTTTTAGATCATAAAAGTATGTATATCTAACAAAATACTTCTACTTTTATTACAAAACACTCAAATCCGGTTCAAAGCAATTTTGAGCAATAAATCAATAATTAATGGAAACCACCAATGTAAAATTGATTTTTTGTAAATTATCACATGACTTAAAAAATTTAAAAACTTGGATGGAATGTTTAAGAAAATTAATAAAAATCCAAGTCATAAATCAATGAAGGTTAAAAGTTTTTAATCAATTTATTTGGATTGCAATATTCACAATAAAGTCCATGTAAAAAACTTAAATTATGAACCAATTGGAGTTAAATAGAGTGGATCTAATTGGATTTGTGGATTCATGAACACCCCTAGATGTGATCAATAAATTTCATGTTCACGAAGTTTTTGGTACAATTTTACATTACACGCAATGTTGTCTAGCTGTAAAGGAGATGTGAAGGAAATAAAAATTAAAATAGTTTAATAATTGTAGAAAATTTTTAGTCATAAAAAAAATTAATTGTTTAAGATTTGAATTAAAATTAGTGGTTTTGTAATTCACGAAAAGGAAAAAAATATAGAATTATAGATTACTTATTTTTTGACATTAACATCCAAAACAATATAGAAGACTCACAATATTATTAAAAAATAATGAGTTTCACAAAACAATGTAGAAGGTTCAAATTGACCAATGTTTTCACAAAAGTAAATGTAGTGACAATCACGTAACAAACAAATCGCAAGCCCTTCTGCACACTAATAATAGCTAAAAAAAGAGTATTCCCTTATTAATCCATTGTTAACAAAAAAATGTAATGGAAAAGTGAAAGTCCAGCAAACCCACTGATATATGTAGTGTGCATTTAACCAAAAATTATTAATGGACAAAAGTAAAAGTTCAGGAAACCCATTTTGTTGTTTGGATTTGGCCTGTTTTAGCATATCAAAGTAGACTAAATTAATTAGTTACCCACTTATATATGTAGTTTGCTCATGTGATTCCACCTCTTACAGATGAGTATTCCCTTATTAATTAAATAAGTTTGCAAGACCGAACCTAAAAACTTGTAGAATTTATTTGTTGATAAGATATGCGATTTAACACTTCTAATTGCTCTTCATTATAATTTTCCATCATTAAAATTATGCGCGCCAAAAATAATAAACATGAAACGTGTGATTAAAATTAGTTATTAATATGAAGATTTTGGAAGATTGGATAAATATAATATGCACTTGCATGTGATAGAGCACTCTATATATGTCAAATTTACAACCAAAACTCATTAATTGCAGTCGTTAAGCACTGTAATTATGCAACCAACACTCAACTTAAAAAGCAAGTTTTATGTACAAATGTTTATACAATTTAATCACATGGAGAGCATATGTTGGCCTTATTATTCCACTAAAGCCCATGTGGTTTAAGCAGCTTTTGCCTCATATCGTGCCGTGAGATCTGGGTTTATTAGATCTAATAGCATCTCCTGTGAAGGGCATTTATGTCTTAAGATTGAAATAGAAATAATCCAATTGATAAGATTAAGAAAAAGATTAAGCAAATAGGTAAATTTCATTACCACTAAAAAATTTGTGAATCATGATTTTATTATGATATATATAAGCTCAAATATATACTCATATTATTGAACCCTCTTAAAATATGTTGTGCATTAAATGACTCTTGCATTTATAACACATCGATTAATATATAAGATATATCAACTATAGGTTTAGCTGGTTGTAAAAGAATCGATTTTTTACAATGATTTTTTTGTTAATTAAGGAATGGTAAAAAAAAAAAAAATTCAGGACAAGTTTGCCCTTTGGCAAACAAGAAAAACTATTGTTTGGTATTCTTTCTATTTATTTAAAAAGAAATATATAATATAACTAATTAAGAAAAAAATAAATTGTACTAATGACCTTCGCTTTACTTGCAAACAATTATTGAAACATTTGGCCAAAAATATTTCACTCTGTCTCTTCAATACAAGTCGAAAATTAAATATGAAATTGGAAAATGGAACAGACTTTCGACCTAAATCTCTTCCTTTTTCATCGAAGCCAAGTTTTTAAGATTTGGGAATAGGAAGCGCAATAGTTTTTAGAGGGAAATTGAAGGTACAACTTGAAAAATACTAGAATGACAAAGTCAACACGCTCAAAAGTCGTTTATATAATCTCGACTCAAGTATTATGTATAAGATCTTTGGATGCTTATATTTCGAAGTCCGTCTGAATGGCTTCCGCTTGATATTTAATAATTTAATAAATCGGGTGTAACTTAACTTAGTTAATTTAATGTGAATATCCATAAAATTTTCCATAAATACTAAGTTAAGGCAAATAAGGTAC
Organism: Stephania yunnanensis; assembly: GCA_039657365.1. NCBI lineage: Eukaryota > Viridiplantae > Streptophyta > Magnoliopsida > Ranunculales > Menispermaceae > Stephania > Stephania yunnanensis. The sequence goes on from CM077592.1 coordinate 46,557,190, forward strand.
GTATGAAGGTGTAGGTCGCAGGCAGTCAAAAGTAAGTATGCGGTGACGTGGCATGCTTGGTGACGTGTCTGGTGACGTGGCGGTACCCGATTTGCCTCGGAGTTTGGGGCCGTCACAGAGAAATAATTGGTTAAATCTTTAAGGCAACAATTTATAAAGAAAGATTCATCTAGAGAGTGGTCGTTTTTATTTGCATTTTTATAATCTTCAATCATATATGTCTGGAATTCATCCCATAACTCACGTACCCTAATTGGTTCGAAAAAAACTAAAATAGTAGCGAATAGTCTTCTTAAAGAACGTGGCATATGTACATTTGCAGCTTCTCGCAAGCATTGAGTTACACTATCATCATCTTCTTGTAAACCTCTTTTTTCAGCGGATTGTTTAAATGTTTCATATGTAAATCCATCAACCGTACGCAAATCTTCAAAAGATATAGGTCCCCTAACATGATTGAGTAATAATCTTAAATAGTAGCGTTCACTATCTAATGGTGAAATAGTGTACATTATACCAACTACCTTACGAATATTTTGTCTTCTAGTCCATTCTTTAAGTCTTTGATTCCACCAATATCTTTGTGAAAATTCGTAATATAAGTATTGTCTTGCATCTGAGTCAATAACATTTTTCATAAAATACTCTGTCAACATAGTTTTTGATATATCACTATCATTTAGTGTGTCTTCTATAGACTCATCTATATTAAATTGGACTTGTTGATGATTAGGTAAGTGTATTTGTAGTCCAACTACCGAAGGTGAAATTCCATTCAATTGAAATTTGAATATTCTCCACAAAGCTTCTTGAGCACAGATTCACCTAGCATTAACAAACTGAGCTATCTCGTCATCTCGACTTGTATGCGTAGATACTCCAAAAGCAACGCGATCTGGACCTTTATAGACATATTTGTACAAATATTTGACGGATTTTATGCTTGAACAAATTTCTACATTTATATGACAGTTATATTTTAAAAGTAAATAAGAGTTATATGGAACTACCCAACGATTGTCTAAAGTTCTATTACCTATTGTGACTTGTTTTCCATAGTCACGCCGCCTATGTATAGGGTATGAATCATTACCTTGCGACGTAGATGTAGCAAAAACTTTCGGATATGATTTTATACATTTATTATTTTTCATACATATTGCGCTTGTGTTTAACTGTCCACATGGGTTATGCATCATATGTTTTGTTACTATAGAATACAACCTAGACTCGGTTACAGGACATGGAATTTCCGCTCTAACTAAAGAGTCATAATTATCGGGACAATTTAACTTATCACCTTCTTCTAAAATTAGCAACACATGTGAATGTGGCAATCCCCTCTTTTGAAATTCAATAACATGTACATGAGCTATTACTTTACCTAACACACCTCTAACAAATAAGTCATGTTTCAATTCTTCTAGTTTTGATCGAAAAACTCTAGTTGTTACGTCAGGTCTATCTTGAGCCTTTTGTCCAGGTAATAGTTCTTGGGTAATTTCCAACCAATTAGTGTTGCAAGTGATGGTAATAAAAGGTCGGGTTTTTCATACCTCCTAATGATTGTCATTGCATCTTGGTAGCGGTTATACATATCTCTTGGACTGCCAGTATATGATGAGGGAAGAATTATTCTTCTACCAATATTACCTGCAAAATAATAAAGTCAAAATATTATAAGTTATAGTAAGATAATAAACTTATTTGTAATGAATACATAATATATAAAAATCACATTCATATCAACCTGCAGTTGTTTCTCCTGAATTCGTTGCATCTTGTAAACCTTGCAATAGTTCAGAACGAATGATATGTTGGTTTGTCTTCAGATATCGTAACCGCATTGTTTCTATTTTCACATACATGTCTACAACATATTGTTTTAAAAGACATCCACTGTAATGAAGTAGTGACATGCGTAATGGACGAAACTAATATGAAAAAGTTAGTTTTTGTTGAAACAAATTAAATTTTTTAGTAATAATAGTAATAAATATAATTATAAAAAATTAAAATATTATGATATAGTAAAATGTAATAATAGTACCCGGTACCCGAAGAACATAGGAGTAGTATTGTATGAGACTCGATTCTTCGTGATTTGAGTTACACAATTCCAAATACCAACCGTGTTGCCCCAAAGGCAATAAAAGAGGATATTGGAAGGGATCGTAGTATGCGGCCGTGTCAGCAATGTTACGAAGGCTACCACTTTTAGTTTCTATTACGATATCTCTTTCTCTTAAATCTTCTAAAGAATCATTTCCAATTAGTATTGCCGCAACTTGTGGTGTTGAAGGTAAAATATGAATATGTCGATTAACCCTTACTTCTTGTATCAGTAGTCTACAGTTCATCACATCCTCACATCTACCTGATCGACGGAATACTTGAACATAAGGATTGTGTGCATCTAATATTAATTTTAATTTATGTAATAGACTTGGTCGTGTTATGTTTTGCTCTTGATGTCGGTGCTCAATTTCATTTTGAGTATCATATATATACATTTGTAAGAATCTTGGTCTTGATTCATTTATTAGTAATAAACTTCCTATTCTATGGTAAATAGATCATTGCACACGATAAGTAAAACTCCTTGTCTGGCACTTGCTAAGTTTTCGTCTATATTAACTCCTATGGAGGTGAAACAAAAAACGTGATTCTAAGAACGTATGTTTTCTCTAAAATGTTTACCTTCATCGGTTTGATCTAGGAATATGTCTATTAATTCTTGTGGATTTTCGAGTGTTGGTAAATTTATTTTTCCATTGGAGCAACACAAATCTAAGGTCTCATGAACAAATAATCTAGCTCCACAATATGAACAAATTCTCGGGTTCTTCAAGTATTATAGTTTGGAAGTTGTCATGTGCGGGGAAATTCTTACCACTATTATGCCTATTAGGAAATGGTCTAGCGTTAGAAGAACTTGAACATGGTACTCGACAATTATTAATCAACGTTAAATTTTGATTGCTTTACGTAGTAGTAATGGAACCAACATGAAATTAAAATTTGTATACAATTAATAATATTAATAGAAAGAGCGTAATTTAAAATATAATAAATGACAGTAACATCTAATTACCATCTCTTTGGTTGCAAAGTAACATTTTTTTGTTAACGAATACATGTTAATCTAAAGGTTTTTGAATGGTTGACAATGTTGCTGGTAGAGGTACCTGGTAAGAAGAAAATTTAAGTTAAATGAGGAAAATATAATAATTAAAATTTTTTTGGAAAAAACTTTAATTTCATTGGTACCTTCGATTTCAGAAGACCTTGAGCTAGCATGTTCACGAATGTGCGTCAACCTTGAAACGGTTGTATTATGTTTTGCAAAATTACTTGTAGATGTACCTATGAAAGACATAATAATTAACATGGTGTATTATATTAGTAAGAACATATAACTTAAGTAATGAATAAATTATATTAAAAATATAATTGTATGTACCTTCCATGGAATTGTAGCGTTGTAAATATCTTTGATGTCGAACATTCCTTTGTTCAATAGTCTCAGGAGTCTCTTGATTTCGTCGAGCTGCGAGTAGGTCCTCCCTAACTGAGTTAGACATATTTTGACGTCGTTGCCTTTGAGATCAACGACGATGATTCCGTTGTTCATTCATGGTAGCAGCTATATTATTGAATCGTTGATCCATATAATGTAATGGTCTACAATTGATGGAGGAATTTTTAGATCATAAAAGTATGTATATCTAACAAAATACTTCTACTTTTATTACAAAACACCCAAATCCGGTTCAAAGCAATTTTGAGCAATAAATCAATAATTACCGAAAACCACCAATGTAAAATTGATTTTTTGTAAATTATCACATGACTTAAAAAATTTAAAAATTTGGATGGAATGTTTAAGAAAATTAATAAAAATCTAAGTCATAAATCAATGAAGGTTAAAAGTTTTTAATCAATTTATTTGGATTGCAATATTCACAATAAAGTCCATGTAAAAAACTTAAATTATGAACCAATTGGAGTTAAATAGAGTGGATCTAATTGGATTTGTGGATTCATGAACACCCCTAGATGTGATCAATAAATTTCATGTTCACAAAGTTTTTAATACAATTTTACATTACACGCAATGTTGTCAAGCTGTAAAGGAGATGTGAAGGAAATAAAAATTAAAATAGTTTAATAATTGTAGAGAATTTTTAGTCATAAACAAAATTAATTGTTTAAGATTTGAATTAAAATTAGTGGTTTTGTAATTCACGAAAAGGAAAAAAAATATAGAATTATAGATTACTTATTTTTTGACATTAAAACATCCAAAACAATATAGACGACTCACAATATTATTAAAAAATAACGAGTTTCACAAAACAATGTAGAATGTTCAAATTGACCAATGTTTTCACAAAAGTAAATGTAGTGACAATCACATAACAAACAAATCGCAAGCCCTTCTGCACACTAATAATAGCTAAAAAAAGAGTATTCCCTTATTAATCCATTGTTAACAAAAAAAAGTAATGGAAAAGTAAAAGTCCAGCAAACCCATTGATATATGTAGTGTGCATTTAACCAAAAATTATTAATGGACACCCATTTTGTTGTTTGGATTTGGCCTGTTTTAGCATATCAAAGTAGACTAAATTAATTAGTTACCCACTTATATATGTAGTTTGCTCATGTACTCTTATAGATGAGCATTCCTTATTAATTAAATAAGTTTGCAAGACCGAACCTAAAAACTTGTAGAATTTATTTGTTGATAAGATATGAGATTTAACACTTCTAATTGCTCCTCATTATAATTTTCCATCATTAAAATTATGCGCGCCAAAAATAATAAACATGAAACGTGTGATTAAAGTTAGTTATTAATATGAAGATTTTGGAAGGTTGGATAAATATAATATGCACTTGCGTGTGATAGAGCACTCTATATATGTCAAATTTACAACCAAAACTCATTAATTGTAGTCGTTAAGTACTGTAATTATGCAACCAAACACTCAACTTAAAAAGCAAGTTTTATGTACAAATGTTTATACAATTTAATCACATGGAGAGCATATGTTGGCCTTATTATTCCACTAAAGCCCATGTGGTTTAAGTAGCTTTTGCCTCACACTGTGCCGTGAGATCTGGGTTTATTAGATCTAATAGCATCTCCTGTGAAGGGCATTTATGTCTTAAGATTGAAATAGAAATAACCCAATTGATAAGATTAAGAAAAAGATAAGTGTTTCTCACTATTAGAGTTAATTCACTCATCATGAAAAGTGAAAAGAAATATTAAAAAAAATATCCATGGTTGTTCTAAGTATGTTCACGTCCAATGAAAGAAAGAAGAAAGAAAAATTGAAAATTGAGTTTATGATATATACCTTGCTGCAAAGATAAATAAAATGAATGGTTGTCTTGAAGGAGACCACCGAACCCAATATCAAATCATAAAAAAAGAGGAGGCACTGTGATTTTGAAGAAAAAGTGGTTTTCAATAAAATAAACACATTGAGAAAGAAAACGTGAATAGAGTGGAGAGAGAGAATTGGGGAGGAGAGATAGAGAAACGTGGAGGGGAAAGAAAGAGTAAAAAGGTGGAGGAGAGAGAAAAAAATCATCCAAATCCCACTTTGTTAGGAAAATGACTACTAATTTAAAAACTTTTGAAAACTAATTGAGTTTTCATCCGCACATCTAAAATCAAAACCGCTTATTAATTTGTAGTTATCAATTAAATTACCATTTTATCCCGAATTTAAATATTTGCATCAAAACGCTTATGGGCAATGTTGGAAGTTTTAGCAAAAAAAGCTTCACGGTTAACCGTTTTGGGATTGCTATTATAATAATATATATATATCTATCATATATATAAAAGCACGAATCACAAATTTTTGAGTGGTAATGAAATTTACTTATTTGCCCATACTTCTTTTTTTTTCATCTCCAAATCAACCTTTTTTTTGTATCCAAATTAAACTTTAACTCTTTATCAATCCACTATACGTTTTTTTTTTCTTTATCTTCAAATAATCATGAATTCACTCTCATCAATCTAATACACTTTTTTTTGAAGAAGTAATGTCCTAACATAACTAGCTTGTTTTTTCATTCACATCTTATCTCAATCACATTAGAGAATATTGATAAGTTAAAATGTACTTGTATTTCTAATTTTTAGATTTTAATTATAATTTTAAATTTTGTTAATAAATTCTTAGAAATTAATTCCAGCGAGTGAAGCGAGCGGGGGAATCATGCGTAGCACGTCTTAAAACTAGTATATATATATATATATATACATGAGATATTCTACAATTAAACTCAAATATATACCCATATTATTGAACCCTCTCAAAATGTGTTGTGCATTAAATGACTCTTGCATTTATAACGCATCGATTAATATATAAGATATATCAACTATAGGTTTAGCTGGTTGTAAAAGAATTGACTTTTTACCATGATTCTTTTTGTTAATTAAGGAATGGTAAAAAAAAATAAAAATTTCAGGACAAGTTTGCCCTTTGGCAAACAAGAAAAACTATTGTTTGGTAATCTTTCTATTTATTTAAAAAGAAATATATAATATAACTAATTAAGAAAAAAGTAAATTGTACTAATCACCTTCGCTTTACTTGCAAACAATTATTGAAACATTTGGCCAAAAATATTTCACTCTGTCTCTTCAATACAAGTCGAAAATTAAATATGAAATTGGGAAATGGAACAGACTCGACCTAAATATCTTCCCTTTTCATCGAAGCCAAGTTTTTAAGATTTGGGAATAGGAAGCGCAATAGTTTTTAGAGGAAAATTGAAGGTACAACTTGAAAAATACTAGAATGACAAAGTTATCACGCTCAAAAGTCTTATATAGTCTCGACTCAAGTATTATGTATAAGATCTTTGGATGCTTATATTTTGAAGTCCGTCTGAATGGCTTCAGTCTCGATGTGATTTGAGGTGTGACTTTACATTTGATGAACACTTTTCACCTTTTAAAATATTGAAAAACAACTCTCTAGAATTTTGAGTGAGACGAGAAAAGAAGTGTTTGAGATTTGAAAACTCGTGTGAAGATGGAAAGCGAAGAACGATGAATTTCTTGTTAGGGTTTTGTTGAAGATTCTTAACGACATTGCGTAGATCGATCTGATGAAGGACGAATCTACGTTGCAAATCGTTGGTTTCTTCTCTTCATCTTCCTCAATCGATCGATCGATCTTATACCAGGTACGAATCAAGCCCTAAAATCTGATACGCCAAATGCTGTACATCTCGATTGTTTGTCGTTTGGTTTTCCTCGGATTACGCGTCAATGTGCCATACGAGATGATCGGATGATGTGCAACACATACTCGTCCATCCGCCCTTGATTCTAGAGGTGCGCAAGCATATCAAGATGTACAGAGGGCGGACAATAAATGCGTGTCCTACTTGGGGCACCCTAGCATTCTCGTCCTTTTTAATGATTTATGTGTAGGCATGTAAGTATATATGCTAGCAAAATATTTTAGATTACAAAGTATTGAGAACGTGACAATATTCATAGTTTTGGAATCAACAAGAAAATAAATATATATTACACCAAGCCAAGAGCCAACGTAAAAGAGCCTGAAAATTAACCTTCATGTTTTTAGAAGTTTGTGAGCTTATTCATGGTAATTGCGTCAAATGGTTCGAGCGAGTAAAAGCTTGAATGTGAGTAGAGAGTTCATGAGCTATGACAAGCATTGTAGGTCGAGACTCGGGGTCTGTACATGTGCAAGCCAAGGCTAGCCTGACTACAAACGCTACCTCTTCAGCCAATTGATCCAAGGGAGCTTGTACCCTTTGGTCCAAAATATCCTTCAAATTTTGATCCTGGTATTCCGACGAGGATATTGATGAGACAAGCTCTCCAGGATGCCTTCCCATAATCACTTTAGCTAGTACTACAACTCCAAAGTCAGTAAACATCGCATTTCTCAATCACCTTCGTCGCATAAGCTAGTTCTCGCATACGCTTAGAGGAAAGCATCCTGATAAGTGGCAAATCGAGATTATGTAATAGTAATGCAACCAAAGACGTAACTCAAACATTGTTTTTATTGAAATATCATTTTTCATGGTTTAGCTACCAAGAACCATTGAAATAAGTATGATATGAAGGTCAAACGTACCAGGTGCCTTGTAGCCATAAGACCCTGTAGCAACAATCCCATTTGATGAATCCGAGTTTAGTAAGCTTGCTTTCCCAAAGCCTAAAGCCGTGTTTGTGTTCCTTTCATCCAAAGATAACATTATCGATCGAAATATCCCGGTGGACTATGGAAGGTGAACAATCGTGGTGCAAGTATGCAATAGCATTTGCCACACCTTGGATGATTTTAATCCGAGTGGCCCAAATTCGCTTGCCTTCCTTCTGCATCTTTACGAAGAAGCTTTCCCAGGCTTCCCCTTTCTACGAAGTCATACACCAAGTAGATGCATCCTTTCTTGGAATAGAATCCGTAGAGTTTGACTATATTTTTATGTCGCACATCTGTTAGAATCTGAATCTCATTCAAGAAGCTTCGATGGCTTATTTCAAGAATATCACTTAAATTTGACACATTGAGTTGTTTCACAGCCACCACCTGACCCGTCTGTAGCATTGCTTTGTAAATTATCCCAAATTCTCCTTTTCCAATGCAATACATGTCATTGAAGTTGTCGGTCCCCTTGACAATGTCGTTGAATGTGAATTTCCCTTCTCTTTCCCATGCTAATGATTCAAATGACTTGCTTCTCTTGGTACTGACAAATTCTTCTCTAGAGCCTTTTGTTGTTCTTAAGAAGATCATAGTTCCAACGACGAAAATAATAATGACTAGAAGGCCTGCAATTGGAACAACAATTGGAATGACAAGGTTTTTACGACGCTTGGTATTCTTGGGATGCTCGGTAGAGCGTTCGCCAGGGTTAATGGGATTACATGAGGGTAAACCTTCTGCATCTCCACATAAGCCAGGGTTGCCTAGAAAGGGTCTGGATCCTTATTTTCTAAAGGCTGGACCAGCAGGAATTGGACCTGTCAAGTTGTTATATGAGACGTCCACTGATAGCAGACTAAGCATTTGAGAAAGGGTCGGTGGTATCTGGCCTGAAAGTGCATTGTGAGAGAGATCAAGGGCCTCTAATAAAATCAAATTGCCAAGGTCTCGAGGAATGGTTCCAGATAGTGCATTATGGCTAATATCTAAATATATCTGCAGACTTGTCAAATTACCGAGTTCGGATGGTATTTCCCCGGACAAAATGTTGTTGCTCAAGTTTAACACTGCAAGTCTAGCACTATCTCCAACTTCAGTGGGAATGTTTCCTGTGAGTAAATTATTGGACAAATCAAGAACTTCGAGATCTGTTAATTTGCCAAGTCCAGAAGGTATATCCCCGTCTAAGCGATTACCACTCAAATTGAGCCTGGACATTGAGGTCAAGTAACCGAGTTCTGCTGGAATGCTTCCTGTTAGTTTATTTGAAGACAAAGTGAGAAATTTTAAATTTTTCACCTCTAATCTGAGCCAGAGCCACCGTAAATTCTCGTTACCATCCATGTGAAAGTTAGTAAGCTCTTTGTAGTCCCACCAATTCTGTGAGAGCTCCCCTGAAAACTGATTCCTACCAAGATTAATGTAATCCAGATTAGGATGTACTCCTAATGCGCTTGATATATCTCCGCTGAGTTTGTTCCCTTGAACTCCAACTGTGGTTAGTCTTGAGCAATTCTTTAAGCATTCTCGTAATGATCCAAAGAAGTTGTTTCCATCCGTCGTAAAATATTCCAAGAAGAAATCGTTGCACAACCCAGTGGCAACCCGCCTAAAGTTATTACCCGAGAAACTAACGAGATCAAGGACATGTTTCTCGCAAAATTTTTGGAATCATACTGGAAAAATGGTTGGTGGACAAGATGAATGTCCTGGAGGCTTTCAAGTTGGGAAAGTGTATGAGGCAACTCACCACTAAGTTCATTGATGCCTATGTCTAATGTTTGGAGAGCTGTGAGGTTTCCTATCTCTCGCGGAATAGAACCAAGGATGTTGTCAAAAAGATTTAACATCGTCAATTGGGTAAGATTCCATATTGTGTGAGGTATTTGACCTAAAGCTCGTTCTCTCGAGAGGTCTAGCAACTTTAGATTTTTGAGGTTTCCAATCTGTTATGGAAAATGACCAGAAATCCTGTTTTCATTGAGAAATAGGAAAATAAGCTTTCCCAACATGCCAATCTCTTGTGGAATTGTTCCAATGAGGGAATTGCTCTGAGCCGCAAAGAGATCAGTTGTGTCCAATTTCCAACCAAATATGATGAGACCCCGCCTGAGAGAAAGTTCTCATGGATGTCCAATTCTCGATATTTTGTTTAGATTGGATAATGATAGGGGGAGGACCCCTGCGAGGGAATTTAACGACAGGTCCATGAAGGTGAGGTTAGTACAACTACCAAGCTCGGAAGGAATGATAGAAGTCAATCCAGCAGCATGGAGATCAAGTCTCTCAAGCATCACAAGTTGTCCTACTGAAGCAGGTATTCGCCCAGTTAATGAATTATTATGCAGTTCGAGAATTTGAAGATTGGAGAGCAAACCGATGTCATCCGGTATCTTCCCTGTAAACTCATTCGCTCCTATACGCAGGTGTTTTGAAGAGGCGAGCTTGGACAAGTTTGCAGGCAACGGTCCTCTAAATTCATTGCTAGTAAGATTGAGGTACTCGAGCCTCACTAGATTAATCATCACATCAGGGAATAGATCATTGAACCCATTGGAGGACATGTCAAGATAAGTAAGGTTCTTACATTTGAAAATAAAAGGTGGAAACTTTCCACTGAAATTATTGTAGGACAAACTGAGATGTGTAAGATGAGGCATGCTTGAAAACCTCGACGAATCAAAAGATGTCAATAAATTACTTCCAAGGTCCATGAACCATACCTTCTGGAGACTGCCGATTTGATAAGGAACTGGGCCTTCAAGACTGTTAGCATAGAGATTGAGAAACCCAAGCTCCGATAACTTCCCAATCTCAGGAGGTATGCCATCATAGAAGTTATTGCCACTCAAGTCCAGGAAAATGAGTTTGGAGAGAGTGGCAATTGCAGACGGTATCTTACCGTTGAGGTTATTATGATCGAGAACAAAGCGGGTGAGGTTTGGAAAGGCCGTGAAGTCGAATTGGTGAAGCGTGCCGGAGAGATTCATATCAGTGAGGGTAATCTCAGTGACACTACCTCCGTTGTGGCAGGTGATGCCATTCCATTCACATAGGCTAGATGTTTTGGTGAGTGCCCATGAATTGAGCAATGAAGATTGAAAAACTAAACTGGTTTTCCACCTGATCAATGCTTGTGCTTCTGTTGTTGGCGTTGGAGATGTCTTCAACGGAACAAGAAATAAACACAGAATAAGCAGAAGAATATAGCACTGTTGATGAAGAGAGAATGGTTCACGAATTGGAGAACTCATGACTGCTGTTCTTGGTGATCTTGTCATGTTATTATTTGCAGCTCTTATAATGCATTGGATTTCAGTTGGAACATTGTCAAAACCAAGTTTAATAATGGTGGGGTATAAATTGATGATGACTGTTGTTGATTGAGCTCTCTACGTCACCATTTGAAGGTGTGATTACATGAAGACGCAGAGAGAGAGCGAGAGAGAGAGAGAGAGTCAAGGTCAACGTGGTGAAAGTGTGAGGACACTGAGGAGCACAGAAAGTCAAGTCAGATGCGTGCTAAGACTCTAATAAAGCACTGCAGTGATTCTGTATACTCGATCTTACATACGGAAGTGTGCTGTACCGTTGGATTGTTTTTTGGGAATGTTGGGTCTTGGATCTAACGCTAGAGATCTTTCGTTTTTTGTTTGATAAAAAGATTAGGCGACGCGGACTGGTTGGTCGTCGTTGGTTTTAGACTTCGCTTTTTGCTTAAACAAATGATTAGTGGATTAGTTTTACAAATGACTCCGAAACTTAATAAAATAACGAAACTGCCATAAAAAATACGTGTCCTCAAACTACCCTTTTAACTTACCTTATATTACGAAACTGCCATCGTCTTCATTTGTGCTTTGAGCGACGTTGTTTCGGCTTTTCGAATCTCGTTGGCGGATCTCTCAATTCCTCATCGAGATCTGCGCTGATCATCGGCAGCATTCTTGAGATCTGGTTTCGGTGTCGGATTCGAAGTTCGGCTTCGGGGGTTGGTTTATGATGCCGAGAGTCTGGACTCGAGGAAGATCTGTCGTTCATAAGAACTGGAGAACTTTGTGACGAATTTCGTCTAGAAGATCTGTAAAATTCTATAGTGCATTCACTTTTGTACACCCGGATCGGACGAAGAGCACCACAGATGCACCTCGAAATACATGCATGAGATGTTGGGATAGTCCCGCATGAGCTACTTAAAGAAAGAAAAATAAGACTTATAAGTAAGTGTGAAATGCAATGGGGGCGCTTGCCAAATAAATTTGATGGCTCACTTTAAAAAATTTTAAATCGTTTTGTAATCATTTCATGGGAGTTTTTACAATGTCAAGTTTTTTTAACATAGGTTGAGCTTAACAAAATACAGTATATATTTTCTTAGACACAAACTGTATATTATTATATAGTTTATAATATATAGTTTGTGTTTAAGAGAGTGTTAGAATCATGGGTAGGTTTGTGGGCAAATGGTTTGGAGTGCTACGATCGTTAGTGCAATCTTCGTATCTTGAAAGACTATATATTGTCAACAGATCGTGAGCATAATTTAGGGTCGATCTAGAATATTTATGGGCCCTGGGTGAAATTATAACATGGGGGCCCTCATTATAGAATATAGATGTATGATGAAAAAAAAAAAACAATTTCTTATCTGTACTATATATAATGTCAATCCTCATTCCCATCCTATTAAGTCTCTGTTTGGTAAACACAAATTAGCTTATAAGCTAGCTCCATGCGATTAATACACTATCGTTAAACTTTCCAAATCTGCTAGAAGGTACCAATGCTTTTGAGTTTACCTTATTGTAATATGATATTTATAAATCGTGTAACGCCATTTTTTTTCTTTCAATATGCAAATATTATTTGGGGGACAAAAGATATCCAGATAGGCGAGAGTATTTAATGTCATATTTCAAAACAAGATACCACCAAAATCAGTTTGAAAATGTTGGTCCCAATAATGCAAAAGAAGTTCTCAATCGTGCGCATTTATCTCTTCGAAGTTGCATCGAAAAATCATTTGGAGTATTGAAGAAGAGATGGAAGATACTTAATGTTATGCCACAATTTAGTGTACAAACTCAAATTGACATCATAAAGGCTGCATTTGCATTGCATAATTATATATGAAAAAATGCACAGGATGACGACTTGTTAAATATCCTTGCACAACATCCATATTATATACCTCATGACGAACTTCCAAATGTTATTGATGACGAGATCAATCATGGAAGTTATAGATAGACTTCTTTAGAAATGAAGAATATCCGCAATAACATTGCTTCTCAATTGTGGATGATGCGTTAGGTATATGTATAGTTATCTAAGTCGTTTATTGTATTTTATTTACATGCGTTTATTTTTTGCGAATTCTTATAAATTAATGTAAAGTTATTTTTCATGTAAGCATTTATTGACACACGTAATTTAGTTTTTAAAATAATATAAATTATTTTATGGTATTAATTTGTATTTTGTTTACAAAATACATAGTTATTTATAACAATTAATTATATGATTATACAATTAATATACTTAATTGTGCCATATGTCATTTATTGTCATTTTACATTTATCAGCTAATCAATCGCTATCATTCCAAACAATTTTTAGTTGATCAGCTAGATTATTAGCGTTCCTCTACCAACTAGTAGATTATCAGTTATCAGCTAGATTATCAGCTATCAGCTAGCGTTGCCAAATAAAGCCTAAGTCTAAAATTTTTTTATTTCCAAAACTGTCCTCAAAAGCTTCTCTTTTATTGGTTGGAATGATTGATTAGAAAATAAAATTAAAGGTATTTGAGTAAATCTTGATTTAACTCACTTTTTCTTTTTTCTAATTGGTTGGGAAATGGAGTTTGAAAGTGGAAATTAAAAGAGAGAAAATAACGTGAGAGAAAGAAAGAGACTTTTTAGTTAGTTAAAGTTTTCAAAATTCCACCAATCACTCCTAAATTATCTTGATCGAAGCCGCATTTTCGGATATAAAGTAAATTGTAAGAATGCAAAGAATCATTAGTACTGTATCTTCCAAAAACATTTTCATGATGATATTAGTATGATGAGCAAACAATTTTGAAAATTTGAAATCTTCTAAATTAAATTTTACATTTTTGTCTGACTTGTCGGCGAGAGCCTTTAGCAAATATGTTTTGTCTCAAGTCGGAGGCCTAAGAAGCAATGTCATCCTCAAAGTAGAAAAATCGAAAATTACCGCAATAAGAGACGACGTAAAAAACACTCGTCGACATGAGACAACAAACCTCGATGATGGAAATACATATACCTTGAAGGCCTTAATATTCCACTCACATCTTGCAGTATCTTGTTAATTCTTTTACTAGATGGAGAAAGCAGAATGAGCTCGAGAATTCTCTCGCATTAATAATAATAGAAATTATAATTAGTAAAAAGAAGGCTTGGCGCGCAATTTTTCCAACAAAAATGAATTTGAATGCATGCATCACACAAAATTATCTAGTTCACAATATGAAGACATATATAGTTGATAATAATGTTATTGCCTCTATAATGTTCAATGCAGTATTGTAGAGAGCAGGGAGTGCCCTTTTCCCTACATAGCTATTTCTTTGCACTGATAAGTTATGAAAGGGAACTTCGATTTTTGACATCTTAGTTCCGACACTGCTTAATATGAACAAAAATCAAGCACCATCATAAGAACTGGCAATCCAATACATAAAAAATTGAACAATAAATCTACTTGGACTCATGATTCCGGACTCATTGAGAGATTTTTAAAATTTTTGTAAATATTTAAGTGGTATTAAAGGATTTTATAAGTGATTATGGTTGCTTTATTAATTGCTCGATGATGTATTTGAAATTAAAAGAAAGTTTTGAGTCCGGACTCACGAGTCCAAATAGCACGACCCAAAATTGAATTGCTATAAGCAATAACAAGTTAATGATCTAGAAATGATCATAAAAAATGTTGTACGTATGAATAAGGAATTAAAGTTGCAAACTCCAAAAATAGTTGAGTTTTTAGCAGATTGAGAGAAATGGGAAATCTCAATTGGTAGTTAATGGGTGTTTTTCTAAAAGTAATGCGCATTTACAATTTATTTCATAAAATAGAGTGGTGTACTTTGAATTAACAAAAATAACCAATAACGCCTTTTGAAAAAGCGTTATTGCTTTTGAAGTTTGTGAGGTGGCGGTGAGGTAGCGGGGCAAATGTATAGATAGCGCATTTTGAAAAGGATTTATTTTTTTTAAGGATCTTGTCCCCATTAGTTGACAAAAATGGAGTAACGAACCCCTCTTCCACAACCTCACCCTGTGTCTGGCGTGTCGTCACCTCATCGCAAATAATGAAACTGATGAGGACATACGTCCCAACGAAGAAGCTCCGGCAACTGTTGTTTGGGATGACGTTAATGTTTGCACGGATGATCCAAGATATGAATCTGTGCGGAGAATGTCGAAGATGATGACCAATTTGCTATCGATGAAGAGATTTTGTTGGAGGAAGCATGTGATGATGAAGTTCACCAACCAATACCGGGATATAACGAAATCGATTGAGAGGTCGCGAATTCAACTGCGACCCAACATTCCCATTAGCAAACTCGGAGGGACATGTCTAACTTCGATTTGGAGATAGGGATGTACTTTGACAATAAAAAGACTTACAACATGCCGTTAAAGTGTGGCAAGTGAATAGATATTGTCAATTTCATGTGATGGAATCGACTATAACTACGTGGGCGATTAAGTGCGTAGTGCTCAACACAGTGTATGTGGCGTCTCCGTGCTTGTTTGCAAAAAAAAAACATTATTATGGGAGATAACACAATTAGACGTACTGCACACGTGTATTAATCCCGACGTAGGACGCGGTCATGCCCAACTTGACGCCAACATGATTGCGCGAGAGATCCAAAACGTCGTCAAGAGCGATTAAGGTATCACGATTAAACCATTAATGGAAATAATTAAGGGAAAATACGGACACGAAGTCAACTACAAGCGAATGTGGGATGCCAAAAGGAAAGCAATTGCATGTGCTTTTGGAGATTGTGATGAGTCGTATACTCAATTACCAAGATGGTTAGCAGCTGTGAGGAGTAAGAGCCCGAGGATAAGAATCAAGCGGTCACATAGTCCCATTAGTTGACAATAACGCTATCTTCATCGTCATTATAGGCATTAATATCTTCGTGTAATGGAGTAACGAACCCCTCTTCCACGACCTCACCCTGTGGGGATTGCATATGCGCCTTTCCATCATTAAGGTTGTGTCTGGCGTGTCGTCATGTTCATCAATAACTTGCGAATGAATCGTACGATTTTGAACTGAGTCGACTGACTCAAATGTCAAATATATATCAACCGTTGCAGTTATTGATAAATTGGCCACCGTCTCCCACATCAAGTCGAAGTGTGTCGTATCATGCAACAACACAGGAACGAAATAATGTGACCCTCCGGGGAGGATTATCATGTGGCAATAAGTCATCTGAACTATAGTGTCCGTAGATAAGATAGTGAACGCGTTACACACGTAATCCATCATTTCACGACCACTCGACCCAAACCTAACCATCGACACCACCCTCCGGGGAGGATTATCATGTGACGATAAGTCATCTGAACTATAGATGACGTGGACTCGTCGACATGGACATGTACACGATAGTGCCTTCGCGAAGGTGCTATCGTAGCGTAATCTTGCCACCTCGCTGGACACATGGATAGCGCAGTGTCCACATCAGCAACACGTGTGAGCCAATGTGATAACACCTTTTGAATAGACGTTATTGCCTATTTTCAGAAAAAAAATTCATTTTCACCCCATTTCCCTCATTTAAAGTAATTTAATATGTACTTTTGTAATTTTTTCTAGTTAATGTTTTGTACACATTCAGATACTATATGTATAGTACTAATTAATAGCTACCAATATATACTTCAATGTATGTTTAAGAATTAATTTTCTAGATACTTGATAGATATATCTCTGCAATCTCGTGATTATTATTTCACCCTCTAGAACAGTTTTAGTAATAAATACAAGAATCTTATCTTTGAATGTTGTTTTTTTTTTTTTTTTTTTTTTTTTTTCAAGTCAAACTCTGACCTCCTTAAACCTTGCATTTTGACAAAAAATGCCTCATCCATCTCATAGTTACTTAATTTGGAAAGCTTCTCTTTTAATATTAATTTATACAAAGCACTTAGGAAATTAGACCCGCAACCATAAGTTTGAGTGTTACATATTTACATATGCGTTACACATGCATGCCTATTATATTTTAGAAAAAATAGAAGAATAAAAAATCTGAAATTCTCGAGCAAGTCCTTTGCTCTAAGATGGAAAGCATGAACTTTTCTACCACCATGTAATTTATGGCTTTGTTTGACAATACTAGCTGATAATCTAGCCGACAGCTGAAAAGCTACTAACTGATAGCTAAAAATTAGGGGAAATCGCAGCTTTGGTGGTAAAAATCATCAAACTACGACCAAACAGATTACGGTTTGGTCGTTTTGCAAACCACCACCAATCCGTCGAACCATCAATATCACAACCAAATCGACCGCAGCTTACACGATTTGGTCGATTTAGTTTTGCGATTTTCTTGCAACACATTTAATAAATAAAAAATGTCACACATTCTATACATGTTCATTAACAAAACATGTAACAAAATATGTATATGTCCATACACGACTACCAAAATCACAATGAAACACATTAACTCAATCGAAATTATGAGTCTTACTCCATTTTTAAATTTAAAACGACATTAAAAAGCTTCAACTCGATTCCGAGATTGGGGGTGGTTTTGCGGTTTAGTTAATTGCGGTTTCTCATATATGAAAAACCACCACCAAACCGCGGAATCATGGTTTTCAAATTTTCTAAATCACCCATAAACCGCGATTTTAAAAAACCACACCAGACTACGTGGTTTGGACGGTTTGGATGGTTTTATGGACACCACTGCCCACCCCTGTTGAAAACTGATAATTTAGTTAATAATTCAAAACTGTTTGGAAGAATTAGCCGATCGAGTAGCGAGAAAATACAAATTGATGTGAAAATAGATGCAATATATTATAAATGATATATATGTATTATTAAATGTACTACTTATAAACATAATTATTTATTTAATATTATATATAAAATTATATTATTTATTATGAATATTGTTTACTTAATCTATTTTAAAAATATTAAATATTAATAATATATTTATAATTTAGTATTTTGGACTTTTTATGTTCAGTATTCTCTGACTTAATTTATTTGAAGGCCGAAAGGGAAAGTAAATTAGATACGGTGTTTTTTTTTATCTAAACGCAACTTGGGACAACATCCAAAATTTTAGAGTTTCATTTAACTCATTTTTAAAATGATTAAAAATGACGAAACCTTAAAAGACTTACCAAGGTAATGAGTTCATCTCTTTTGAAAAACGATGTTATTGCGTAAACACCAACTACGAAAACGTCTGAAATATCTTACGTATGACGCCTATGTCAAAATGTTTTTGACGTCGCTGCTACCACATCTTCAAAGAAAAACCTCACAACCATGGCTATTAGAGTTCATCAAAACATTATAAGGAATATGAATTAAAAATAAATAAATTAAAAAATATCGAAAACAATTCCATCATGTAATTTTTTTCCTAATAACAAATAAGCTAACATTGTCGTATGTTATATAGAGGCATCGTTGCTCATCACGTAATCCATTGAAGCAGTATCGTATTAGACACAAAGAATTGTAAACAATTATTATATTAAAAATTATTTTAATATATTAGGTGTTATGATTTTACTTAGCTACGTACAATTGTAGAGGACGTCGCGATAAACTACATTTTTTTTGTGAATGTACCTATATGTTTATATAATTTTCCATTTTAACTAAAATTTTGGTTTGACTTATACACACACCTCGAGATAAAGCTACATATAGTTGGCCATGACTAAAAACATGTTCAGGAAGATAAACTCATACGTTGGGTATAGTTTGTCCTTGGGATTTATTAATTGTCAATGAAAATTGTTTTCAAATAAGTTTGAAAAACATTTTTACATTATCTGAAGGTTTTAGTGGGATTCGTGGTATAAAAACTCTAGTTCCTTTAAAAGGTCCATTAGCTATTTCGGCATCTATAATATTTTTATGAAAAATGCGACAAATCGAACGTGTTCCATTACATAAGCCTATTTGTGGATCTAGATTTCTAAGTAAAATTACTAGACATCCTATTTTTAGTATCAGTTTATGAGGTGGTAATCCTCCTGGAGAAATAGAATTTAAATATTCTTGTTGATAAAGATGTAAGGAATCGTCCTCTACACTATCGAATGAATAATAAATATATGTTTTACCTAAAAGTTTTTGGACAACTAAATTATTAATTTGTTCAACCGATTCATTTGTTGGGGTTAATATAGCCTTGATTATGTATTCTTTGTTATCAAAACTCTCGTGTAATGAATAAAATGTAAAATCTATTAGGTCATGTATTGTTTGATCTCTCGCCAAGGAATATTTATTTCGTTAGGTACTTTAATCATATCTTCTTTAATTGAATTTTCCTATCCATTTCCTATTCGCAACAAAAAATCGGCAAACAAACAATCATTTATGGCACGCATATTGTTGACTAATTTTATTTTTATTACGTCTTTCCAAAATAGTGCTCTAATGAGAGAGGTGTATATGGTTTCAGATCTTGTACCATTTTAGACAACTGGCAATACTTGTCGGAAATCACCTCTGTTGGGGCATGTGCCCTAGGTCAATCTATTAACTGTCTTTATGAATACTTTTAGTTAATAAAATATAGGATTTCATTTGACGTTTATTATAATTAATTTATATGTTTACATTATAATAAGATCCCTGAGTATTTACAGAAATATCATAAATGTTCCTAGTCGATCATTATACCTGGAACTATAATGAATTAAGACTAGTGTGAGTCTTAATTGATGATCATATGATGATTATACGTATAGGGATACGAATCGAGATCACGAGTACTTGTTAGGGAACAAAGTACTGGACCGACCCGTTATGAGAACATCACATGGATTAAGTTATAGTTGTTTCTCATGATAGGTATATTTTTCAATCCTCTGACTTGAGATTACCAGAGACTTCAACATTAGGAACATAGTGATTTGACACTATCAAACGTTGTCTTTAACCGGACGATTATAAAGGTTGTGATTGGTTACTGTGTGAACAATGTAATGAAGTTGTGTAATCGAGATAAAATTTGTCACTCTCATACAAAGAGAGATATCTAGTGGATCCCTCGATGTGTTAGACTGTTAAAAGGCCTAGTGTAAGTGAATTGATATTGATCAATGTTACTTGGATGTTTTCAGTCTACCTAGAGATCGAGACTAGTACGATTGAACATGTTAGATAACAATTCCATGCCTTATGTTTGATCAAAAGGATATCGTGTGACAAAAGGATGTTATATACACTATTGATTAGGTTGTATCGATTTGATATTCGTACGACTTGGGTAGTCATAATGTTTTGCTAGAGGCCGCTTATGACTTGTATACCAAAATGTGTTTTGGTACACTGCCAACGTTGTATGAGCCTATTGGGTTGCACACTAAGAATGATTTCGCGAGATTTTAAGATGGTTCAAAAAAACGAATTTTATATGATAAAATTCATGATAAAAACGTCCTTGTGGTGTATTACACTTATACTTCTTTAAGTAGGGGTATATGTGTAATTTACTTAACCGTCTATATACAAGGGTTGTATAACTAGACGCTTTAAGTTAGAACACATGCACAAAAGATTAAGGGCGAAACTCTATTTTCGTTTTAGAAATGACTTAGGGTTTTTTGGTACGCTTTGGATCGTTTTGAAGAGAAACAAAAGGTTTGGTATTCTCTTGAAGCTAGCACTTCGAGTCTCGCGCCATTCGTGTGTGGACTGCTGGTAGAGGGCGTTCGTCGTTGGCAGCGCCTTAAAGATTGATCAACCTTCAGAAAGGTATCTTGCCACCAAGATATGATCAAGTTTTCTTGGTTTAAACATTTTAATGGAATTAGGTTCGGATCCTATTGGGGTTTTTGTCAAAATTGTTTTGTAATCTCCGCTTTGTATATAAACCCCAAAACCCAACAAATTTCTCCTAATACTATGTTTTTTTCACCAAAAAAATTATCTATATCAGTAATATCTCGTAGTGCTCTATCCAAAGCCCCTAAAGCGTGCCTATGAGCCATAGTTGTTTCATCCCAAATAATGAGAGAAGCATGTCGTAAAAGGTTTGCTAAGTCCGATTGTTTGCTGATGAAACATGTCGAAGTGGAATCTAATAGAATAGGGATCTTAAATCTTGAATGTGCAGTACGACCCCCGGGCAATGACATAGCAGCAATTTCTGATGTAGCTGTAACCAATGCAATTAATCCTTTACTACGTATGTATGCTAAGATTGCTTTGTATAAGAATATTTTTCTTGTACTGTAACGGCCCGATAATTTGACTTGTGCCACGTGTTAGGTCAGGGTCGTTTGTAGGATCCACTTGTCGAAACGCGTATGTCTGAATCTCGAGTGGAGATGCTAATTGTTGAGAAACTTATACGCGGAGAAGTCGGGGAGCCGAAACACGAACGAGGACGCGTCTCGAGTCGCGTGTCGACTTGGGATACGCCTCGTGATGCGTGTAGCGCGAGTATCGATATTTTGAAATAAGGTTGATTGATGCCTCGAGATTCGCGCTGCTCGGTTGATAAGTTGCAGCGAGATTTATGTTGCCCGAATCTCGAGAACACTTTTGATTTGAAATTAAAAGAGAAAGAGAAATAAATATAAATGAAATAAGAAACAAAAAAAATGGGATGAAAATGAGAAAAAAAAAAAAAAAAAAGGAGACGAAGGAGAGAAAGAGATCGTGGGGAGAGAGAGAGAAAGTGATGGGGGAAAGGGACGATCGGACGACGGCTCCCGGCGCGCCACGATGGTGGCGCGAAGTCCGGCCAGGCAAGCCATCGCAGGGGCGGTGGAGTCAAAGCCGCGGACGTCCAGCGCGGACGGCTAGCGCAGAGGTTGGCAGCAGCAGCCGACGATCGGACTAGCCGCTTCGGCGTGCGCGGGAGTCGATGGCGGGCGACGCGGACGCCGGCGAGACGCCAGCGACTCCGACGCGGCAGCAGATTGGATCGGCAACAACGAACTAGCGGCGACGCGACGCAACGCAGAGGAACTCACCAGCGACGGCGGCCGCCAGCGAGCGACGGAGTGGGTGCGATGCGATGAACGGCGCGGTGACGCATTTTCGACCGGTCGGATGTACTATTTCGACGAAATCGCAATGATGCGATGGAGGTATGTTTATTTCACCAAACCGAGTTGCGATTTGAATGATTTGAAGTAAAATAGGCCTAAAATGTCTAAATGGATACTAGGGACTTATGAGTCAGGTGTCGGGTGCGCAAATCGAGATGCGAACGAGACGTTTTGAGGTTCGCAATTTCTCGAGGTAAGTGAACCAGCTAGAGACTTATACATTATTTCATTTCTCTCCATTGGCTGTTGTTGTTTACTGTTTTATGATAGCTTTATTGTTGTTCACTGCTTTGTGATTATAGCTATCGTTGAAATTGTTGTCGATTGAATGAGTCCATTGGCAAGTGAGTCATGGTTACTTGTTTATCTCGCGATATGAGAGGGTTAGGGCGGGAGGCCGGGGTCTCGTCCCAAACCCGAGTCTGTTGGGCTTTTGCCGCGACTCAACGACTTTTTGGTCTAACTCCTTGTTAGTTGGCCTCACTCATCGATGGATCGTTTACGCTTTTTGATATTCATGCGTTCTTTATTCCTTTCGTTCTATATGCATGAATTCGATCGCTTTGGATATTGTGAAATGTTGTATATCTCGTCATACTAGATTAACTTACCTGGACTCGTCATTCTTATGTTTGACTTAGTGTAGAGCCGCGGACGAGTAGCGAGGAGGAAAACTTCGTAACTAGGTGAATTTTTGTATATGTTGTATTTACTTTCCTCTGATGATATTTATTGGGTTCCACAATTTGGTTGCCTAACTCCCTGATCTTTTTGTTGAGTTATTTAATGTATTAGTCGCTTTCGCTAAATTTTTAAAATCTTGCAAAACATTAATAACTCAACTGTAAAATGTTGAATGTACTGATAATGATGGATTTGAAGGCTGACTAGGCTCTCGTTGACCTTGCGAGACTGGCTTGGGGGTCCACGTGAGTTTAGGCCGGGCGGGGCCCAATTTGTGGAAAAAATTGGGGTCGTCACAGTTGGTATCAGAGCCTAGGTTTAGCGACTTAAATGGTTTAACGTAAAACATTGAGAACTTTGGTACAAAATAAAAGGAAATTAGTTTATTCTATTGAAGTGAAGGATTTGAGAGTTTCTAAAGCTTTTATATCGGGGTATTGTCTTTTGAGAGTAAAAAATTTGTCGATTGGGTTTAAAGACCCATATTTGGATTCATTTTATGGTAAATTAGCAACCTTAAGCCTAATTGGCAAAATAATTACGAGAATTCTATTTGGATGGGTTATTTTGATGAACGACATGGTTTGTTGAAGTAAAAGGAAGTTATTGAATCCTCCATTATTTAGTTTACTTATGGAATACATGGTGTAATTGTTTGGTAATTAAATGAGATGATACAATGAAATGAGTTACATTGTTGGTATGTGAAATGAGTCCAATTAAGACTCATGAAGGTTTGTAATCGAGGATTGAGAATGCATAGATAAAGTAAGTGGTTTAGGACCCTAATTAAAAACTAAAATATGTGAAGGAAATGTAAAAATGTTTTCCGACTCTTCAAGTCTTCTAAATTTTGATTTAGCCTTGTAAAGAGTGGAATTAGCATAATTGACTTAAAAATTCTAAATTGAGTTCCTAAGAAGTTTCCAAATGAGACTTGACATAAATTAAGTACCTTAAGCTCAAATTGGGACTTGTTAAGGGTTTCATATTGAGATTTCCGATAAGCAAAGCCTATGATTTGTAAATTGGGTTGTAAGCTCTACTTAGGATTTATAGATGAGTTATAAGTTTTTCCAAGTTAAATTAGAGTTTATAATCCTATTTGGAATCTAATATGTAATTTACGACCCCATGAAAGTTCAAAACAAAACATAGAAAAAAGGTGTGAAGTGTATTTAGAGATTTTTAAAGATTTGTTGTAGTTGGTCAAAGAACTTGAACTCGGTTGTGAGTTTAAAGTTTGTATCAAATCCTAAATTTTGAAAATCTCATGGCTTAAGACATTGTGATACCAACGTCGCAGCTTGGTATCGAGAGCCGAGGTTTTAAACACTCGACTCTTGATTTTACAAGCCATTGAGACACAAACCAAGCAGGTTAGAACGGTTGGAACTTAGAGTGGAACCCTATGATCCCGACTTAAGTCATCGTCGGGAAGTGAGGAGAATTACGATGTATTCGATATGATATATTTGTTGTGTTATAATATATATACGATATCGAGGATTTCGTGGCTATGAAAAATGCGACGACGTCTCGGAAATATGATCGTGAGGCCGTAGGTTCGCGGTTTGCGAGACAGGCGATGCCTCGAGATTCGCGTCACACGAATCTCGAGGACACATTTACTTTGAAAGTCAAAAGTGAACGTGTTGAACTCGTAATTACATGAGGAGATGCTGAGCGCGCCAACCGATACGGGAATTGGAGTGACGACTCAGGCGAGGCAGTCTCACGAGTTTTAGCGGCAACACTCGTGAAAAGTTTCACGGTGCTACGAATCTCGGGGCAACAAAGATTCATGACGTTTTGGCAACACCAGATCATATGAGGTCAAGCATCGTATCTGTTTCGTTGTTCGGCGAGGCCGATGTCTGGTTGTGCACTACAGTGGTGTCGATGTGGACGCTATGGGTGCAGTCGATGTTATGGTAAGAGAGCGTGGGAGTACACGCATCAGAGTACCATCGCATTCTCGCATCGTCACATTTAGTGCGAGGGTCCGGATATGATCGAGGAAAACGAAGGTTAGACGGTCGTGGCAAAGAGATCAACCTCGAGCATATTGCGGTGCCACCATATGCGGCGTATATGGCGCCGGTAAGTTAGATGATCCAAAGGCGAGTTACGCTAGTGCATTACAAAGAACAAGACAGCATGTCGGATCCTTAGCATAAGTACTATCGAGGGGTTAGTGGCGAGAGGTAGTGAACAGAGACAGGGTAGAGATCCAATGAGTGCATAGACAGGGACAACGATCTAGTCATGCACAGGGCAAGGACATGGACATGTTCCAGTTGGAGCGGGATTTCAACGTACATGTATGGGCGTGTGGACAGCCAGGAACATATTTGTCCTATTGCCACGTCAGGTCTGATTACTATCTATCGTAACCTGATAGAGGGTACGACTAGTTGGGTTGAGACTCACACGATCAAAGAGACTAACGAGCAGTCAAAGAGACTGATTTACATTCTCGCGGATATACGTATGTTAGTGACAGTGGATCATGAGATGAAAATGTTCATTTGTATTTCAATATATGTTGCGAGGATGTTGCCCCGGCATATATTGATGGGATGAGACAGATGGTGTGTTCCTTGCTTGGAGGTCTCGGAGGAGCCCAGCTCGTCACGGAGGAGCCCAGCTTGTCGCGGAGGAGCCCAGCCCTACAGAGTAAAATGGGGGTATGGCCTTGGGCGAGTATGGCCTTGGGCGGGTATGGCCTTGGGTCTTCATTCATAAAACACCATTTTCCTTTGAGACTTGCTTTAATTTCGAGGACGAAATTCTAATTCGTTGGGAAGACCGTAACGGCTTGAAAATTTGACTTGTGCTACGTGTCAGGTCAGGGTCGTTTGTGGGATCCACTTGTCGAAATGCGTATGTTCGAATCTCGAGTGGAGATGCTAATTGTTGAGAAACGTATACGCAGAAAAGTCGGGGAGCTGAAACACGAACGGGAACGCGCCTCGAGTCGCTTACCGACGTGGGATATGCCTCGTGATGAGTGTAGCGCGAGTATCGAGATTTCGAAATGAGGCTAGTTGGTGCCTTGAGATGCGCGCCGCTTCTGGGTCGATAACTTGCCTCGAGATTTGTGTTGCACGAATCTCGATGACACTTTTGATTTGAAATTAAAATAGAAAGAGAAATAAATATAAATGGGATAAGAAAAAAAAAGAACGGGATAAGAATGGGATAAAATTGAGAAAAAGAAGAAAAAAAAAAAAAAGAAAACGAGACGAGAAGGAGAGAAAGAGATCGTGAGGAGATAGAGAGAGAGAAAGTGATGGGGGAAAGGGACGATTAGACGGCGGCTTTGGCGCGCCATGATGGCGGCGCGAAGTCCGGCTAGGTGAGCCGTCGCAGGCGCGGTGGAGTCAAAGTCGCGGACGTCCAGGGTGGAGGTTGGCAGCGGTGGCGATCGGACTAGCGATTCGACGGCGGTGCTGCGGGAGCTGATGGCGGGCGACGCGGACACCGGCGAGACGGCAGCGACTTCGGTGCGGCAGCGGGTTGGATCGACAGCGACGAATTAGCGGTGACGCGACGCAACGCGGAGGAACTCACTAGCAGTGGCGGCGGCAGCCCCGACGACCGGCGAGCGACAGAGTGGCTGCGACGCGACGAACGGCGCGGTGGCGCGTTGTCGACCGGTCAGATGTGCGATTTCGACGAAATCGCAACGATGCGATGGAGGTATGTTTATTTCACCAAACTGAGTTGTGATTTGAATGATTTGAAGTAAAATAGGTCTAAAATGTCTAAATGGACACCAGAGACTTATGAGTCGGGTGTCGGGTGCGCGAATCGAGATGCGAACGAGACGTTTTGAGGTTCGCAATTTCTCGAGGTAAGTAAACCAGCTAGGGACTTATACATTATTTCATTTCTCTCCATTGGCTGTTGTTGTTTACTGTTTTGTGATAGCTTTATTGTTGTTCATTGCTTTGTGATGATAGCTATCGTTGAAATTGTTGTCGATTGAATGAGTCCATTGGCAAGTGAGTCATGGTTACTGTTTATCTGTGATATGAGAGGGTTAGGGCTGGAGGCAGGGGTCTTGTCCTAAACCCGATGTTTTTCCCGGTCGTCCGTTGATATTATCCGGTCTATGGATGTTTCATAGTCGTACAGGCTAGGGATGGGAGGCAGGGGCCTCGTCCTAAATCCAGGTCTACGGATGTCTCATAGTGGCAAGGCTTAGGGCTGGGAGGCTGGGGTCTCGTCCTAAACCCGAGTCTGCTGGGCTTTTGCCGCGACTCAACGACCTTTTGGTCGGAACTCCTTGTTAGTTGGCCTCACTCATTGATGGATCATTTACAGTCTTTTATATTCATGCGTTCTTTATTCCTTTCGTTCTATTTGCATGAATTCGACTGCTTTGGATATTGTGAAATGTTGTATATCTGTCCTACTAGATTAATTTACCTGGGCTCGTCATTCTTATGTTTGACTTAGTGCAGAGCCGCGGACGAGTAGCAGAGGGAAGGCTTCATAACTAGGTAAATTTTTGTATATGTTGTATTTACTTTCCTCTGATGATATTTACTGGGTTCCACAATTTGGTTGCCTAACTCCCTGATCTTTTTGTTGAGTTATTTCATGTATTAGTCGCTCCCGTTAAATTTTTAAAATCTTGCAAAACATTAATAACTCAATTGTAAAATGTTGAATGTACTGATAATGATGGATTTGAAGACTGACTAGGCTCTCGCTGACCTTGCGAGACTGGCTTGGGGGTCCACGTGAGTTTAGGCCGGGCGGGGCCCAACTTGTTGAAAAAATTGGGGCCGTCACGTGTACCTCCAGGTCCATCTATAAAAAAAATTGTATGTACATGACCATTGATACTATGGATGACACTATCAAATGCATTTTGTTGTTGACTGTTTAATTTTCTTATTGAATCTAAATCTTCTGTTGATATTTATATAGATTTTTCTTCAACTATAAATTTGTTAATGTTGGTTATTGATTCAGAAGTTAGTTGCGATAAATCGTAATCAGTAATATTTTTTTGATGTTGTGAGAGTGTAACGACCCGTTTTAATCTATCCCAATTGACTGGCTAATTACAAATTAAGAACATAAGTTCAGACCCACGTGGACGTCGCGGAAAAGTCTTCGACACGCCTAATGGGTGAAATATGTTATTTTTGTGTGGCGAGTGTTTAATTATTTTACTATTATTAAATAGTTTGCGCCGCGTTACTTGAAAATTTCGTTTGGTCGCGTTGTGCCGAGTAGTGACGAGTGTGTGCAACGTCGCGGAGTGCGCGTAACGCGGGTGTACGGGGTACTATGGGGTTGAGTTGTCACATCACATCACACATCAAATCAAACCATCCATAATCATTTCATTTTGTCCTTTCCAAAAAAAAATTATTCTCTTTTAAATCTGGAAGATAGAGAAAGAGGAGAGAGAGAGGGGAAAAGAGAGGAAAGGAGGAGATGAGAGAAAGGAGAGACGGTGGTGGTGCTAGCGGCTCCGGCAAGGGCGAGCCAGACGCGGACCGGCGGCGACGGCGTCCCAAGAATGGCTCGCGAGGTCTGGTCGGACGACGAGCCAACTAGAACAATGCGGCGAGGAGCAGAGCGAGAGGCGCGGAATCGCAACTCGTGACGACGACGGCCACAATGTGCGCGAATGGCAGCGACGAAGCACCGGCGGCAATGCGACGACGGACGGCGAGATGGCTCTTGCAGCGGCGTGGACGAGGAAAGAGCAGCCCAAGGCGGCGGGGTTGGTGTGGCATCGGTGTGGAGAAGGAGCGGCGGCGGCTTCGCCGGCGCGACGCTGCGCAATGCGGCGACTCTGCGGCGGCGCGACATGACAGCCGACGCCAGAGGCGCGCAGCCGCGCTGGCGAGAGCAGCGGCACCTGTGTGGTGAGCGATGTGGAGCACCGGCGCGGTGGCGCGTTGCCGGAACAATCGTCGGTATGGTTCGAAAAGTGCGCCAAGCATTAACTTTTTAGAATAAAAAGTTGACAAATGTTGGTCTCACATTATAATTCATTTAATGAAACTCTAAAATAAAAAAAATTGTATAATTGGACGCCAAGAACTTAGGCTATTATAGTCGGGTGTCGGTACGTATCTCGAGGCGAGTGCGGGACGTTTCGAAAACATTTGAAGTAAGTAATCCCACGATAAAATTAGTTAAAATTCTTTTATGGCACTTATTTTATTTCGTATTTCAAATATTTCATTGTGCTATTTATTGCTGTTCAATTACTGTTCATCCACTCCCAATTGTGTATGTGTGTTTGTCGACGGTGTCTCGCATGGCACGGACTCACACCCCGGGCTAGCTACCCCGCGCCTGTTCGAGTAATTGGTCATGTTAGGGCTACGCGGTGACTATTCTCCGCGAAACCCGTAGGTTGAGAGATGTTTGACGTAGTCCTAAGTCTACGTCATGGGTTCCTCTTGAGAGATGTTTGGATGAGGTTATACCGTTCAATGGTTCCTCTCATTCGACCGTGAGATGTTTGGCGAGGTGGTCGTCAATGGTTCCTCTCGGTTTAGCTACGACGATTCTCGGATGTCGACCAGGGTTCTCTCGTCACGCTACACTCGTGTCCAAATTTGACTTCTCAACAACTTATTTTCATGTGATTATTTTATTCTTGCCATTTATTTAAATTGCATGGACTATAGCCATTTTATTGAAATTCGTAAATATTAGCTAACGTTCTCAGGGATTACTCACTGGGGTTTGTCATTATTTTTGGTGACAAATCGCAGATCTTGCGACGAGCCGAGGCAAGGGTGTTTCAGCGTCTACGACCGAGTTAGAAGAGCTTTGTCATTTGCGTAGGTGTTGTATGTATCTATTTACTTGCTTTGTGAATTTTTTGGGAATGACTTGTATACCCGATACATGTATATGCTCATGTTTAGTACCTTTGTTGCTCTCGATATACATGGTATCTATTGTCGGGTTTCCACACTATAGTGTTAATTATACAAATGCAAACTTTTCTTTCATACGACGTTTGCATGTTTTTAAAAGGCTTTCGCTTGATATTTAATAATTTAATAAATCGAGAATAACTTAACTTAGTCAATTTAATATGAATATCCATAAAACTTTCCATAAATACTAAGTTAAGGCGAATAAGGTACGTATGAAGGTGTAGGTCGCAGGCAGTCAAAAGTAAGTATGCGGTGACATGGCATGCTTGGTGACGTGTCTAGTGATGTGGCGGTGCCCGATTTGCCTCGGAGTTTAGGGCCGTCACAGAGAGATAATTGGTTAAATCTTTAAGGCAACAATTTATAAAGAAAGATTTATCTAGAGAGTGGTCGTTTTTATTTGCATTTTTGTAATCTTCAATCATATACGTCTTGAATTCATCCCATAACTCACATACCCTAATTGGTTCGCGAAAAACTAAAATAGTAGCGAATAGTCTTTTTAAAGAACGTGACATATGTAAATTTGCAGCTTCTCGCAAGCATTGAGTTACACTTTCATCATCTTCTAGTAAACCTTTTTTTTCAGCAGATTTCTTAAATGTTTCATATGTAAATCCATCAACTGTACCAAATCTTCAAAAGATATAGGTCCCCTAACATGATTGAGTAATAATCTTAAATAGTAGCGTTCACTATCTAATGGTGAAATAGTGTACATTATACCAACTACCTTACGAATATTTTGTCTTCTAGTCCATTCTTTAAGTCTTTGACTCTACTAATATCTTTGTGGAAATTCGTAATATAAGTATTGCCTTGCATCTGAGTCAATAACATTTTTCATAAAATACTCTATCAACATAGTTTTTGATCTATCACTATCATTTAATGTGTCTTCTATAGACTCATCTATATTAAATTGGACTTGTTGATGATTAGGTAAGTGTATTTGTAGTCCAACTACCGAAGGTGAAATTCCATTCAGTTGAAATTCGGATATTCTCCACAAAGCTTCTTGAGCACAGATCCACCTAGCATTAACAAACTGAGGTATCTCGTCATCTCGACTTGTATGCGTAGATACTCCAAAAGCAACGCGATCTGGACCTTTATAGACATATTTGTACAAATATTTGACGGATTTTATGCTGGAACAAATTTCTACATTTATATGACAATTATATTTTAAAAGTAAGTAAGAGTTATATGGAACTACCCAACGATTGTCTAAAGTTCTATTACCTATTGTGACTTGTTTTCCATCGTCACGTCGTCTATATATAGAGTATGAATCATTACCTTGCGACGTAGATGTAGCAAAAACTTTCGATATGATTTTGTACATTTATTTTTTTTCATACATATTGCGTTTGTGTTTAACGCTCCATATGGGTTATGCATCGTATGTTTTGTTACTATAGAATATAACTTAGACTCGGTTACGGGACATGGAATTTCTGCTCTAACTAAAGAGTCATAATTATCAGGACAATTTAACTTATCACCTTCTTCTAAAATTAGCAACACATGTGAATGTGGCAATCCCCTTTTTTGAAATTCAATAACATGTACATGAGCTATTACTTTACCTAACACGCCTCTAACAAATAAGTCATGTTTCAATTCTTCTAGTTTTGATCGAAAAACTCTAGTTGTTACGTCGAGTCTATCTTGAGCCTTTTGTCCAGGTATTAGTTCTTGGGTAATTTCCAACCAATTAGTGTTGCAAGTGATGGTAATAGAAGGTCGGGTTTTCCATACCTCCTAACAATTGCCATTGCATCTTTGTAATGCGGTTATACATATCTCTTGATCGCCAGATATGATGAGGGAAGAATTATTCTTCTACCAATATTACCTGCAAAATAAAAAAGTCAAAATATTATAAGTTATAGTAAGATAATAAACTTATTTGTAATGAATACATAATATATAAAAATCACATTCATATCAACCTCGCAGCTTGTTTCTCCCGAATTCATTGCATCTTGTAAACCTTGATATAGTTCAGAACGAATGATATGTTGGTTTGTCTTCAGATATCGTAACCGCATTGTTTCTATTTTCACATACATGTCTACCACATATTGTTGTAAAAGACGTCCACTGTAATGAAGTAGTGACATGCGTAATGGGCGAAACTAATATGAAAAAAGTTAGTTTTTGTTGAAACAAATTAAATTTTTTAGTAATAATAGTAATAAATATAATTATAAAAAATTAAAATATTACGATATAGTAAAATGTAATAATAGTACCTGAAGAACATAGGAGTTGTATTGTCTGCAACTGATTCTTCTGTGATTTGAGTTACACAATTCCAAATACCAACCGTGTTGCCCCAAAGGCAATAAAAGAGGATATTGGAAAGGATCGTAG
This sequence comes from Stephania yunnanensis, assembly GCA_039657365.1. Lineage (NCBI taxonomy): Eukaryota > Viridiplantae > Streptophyta > Magnoliopsida > Ranunculales > Menispermaceae > Stephania > Stephania yunnanensis. Next base: position 46,589,743 of record CM077592.1, read on the forward strand.
TATGCGGCCGTGTCAGCAATGTTACGAAGGCTACCACTTTTAATTTTTATTATGATATCTCTTTCTCTTAAATTTTCTAAAGAACCATTTCCAATTAGTATTGCCGCAACTTGTGGTGTCGAAGGTAAAGCATGAATATGTCGATTAACCTTTACTTCTTGTATCAGTAGTCTACAGTTCATCACATCCTCACGTCTACCTAATCGACGGAATACTTGAACATAAGGATTGTGTGCATCAAATATTAATTTTAATTTATGTAATAGACTTGGTTGTGTTATGTTTTGCTCTTGATGTCGGTGCTCAATTTCATTTTGAGTATCATATATATACATTTGTAAGAATCTTGGTCTTGATTCATTTATTAGTAATGAACTTCCTATTCTATGGTAAATAGATCATTGCGCACGATAAGTAAAACTCCTTGTCCGGCACTTGCTAAGTTTTCGTCTATATTAACTCCTATAGAGGTGAAGCAAAAAACATGATTATAAGAACATATGTTTTCTCTAAAATGTTTACCTTCATCAGCTTTGATCTAGGAATATGTCTATTAATTCTTGTGGATTTTCTAGTGTTGGTAAATTTATTTTTCCATTGGAGCAACACAAATCTAAGGTCTCATGAACAAATAATATGGCTCCACATTATGAACAAAGTATGGGTTCTTCAAGTATTATAGTTTGAAAGTTGTCATGTGCGGGGAAATTTCTACTACTATTATGCCTATTAGGAAATGGTCTAGCGTTAGAAGAACTTGAACATGGTACTTGATAATTATTAATCAACGTTAAATTTTGATTGCTTTGCATAGTAGTAATGGAACCTACATGAAATTAAAATTTGTATACAATTAATAATATTAATAGAAAGAGCGTAATTTAAAATATAGTAAATGACGGTAACATCTAATTACCATCTCTTTGGTTGCAAAGTAGCATTGCTTGTTGACGAATACAAGTTAATTTTAGGGTTCTTGAATGGTTGACAATGTTGCTGGTAGAGGTACCTGTAAAGAAGAAAATTTAAGTTAAATGAGGAAAATATAATAATTAAATATTTCTCGAAAAAAAACTTTAATTTCATTGGTACCTTCGATTTCAGAAGACCTTGACCTAGCATGTTCACGAATGTGCGTCAACCTTGAAACGGTTGTATTATGTTTTGCAAAATTACTTGTAGATGTACCTATGAAAGACATAATAATTAACATGGTGTATTATATTAGTAAGAACATATAACTTAAGTAATGAATAAATTATATTAAAAATATAATTGTATGTACCTTCCATGAAATTGTAGTGTTGTAAATATCTTTGATGTCTAACATTCCTTTGTTCAATAGTCTTAGGAGTCTCTTGATTTCGTCGAGCCGCGAGTAGGTCCTCCCTAACTGAGTTAGACATATTTTGACGTGGTTGCCTTTGAGATAAACGACGACGATTCCGTTGTTCATTCATGGTAGCAGCTATATTATTGAATTGTTGATCCATATAATGTAATGGTCTACAATTGATGGAGGAATTTTTTAGATCATAAAAGTATGTATATCTAACAAAATACTTCTACTTTTATTACAAAACACTCAAATCCGGTTCAAAGCAATTTTGAGCAATAAATCAATAATTAATGGAAACCACCAATGTAAAATTGATTTTTTGTAAATTATCACATGACTTAAAAAATTTAAAAACTTGGATGGAATGTTTAAGAAAATTAATAAAAATCCAAGTCATAAATCAATGAAGGTTAAAAGTTTTTAATCAATTTATTTGGATTGCAATATTCACAATAAAGTCCATGTAAAAAACTTAAATTATGAACCAATTGGAGTTAAATAGAGTGGATCTAATTGGATTTGTGGATTCATGAACACCCCTAGATGTGATCAATAAATTTCATGTTCACGAAGTTTTTGGTACAATTTTACATTACACGCAATGTTGTCTAGTCAGAAAGGAGATGTGAAGGAAATAAAAATTAAAATAGTTTAATAATTGTAGAAAATTTTTAGTCATAAAAAAAATTAATTGTTTAAGATTTGAATTAAAATTAGTGGTTTTGTAATTCACGAAAAGGAAAAAAATATAGAATTATAGATTACTTATTTTTTGACATTAACATCCAAAACAATATAGAAGACTCACAATATTATTAAAAAATAATGAGTTTCACAAAACAATGTAGAAGGTTCAAATTGACCAATGTTTTCACAAAAGTAAATGTAGTGACAATCACGTAACAAACAAATCGCAAGCCCTTCTGCACACTAATAATAGCTAAAAAAAGAGTATTCCCTTATTAATCCATTGTTAACAAAAAATGTAATGGAAAAGTGAAAGTCCAGCAAACCCACTGATATATGTAGTGTGCATTTAACCAAAAATTATTAATGGACAAAAGTAAAAGTTCAGGAAACCCATTTTGTTGTTTGGATTTGGCCTGTTTTAGCATATCAAAGTAGACTAAATTAATTAGTTACCCACTTATATATGTAGTTTGCTCATGTGATTCCACCTCTTACAGATGAGTATTCCCTTATTAATTAAATAAGTTTGCAAGACCGAACCTAAAAACTTGTAGAATTTATTTGTTGATAAGATATGCGATTTAACACTTCTAATTGCTCTTCATTATAATTTTCCATCATTAAAATTATGCGCGCCAAAAATAATAAACATGAAACGTGTGATTAAAATTAGTTATTAATATGAAGATTTTGGAAGATTGGATAAATATAATATGCACTTGCATGTGATAGAGCACTCTATATATGTCAAATTTACAACCAAAACTCATTAATTGCAGTCGTTAAGCACTGTAATTATGCAACCAACACTCAACTTAAAAAGCAAGTTTTATGTACAAATGTTTATACAATTTAATCACATGGAGAGCATATGTTGGCCTTATTATTCCACTAAAGCCCATGTGGTTTAAGCAGCTTTTGCCTCATATCGTGCCGTGAGATCTGGGTTTATTAGATCTAATAGCATCTCCTGTGAAGGGCATTTATGTCTTAAGATTGAAATAGAAATAATCCAATTGATAAGATTAAGAAAAAGATTAAGCAAATAGGTAAATTTCATTACCACTAAAAAATTTGTGAATCATGATTTTATTATGATATATATAAGCTCAAATATATACTCATATTATTGAACCCTCTTAAAATATGTTGTGCATTAAATGACTCTTGCATTTATAACACATCGATTAATATATAAGATATATCAACTATAGGTTTAGCTGGTTGTAAAAGAATCGATTTTTTACAATGATTTTTTTGTTAATTAAGGAATGGTAAAAAAAAAAAAATTCAGGACAAGTTTGCCCTTTGGCAAACAAGAAAAACTATTGTTTGGTATTCTTTCTATTTATTTAAAAAGAAATATATAATATAACTAATTAAGAAAAAAATAAATTGTACTAATGACCTTCGCTTTACTTGCAAACAATTATTGAAACATTTGGCCAAAAATATTTCACTCTGTCTCTTCAATACAAGTCGAAAATTAAATATGAAATTGGAAAATGGAACAGACTCGACCTAAATCTCTTCCTTTTTCATCGAAGCCAAGTTTTTAAGATTTGGGAATAGGAAGCGCAATAGTTTTTAGAGGGAAATTGAAGGTACAACTTGAAAAATACTAGAATGACAAAGTCAACACGCTCAAAAGTCGTTTATATAATCTCGACTCAAGTATTATGTATAAGATCTTTGGATGCTTATATTTCGAAGTCCGTCTGAATGGCTTCCGCTTGATATTTAATAATTTAATAAATCGGGTGTAACTTAACTTAGTTAATTTAATGTGAATATCCATAAAATTTTCCATAAATACTAAGTTAAGGCAAATAAGGTACGTATGAAGGTGTAGGTCGCAGTAGCGATCAAAAGTAAGTATGCGGTGACGTGGCATGCTTGGTGACGTGTCACGTGACGTGGCGGTACCCGATTTGCCTCGAGTTTGGGGCCGTCACAGAGAAATAATTGGTTAAATCTTTAAGGCAACAATTTATAAAGAAAGATTCATCTAGAGAGTGGTCGTTTTTATTTGCATTTTTATAATCTTCAATCATATATGTCTGGAATTCATCCCATAACTCACGTACCCTAATTGGTTCGAAAAAAACTAAAATAGTAGCGAATAGTCTTCTTAAAGAACGTGGCATATGTACATTTGCAGCTTCTCGCAAGCATTGAGTTACACTATCATCATCTTCTTGTAAACCTCTTTTTTCAGCGGATTGTTTAAATGTTTCATATGTAAATCCATCAACCGTACGCAAATCTTCAAAAGATATAGGTCCCCTAACATGATTGAGTAATAATCTTAAATAGTAGCGTTCACTATCTAATGGTGAAATAGTGTACATTATACCAACTACCTTACGAATATTTTGTCTTCTAGTCCATTCTTTAAGTCTTTGATTCCACCAATATCTTTGTGAAAATTCGTAATATAAGTATTGTCTTGCATCTGAGTCAATAACATTTTTCATAAAATACTCTGTCAACATAGTTTTTGATCTATCACTATCATTTAGTGTGTCTTCTATAGACTCATCTATATTAAATTGGACTTGTTGATGATTAGGTAAGTGTATTTGTAGTCCAACTACCGAAGGTGAAATTCCATTCAATTGAAATTTGAATATTCTCCACAAAGCTTCTTGAGCACAGATTCACCTAGCATTAACAAACTGAGCTATCTCGTCATCTCGACTTGTATGCGTAGATACTCCAAAAGCAACGCGATCTGGACCTTTATAGACATATTTGTACAAATATTTGACGGATTTTATGCTTGAACAAATTTCTACATTTATATGACAGCTATATTTTAAAAGTAAATAAGAGTTATATGGAACTACCCAACGATTGTCTAAAGTTCTATTACCTATTGTGACTTGTTTTCCATAGTCACGCCGCCTATGTATAGGGTATGAATCATTACCTTGCGACGTAGATGTAGCAAAAACTTTCGGATATGATTTTATACATTTATTATTTTTCATACATATTGCGCTTGTGTTTAACTGTCCACATGGGTTATGCATCATATGTTTTGTTACTATAGAATACAACCTAGACTCGGTTACAGGACATGGAATTTCCGCTCTAACTAAAGAGTCATAATTATCGGGACAATTTAACTTATCACCTTCTTCTAAAATTAGCAACACATGTGAATGTGGCAATCCCCTCTTTTGAAATTCAATAACATGTACATGAGCTATTACTTTACCTAACACACCTCTAACAAATAAGTCATGTTTCAATTCTTCTAGTTTTGATCGAAAAACTCTAGTTGTTACGTCAGGTCTATCTTGAGCCTTTTGTCCAGGTAATAGTTCTTGGGTAATTTCCAACCAATTAGTGTTGCAAGTGATGGTAATAAAAGGTCGGGTTTTTCATACCTCCTAATGATTGTCATTGCATCTTGGTAGCGGTTATACATATCTCTTGATCGCCAGATATATGATGAGGAAGAATTATTCTTCTACCAATATTACCTCGCAAAATAATAAAGTCAAAATATTATAAGTTATAGTAAGATAATAAACTTATTTGTAATGAATACATAATATATAAAAATCACATTCATATCAACCTGCAGTTGTTTCTCCTGAATTCGTTGCATCTTGTAAACCTTGCAATAGTTCAGAACGAATGATATGTTGGTTTGTCTTCAGATATCGTAACCGCATTGTTTCTATTTTCACATACATGTCTACAACATATTGTTTTAAAAGACATCCACTGTAATGAAGTAGTGACATGCGTAATGGACGAAACTAATATGAAAAAAGTTAGTTTTTGTTGAAACAAATTAAATTTTTTAGTAATAATAGTAATAAATATAATTATAAAAAATTAAAATATTATGATATAGTAAAATGTAATAATAGTACCCGGTACCCGAAGAACATAGGAGTAGTATTGTATGAGACTGATTCTTCTGTGATTTGAGTTACACAATTCCAAATACCAACCGTGTTGCCCCAAAGGCAATAAAAGAGGATATTGGAAGGGATCGTAGTATGCGGCCGTGTCAGCAATGTTACGAAGGCTACCACTTTTAGTTTCTATTACGATATCTCTTTCTCTTAAATCTTCTAAAGAATCATTTCCAATTAGTATTGCCGCAACTTGTGGTGTTGAAGGTAAAATATGAATATGTCGATTAACCCTTACTTCTTGTATCAGTAGTCTACAGTTCATCACATCCTCACATCTACCTGATCGACGGAATACTTGAACATAAGGATTGTGTGCATCTAATATTAATTTTAATTTATGTAATAGACTTGGTCGTGTTATGTTTTGCTCTTGATGCCTGTGCTCAATTTCATTTTGAGTATCATATATATACATTTGTAAGAATCTTGGTCTTGATTCATTTATTAGTAATAAACTTCCTATTCTATGGTAAATAGATCATTGCACACGATAAGTAAAACTCCTTGTCTGGCACTTGCTAAGTTTTCGTCTATATTAACTCCTATGGAGGTGAAACAAAAAACGTGATTCTAAGAACGTATGTTTTCTCTAAAATGTTTACCTTCATCGGTTTGATCTAGGAATATGTCTATTAATTCTTGTGGATTTTCGAGTGTTGGTAAATTTATTTTTCCATTGGAGCAACACAAATCTAAGGTCTCATGAACAAATAATCTAGCTCCACAATATGAACAAATTCTGGGTTCTTCAAGTATTATAGTTTGGAAGTTGTCATGTGCGGGGAAATTCTTACCACTATTATGCCTATTAGGAAATGGTCTAGCGTTAGAAGAACTTGAACATGGTACTCGACAATTATTAATCAACGTTAAATTTTGATTGCTTTACGTAGTAGTAATGGAACCAACATGAAATTAAAATTTGTATACAATTAATAATATTAATAGAAAGAGCGTAATTTAAAATATAATAAATGACAGTAACATCTAATTACCATCTCTTTGGTTGCAAAGTAACATTTTTTTGTTAACGAATACATGTTAATCTAAAGGTTTTTGAATGGTTGACAATGTTGCTGGTAGAGGTACCTGGTAAGAAGAAAATTTAAGTTAAATGAGGAAAATATAATAATTAAAATTTTTTGGAAAAAACTTTAATTTCATTGGTACCTTCGATTTCGTAAGACCTTGAGCTAGCATGTTCACGAATGTGCGTCAACCTTGAAACGGTTGTATTATGTTTTGCAAAATTACTTGTAGATGTACCTATGAAAGACATAATAATTAACATGGTGTATTATATTAGTAAGAACATATAACTTAAGTAATGAATAAATTATATTAAAAATATAATTGTATGTACCTTCCATGGAATTGTAGCGTTGTAAATATCTTTGATGTCGAACATTCCTTTGTTCAATAGTCTCAGGAGTCTCTTGATTTCGTCGAGCTGCGAGTAGGTCCTCCCTAACTGAGTTAGACATATTTTGACGTCGTTGCCTTTGAGATCAACGACGATGATTCCGTTGTTCATTCATGGTAGCAGCTATATTATTGAATCGTTGATCCATATAATGTAATGGTCTACAATTGATGGAGGAATTTTTTAGATCATAAAAGTATGTATATCTAACAAAATACTTCTACTTTTATTACAAAACACCCAAATCCGGTTCAAAGCAATTTTGAGCAATAAATCAATAATTACCGAAAACCACCAATGTAAAATTGATTTTTTGTAAATTATCACATGACTTAAAAAATTTAAAAATTTGGATGGAATGTTTAAGAAAATTAATAAAAATCTAAGTCATAAATCAATGAAGGTTAAAAGTTTTTAATCAATTTATTTGGATTGCAATATTCACAATAAAGTCCATGTAAAAAACTTAAATTATGAACCAATTGGAGTTAAATAGAGTGGATCTAATTGGATTTGTGGATTCATGAACACCCCTAGATGTGATCAATAAATTTCATGTTCACAAAGTTTTTAATACAATTTTACATTACACGCAATGTTGTCAAGCTGTAAAGGAGATGTGAAGGAAATAAAAATTAAAATAGTTTAATAATTGTAGAGAATTTTTAGTCATAAACAAAATTAATTGTTTAAGATTTGAATTAAAATTAGTGGTTTTGTAATTCACGAAAAGGAAAAAAAATATAGAATTATAGATTACTTATTTTTTGACATTAAAACATCCAAAACAATATAGACGACTCACAATATTATTAAAAAATAACGAGTTTCACAAAACAATGTAGAATGTTCAAATTGACCAATGTTTTCACAAAAGTAAATGTAGTGACAATCACATAACAAACAAATCGCAAGCCCTTCTGCACACTAATAATAGCTAAAAAAAGAGTATTCCCTTATTAATCCATTGTTAACAAAAAAATGTAATGGAAAAGTAAAAGTCCAGCAAACCCACTGATATATGTAGTGTGCGTTTAACCAAAAATTATTAATGGACCAAAGTAAAAGTTCAGGAAACCCATTTTGTTGTTTGGATTTGGCTTGTTTTAGCATATCAAAGTGGACTAAATTAATTAGTTACCCACTTATATATGTAGTTTGCTCATGTGATTCCACCTCTTACAGATGAGTATTCCCTTATTAATTAAATAAGTTTGCAAGACCGAACCTAAAAACTTGTAGAATTTATTTGTTGATAAGATATGAGATTTAACACTTCTAATTGCTCCTCATTATAATTTTCCATCATTAAAATTATGCGCGCCAAAAATAATAAACATGAAACGTGTGATTAAAGTTAGTTATTAATATGAAGATTTTGGAAGGTTGGATAAATATAATATGCACTTGCATGTGATAGAGCACTCTATATATGTCAAATTTACAACCAAAACTCATTAATTGTAGTCGTTAAGCACTGTAATTATGCAACCAAACACTCAACTTAAAATGCATGTTTTATGTACAAATGTTTATACAATTTAATCACATGGAGAGCATATGTTGGCCTTATTATTCCACTAAAGCCCATGTGGTTTAAGCAGCTTTTGCCTCACACCGTGCCGTGAGATCTGGGTTTATTAGATCTAATAGCATCTCCTGTGAAGGGCATTTATGTCTTAAGATTGAAATAGAAATAACCCAATTGATAAGATTAAGAAAAAGATAAGTATTTCTCACTATTAGAGTTAATTCACTCCTCATAAACAGTGAAAAAAAATATTAAAAAAATTATCTATGGTTGTTCTAAGTATGTTCACGTCCAATGAAAGAAAGAAGAAAGAAAAATCGAAAATTGAGTTTATGATATATACTTTGCTGCAAAAATAAATAAAATGAATGGTTATCTTAATGGAGGAAAAAAACGTGAATATAGTGGAGAGAGAGAATTGTGGATGGGAGATAGAGAAACGTGGAGGGGAAAGAGAGAGTAAAAAGGTAGATGAGAGAAAAAAATCATCCAAATCTCACTTTGTTAGGAAAATGACTACTAATTTAAAAACTTTTGAAAACTAATTGATTTTTCACCATGATTTCAGGACAAGTTTACCCTTTGAAAAACAAGAAAAACTATTGTTTGGTATTCTTTCTATTTATTTAAAAACAAATATATAATATAACTAATTAAGAAAAAAGTAAATTGTACTGATGACCTTCACTTTACATGCCAACAATTATTGAAACATTTGGCCAAAAATATTTCACAATGTCAATTCAATCCAAGTCAAAAAATATTGTCTCAACTGACGTATTACGTATCAAATTTTTAAGCTGTTACATTTCGAAGTCTTATATATGAGATTTTTAAGTGCTTATATTTTGAAGTTTGCGTGGAGGCTTCAGTCGATGTGACTTCACATGTGACTTTACATCTTTAGGAACCACTTTTCACCTTTTAAAATATTGAAAAACAACTGTCTAGAATTTTGAGCTGAGAAAGAAAAGAAGTGTTTGAGATTTGAAAACTGTGTGAAGATGGAAAGCGAAGAACTGATGAATTTCTTGTTAGGGTTTTGTTGATGATTCTTAACGACATTGCGTAGATCGATCTGATGAAGGACGAGTCTACGTTGCAAATCGTTGGTTTCTTCTCTCTTCATCTTCCTCAATCGATCAATCGATCTTAAACCAGGTACGAATCAAGCCCTAAAATCTGATACGCCAAATGCTGTACATCTCGATTGTTTGTCGTTTGGTTTTCCTCGGATTACGCGTCAATGTGCCATACGAGATGATCGGATGATGTGCCTTTTAGATCCCGCATAACAGATTAGGCTATCTAAAAATGGTTACTGATTTTAATGTGTAGTATCTTAGCATAAAAAAGATTGGCTCCTTGTATTTAATATCTAATGAGACGGATTTAAGGTCTAGGAAGGTCTCAACTTCCATTCATATTGGAGTCACTTATCAAAAAAAGTAGTAAATTCATGGGGCAAACTCTCACTATTTTAGACTCTTGTAGTTTATCAAAAAAAGTAACATTCATGGGGTATAACTTTTTACTATTTTAGTCTTCTAATTTACTATTTTTGGGTTATACCAAAACTGACTTGGGACGCATTGATTGGAATGAATTTAAATGATTTGGACTGCACAACATCAAATTGCTCTGAATCGAGTGCAATGGAAGAGTTTGATAAATGTAGTCGACCCGAATAATTTGGATTGAGACTTTCTTTTGTTGTTTGCTCATCCAAAAATGTCATAGCGACATTTTTTTAGGAAAATGTTGCAGTGCCCTGGTAGGACATGCAAGTGCAACACATACTCGTCCAACCGCCCTTGATTCTCGAGGTGCGCACGCATATCAAGATGTATAGAGGGCGGACAATAAATGCGTGTCCTACTTAGGGCACCCTAGCATTCTCCTCCTTTTTAATGATTTCATGTGTAGGCATGTAAGTAGGCTAGCAAAATATTTTAGATTACAAAGTATTGAGAACGTGACAATATTCATAGTTTTGGAATCAGTCAACAAGAAAAGAAATATATATTACACCAAGCCATGAGCCAAACGTAAAAGAGCCTGAAAATTAACCTTCATGTTTTTAGAAGTTTGTGAGCTTCTTCATGGTAATTGCGTCAAATGGTTCAGGCAGAAAAGCTTGAATGTGAGTAGAGAGTTCATGAGCTATGACAAGCATTGTAGGTCGAGACTCGGGGTCTGTACATGTGCAAGCCATGGCTAGCTTGACTACAAACACTACCTCTTCAGCCAATTGATCCGTGGGAGCTTGTAGCCTTTGGTCCAAAATATCCTTCAATTTTTGATCCTGGTATTCCGACGAGGATATTGATGAGACAAGCTCTCCAGGATGCCTTCCCATAATCACTTCTAGTACTACAACTCCAAAGCTGTAAACATCGCATTTCTCAATCACCTTCATCGCATAAGCTAGTTACGCATACGCTTAGAGCAAAGCATCCTGGATAAGTGGCAAATCAGATTATGTAATAGTAATGCAACCAAAGAGATAACTCAAACATTGTTTTTATTGAAATATCATTTTTCATGGTTTAGCTACCAAGAACCATTGAAATAAGTATGATATGAAGGTCAAACGTACCAGGTGCCTTGTAGCCATAAGACCAGTAGCAACAATCCCATTTGATGAATCCGAGTTTAGTAAGCTTGCTTTCCCAAAGCCGGAAAGCCGTGCTGTGTTCCTTTCATCCAGCATAACATTATCGATCGAAATATCCTGGTGGACTATGGAAGGTGAACAATCGTGGTGCAAGTATGCAATAGCATTTGCCACACCTTGGATGATTTTAATCCTAGTGGCCCAGTCCAGCAGCCTTCCTTCTGCATCCTTATGAAGAACCTTTCCGAGGCTTCCCCTTTCTACGAAGTCATACACCAAGTAGATGCATCCTTTCTTGGAATAGAATCCGTAGAGTTTGACTATATTTTTATGTCGCACATCTCGTTAGAATCTGAATCTCATTCAAGAAGCTTCGATGGCTTATTTCAAGAATATCACTTAAATTTGACACATTGAGTTGTTTCACAGCCACCACCTGACCCGTCTGTAGCATTGCTTTGTAAATTATCCCAAATTCTCCTTTTCCAATACAATACATCTCATTGAAGTTGTCGGTCCCCTTGACAATGTCGTTGAATGTGAATTTCCCTTCTCTTTCCCAGGCTAATGATTCAAATGACTTGCTTCTCTTGGTACTGACAAATTCTTCTCTAGAGCCTTTTGTTGTTCTTAAGAAGATCACAATTCCAACGACGAAAATAATAATGACTATAAGGCCTGCAATTGGAACAACAATTGGAATGACAAGGTTTTTATGACGCTTGGTATTCTTGGGATGCTCAGTAGAGCGTTCGCCAGGGTTAATGGGATTACATGAGGGTAAACCTTCTGCATCTCCACATAAGCCAGGGTTGCCTAGAAAGGGTCTGGATCCTGATTTTCTAAAGGCTGGACCAGCAGGAATTGGACCTGTCAAGTTGTTATATGAGAAGTCCACTGACATCAGACTAAGCATTTGAGAAAGGGTCGGCGGTATCTGGCCTGAAAGTGCATTGTGAGAGAGATCAAGGGCATCTAATAAAGTCAAATTGCCAAGGTCTCGAGGAATGGTTCCAGATAGTGCATTATGGCTAATATCTAAATATATCTCATGAGACTTATCAAATTACCGAGTTTGGATGGTATTTCCCCGGACAAAATGTTGTTGCTCAAGTTTAACACTTTGCAAGTCTAGCACTATCTCCAACTTCTTTGGGAATGTTTCTGTGAGCAAATTATTAGACAAATCAAGAAGTTCGAGATCTCGTTAATTTGCCAAGTCCGAAGGTATATCCCCGTCTAAGCGATTACCACTCAAATTGAGCCTGGACATTGAGGTCAAGTAATCGAGTTCTCACTGGAATGCTTCCTGTTAGTTTATTTGAAGACAAAGTGAGAAATTTTAAATTTTTCAGCCTCCTAATCTGAGCCGGTAGCCCACCAGAAATTCTGTTACCATCCATGTGAAAGTTAGTAAGCTCTTTGTAGTCCCACCAATTCTGTGAGAGCTCCCCTGAAAACTGATTCCTACCAAGATTAATGTAATCCAGATTAGGATGTACTCCTAATGCGCTTGATATATCTCCGCTGAGTTTGTTCCCTTGAACTCCAACTATGGTTAGTCTTGAGCAATTCTTTAAGCATTCTGTAATGATCCAAAGTGAAATTGTTTCCATCTCGTTGTAAAATATTCCAAGAAGAAATTGTTGCACAACCCAGGTGGCAGCCCGCCGGAAAAGTTATTATTTGAGAAACTAACGGAGATCAAGGACATGTTTCTGCCAAAGTTTTTTGGAATCATACTGGAAAAATTGTTGTTGTACAAGATGAATGTCTGGAGGCTTTCAAGTTGGGAAAGTGTATGAGGCAACTCACCACTAAGTTCATTGCCGCCTATGTCTAATGTTTGGAGAGCTGTGAGGTTTCCTATCTCTGGCGGAATAGAACCAGTAAGGATGTTGTCAAAAAGATTTAACATCGTCAATTGGGTAAGATTCCATATTGTGTGAGGTATTTGACCGGTAAGCTCGTTCCTTGAGAGGTCTAGCAACTTTAGATTTTCGAGGTTTCCAATCTGTTGTGGTACCTGACCAGATATCCTGTTTTCATTGAGAAATAGGAAAATAAGCTTTCCCAACATGCCAATCTCTTGTGGAATTGTTCCAATGAGGGAATTGCTCTGGAGCTGCAAAGAGATCAGTTGTGTCCAATTTCCAACCAAATATGATGAGACCCTGCCTGAGAGAAAGTTCTCATGGATGTCCAATTCTGATATTTTGTTTAGATTGGATAATGATAGGGGGAGGACCCCTGCGAGGGAATTTAACGACAGGTCCATGAAGGTGAGGTTAGTACAACGACCAAGCTCGGAAGGAATGATAGAAGTCAACCCAGCAGCATGGAGATCTAGTCTCTCAAGCATCACAAGTTGGCCTACTGAAGCAGGAATTCGCCCAGTTAATGAATTATTAATTTATTATGCAGTTCGAGAATTTGAAGATTGGAGAGCAAACCGATGTCATCCGGTATCTTCCTTGTAAACTCATTCGCTCCTATACGTAGGTGTTTTAAAGAGGCAAGCTTGGACAAGTTTGCAGGCAACAGTCCTCTAAAGGCATTGCTAGTAAGATTAAGGTACTCAAGCCTCACTAGATTAGTCATCACATCAGGGAATAGATCATCGAACCCATTGGAGGACATGTCAAGATAAGTAAGGTTCTTACATTTGAAAATAAAAGGTGGAAACTTTCCACTGAAATTATTGTAGGACAAACTGAGATGTGTAATATATGGCATGCTTGAAAACCTCGACGAATCAAAAGATGTCAATAAATTACTTCCAAGGTCCATGAACCATACCTTCTGGAGACTGCTGATTTGATAAGGAACTGGGCCTTCAAGACTGTTAGCATAGAGATTGAGAAACCCAATCTCTGATAACTTCCCTATCTCAGGAGGTATGCCATCATAGAAGTTATTGCCACTCAAATCCAGGAAAATGAGTTTGGAGAGACTGGCAATTGCAGACGGTATCTTACCGTTGAGGTTATTATGATCGAGAACAAAGTGGGTGAGGTTTGGAAAGGCCGTGAAGTCGAATTGGTCAAGCGTGCCGGAGAGATTCATATCAGTGAGGGTAATCTCAGTGACACTACCTCCGTTGTCGCAGGTGATGCCATTCCATTCACATAGGCTAGATATTTTGGTGAGTGCCCATGAATTGAGTAATGAAGAGTGAAAAACTAAACTGGTTTTCCACCTGATCAATGCTTGTGCTTCTGTTGTTGGCGTTGGAGATGTCTTCAACGGAACAAGAAATAAACACAGAATAAGCAGAAGAATATAGCAATGATGATGAAGAGAGAATGGTTCACGAATTGGAGAACTCATGACTGCTGTTCTTGGTGATCTTGTCATGTTATTATTTGCAGCTCTTATAATGCATTGGATTTCAGTTGGAACATTGTCAAAACCAAGTTTAATAATGGTGGGGTATAAATTGTAATAGTTGTCCACTTGACCTAGGCTTGTGCTTTCATGGAAGACAATCCGATGCCGGCAATGGTCCTTTTCAGATGACATCACACTAATGGGGGACATTGCCATTTGGCTAAATTCTGAGAATGGTGGAAAGCTCTGTTGCAAATTCTGGATTTCAAATTAAAGTTTGGAGTTTTTGGTAATTGTTTTTGCAATATGTTATTGCTTAAAATTAGTGCACTGAGGTTCATCCATTTACATGGGACAACATAATTGTGATTCTCATTGAGGTCTGGGAGTTAAATCTAGTCATGGTTTTTTTTATTTTCTTTGGACACTTTTCGATACTATTCGCAAAGAGTTATCAAGTGCGCTTATTAGAGTTAGAGCTTCAGAATAGAAGTGTGTCCATTTGATGGACACATTCAGGAATATTCCATTCTTCCCTTTCCTTTGTGTCCCTGTAGAGCTTGCATGCAAGTATTTAACAATATCACTGCATGGACAAAAAAAATGGCAAACAATAACAACCAAGTTTAGATCCCAAATTAGTTGGGGTTGGTAACATGGTTCAAAAGCTTCCACTCAGCTCGATTTAATGCAAGATAAAAAAAACACTTTACATTGTATTTAAAAGAAAAAAAGATTGAATAAGACCTGCAATACAAGACAGGATGGGCGGCGATGTTCTTAGGATATTTCATTTAGCTGAGAAACTAATTAAAAGCATTATATGATTTGATCTTACTCTTTTAAAGGCATAGTCATCTATTCATGGTTATACTATCTAATGGCTTGGGCAAGTTTGCTTTTGTTTGATCTGAGAACTCTTGTGCAACATAATGCATGGTGGGTCGTAACTCTGGATTGGATCGGGTGCATGCCAAGGCCATGTTAACGACGTAAGCCACCTCTTTTGCCATATGATCTGTTGGAGCTGGTAACCGCTTGTCTAGCCAATCGTTCAACAGAAAGTCCTGAATGTTGGAGGCAGATGAAGATAAAGAGACGATGAGCTCTCCTGGGTGTTTCCCAAACATAACTTCAAGTGCTACCACCCCAAAGCTGTAAACATCACTCTTCTCTGTAACCCTCATAGTGTAGGCAAGTTCTGCTTAGTAATTTACACATGTTAGGAAATATTAGGTATGCCAACTAATGTAGAACTGGACTTTAACATAAACATTAGATATAGATAAAATCCTACAGCACATCTTGCCTGTTTAAGCTGAAATGATGCTATGATTCTGATAAAAATTAATAATTAGCTGATTAGAGCATACATGTAGATAAATTAAGTATTTTTAGAAATTACAAGAGTCTGTAATTGGTGGGAAAAATTTTATGTTGATTGTTGAGTTTGATTATAAATATTTATTAAGAATAATTAGTACAAAGACTAGACTGAGACTTTTAGTAGTGTGTTGCACAGGCCATGATTTCAGAATGAGGTTTTTCTTGTTCAGGTCTTTGAAAGATTTACCTAATACTATTACACTAGACATACAGTTGATTCAGTTTATTCGACACTGAGTTGAAACCAGGTTATCTTACTGTATTTCAAGATATAAGTGTATCTGAAATTTTGATGAACCTAATTACAAAAATTTAAAACAAGTGTCTATGTTAGAAACTAATGAGGTCAGGTAATACCTTATTCTGCATGATGCAGATGCCATTCTTGTGAAAATAAAAACAAGCATTAAACATGAACAGAATGATTCAGAAACATGAAGATTACCTGGAGCCATGTATCCATATGATCCAGCTGCTGTTGTCCAGTTGGATGAGTCTGGTCTTAATAATCTTGCCGTTCCAAAGTCGGAGAGTCGAGCTTCGAATGCAGTGTCCAGCAAAATGTTGTTTATTGTCACATCTCTGTGCACGATTGGCGGCTTGGAGTCATGATGCAAGTAATCAAGTGCATGAGCCACATCTTGCATTATTTTAACCCTTGTCACCCAATCAAGCAGTTCTCCTTGTCCATACAACACCTTTCCTAAACTCCCCCTCTCAACATATTTATACACCAAATACATTAGCTCCTCCTTCACACAAAATCCGTAAAGTTTCACAATGTTGCGATGCCGAACCTCTATCAAAGTGCTAATCTCATTTTCAAAACTCTTCCAGTTTGTCGCCGCCATGTCACTTGTATATGATGTATTGATTTGTTTAACTGCAAGAACCTGACCTGATGCCAAAACTGCTTTAAAAACAGTACCTGATCCTCCTTTACCTATGCAGTACTTTTCATTGAAGTCTTCAGTTGCTTTTATGATATCGGAAAATGTGAATTTTCCGTCTTTCCCCCAAGTCACGGTCGTGAAGTTCATTTCTTCTTTGGCAAATGCATCCTCTCTATTCAGCATTCTGGATTTCCTTCTGCAAATTATGAATACAATGGCAAGGACTCCTAAACAAAAAACTCCACCTAGAATTAATGCAATTATGAGTACTTTCTTCTTGCTCTTCTTTGATTTACCATTGAGTGCTGTGTTATTACATAGTTGCAGACCTTCTTTATTTCCACACAAACCTGAATTCCCAATGAAGTCCTTGGCGGGCATTCGCTTAAAAACTCCTTCTGGAACAGGTCCGGACAATCTGTTGTACGAGAAATCAACCGATTGCAGGCTAGATATGTCAGATAATGCTTTCGGGATGCTTCCAGAGAGTTCGTTATGGGACAGATCAAGATTCTCTAGGGAAGTCAGCTTGCCCAGACTTGGCGGAATGTCTCCTGATAATGAATTATGGCTGAGATCCAAAGAACTCTGCAATGTGATTATGTTCCCAAGCTCCAAAGGTATGTTGCCTGATAAATTGTTGTTGCTCAAGTTCAGGTTTAGCAACTTATCACAATTTCCCATTCCAGGAGGTATGCTCCCTTGAAGTGCATTTGCAGACATGTCAAGAATTTGAAGGCCAGATAAATTGCCGATTCTTGAAGTTATGTTACCCGATAACTCATTGCCACTCAAACTCAGTTCGAATAAGAGATTTAGATTGGCTATTTCGGCAGGAATTTCTCCAGTAAGTTTGTTGGAAGAGAGGCGTAATCTCTGTAGTTGGCTCAACTTCCCCAACGCTGCAGGAATCCTCCCGGAAATTCTATTCCCATCAGCAATCAGTGATGTAAGTGATGCGCATTCTCCCCATTGTGGTGAAAGCTCACCTGTAAACCGATTACGGCTGAGCTCAATATAGTCAAGATTCGGGTGCACTCCAAACGCCTGCGATATGTTTCCGCTGAACTGGTTGTCTTGAAGTCGAACTCTCAAGAGTTTAGTGCAATTTCGCAAGCAGTCTGGTAAAGGTCCACTGAAATGATTTTCATTTGCCGTGAAATATTCGAGTTTGAAGCCACTACATAATGCTGGTGGAATCTCGCCCGAAAAGCTGTTGTTAGAGAAGCTAACGTAAGATAGAAATGGACTGTTTCGTCCCAAGTCCTTTGGAATTGTACCAGACAGATTGTTGGTGTACAATGAGAGTCCCTCTAAGTTGACGAGGTTAGAAATGTCCGGCAACTCTCCTCGTAAATTGTTGGTGTTGAGGTCGAGAACTCGTAGTGATGTCAAGTTTGCTATCCCTGGTGGGATGGAACCAGTGAGCTTGTTGTAGAAGAGCCTTAAACTGGAAAGTTTTGTTAATTTCTGCACTGTCGCCGGTATGGATCCATTGAGTTGATTATTGGTGATATCTAAGTAGAAATGTTTTCCAAGTTTCCAACCTCTAGTGGGATGGATCCTGAAAGCTGATTACCAGAGAGAATTATAATAGTCGCCTTCTTCAAATTACCAATTTCGAGTGGAATAGTTCCGGTGAAGGAATTGTTTTGAAGATCCAATTGAATCAGTTCTGTCCAATTGCCGAAGAAATCGGGGAGGATTTCACCTGATAGGAAGTTACTTTTGGCCAACATCATTTCCAGCTTGGTTAGATTGGACAAGGATGGTGGCAGGCTGCCAGTGAGCGCATTCTCCGACAGCTTCAACTCGGTGAGCATAGCGCACTGACCGAGCTCTGACGGGATTCTCGAACTCAGGTTGTTTTCTTGGAGATCAAGAACTCGAAGCATCAATAGCCTGCCAAGGGAAGATGGAATCGGCCCATGAAATGAATTATTGTACAATTCAAGAGTGGCAAGATTCGGGATTAAGCTGATATCGCCCGGTATCAAACCAGTGAATCTGTTTCTGCCGAGGCGCAAATCTCTCAATCCTACAAGCTTTGACAGGTTCATTCTCAAAGACCCTTCAAAGAGATTATCAGTAAGATTGAGGTATTCAAGCTTTGGTAGATTGGTGACAAGTGAATTTGGCACTTCACCTGTGAATTGGTTCTGTGACAAATCAATGTAGGTGAGATTTTGACAGTTGAGAATGAAGGGCGGGAAGTCTGATTTGATTTTATTGAGAAATAGACTGAGGTGTGTAAGTTTAGGCATGGTAGATAACCTTGACCAGTTTGGAGATGTCAAGTAGTTTGATCCAAGGTCCATGTACCATAACTGCTGGAGACTACTCAGCTGGTATGGAATTGGACCCAATAGACTGTTGTTGTATAGGCGAAGAACTCGAATTTCCGATAAGTTCCCGATCTCGGGAGGTATCGGTTGAGTGAAATTGTTGCTGCCCAAGTCCAACAAAGTTAGCTTTGAGAGGTTGGCAATTGAAGAAGGTACTGATCCCACTAGATTGTTGAGATTGAGATTGAATTGTGTGAGGTTGGGGAAGGATGGGAAGTCGAATTGGTCGAGCATCCCATAAAGATTCATGCTGGGAAGATTGATTTCCGATACGCTTCCGCCGCTGTTGCACCGAATGCCGGTCCAGTTGCAGAGGTTTGAGATGTTGTTTATGGACCATGAATTGTTGAGAGTTGGAGATGGACTAGTCAGACTGTTCTTCCATTTGATCAGAGCTTCTGCTTCTGTCCTTGGTGATGATGATGATGCACAAATGCATAATAGAAGAACAAAAACAACAACAAAGTTAACTTTCTGTATTGATGTCATTTTTGCTCTTTATTTGGACAACTGATCATGTTTTTGCTTCAACATGGTTTTGATTCTTTAAATATTGTGCAGACATGGAAGGATATAAGGTCTTAGGAGACATGGACTTGGAAAAGTCAGAGCCAACATGAGTGACTGGAAATTTAAGATCATTATTTATTTTTTTTGTTTTTTTATGAATATGGGTATCCGGACGCAAATAAATGGTTTCACTAACTAATTTTATAGGGTGAAGTCTGGTTTCACTAAACTCATTGATCGGGAGAACCGTCAAGAAATGGTTTCATAGTAGACGTAAGAGAAACTCTCATATAGTACTTACGTCACTCCGCCGCTCAAGTCGGGTGGTAAATTTAAGATCGGTAGTTGTTTGAATCAACTCTTATCAGTAGAGTAAACACCTTCTAAACTTCATTATATTTCTGATTTTTTTTGTTTAAAGCTTGTATTTTTTGTATATTTCATTTTCAGAGAGTTTATTTGTTTTTTATGTGGTAATTGTAGATTAGATTTGTGTATTGTCACTAGTTAGGCAATTGGCCTGGAATACTTAGTGGGAAAGGCAAAAAAAATCGTATGTGAACGAAATTAAATGAAGTGTTGACTTAGAATTTGTTTTGTCGGATGTGTATTTTTCCATTTGGAATAATGATGTATTGTGGGGTCATGTTTCACGTTTTCTACTTTCTTTTAAGTGTTGAATGTTCAATGCTTTGTATGATTTCCCTTCCACTGCAGTCCAATGACTTTTATAAAGTTAGGATTTGGGAGTGTTCGAAGACTTCAAATCCTCCTTTTTTTTTTTTTTTCGAAAGATATTCGAGCCAAAGTTGCTAATATCAAATTGATGATAAACTGACGTGAGAATTGAAATTAAATTAAATTTTCATGTTTGATTTATAAAAATTAAAATTAAAATGAAAATATTTCAAATTCTCATATTTATTAAATTTTAATTAACTTATTTTTTCTTATATAAAAAAAATTACAATACATCTTAAATTTAGTAGTGGTTGTAATTTCTAAATATTTTAATTGCATGAAATTTAATTCTCATATATTTGAGTTCCCATTTAATAAATTTCAAGAAATTAAGTTCTCATGACTTTAAATTTCTACCTCAAATTTTTACAAACCAAACACTTCGTTTAGGGTTGTTAGTCACCCCCACCCAAAAACGAAAGAAAGAAAATGGAAGAATAAAATAGTAGTTTGATTTCGAACTCACATCTTCTTCAATTAGTGTATTAGAGAAAGAACTTACTACTCGACCAACGCACTGACACTTTAACCGTTAAAGAATCTCTAAGTGACTTTATTCGCATTGAAGCTTCAACTTTTGAAAATTTTAAATTGATTTTACAATCAGTTAATAACATGGCTATGATGTAATGGTTGGTTCTATGGCTGATGACATTTAAAACACTTGAGAAATTGTAGCACAATGCATAGCAAGCATTGAAGTTTAAGGAGAAGAGATCACTTGCCAAGTTGGAAAAGTCAAGAAATTAAAGTGTGAAAATATGAGCTACATAGTTCTTCGAATAAGGAATTTTGGAGCATGAGAGTTTGGAGTCGACTTCATGACCTTTTAAATTTTACTTTTTGACAAATAATGTCTCATCCATCTCATCGGAAATGCTTTGATGGGAGCACGAGAATTTTTAGTAGACCCACTTATAGAAAATGCACCAAATAGAAATAGACATTCTTCTATATTCTCTGAGTTGTTTAAGTGACTTACTTTGATATTTTACATGCCTACGAGATGGTAATAAGTTGGAACACATTACTCATAAAAACCTCAACCCATTTTCCTTTTTTTTTTTTTTTTTTTTTTTGGAAAATATTAGAACAACACACTAATGATAGTGTTGAACACCTCGGGAAACGTAAGCCCACATCCCGAGCCAAGCATGTGCTACTTGTGCGAGTGTGGTGAGTAAGTGTATTGTAATTTTTTTCTTTTTCACTTTTTAGGTTCTTTCATATCAGATGTCAAGTGCATTTACTAAACCATGTTCTGCACTATCGCCTCATAAAAGGCAACCCTCCCAACCCAATTGTATTTATATGTGAGATTCAAACATAGACATTAAGGAATCATATTCTTTATCACTCTGACCAACTAATTATTAGTGTGTGTGACTGCGAATTGATTTCAACACAAAACCAATGCATCTCTAGTGAAATGAGTAAGACATCACTTGATAAAGGGCAAGGTTGGTGGAAATCTCGTGTTGAGTCACTTCAATTACTCTGACGACCCCAATCCCCACAAACTGGGCTTCTCTCGGCCTAAGCTTACGTGGACCCTCGATCGACCTTTCGTCAAATCAACGCACGCCTAGTCAGCATTTTATTCGAATTATTCATCAATTTGTTGCTTAATTATTAAATTTGCTAATTAGTTTAACAAGTCTTACTATTTATTACACGACGAAAAGTAATCAAAAGCAACTAAAAAAAAAAAGCTGAGTTCGGGACAATAACTAGATGTGGAAATCCCGCATAGTATAGATCTCATGTATATATCAAGTGACGACAATGTAAATAAGTATTATATACATGTATCTCTAGTGTATCTCTTAAGACCCATATCTAAACGTGTATAAAAAATGTCAAGTATAGTATAATAATACAATCAAAATATCAACAATAGCAACAAAGGAAAAGCCGGCTCTGAGAGAAACTCAGAGGTAGTCACCGATCTTGGGCTCCTCACATTTGCTACTAGAGGAACCCGCAATTGTCACCAGTGACAAAACAATTCCAGTGAGTAAAGCCAAAGAGATTCAACAGTATTTCTAAATAATAAATGACAATAGTCTACAAATTATGCATGTATTTAAAGAAAGATGTAAATAAATGGTAAAGTGCATGATAAATAGACTAATCAAGTAAAGTAGCGAAATTCAAGTAGCAAGGAAGAAAAATAGATAGATGAATAGGTAATCATATCCAAATTGCGGGTCATCGGACTAAAACACAGCTTGAAGTCGACACATCGGGCCTAAGACCACTTCCAACTACCCCGACATGACTTTTTAGGCACTGTGGACTCCTCGACTCACTTCTAACAACCCCTTTTAAACTATCAAGGTAAGTCACAACGATATGTCGGATGCTTTATCTCTTACATAGTCCTTAGCGAGAAGCCACGGTGACTCCAGATGTTTAACTCGCGAGATAACACAACTGGTGGATTACCTAGACCCTATGCCACTTAATTAAAAGAATGGAATACAAGTATGACATGCTTTTCAAGAGATTAACAATAAGAAGTTGAAAAAAAATCATGTTGATGCTCTTACTGATTTACTTACCTTAAAATGCAATAATATCCAAGATAAATATTGTAACGGCCCATTTTAATAATGTTGTTAATTATCTTGAAATTGCATACATGGATGCCAGCTGAGATCCACGTGAACGTTGCGAGTAGTCTAGGACACACGTCGACCTAGGTACACTGGTTTAATTGTGCATGTTTGGGTGACTTAATTGCGGTGTAATTTATTCAATTATTGGTTAAATACATCGCATGTGCGTATATTGAATCACGAGAGTGTGCGAGGTTGTGTGACGAGTAGCAGCGCCTCGAAGTGCGTCTAACGCGGTATCGAGAGGCGAGATACGGTACACTAGAGAAAACTCAATAAATTTACATAAACCATGTCAAGGTTATCACTTTGGCGTAATGAATGTAACCATAGGTTATCAAATTGAGATAATTAATGTAACCATAGGTTAATTAAATAAACTTGAACAATACACCTCGAAATGCATGTCGAGTCACGGGGCACCGAGTACGGGTAGCCGAGGGTTAGTGTGACCACGAGTTAGTTTAAATTTGCTAAATAAAACTCCAGCCATATGGTTGGATAAGGCTTAATGTAATGTGACATAAATAAAATAAATGGAAGCATATAGTTTACATTAAATAAAAGAGGCAATGAGATGGACATCTAGATTAACATATTGAGTGGTACTAGATGATGAGTGTGATATTGGAGTCACCAGGAGGTATAAGATAACTTGCTTGTGAACCACGAGATATTCCTTGGGATACGTACGCACAATTGATTCCCACAAAACATATAAATAGAGGGCTTAGTGGAGTGTTTGATTACAACACTCAGAAATTCATGCAAAAACCAGAGAAAATCAAAGAAAAAAGAAGGATTTCTAGCTAGAACTTAACACTATAGAGACCAAACCAAGTGATCTAACCTAGGTAATCACCTTCTCCACTTTCTAAGCTTGCAAATGAACCCATTTTTGGGGTGTGTTTGGTAAAATTCGAGTTGATGGTTTAGCCTCTGGTTTGTTGGGTAAATGTGAAGCATTTCATATCATTAGATCATATATAAGAGAATTTATCATTAGTTTAGATAAATTTGATGAATTTGCTTGTTAATTATGGTGAATGCATGAATTTGAAAAATTTAGGTTAATTGAATGATCTGGAGTGTTCTAATTGATGTATTTAAGTCATTTTGATGAGGAGAGGGTAATAGAACAATTAGAATAGCTAATTGAGAGGGCTATGACAGAATTCTCAAATTGAGAATTCTGTCCCAAAAGTTGATTAATTCTGTCGCTAATTGGAACTATTAGCGCGCTAATTGGAACTATTAGCTCGCTAACTGTCTTGAGTGTGTTGTTATTCTTCGCAACGAAGAACAATAGCTCGCTAATTAAAATTTCTAGCGCTCTAATTCCATTTAGCGCGCTATGTACACCCCCTTAGCGCGCTAATGACAGATGAAAATGAGAAATTTAGGACTGTTTTAGAGATTTCCAACTTAATACATGTTTAAACACTTATAAACAACCTAAACTTATAAAAATTGGACTTCAGGGACTTAGTGGATTGTAGCTTGGTATTGGGGAGCTTGTCGGTATGATCCGAGAGTCCAAGGAGGTCGAGAAGCGGTATGAGGTTTGTCAAACCCAACTAAAAAACTTTAAGTATTTATTTTGCTTATATGTTGTTTATATTATTCCTTGTTGTTCATCATTTATTTCGGATATTTGGATGTGAGTTGAGGTTACTCCCCGGATTTCCTTGTTGTGTGTTCATAAGGCATTGGACTATAGCACGTGTGACTCGACCCTCAGTGAATGGCGACCTGGGCTTGCCTTGGTGCACGTGTCGGTGACTCAGTGGATTTGGCTAGCATCGCGAGGGATCAAGTGTTGGGTCAGTTGGACGCGACTACTGGTGGGAACTTGGTGACCCGAATTATAGTCTAGTCCATCTGGAGCAAGCACACACATTTGTTAGCTTGTCAATTGTTTATTCATGCGATGAGTCATTTACAGTTGCTGTTTTTGCATTCCACATGTTTACTTAACAACATTCCTTGTATTTCCTTTATTTTATTATATTAATACTCAGAGGAGTTCCTAGGGATTTTATTTACTGTACTCATCATCCGTCTTTTTGTGATGATTGGGTGCAGATCCTAGTACCAGTAGGGGCAAGAGGATCCTAGGCGACTACATCGGATTGCCCAGGCAAGAGAGACCTACTTGTACGTGTTTATTTTTTATATTTTTTATATTTTGGGTATTGGGAGACTTGAGATAACACATTACATGTATATATATATGTTGTGGTGATGTCGCTTATATATAGAGTACTTTCCAGGGTTTTCCACAGTAGGTTTTGCCTTTGAACAATGTTTATCATGCTAAATTATCTTATTTTAATGGTATTAAGTATGACTTCCGCTGAATATGTTAACCTTAAAATATAACCCATTAGTATGGTTAGATTTCAATAAATTGTCAACTAGGTAACAATTGAAACATTTAGATAGCCACAGTTGATATGAGACAAAGAATATAAGGATGATTTACTAGTTTATCTAATATTACACTTGTAGACACGAGTTACGAGACATAAAGAGGACGGACGAGTGTCAAACATGTGTAGTTGGGCAGCTGGCAATGAGTATACGAAGACACGTCACCCTAGGCGGCTTTTGGCCGCCACAAATGTGGCTCCCACATTCAAAACTACACTCCCAATACTCTGCACTAATGCTCTAGGCCCTTAGTACCTATTAGAGTCCATTTGGTATGTGTTAGAGCGTATTGAAGTTTGATTATCTCAGTTCATTGTAAAATAGTCCACTATTTGCATCAATGTCTTTTATATATAACTTAAACCAAATCTCAACATCAATTTGTTATAAGAAAATTTATGCTTAGTCCTCGGGGTCTCTAGTCACTTATTCTTACCATATACGAAAGCTTGATGCGAAGGAATAACCCGAGATGTCTTTTTTAACGTTTTAAATACTTTATTGACACTTAATCAAAATGCCCAACTTGGTGTTACAAGGTTGTAGACATTTTTCTTATTGTTTTTAGTGTTATTGAATCACTAAAGTCCATTGAAAATCATTTCAAGTTGGTTTAATGCATTGGTTTGCAAAACAATCCATTAAGGACCTTAAAACAATAATTTTCGAAAAACTTGGTTTTATGCAACTTGAAATGCGGCTAAAACACTCATTGAAATTTTCAAAATTATCGGTGGTGGTTCGTTGAAGTCTATTAACTTTAAACCAAGGTTGTTGAGTGATAAAATCTCATCAATAAGATCAAAAATCAAATTTGAGATTTTAAGTAAAACTTTAAGTCCTTATTTGTAATTAGCGGTCTCTTACTCCAAGCATGACTTGAAAACTGAGTTAAACACGTTGAAAAATCAAGAAACTCAGTGGACACCTTTACTATGATCTAAAAACATGTTCTGCAAACTTTGGTTCAATTCCGACATCATTTGATGCTCGGAACACCATATTCAATAATCAGCTCATTAAGTAAATTTCACCTATTTTAAACTCATTTGGAAAACCATTCAAACACTTCAGAATCACTTGAAACTTTTGGAGAACCTAATTTATAGTATTTCAAGCTATTTTGGAGATTTCAGTTATTTTTGGAGACCCCCGGAAGAGGTCCCGATATCCAAACACTTACAAAAGGGATATCTCGCTGGTTTAGCATTGATTTTCAGCCCATTTTTGATAAATAAATGGCTAAATTTTTAAGAAATACGATCTCAAGTTGTTGTTCTATGTATTAGCTTTCCAAAATAGTAAAGTACGCTTAAATCCGATTGCTCAAAATACCAAAATAACTCAAATTGAGAGAGTTTCAAACCAACAGTGTTAGAAAATTCATAACTCTCAAACCACACCTCCCAAATACATAATTTTTGTGAGAAGATTGTCCAAACATCCAAGAATAACGCATAAAAAATCAATCAATTCTGAGAAGAAATGAAAGACTTATGCTATCTAGAATTTCAACTATAACTTTGGCTCAATTCAAGACACCAACTGATGAAGTCCAAGAATTAGCTTGCAAATTCTTGACAGGATAATGATGAAGTCCAAGAATTAGTTAGTTTGCAAATTCTTGACAGGATAATGATGACCAAGAATTAGTTGCAAATTCTTGGAAAAATAGGAAAAAATATGACAGGATGACATTTTTGTAATTTTGGTGAAGTTCGGACGTTCGAGTTTTGTTGTTCCGGGGATATGGGTTTATTGGAAACGGCGTGGAGATCATGACTCACGGCTACGCTGTGATTACGACGTTTCTCGGCGAAATTCCATCGTTTCACCCTCCAAAACGGCAATTTTGCTATTTTAGGAAACTTTTGTTTCGCTTATAACTTTCATTAGAAAGTTCCGTTTTTATTGCCGTTTGCGGCGTTTGTTTCTATTTTTCGTCTAGTTTCTAGTTTAGGGCTTTTTGGATTTTTTACTATTTTTGGCAAATTTTAGGGTTTCGCTATTTAAGCGATCTATGGAGTGTAATTCGTAGTTTTTGGCTGAAATAAAAGATTTTTTTTCATTTAACCAACTCATAACAACAATTCCATCTATTTTTCAACTCTATCAAGATCCTAATAATCCCTTCAAATTAACCAAATAATCTAAAAAAAAAAAACCAAAATAATGAATCCTCAACACTTAATACAATGCAACTCTTTTTGTGGCATTTTATCAAACATGTATTTTTCATGAATAATATAAACACCAAATATTAGAATTCATGACTCCAATTCCAAGAAGTTGTTGTCTATAATTGAAACTCAATCAAGATACTTGTTTTTGAAGTGAAGTTGAGTGATCTAAACATTCCACAACTTTAGAGAACAATCCATTATTAATTTGAACACTAAAACTCC
Source organism: Stephania yunnanensis (assembly GCA_039657365.1). Taxonomy (NCBI): domain Eukaryota; kingdom Viridiplantae; phylum Streptophyta; class Magnoliopsida; order Ranunculales; family Menispermaceae; genus Stephania; species Stephania yunnanensis. Next base: position 46,617,945 of record CM077592.1, read on the forward strand.
AAATTTGAACAAGAAACATGGTTTGTTTGAAAATAAAAACTTGATCCCATAAAGAACTTTTGAAAACCCTATTGACTCAAAATCCTTACATTATAAAGAGAATTGAAGTTCTAAAAATTCAAAATTGGAATTAGGTTTCCTAAATCCTCTCCATTACTTAGAGCAAGAAAAAGAAAGAAAATAAAGTACCTATGTCATGAACTCTTCTAGGGCTGGAGTTTTTACAATCTTATCTTCAATTCCATTCCTTTAGTCTCCAAATTCTCTAAGATCCCAACAATCATGGTATCCTCTATTTGATCTCTCAAGAAAATGCAAGTCCCTAAAGTCTTAACATAAATTCCATGAAATATGAATCATGAGATCAAGTCTATGGAGGAATCTTAGGGTGGGTGACGCACGCCGAATGTGTCAATATGTGTCAATAAAATAAATTACTTAAACTAAGTATTTAGTAGATAGTGGCAAATGGTCGATCCCACAATGATTGATATTCTTTCTAAGCCAAAAACAACAAAAAAGCAAATCAGGGGTTTTGAGAAAATGAATACTATAACTAATCTAAATAACATTAAATTAACATACAATAAAATAGCTTTGAAAACAATTAATAAAAAAACACCTAGGTCAAGACATACAAATTCGGTTCGATAAAAGATTGATTTGGTCATCGATTTATGTAAAATATGCAAATCAAAATATCATAGTGTAGCTATAGAACCGGTAACTTACGCGGTTCCTCGCACTTCTTAATCTCGATAGCCAAGGTACGACAGTGACTATTTCTCTAGTCAATCGTATAACCTTGTACTCAAGCGTATTGGATTTAACACGATGACAACCTCACTAGTGTATCCGATTTAGCCTAGATTCCTAAAGTATTCGACAGATCCCAAAAGAGATCAATCAATTGGTAGAGTCAATTGCCACTAGTGCGGTCTTGTCGTATAAGGACGGGTACTTACGACACACTGACAAATAAATCAAGGTTTAAACATGAATTTAACCTTAATTATTGAAACAATACAAAAGAAAATAAAATAATAATGAAAATCAATGAAAATAAAATATATAAATTTCATAATTTATGAATAAGCGCAATCGAATCTACATCGTAGTCTTACTTATGTCATGGGTTTAGTATCCAATGGAAACGCAAAAAATCAAAAAGAAAAGAGAAAAGTCGAAGTGAGACCGACAGAGAATAGAAAAATAGAAGTCGAAGCTTTTCCTCCTTCCCAAAAATCAATTCGGTCTTCTCCTTTTTTGTGCGTCCCCATTTCTTTCCATCTCTCTGTTGTTATCATTCCATATGATATTCTTTCTATTTTTGATGCATATCTCCCCACTTTTTATTATTTCTACCTATTCATATATGTATATATAATATACCTTATGATTATATATTAAAATATTTCTTATCAAATCAAAAATGGAAACTTCCTAACTTCTCTTCGTGAATCACGCAAGCAAGCATGCACACCACATGTGGGTAGTTGTCCGCCACATCATCACTCTCTGTGCCTCGCATGTAGGCCTCATCAAATTTGTCTCGGGATGTGCACTTGCACGATTTTCGGTGTAAAAAGAATTCGGACATATGAATACTCGATTCTGCATAGTTTTCACCACGATTCAACCGCGCACTCTAATAATCCTAAAAATAATAAATAAAAATAATTAGACTAATATTTTGGAGACTTTAACAATAAAAAAAATATAAATAACATATATATAATTACATAATTAACGACTCATCGGTGGTCATAGCCTCAACAAGGTCTTGAGGTGTATCAATCCATAATCAGTCTTGAGGTGTATCAATCCATAGTCATGTCAACGCATTGTGCCTTTTCTCTAAGGGTATTTGACGAAAGTTAGGGTTGACCCTATCCTGATTAGCTCGTACAATATGTGTAGTACCATTTATAGGTTAATTTAGACAAGTATATTATATTACACGACATCAAATAAAAATAAAAATAATTAATTTAATAGTTACCTTTGTGTCGATGCCCGAGTTGTGATTGAGAATGTCACGTATGTAATGACCTAACTGTAATTCGCTATTATTTCTGACGTAGTTGCAGACGTGGCTAATAGCTCAGACACTCGTGGGACCCACTGTTAGGCTTGTGCGCACCTAAAGCTAGGTAAATAGTAATTTTTGTATGTTGAATTGTTAATTTGCGATGTTTATATCAAAATAGCGTAAATGACATCGCAATGTGTGTTATTATATTTCATATAACATGCAAGACTGTGTGTAACTGTGACGACCCATACTTCTAAACAGGGCACCACCCGGCCTAATCTCGTACTCAAGCCTTAATCCACATGATCTAAGACTTAAGTACGTATTAGTCAGCCTATCGTCTATATTTCCTCTAAAGCCACGTGTATTGTTATATTATCACATTGACATGTAATTCAAATGTTAAGCAGAATCATTGGTAATTCAAATATTAAGCGGAAGCATTAATTCTCAAAAAAAATTCCCTAAGTGTGGAAGCCAAGAAAAACTACAGCATCACATGCATTTATAGATATGACACTATTCACTCAACCCATTGTACAACCCAAAATGACATAATTAAGCATAATATAACAAAAATCGAGACGTACAAAATGAGTGAGGAGAGTCGCTGAATTTCTCACAGGAAGTCGCCGATCTTCTCCTTCCCGGGTCTGCTATTGCTCGACGGACCTACACCCAGAGTCACAAACTAGACAGTGAGTATAGTGATATTTAAGTACTAACTGGAGAATTTCATGTCACATTTCCAAAAGAAACGAATGGTATTTAAAAGCATAAATGAGCGAAATAAATTGCTGAAACAAGTAATGCAAGTAAATACCATAGTTAAAGATGTAGAGACATACACAGGCTTAGTCGAGATGATCTACGCCCAGTAGGCGGTGAGACACATCACCTACCTTTTCCCATTACGATATGGAGTTGCGCTCAACATATCTCACATAAATATAGGAGCTGCGCTCTACGCTTTAGAACATCAATCTCATGCTTGCCGACCACCCCGATCCTCATAACTCCTGTGCCACGCAAGTGTAGTGGTGAGTGCCGGAACCCCGGTAGATCCATGTCCCCGTGAATCGAGCTTCTCTCATGCAATGGACACTAGATAATTCCAACTTTAATTTTAAAGACAAATAATTTCAAAATTCTAGGTTACCAAGACAAGTTTGGCTACAAAGACCAAAGGAAATCGAATACAAGTCTATACAACAACAACAACAACAACAACAACAACAACAACAACAACAACAACAACAACAACAACAACAACAACAACATAGCCTCAGTCCCAAATTAATTGGGGTCGGCTACATGGATCAAACTTTTCCATTGTGCTCGATTAAGTGCAATTGATGGTGAGCTTTGCAAACCATTCAAATCCCTTTTAATTAATGCATCCCTTGTTAACTTTGGTATGCCCCTACCTCGTCGAATTTCTACAGTTTCTATTGAGTTAAGTTTTCTAGTTGGGGCATTTGTAGGCCGTCTTTGCAGGTGACCAAACCATCGCAACCGCCCTTCCCTAATCTTTGTATCAAGTGGTGCTACTCCTACTTGTCTTTGAATTTCTATATTTCTTATTCTATCTTTACGAGTTTTACCACACATCCACCTAAGCATCCTCATTTCTGCTACGTTCACTTTATGTAATTATTGTTGCTTTACCGCCCAACATTCACTTCCATAGAGCATAGCTGGCCTAATTGCGGTCCTATAAAATTTTCCTTTTAACTTAGTAGGAACATGTCGATCACAAATCACCCATGTTGCACTCCGCCATTTCTTCCATCCAGCTTGAATTCTATGTGTGACATCATTTTCAATGTTACCATCATTTTGCATGATTGATCCTAGGTATCTAAAGTGGTTTACCTCAGGAACTTCTACTTCCCTTAATTTTACCACTCCGTCATCTCGCTGTCTAGTGTTTCCAAACTCACAGTGCATGTATTCAGTTTTCGTCCTACTCAACTTAAAGCCTTTAGATTCTAATGTATTCCTCCAGAGTTCTAATTTCCTATTCACTCCATCTTTGGTTTCATCCACTAAGACAATATCATCTGCAAATAACATACACCATGGTATATCCTCTTGAATATGTCTAGTTAGTTCATCCATAACTAAAGTAAATAGATATGGGCTTAAAGCCGATCCTTGATGTAGTCCTATCATAATGGAAAATTCTTTTGTAGCTCCTCCAAATGTCTTTATACTCGTTACTACTCCATCATACATATCCTTAATAGTGTCTATGTATCTAGCATGCACTCTTTTTCTTTCTAGAACCCACCAAAGAACATCTCTAGGGACCCTATCATATGCTTTTTCTAAATCTACGAATACCATATGAAGATCTTTTTCTTTTCTCTATATTTTTCTAACAATCGTCTTACAAGGAAAATCGCCTCCATAGTTGACCTCCCAGGCATGAAACCAAATTGGTTATCTGATATTGTTGTTTCTCTCCTTAGCCTATTGTCGATTATTCTCTCCCACAGTTTTATAGTGCGACTCATAAGTTTAATTCCCCGGTAGTTTGAGCAACTTTGAATGTCTCCTTTGTTTTCGAAGATTGGCACAAGCGTGCTTCTTCTCCAATCCATTGACATCCGTTTTGATTTTAAAATTTTATTGAAAAGTTTTGTTAACCAAGTCAATCTGATTTCTCCTAAGCATTTACAAACCTCTATGGGTATTTCATCTGGGCCACATGCTTTCCCTATTTTCATTCTTTTCAATGCCTCTTTAACTTCTATGTAAATTCAAAATAGTCTATTAGCATGCTTTTCATCAATTGTATTCAAGAACGACATCAAGTGTAGGAATTAGAGGCAATGAAATAATTCACAAGGCATCATGTCACAATATTCATCCATGAATAGATACAAAAACAACATGATGTGAGATGACAAGTAGTAATGTCTACCAATAGACCAATAAAGCAATAAGAGAATGAAATGAAATATAAAATTCTCACAGTAGTACTTACAAGTCACACGTTTGTCCTAGTCTAGCCGATTCCTCGACGAATCGAAGTGCGTGCCCAAACGCCTGAGTTCCCTCGTAATTCCCTAACATTCAATGATGTCTCACTTAGGCCAAATTGAAGTCGAGACAAATTCGAAACACTTTTCTTATTTATTTTCGGCCATTCGGCCCATTTCGCGTTTTTTTAAGTAAAACCCCCGTATAACGTCTTGACCGACTTCCGGATTCTTCACTTTTTATGAAAATCTCGAATTTCTATTGATTTAGGTCACAAATATATTTTTTCCCTATTTTTTTAGAATTTTCCTTAATCTTTTCCATATTTTTCTCTATTTTCTGGGATTTATTTATTAAAAATCAGTTTAATTAATTTAACTAATTGAATATATTTTTATTTTATTTTATTTTTTAGTGGGTCCGGGTCAACCCGACCCGGTCCACCTTGGTTCAGGGTCGGCTCGACCCGGCCCACCCGGGCTCGGGTCGACCCAACCCGACGCACATAAATAGATGTGGTCACATTATAGCCACTAACTTGTATCGTTTTTCATTTTCATTTTTTTATAAATGTAATTTAACTAGTTACGTTACCCCACGAGCTGCTACCTCGGGCCCACGTCGGCACGCGACTCAAGGCGCGTCCCCGCTCGTCTCGGTATCTGCATACCCATAAATGACTTAGTAGTCTACACATATACAGTATACTAGGCATACAACACACAAATTTAACAATTACCTCGGCTACTGTGCCTCGGTAGTGACACGTATCTCGCTGCGGGTCCCACGTCACGGGTCATTTTGTCTTGATTAATGAAGTAAACGTGTATTAATTATTTGGGTCATGCAAGTAACGTATTTGCCTCGATATGCGTGTCGACACGGGTACCGCGTAGTTTAACCGACTTAACACTAGGCCGGAGGGAAATAATACGCACAAAATGAATAAAATTGGCTAAATAAAGAATATGGAATGCATATTTGATGGTTAGGGACACGGTAGGACGTGTATGTCGCGGCTCAAGACGCGAAACCGGGCGACGGAACGCCCAAAAATAATTTTTTTGTGCTAAGAACAAGAGCAAGTGAGTTAATGGTGTCCCAAAATAAAAAAAAAGTAATTAATTTAATAGTTACCTTTAAGTGTCGATAAAATTGGCTAAATAAAAATAATTAATTTAATAGTTAACTTTGTGTCGACGCCCGAGTTGTGATTGAGAATGCCACGTATGTAATGGCCTAACTGTAATTCGTTGTTATTTCTGACGTAGTTGCAGACGTGGCTAATAGCTCAGGCGCTCGTGGGACCCATAGTTAGGCTTGTGCACGCCTAAAGCAAAGTAAATAGTAATTTTTGTATGCTGAATTGTTAATTTGCGATGTTTATATCAAAATAGCGTAAATGACATCGCAATGTGTGTTATTATATTTCATTTGACGTGCGAGACTCTATGTAATGTATTTGCCTCGATATGCAAGTCAATGCGGGTACCGGTAGTTTAACCAACTTAACACTAGGCCAGGGGAAATAATACACACAAAATGAATAAAATTGGCTAAATAAAGAATATGGAATGCATATTTGGTGGTTAGGGACATGGTAGGACGTGCATGTCGCAGTTTAGGACGTGAAAAACCGAGCGTCGGAACGCCCGAAAATGGACTTTTTGTGCTAAAACAAGAGCAAGTGAGTTAATGGTGTCCCAATTGGAGTCATGAGAAGATGAGAAATGAGCCAAATAGAGGCCATTTGATGGCCTAATGATGCTCAAATGCGTGGGAGATCACATTAAGACTATAAAAAGTCATATTTGACTTTAGTTTCACCACTTTTGATCTCTCCTTTCCATTTCATCCGAGAACTTCAGTGAAGGCACAAAGGTTTCATGATTTCTCTTAGAGATTTAAGGATCTTGGAAGGGTGAAACATCAAAACCAAGGTGAAAATCACCTAAACCTCCACTTCCTCTATCTTTTGATCTTAATATTATAGGTGTTGGTGATGTTTTTGGAGGTTGTTGAGTTGTTGATGAGATAGGTTTCTAGTGCTTTGAAGTTGTATTAATTGTTGGTGTTGTGGCTGTTGTCGAGTTGTTGGGGTTGTGGAAAACCTAGAAATTTGCAGCTGTTTGATGTCCAAAACGCGATTAGCGTGCTAATGACAATTAGTGCGCTAGGCCGAAAAATTAGCGCGCTAATGTTCGTCTGGGCTAAGAACGTATAACTGTCTGGGCATCTAATGCCCAGACTTAGCGCATTAATGGATCCATGTTTTGACATAATTTGTTTGAAATGACTTAACACATCCAAATGACTAAAAATTACCTATACATAGAAATAGGTCTTAAAAATTTGGAATATCCACTAGGCTATTTCTTGATGGTACACGCGATGTGAGGTATGTAATATCCCAACTGAAATTTTTTTAGTAGTATTTACTTTTGTGTTTTGAATTCAATTTTTGTCTTTCATTACTCTATTCCTAGTATGTTATAATGGACGGACGTCGAGGCTCTCCCTCCGTGCCATTTCTGTGTGTACGTCCACTACGCCATGACACGTGTGCCATCTTGGTGAATAGGGCTACCTGAGAGAGTGATGGGCACGGGTGGGTGCGTCGTAGGTTCTACGCCGAGCACCTAGCGGATCCAGATAGTACTGACCTTGTTTGAGCGCTACTCGCCGGCAATAGTCTATTAGGAGTCCAATGTATGGCGCTTGTTTGACCTTAGGGGCTAGGAACATACACTTTACGCTTTCACTATTACATATACATGCGATGAGCATAGTTGTCTTGTTTATATTTCCCGCATGTTTATTTAATAGTTTTCTTTAAATTTCAGTATTTATTTTCAATATCGCTCACTTAATTTTCTAGTACGAGCCGGGGCAAGGGCAAGCTACTGGAATAGAATAGATGTTTGGTCAAACTTGTACGTTTGTATACACTTATTTTGTTTTATTTTGGGATTTGGGATTTTTGTGAGACACTATGACTTTGTACTGTTGATATTTTAATACATTGAGGTACATATGATATATGGGTTTTCCACACTAGGTATCAGAGTTAATTGCATGACTTTGTTGTTATATATATTTTTTCACTCTAAAGACTTCCACCGTGATTTATTTGGGTTTAACATGATCTTAACATATGACTTGAGTTCAATAACACTTTAAACAATACATTGTTGTCATTTGATGTTACTCATGATAGTATGGTAGATGAGTTGGCATGTGGGACACGATTGGTGTTGGTAGGCCAGGTTGTGGGCCTGCATTGGCTCCGTGGCTAGAACTGGCCGCTAGATCATGGTCATATAAGACAAACTGACTAGGATTAGATTATTCGAGTTTTTACAATTACAACGACACAACCACAATTCCAAATTAATTAGATGGCGTTATGCTCATTTATCAACAAAAAAGGAACTTCCTATGGTAACCCACTTTGAGCAACGATCTAATTGGTGCTCACATGATACATCTCATGATGTGTCCACGCAACTTGGCTCGTCGAGAGGTGATTTCATGCCAGTCGGTGCCTAAAGTGGCGCATTTCGAGAGATATTTGTATGCGCATCAATATCGATGCATAACTTATCGGACACCAATAAGTGGGTGTCAATTTCCTGCTTCCGAAATGGGTCTCCCTATCATTTTATAAAAAGTATATATATATTTGAAGAAAAACACCCAACTTTCAAACATAATGTTCTCTACTTCCCTCCAAATCCCAAACTACTCAAACAGAGTAAAGACCTGCTTATCACTTCTCCTAACTTGTGCTTCTTCAAAACAAAAGCTCAAACAAATTCATGCCTTCTCCATCAAAAATGGAGTCCCCATTACAGACCCCATCATGGGCAAGCACCTCATATTCACCATAGTCTCCCTCTCAGCACCCATGTATTATGCCCACAACATATTCTCCCAAATCCAACACCCCATCAACATATTCACTTGGAACACCATGATCAGGGGCTACGCCGAGAGCGATAACCCCGCTCCTGCTATTGAATTACACCATCAAATGATCATGTCTGTTGTAGAACCAGACACCCATACATACCCATTTTTGTTAAAGGCCTGCGCGAAGCTAATGGCCGTTGCGGTGGGGGAGAAGATACATTGTGTTGCTGTGAGAAGTGGGTATGAGTCATTGGTGTTTGTTCAGAATGGTTTGGTTAATTTTTATGCGAGTTGTGGCCGCGCCGAGAGTGCTCATAAACTGTTTGAGGAAATGTTTGAGAGAAATTTGGTTACTTGGAATTCAGTGATTAACGGGTTTGCGATAAACGGGAGGCCTAATGAAGCGTTGACGCTGTTTAGGGAGATGGGTGTGGAAGGTGTTGAGCCAGATGGGTTTACGTTGGTTAGCTTATTAACGGCGTGTTCGGAGCTTGGAGCGTTGGCGTTGGGGAGAAGGGCGCATGTGTACATGTTTAAAGTTGGTTTGGATGGGAATGTGCATGCTGGGAATGCTCTTATAGATATGTATGCGAAGTGTGGAAGCATTTGGGAAGCTTATAGAGTGTTTGATGAGATGGAGTCGCGAAGTGTAGTGTCTTGGACTTCTCTAATTGTTGGTTTGGCGGTCAATGGGTTTGGTAAGGAAGCGCTTGATTTGTTTTGCGAGCTTGAGCGTAAGGGATTAGTGCCTAGTGAGATCACATTTGTTGGAGTCCTTTACGCTTGTAGTCACTGCGGGATGGTAGATAAAGGGTTCGGTTATTTCAGGAGGATGACGGAGGAGTACGGTATTGTGCCTAAGATAGAACACTATGGATGTCTAGTTGATTTGCTAGGGAGGGCTGGTTTAGTGCTAGAAGCTCATGAATTTGTTCTAAACATGCCCTTGAAGCCCAACGCTGTTGTGTGGAGGACGTTGTTGGGAGCGTGTATGATTCATGGGCATTTGACGCTAGGTGAGACCATTCGATCCAAACTTCTTCAGATTGAACCGAAACATAGTGGGGACTACGTGCTTCTATCGAACCTCTATGCATCAGAGAGGCGTTGGTCGGATGTGCAGAAGGTGAGGAAGAAGATGTTGAGGGAAGGCGTGAAAAAGACTCCAGGACACAGTCTTGTGGAGTTGAGAAACTGTGTACATGAGTTTGTGATGGGTGATAAGTCACACCCACAAAGCAAAGAGATATATGAGATGTTAGATGAAGTAATGAATAGGTTGAAACTTGAAGGGTATGTGCCAAGTACAACAAATGTGCTTGCAGACATTGAAGAGGAAGAGAAAGAAAAGGCGTTAAGTTATCACAGCGAGAAAATTGCTATTGCTTTCGCACTTATAAACACTCCTCCAAAGACCCCAATCAGGGTTGTGAAGAATTTGAGGGTTTGTTCTGATTGTCATTTAGCGATTAAGCTCATGGCGAAGGTCTTAGATAGGGAGATTATTGTGAGAGATCGCAGTAGGTTTCATCATTTTAAAGATGGGCATTGTTCTTGTGGAGATTTTTGGTGAACCTCTCCATGTTTCTTGCGTTTTTAACGAGTTCATTTGCTATTATTTTTCATGGGGCGTTAGAAATTACAATGACATGTAAAAATTGTGCTCTGATGGGGTTGTTGAATTCAAGTTGTTTCGTTCAAGATCAAGTGCTTGAAGCATCGATAGCTGGCTAAGGGAAGATGGAATCTGCCCCATGAAATGAGTTATTGCACAATTCAAGAGTGTCAAGATCACCGTCACTTTGTACCACACCAGTGAATCAGTTTGGAATCAAATCAATATCGCTTTCTATCGCACCTGCGAATCAGTTTCTTCCAAGGCACAAATATTTCAATCCCACAAGCTTTGACAGGTTCATTTTCAAAGACCCTTCTAAGAGATTAATTATTAGGAAGATTCAGGTATTCAAACTTCTGTAGATTGGTCACAAGTGAGTTTGGCATTGGACCTGTGAATTGGTTCTGTGACAAATCAATGTAGGTGAGGTTTTGACAGTTGATAATGAAGGTAGGAAATCTCAATGTAGGTGATTTGACTACTTAGCTAGTGTGGAATTGGACCCAATAGATTGTTGCTGTATAATCCAACAATGCGGAGCTCTGATAAGCTTCCGATGTCAGGAGGGACTGGTTGCGCGAAGGATGAGAAGTCGAACTGGTTCAGTATCCCATAATGATTCATGTTAGGGAGTTTTATTGCGGAAACGCATCTGCCGCCATGGCAACAAATGCCGGTCCAGTTGCAGAGGTTTAAGATGTTTAAGGATGCTATGAATTGTCGATTTTTGCTCTTTATTTGGGCATCTGATCATGTTTTTGGTTTAACTTGGTTTTGATTCTCTATATAATATGCAGACATGGAAGGAGATATTGTTTTAGGAGACATGGACAAGGAAAAATCAAGAGTCAACATGCGTGCCTGGAAATTTCAGATTACTAGTTGGTGAATCATTCTTCTCAATAGTGTAAGCACCTTCTAAAATTTATTATATTTTTGGTGTTTGTGTTTGTGTTAATTTGTTTGGTTATTTGACTCATTCAATGCTTTAATACGCTTGCTATCATCATTAGAGAGAGAGAGAAAAAAAAAAAAAAAGAAGAAGAAGCAAGTCATGTTCAGAAAACTGTGGTGTGTTATATAAACAAATACTTGATGTGAGACATTAGTTATGCTTTTGGGCTTCTTATTTGTTGAATGGAAGTGGAACCATCCTTTTAAAGCTTGTCTTTTTATCTTTCATTTTCAAAGTTTAGGAATGCAATTTATTAGATTTTTATGTACTAATTATAGGTTAGGTTTGGGTATTATCACTAATAAGATAAAATCAAATGTGAATGGAATTATTCATAGTACTTTGCCTAGTCATAAATGAAAGCAATTTGAGCTAAAAAAGAAAACCAATATTAGTTAAGTGTGAAAGAAACTATAATATAAAAGCAGATAAATGCAATGAAGAGAAGTTCATTCTTCCCATATTTTCTCTGCACTGTCTCCATTTAGAATGGCAATCTATTGGCTATTCTTATCTTTAGAATTAATGCTTCTGCCTGTGTTGCTCTCCGTTAATGATCTTATATTATCATAATCAGCAGATATGTAACTGATTCTAATGTATGTTTAGTGTCAAACATCGTTGAATAAATGTCAGCATAGAGATGGAGAAATTGAGTCGTCACCCAGATGGCTCGAAACAACAACAACAACAACAACAACAACAACATAGCCTCGAATACATGGATCAAACTTTACCATTGTGCTCGATTAAGTGCAATTGATGGCGAGCTTTTCAAACCATTCAAATCCCTCATAATTAATGCATCCCATGTTAACTTTGGATGGATTGAGTCAAAGTTGGGGCATTTGTAGGCCGTCTTTGCGGTTGACCAAACCACTGCAACCGCCCTTCCCTAATCTTTGTATCAATTGGTGTTGCTCCTACTTGTCTTTGAATTTCTATATTTCTTATTCTATCTTTATGAGTTTTACCACACATCTACCTAAGCATCATCATTTTTGCTACGTTCATTTTATGTAATTGTCGTTGCTTTACCGCCCAACATTCACTTCCATAGTTAGATTAATTTGAAATATTGTTCACTAATTCTAATAAGTAAAAAAAGCTCGCCAAAGCAACTCTGGTGAGATGGATGAGGCATCATTTACTAAAAGGCAAGGTTTGAAGATGTCGTGGGTTCAACTCTTGCTGAAGTCAATATATATATATATATCAAAAAGCTTTGTCTATAGTTTTGTAACCAAATTCCTATTAGGACTAGTTGGCAAATTTTTTGTATAGGTTGATCTCCCAAATCAATGTCATCTTCATGTATTTTCATTGGGTCTATTGTCTTTCATTTGTGAGGTTCATATATAGTTCATACCCTAGCTAGTTTGGGATTTCATCTAATGGATGATGACTGCAATTCCAACTCTAAAAAGGGCATCAAATACTTCTGTGCTAGAATTCGAGAAAAAAATGCCAAACTTGGCTTTGTGATTGCAAATTATTGAGACAAAAATTTATTGAAATTAATGATGTAAAAATCAAAGTAAACTGTCATTATCAATGATCAATAGAAAAGAAAATTTTTGCACTTCAATAGAACATTTTTTATAAGAAATCAATAGAACAAATTTGAAGGATTACCATACACAAATTATTTTTGTATATATAGCATTCATACATCCCATTTAAGCATGTATATAGCGGAGTATTAAAGACTTAAATTCATCATCAATAAATTAAGCTGTTGTGACTACCAATATTATTCCTTTATTATTATATAGGTGGAGCAAAATAATGATACTCCATATGAAAAAACAAGGGTAGTACTGCTCATACTTGTTCTAATGATTAAATTGATTAAATGATGGTGGCGTCTAAAAGGTTAGCTGCCTACTAACATCTAAGTAAATCATTTATGTATTAGTTGTCTTATTCTTTTCTAATCAACTTTTGAACAAAAAAACAGCTATTTCCAGACAGTCAAGAATTTGAAGGTTGGATAGCTTGTTGATTCTTGAAGATATGTTGCCCGATAACGCGCGCATTCCCGCTCAAAGCAAGTTCGAATAACTGGGTTAGATCGGTTATAATTTCCACTGGAATTTCTGCAATTAGTTTGTTGGAAGAGAAGCGCAATCGCTGTAGTTGGCTCAACTTACCAAGCTCAGTCGGAATCCTTCCGGAAATCCTATTGCCATCGACAAGCAATGAAGTAAGCGACGGACATTCTCCCCAATGAGGTGGAATCTCTCCTGTAAACTGATTGTGGCTAAGCAATGAACTGTCCAAGTGACGATGGAATCTGTCCATGAAATGAATTATTGTACAATTCAAGAGTGATAAGATTGGGAATCAAACCAATATCACTTGGCATCACACCAGTGAATCGGTTTCTTCTGAGCCGCCCCTCTCTCTCAATCCAACAAGCTTTGATAAGTCCATGGACAAAGACCCTCCAAAGAGATTATCACTGTAAGATCCATGTCAGGGAGATTTATTTCCGAGACGGTTCCACCGCCATTGCACTGAATGCCAGTCCAGTTGCAGAGGTTTGAGATGTTGTCTAGGGACCATGAATTGTTGAGAGAAGGAGATGGACTTGTTAGACTGTTCTTCCATTTGATCAAAGCCTCTGCTTCTGTTTCTTGTGATGATGATACTCCCATGCATAAGAGAAGAACAAAAAAATCTTAGATATATTTCTCCATCATTCATGACACTTCTTCTCTTGATTTGAGCAACTGCTCATGTTTTTGCTTTAACTTGGTTTTTTTTTTTTTTTTTAATAACCGAGGGTATCCGAGCCACCGCCACTTGACACCAGGCTGATGGTGGACCCACCTAGTTCCTCAAGGGTTCTTAGTTGCCTCCCACCAAGGAACCCAATTAAGGAAAAAATCGGAGGGAGGAAGAGGAGGCAAGCAATCGAACCCTCGGCTTTAACTTGGTTTTGTTTCTCTAATTATTTTTTGGACATGGAAGGATAGAATGTCCAAGGAGAAGCATTGGGCAACATTAGTGTCCATATGTGCTAGGAAACAATATGGTAGTTGGAGAATCAATTTTTTTCAATATAATTGGTACATTCCAAGTTCCATTATGGGTTTGTGTCTGTTTTGTTTTGTTCTTTGACTCATGTTTCAAATAGGCTTGGTATCATTTCTGTTCAACGTTTCAATTGGCTAAATATAAATATGAGTTAGGTTCGGGGATATGCCCATTTTAACATCCAATCAAATGCGAATGAAATAACTATCAAGCAAACATTACCTATATTAGTCAGGGTAGTTATGGTAGTTGGCGTTGGATATTTAGTGGTATTTCGCATTAAAAAATTAAATATGAAGGAGATTACTAAATTCAGTTGAGGCTTGTTTTCAGTTGGTCAAATTAGTTGAGGCAGTTGGTGTCAAATACAACAACAACAACAACATTGTATCAATTGGTGCTACTCTACTTGTCTTTGAAGATTTTCTATCTTTAAAATCAAATGTGAATGAAATTGCAAATGTGAATGAGATTGCATGGTTTAGTCGACTTAAGATTTTGAGAGGTAATATCATAGACAATGCATTTATTAGAATTTCCATTGAAGAAGATTTCAAGAGACAAATACAACAAATAAAAGAAAATAGGAGCATTGAGTGATGCAAAATTAAATTTAAAAACTACCTGAAAACAATGATAATGATCAATATTGAGACTCTAGATGAATGAGTGGCACAATACAATCACATTTAAATCTATATACCTTACAAGCCTACAACAAACGTAAAACAAAGCTCTCTACCTATTTAATTATACAAAACACATAATTCGAAATTTATTTAGGGCCATTTCCAAAAATGTTAGAGTAAAAGTTGCTCCATTTTGATGAAAAAAGTACCCTAAACATTATTCTGATATGCAACTTATTTACACTATTTTTCATACAAAATGCATAATATTCCTTCTCTATCTTTATTTTTATATTTAATAACTATTTTATTTTTAACACAACTAAGTTTTATTTCACATATTAACCAAATCATGTTTCTGATAAATTAAAAACAAATATTGACCAATCAAAGTTATTTAATTTGAATCTAGTTTTTATTTTACAAGTACTGGGTAAGATAATTTGTTTCTATAATAATATAAATTTCTAATAATTTTGTTCTTAAATTTTGAGTAAATGAAACAAATAAAATACAAATTAAGAAAAAAATAGCATATACTTTGTAATTTCATATGACTAAACAACTAATTGATTTTATTTTTTATTTTATTTTTGGTTTTTTTTTAGAAGAAAGATTGCAATTTGTAGATATATACAAGAATTATTGCCTCAATTGAGTAATGTTAATGTGTTGTAGTTAATTTAATTAATAGATAATAATATATGAATACTAACAGGCTAACATCACATATGAGGGGCTATAGTATTGTGAATATTCTCATTGCATTCATTGTAGCCATTAATAGAAAGTGGAAATTGAAGAAATTCGACAAGGTAGAGGTAGACAAAAAGCTAACTTGAGACACATTAATTAGGAGTGATCTAAATTATTTGAAAAGTACACCAACAATTGCACTAAATTAAGCACATTGGAGGAGTTTGATCCATACAACCGACCTCAACTAATTTAATTTGGGATTGAGGCATTGTTGTTGTTGTTGATGATGATGAATTCATTCTAGCCATTAGCCAATGCCTTGAAAGGTAGGTTATGACAAATTAAACATTTCAAATTCAAACAAGACTTAAATAAATCACCAATCCCATCTAATTTAAAAAGTATTATACATGAGGTTGAATAGATGGTCAATTTGTTGCCATATAATATAGAACAGAAGATCCAAAAAAAATAGAAGTGATAAGCTCATGTAATTAATCAATTAAGTAAGATTAATTGGTAACTTTGACTTGGACTGTTGTTCTTGACCATCTTCTTCCCACTAGGGTTGCAAGTGGGGCGGGGAATCCTCGTTCCCTGCGGTGCCCTACCCCGGTGGGGCAAGGAATCCCCGCTTTTTGCTCCTCTCGGGGCACTGGGCAAGGCGGGGGCGGTAATTGTTCTCACCCCGCGGAGATTCCCTGCCCCCGCATCCCTTGCATATAATTCTTCATTTTTTTTGTTTTTACAAAAAAAATATATAACTTTTTTACTCAAAACATATGTAATATATGGAATAAACTCAGATCTCCAACAATAAAATTTATTTTTACCATTAAATTAATTCTATAATATATATATATATATATATTTGTTATATCATAAAGATGTATAAAATTATATTTAGAACATCATTGAAATATATTTGTCATACTAGATTTGGAAATCTTATATATCTAATTAAGTATAATAACTTGTAACTCAATCAACAAAACAAATCCACATTAATCTTTCAATTTGAGAAAAATAGTTTCTTAAAAAATGGAGAAAGTAGTATTTAACTGCCAAAATGACCAAGGAATAAAAATCAAAATAAATATTTTTTACAAAAATAATGGGGCATCGCGGAGATTCTCCGCCCTGCTAGGATCCCCGCGGGGTGGGGCGTGGAGTGACAAAGTTCACCCAATAGAGAATTTGCAAGAATAAATCCCCACCCCACACCCTGCGTGAACGAAGATGGTAATTACGATCCCCGCTCCATCCTGCCCCACTTGCAACCCTACTTCCCACATTTCCTCCACTCAATTTGCTCATCTCTCTCCCTCCGATTGTTTTTTGATTTGAAGCTCCAACGATTTCTCCGCAGCATGACAACACCGCAACAAAATCGGATTGTTCATGAAGCTCCAGGAATAAAGCCACTACAAAATCCTGTCATTTTCTTGGGGAAGGGGTTGGGGGTTTAGCAGTTTAGGGTTTAGCCTCTGAGACCATTGACTTGACTGCTCTTTAACTCAATCTACCCCAACCAACAGTCCAAGTCTGGAAAGAATCCTATAGTCTTCATTAAAATCTTCTTACAAAATCTCCACCTGTGTTGATTATAACTGTTTGATGTGTTGGAAAATGGCCAATTAGTCAGTTAGTTTAGATATTGGGTGATTCACATTAAAAATATGTTGAAAAACTTTTCATCAAAACAATGTGTTGAAAAAATATTGAAGTAATTTTTTTTAGAAAAAAGTATTTGTACTTTAGTCCTTTTTCCTTGGAATTAGAATTTGACATCGGTAGCTTGTTGGACTTTCAAGAAAGAGAATACATTTTCCTATTTTTTTTGTTTCCTAGCCTCCAACTACACCAACTAATTTCTCTTCATAAAAAAATTAAAAAAAATTGCACCAGTTAATCCATGTTTGAGCACTGGTGAGCTTCATACGTAGAGCGAATGCATTTTTCTTTATCTTTATTAATATATAGTTATACTCACCCTGCAAAAGATGTATTATTTTTATTCTTGACGTCGAGAATTATCTTTAAATATTTCATGTCCATTATAGACTTATCTCACCCTGCAAAAGATGTATTTTTTTTACTTATAATATACATGCTCAATTTCTTTTCCTTTTTTTTTTTTTTTTTTTTTTTTTCGATTTGTGCTGCTCAGGGCTAAAAAGCTCGTCGCGCCTCAAATTTATTTTATCTCGAGTATGGTTAACCTACAAAGTAGTAAAGCTCTCCAAACGAAAGTGGCTCCTTCCCTAAGGTCCAAAACCAAAAAATCTAGTCAAGGGACTCAAGCACCAAACTACTTGAACTAGTATAAGTTAGGTGCTAATTAAGTATGTCTCTTCATATGCACTTCTTGAAAATCATTAAAAGGTCAAAGGGTTGATCAATGTATATATAGTAGTCCCCCAGGCCTATATGTGAAGACAATAGCTTAAAAACAATTCAATGTTTGTTATACATTTTTAAAGGAGAAGGTACATATATACATACATAAACACTAAACAAAGACTTGTAGTCATCAATTGTTATGTATGAACATGTTCTATGTTATATATGTTTTGTAGTTCTATAAGAGAATTTGAGACTCATATAGGGCTGACAATTTGAATCATGAAACGATTAACACGACACGACACGATACGTAATAAACATGTCGTGGGTTTGGCTTAAGTGGGTCTGGGTCATAAACATGTTAACACGTTTATACACGGTTAATAAACGAGGCATTAACATGTCAACCTGCTTAACTCGTTTATGACTCGCTTAACACGACTAAAGAATACTGTATAAATAATAAATATGGTATAATAAATATATTGGCACAAAATTCATCCATTTGAATGCATGTTAATAACAAGATTTATTTATAGACATCTTTTATCATATTTTATTTTATATTTGAGAAGAAATGTTCATTTTACTTTTAATATGTTATTTATTTTTAGATTTTATTAATAATTATTTATTAAGAAAAAATAAAACTATTCACCAAAGTAAAATTTAGATTTTTTTTAGATGATTCTTATAAATTTTTTTATGTTATTATTACGAGTCATTTTTACTTTATTATTAAGAGTAATAAAAACTTAAATGAAAAAGTAAAGTAAAACTAACAACTATATATAATTACATTATATTTTATTGGCTATTTTAGTATGTTTGTTCGAATTTAATCATTTAGATATATTTTAAAAAATAGTAACCAAATTATAAAAGTTTAAATAAAATAAAAATTTTAAATACAATATTTAATAAATGGATAAAAATTTTAAATACAATATTTAATAAATGGGTGACACGAATACACGACATGTTAATTAACACGACCCACTTAGACACGAAAACGATTAACACGATTAATAAACATGTCATGTAATGGGTTTGCATTATATGGGTCATGACCTATTTATGACACGACACGTTTACGACTCACCGACACAAATTGCCACCCCTAGACTCATAGCATTAACTGTAAATATGGGAAGAGCATTACTAGTGAGGAACTTAGTGTATTTTCTCTTTTTTTTCCTATGTTCATGTTGAAATCTCAGCAATTGTAGGTGAAGCAGAAGCTTTGTTGAGATGGAAGAACAGCTTGAATTATTCTCACTCACTCACTTCTTGGATTTCCGTAAATGGCGGCGCAAACAGTACTAGTCCTTGCAACTGGGTTGGAATTCAATGCAATGAAGCTCAACGTGTGATCGGCGTAAATCTTTCGAATTCTAGGCTCAATGGAACTTTAGAGAAATTCAATTTCTCTGTTTTCACTGAACTGGTTTCTCTCAAAATGCATAATATTCCTTCTCTATCTTTATTTTATATATTTAATAACTATTTTATTTTTAACACAACTAAGTTTTATTTCACATATTTACCAAATCATGTTTCTGATAAATTAAAAACGAATATTGACCAATCAAAGTTATTTAATTTGAATCTAGTTTTTATTTTACAAGTACTGGGTAAGATAATTTGTTTCTATAATAATATAAATTTCTAATAATTTTGTTCTTAAATTTTGAGTATATGAAACAAATAAAATAAAAATTAAGAAAAAAAAATAGCATATATATACTTTGTAATTTCATAAGACTAAACAACTAATTGATTTTTTATTTTTATTTTTTTGGTTTTTTTTTTTTAGCAGAAAGATTGCAATTTGTAGATATATACAAGAATTATTGCCTCAACTGAGTAACGTTAGTGTGTTGTAGTTAATTTAATTAATAGATAATAATAATATATGAATACTAACAGGCTAACATCACATATGAGGGGCTATAGTATTGTGAATATTCTCATTGCATTCATTCTAGCCATTAATAGAAAGTGGAATCTGAAGAAATTCGACAAGGTAGAGGTAGACAGAAAGCTAACTTAAGACACATTAATTAGAAGTGATCTAAATGATTTGGAAAGCACAACAATTGCACTAAATTAAGTATATTAGAAGAGTTTGATCCATATAGGCGACCTCAACTAATTTTGGGATTGAGGCGTTGTTGTTGTTGGTGATGATGATGATGAATTCATTCTAGCCATTAGCCAATGCCTTGAAAGGTAGGTTATGACAAATTAAACATTTCAAATTCAAACAAGACTTAAATAAATCACCAATCCCATCTAATTTAAAAAGTATTATATATGTGGTTGAATAGATGGTCAATTTGTTGCCATATAATATAGAACAGAAGATCCAAAACAAATAGAAGTGATAAGCTCATGTAATTAATCAATTAAGCAAGATTAATTGGTACCTTTGACTTGGAATGTTGTTCTTGACCATCTTCTTCCCACTAGGGTTGCAAGTGAGGCAGGGAATCTCCGTTCCCTGCTGTGCCCCGCCCCGGTGGGGCAAGGAATCTCCGCTTTTTGCTCTCCGTGGGACGGGGCACGGGGCAAGGCGGGACGGTAATTGTTCTCGCCCCGCGGAGATTCCCCGCCCCGCATCCCTTGCATAGAATTCTTCATTTTTTATATTTTTACAAAATATATATATATATATATATAACTTTTTTACTCAAAAAAATGTAATATATGTAATAAAATCAGATCTCCAACAATAAAATTTATTTTTAGCATTAAATTAATTCTATAATATATATATATATGTTATATCATAAAGATATATATATAAAATTATATTTAAATATATTTGTCATACTAGATTTGGAAATCTTATATATCTAATTAATTAAGTATGATAACTTGTAACTCAATCAACAAAAACAAATCCACATTAATCCTTCAATTTGAGAAAAATAGTTTCTTAAAAAAATTGAGAAAGTAGTACTTAAGTGCAAAAATGACCACGGAATAAAAATCAAAATAGATATTTTTTACAAAATTGATGGGGCATCGCGGGGATTCCCCGCCCCACGAGGATCCCCGCGGGGTGGGGCGTGGGGTGGCAAAGTTCACCTTGTGGAGAATTTGTAAGAATAAATCACCGCCCACATCCTGCGGGGACGGGGACGAAGACGGTAATTACGATCCCCGCTCCACCCTGCCCCACTTGCAACACATTTCCTCCACTTGATTCGCTCATCTCTCTCCCTCCGATTGTGTTTTGATTTGAAGCTCCAACGGTTTCTCCACAACATGACAACACCGCGACAAAATCGGATTGTTCATGAAGCTCCAAGAACAAAGCCACTACAAAATCCTGTCATTTTCTTGGGGAAGAGGTTTTGGGGGTTTAGCAGTTTAGGGTGTAGCCTCTGAGACCATGGACTTGACTGCTCTTTGACTCAATCTGCCCCCACCAACAGTCCAAGTCTGGAAAGAATCCTATGGCCTTTATTAAGATTTTTTCACAAAATCTCCACATGTGTTAATTATAACTGTTTGATGTGTTTGAAAATGGCCGATTAGTCGGTTTGTTCAGATATCGGGTGATTTACATAAAAAAAAATATGTTGAAAAACTTTTCATCAAAATAATGTGTTGAAAAAATATTAAAAGTAATTTTTTAATTGTCGAGAGGGGAAGCTTGGAGATGCTCTTGTGCAGCGACGAACATGCTAATTAAGAAGTTATGATGGGAAATGAGATTGAAAATTATCAGAGGTGTGGCAAATGCCTTGTCTTACTTACATGCACCATGAGCTAGTGTTCCTCGCCAATTATACACGTACCGTGACATATCATGTAACAACATTTTGTTGGATTCGGAATTTGAACCTAAGATTTCAGATTTTGGAGCAGCTAGGATGCTTAAAGTTGATGAAGATAATTGGACAGCACCAGTGGGATTATATGGCTACATTGCCCCGGGTAAGTAATTTCTTCGACGTAGATAATGAAAGCTAGTTTAACTGCATTAGTACATATTAGAAGAATAAAAAAAAAAAAAAACTGATTGCTCTCCTTATCCACATTTGCATATAATGATCATATATATACTAGTTTCAAGACGGCTACGCACGATTCCACCTCTTGCTCCGCTCGCGGAAATTAATTTCTAAGAATTTATTAACAAAATTTAAAATTATAATTAAAATTTAAAAATTAAAAATACGAGTACCTTTTTTTGCTTATCAATATTCTCTAATGTGATTGAGACAAGATGTGAATGAAAAAACAAGCTAATCATGCTAGTACATTACTTCCTCAAAAAAAGTGTATTGGATTGATGAGAATTAATGAGTTCATGATTGATTTAGAGATAAAGAAAAAAAAAATGTAGTGGATTGATAAGGAGTTAGAGTTTGATTTGGATACAAAAGAAAAGATTGATTTGGAGATAAAAAAAAAGTATGGGTAAATAAGTAAATTTCATTACCACTCGAAAATTTGTGATTCTTGCTTTTATATATACTAGTTTCAAGTCGTGCTACGCACGATTCCCCCGCTCGCTTCGCTCGCGGGAATTAATTTCTAAGAATTTATTAACAAAATTTAAAATTGTAATTAAAATTTAAAAAATTAGAAATACAAGTACATTTTTTAGCTTATCAATATTCTCTACTGCAATTGAGATAAGATGTTAATGAAAAAATAAGCTAATCATGCTAGGACATTACTTCCTCAAAAAAAGTGTATTGGATTGATGAGAATGAGTTCATAATTGATTTGGAGATAAAGAAAAAAAAACGTGTAGTAGATTGATAAGGAGTTAGAGTTTCATTCGGATACAAAAGAAAATGTTGATTAGGAGATAAAAAAAAGTATGGGCAAATAGGTAAATTTCATGACCACTCAAAAATTTGTGATTCGTGATTTTATATATATTATAGATATGTTTATGTTTTGGCTTCTAGAGCTTGCTTCAACAATGAAGGTGACAGACTAGAAATGCGACGTGTACGTCTTTGGAGTCGTCGCATTGAGAGTACTAATGGCGAAGCACCCTGCGGAAATAATTTCGAACTTGAATTCAGATAATCATGGACAGCCCCTGGTTTTAGAAGAGGTGTTGAACCAACGCCTTCTGTCACCGGAAGGCATACTTTCGCAAGAACTCATTTTTACATTGAATCTCGCTTTGGATTGCACAAGTGCAGATCCTAATTCTCGACCGCCAATGCGTTATGTGTCGCAGAACCTTCAAACAAGCACACCACTACCTTAATTTCACAAGCTCTGGGAAGAAGTATGTCCAGTGCATGGTTGATAAGATTTGATGTTGTAGTATTATTCTTTGTAATGAATATATTGTTTATTGCATGAATGATAGATTTTCCTTCTGCTACTTTTATCATATTGAATAAGCCTGGATTTAATTTGCAACCAAATTAAGGATTAAGTCATGACAGGCGCGAAGCGTGCAATTTTTATATGCTTAGCGATGCGTCTACCTTAATAAATATACGCGTAATGAAGCTAATTAAACTGTATAACTAAAGCTCAAACATTGATCAAGAGATTTTAAGTTCTAATAAGTATCTTGCATTCTTACTTTGTTACAGTGAATGCTTATTACACTTGCAAACTGTTTTTATCAACATCAATTCTTCAAAATTTGTACCTTCCAATTATAATGAAAAAGTGCATTGTTATATATATATAATATGAATCTACCTTTTTTTTTATAAGAATATATGAATTAATCTACCTCTTCACTATGCTTGAAACCATTGTTCTGACTCCACCTATTTTTTATTATTGGCAAAACCTATTATTTGGTCCCTTAACTTTGGGTTTTTTTATGTTTTTTATCCATGAAATTTTATTACTTCACATTTGGTCTTTCAACTTTCACGAAGTTCTATATATATTTAGTCTTTACATCATTTAAAGTGTTAAATCCCGCCGACGTGGGAAATATAAGTACCGCATGACTAGTCAAGAATAGTAAAATGGTTTATATTATTGAACCGAATGACTCACATCGACTAAAAAAGTTGAAAAAAAATTAATTTCTCCCAAAAACATAAAAAAACTCGAAGTTCAAAGACCACAAGACTAAAAACTCAAAAGTTCAAGAACCAAATATACAAAAATAAAAGTTCAAGGACCAAATGTATACTAATGAAAGTTCAAAGATCAAAAACATAAAAAACTCAAAGTTAAACGACTCAAAAATATGTTTTGCCATTTTTTATTTGAATGTGCCAAGCTTAACCTTAAATTTGATTGATCTGCCCATCATCATCATAATCTGACTCAAATTTAGAAGATTGAATACAAGTTTTTACCATATGCAATTTTTTTTTTATTTTTCAAAAGAGATAAATAAATTAATACAATAGACCTCTTTGTTTTTTTTTTACTTTTTAACCAATGGACTAATTTAGGCCTTCTTTGGTTCATTTTTGCTCAACAATCAACATACAGAGAAGTTATTGTTCAAATTTTCAAGGAAGTTGATGCTTGTGTAATTGGGTGAGCTTTATACTTGCTTATAAGTATGATATTTTAAGAATAAAAAATAAAAGTTAATTATTCGACGAGTAAATGACGCTTTAAAGACTTTTTTTAGTTAACTAAATTTATAGAAAAAATTTTCAATTTTTTTTTTTTTAGATCCAACATTTTCAATTCTTAAACAAGTGAACTATTTAGCAGCAAATATTTTTGAAAATTAATTAATTGAACCAATTAAAAAGAGCGCAAAATAAATGACCCCGATTTTTACTAAACATATCACATTACTCAAGCATATTGCGATTTTTCTAAATGTACCCCACCTTTATTTTCATAAATTTCAAAAATACCATTGCTTACATCATCCCCTAGAAGTGAGGAAGTGTCGTCCGCGAGTTTTGATCACACAAGTACGAGACCTCTTTAGAGATCTCGGTCAACCTACATCGAGACATCTTTAGAGGTCTCGGTCGACTCCCACCAAGACGTTTGAAGATGTCTCGATCTTGGTGTTGGTCTCGTTGAGAGCCGACCGAAATCTCTGAAGTGGTATCGGACTTGTGTGACCGAGACTTCCTAAGCGGTCTCGCTCCTGTGTGTCCGAAACCCACGGACGATAAGAACGAATAAAAAAATTTCAAAACTCCAAAAAAAAATACATGAAATCGACCAAAAAATTAATGGGATTTGCTCAGAGCACAGAATTGCTAGATACTCTCGATTCCATCGATATTTTGTACCAAAAATGTGAAATTCAAGCTCCAAATCAAAAGCCATAAACCCAACAATAAAATCACAAACACCACTACCGACTCAAAAATGCAAAAAAAAAATCTAAGAAAACCCATAAATCGACATGAAAATAGGTGAATAATTCACCTATAACGTTGAATCGATGTGGTTTCGCTTGAATTTTGTCAAATTTGGGCCGGAAGTGAGAGTACGATTCAAGAGAGGGGTAAATGGGGTATGTGTGAGTGAGCTGAGCAGGGTATAGGTAAGCAATAACCCTTTATATGGAGGGGCAGTTGGTCATTTCACACATGCATTAAATTATTTTTTAAAATTGGAGTCCCTTTAACAAAAGCAGGGGGTCCTTTTAGTCGCTCCCTAAAAAAAATACTATATGTTACCCCAAAAAACTCAAAAAATATATGCAACATTAAAATGTCTTTTTTTTTTTTTTTACTCCAGAATATTAAGAATGTCTTTAAAACACATACTAATGGCAATTTAAGTTATTTTAGGGGAAAATAGAGTTTATGATTCCGTTGAGTGGTTGAAAATAGAAAATTTTATACAAGCGGGAGCGGACGGTGGCTCAAGTGGCTTGACACGCAGGAGTTCGAGTCCCACGAATTGAGTCCCCTTCGTTGGAAGAGCCAAAGCTCTTTATAGGCAGACTGCAACTCAAGCTCAAAGTAGTCGGTTAGTTCAAATAACGAGTAGTTGACACCAAAAAAAAAAAAAAAAAAAAAAAAAAAAAAAAAAATTCTAGGAGTTCAAGTCCCACGAATAGAGTCTCATCTGCTTGAAGAGCTAAAACTTTTTATAGGCAGACTATGACTCGAGTTCGGAGTAATCGATTTGTCTGGATAATGAGTAGTTGACACTAAAAAGAAAAGAAAAGAACGTCTTGTTTGGTTAGAGGTGGAGCTAACTCCCGGGAGAAAACTTGGAGGGGAATTGTAACTAATCTTGTTTGGTTGTCCAACTTTCATATGAGTTATCTCCCAACTCACACTCAAAAGTATGAGATACCTCCCTCATCCCCCTAAAAGAGTTATCTCCCTGAAAAATAATGACTGAAATGCCCCTCATCTATCTCTCCTCTTAAT
Source organism: Stephania yunnanensis (assembly GCA_039657365.1). Lineage (NCBI taxonomy): Eukaryota > Viridiplantae > Streptophyta > Magnoliopsida > Ranunculales > Menispermaceae > Stephania > Stephania yunnanensis. Next base: position 46,644,487 of record CM077592.1, read on the forward strand.
ATGTTTTATTCTTTTTTAACCCTAAACATATTTTACTCTTTTTAGAAGAACTCAAATGTTTGTTTTTAATCCGTGAATATAAGGATTAAATAAATAACTCATAAAAGAAAGTCTTTTTTATAAAAAAAAAAAAAGCATTTTTCAAGTAAGAGAAATATTTTTAAAAATTATCATTAGTTGTATTTTATTATGTTTATTATTAATAATTATTAAAATATTATTTCAAGAAAATTATAAAAATATTTATAATTATTTAAAGTTTTTCAATATTTTTATAAATAATTTATATGTTTGTTATTTAGTTCAAGTTCTTTTTATTTATGAGTAATTAAATAAATAGTAGTGAATGTAGTGAAAATAATAATGCATTCATTTTCATCTTAAACAAATATGTTTGAAGGGTATTTATGTCAATTATCATGTTTTATTGTTTTTAAAATGAGAAGTGTTAGAATACAACACCACGTCACACCACAACACATTGGCTCACAAGAGTCATTCATGTGCGCCTCGAAATGTGGGCATATACAGATCCCGATGCATAACACGCTGGTCGATGTAACATGAAAGGCTTTTGTGAGACAATGTATCTCGTGGTGCAACATTGTTGTTGTCATTCTAGTGTTTTTCTTTTAACATTAGCTAATTTTCATGTAAGGGTGTGTTTGATAGCAAAAGAAAATCTTCAATGAGAAAAAACTTTTTTTTAGCAAATCTTCTTTAAAAAGAATTTTATAAAGAAAATTTTCTCATAGTTGTTTGATTGCACGAGAAAAAATTTTCTTTTATGGTTCAATCCGTGTGCACATCTAAATCATCGTCGATATCGGGCGGCTCGACGATGATGTTGGTGACGAAGCCGGAGACGAAGAGAGAAAGAAAAAGTTTGTTTGAGTTGAAGAAATGATCAGTTCGTGATAGAGATGGAAAGATTTTCAATTTTCCACGCTAAAAGATGAGAAAATAAATGAAGAAAATAGAGGAATGTGGTTTTTTTTTTCTCAGTGCAGTTACAAAGCTATCAAACAATGGAAAAAATGGTTACACAAAAAATAGACAATTTTCTATGATTTTTTTATTTTCTTTGCTATCAAACACACCCTAAGTTCAAAGCTGAACCAAACGTAAAATATGAACTTACACTATGAGTTAAGTTATCTCCGTTCACACTGTAAGTTAGTCAAAAATGAACTAAACGAGGTCGAAAATAGAACATTGTAGGAGTTCGAATCCCACAAATAGAGTCCCTTCATTGGAAGAGCCAAAGTTTTTTACGGGCAGACTACGACTCGAGCTTGAAGTAGTCGGTTACTTTAGATAACAAGCAAAGTAATTGACACCAAAGAGAAAATAGAAAATAGAAAAATGTATGAACTTGTCCACAACTCCTTGGCCTCTCTCTCTCTCTCTCTCTCCCAACTTTGAAAATGTTGACATTCCCAAATCTCTTCCACTCAATCCCCATTTCAATTCCCTAATTTGATCAATTTCACCCATCTCTGAAACCCCTGTTTTCCTCTGTTCTTCAAAATCAAGAAAATGGGGTCTCTGGCCTTGAACTTCTCTGCATTCCTCTTCCTCTTCCCAATCGGAATCCGTCGCCTCCTCTGCTCCTTCTCCATCTACCTCAACAACCCATCTCTCTACAGATCAAAACCATGGTATCTCTCCAACCCCAGATGCCGATCCATCGATCTTTTCGCGCTTCTCGCCGCCCTCCCCATCGCCTCATTTTCTCTGTTTTTCATCTTCTTCTTCACCTCCCCCAATCACCCACTTTACAAATTCACTTCCCTCCAACAATCCTCCCTGCTTTTCGCCTTCTGGGTAGTCTTGATCATCATCCTTCTTCGCGAATTCTTCGATTTCTCCTCATCGACGACGCCTTCTTGTTCTTGTTTGCTGGAACTATCTTCCTAATCGAGTATTGGATGATGGGTAAGGGTTTGATTGTTGAATCTCTTGTTCCAAGTTCGCGTGTTTACGAGTTGTTAGCCCAATTGGCGCTTGTTTGCTCTGTTTCATGCTTATTTCTGTCCATCAAGCCTACTGCATTTGTTGCTGAAATGGGGTTGTCTTTGGGGCTAGTGTTTATGGGGACTTGGGTGTTGCAGGCGGGTTTGTTGTTGTATTCCGACGCGTTTTCGATCAAAGGGTGTCGAAAGATTTCGGTTCCTATGCATAATCATGGGACTAGTAATGCTCCTCCCTCAATGTGAGTTAGAGGAAGATGCATTGAGGGGAGTGGCTTTGATTGATCTTTTGTTTGTTGGGCATGCCATTGTAGTGTTTGTTTTGTGTGTAGTGTTGTTTGGTGTATTGAATTATAATGGGAATTGGAGATGTGGAGAGGGAAGTAGGCCGCTGATGGCGGAGATTGAATCGGAGGAGAGGCTGCTTACGCGGTCGATTCCTGAGCTTGAGATGGATTGAATGATTGCAATATTGTTGGCTCTATGAGCTTCGGCAAAATGGAAGCACTCGGCTTCGGATTCTTAGTCCTTTTTTCTTTCACTTGGTAATGGTACATGCTTCTTGCTCATTTTTTAATTCTAGCTTCTATGTTGTATTCATTGATTGTAACAAATTGATAGTGATCTTCATGAGATTTTGCCTTAGTGATTATGTACTGATCATGGTTGTCAAAATGTATAAATTTCCATCGCTGGTGTAATCGGAAATGATGAAAACGCAATGCGGGTTAGTCTCTCTCACCCTTGATGGCTTCTTTGTCCTTCATATTTTCAATATTGTCTTGAACTTCATTTACTTAATTGTAGCCATGAAAACCCATGTTTCTACATTACAGATGGAGCAATTGTTAGACCATTATGTGTCTCATAATTTCATTTTATGTTTACATAATAACTAGAATCTGTAACTTGTGTTTTTAATCTGCATTATGTTCCGTCCATTAAGCTTTTCTTAGGTTACCAATTCGATGGAAATTGGTGTTAATGTGGGAAGCCAAATGGTTCTCCTTCAAGACTAAAAAAGAACACCTTGTAGATCTTAGTGATTTCAGGTGATTATGGCTTCCACAGGTAATTCTCTTACTTATGTTTAGAAATTGTTAACAGTAGTTTCACAGGGAAGACTAATGTAGGAAGCCTTGGCTTATTGATTATAGAAGTTGAGATGACTCATTTTTTGTGCTCAGAAGTGAAGTTTTTGTTTCATAGTAGGCTTTGTTTGCAAATTCAGTTGGTAAGTAGGACTTCAGTGGCATCACTCTACATTTTTATGAACAATTTATGTTTTCATGGTGCTTGATCAAGATTGAATGAAGATTTTGATGAAACAGCCCCAAAGCCTTAATTTCAAATTAGCTACCTAAGGCTACCAGGCTTGAGTTCGATTTCATGTCCTTCGAGACTTACATGGATTTGATCTCCATCAGGTTCCGAAGGTAAGGAAGGATTCATAACGTGATAAGCGATCGCAGTTTAGTACTTGATACTTACATTGGTTGCACATTATCATGCTTAATTAGATGGTTCTTGCTGCTGTTCATAATGATGATTTTGTTCTAATTTATTATAATTCTTTCCCTCGTTGTTGCGAGATGTGTATGCGACTGTTCTACGATTTGTAGAAACCTCAAAGCCGTCATTTCATTACTGGAGAGTTTCAGCTTTCTTTTCCAAATTACTTGCAGATTTCAAAATATGATACAAAGAATGAGTTATTCTTTTGTGCCTGTTTACTGTAAAACATTCCCTCTTTATTTGAGCATCCTCATGAGGTGTTTCATGTTGCAAGTTCTGTAATTTCTTTGTTCAGGTAGCATCACATTGAGCCCTCAATTCTTGTTCAGCATCAAAGCTATGAGGGAGCAAGAACTGCGCCGCCGATTTGAATTATGCTGGAAGGAACAAGAATCTTATTTCTTATCATTCATGGCATAGCATTAGACTCTAGTCTCTAGAGGCAAATTCAGTTTTTCTGTGAACAGATCTCCAAATTCAGTTTTTCTTATCATTCATGGCATAGCATTAGCCACGTAAGCTGTGCACCCCATTTGTGGTGTCGCCTTTATGTACTTTTCGGTGGGCCCCACATCTGAAAAAAGGACGCCACATATGCGCCACTAGGCTATGTGCCCCAATTGTGTCAACCAATCATTTTCATACCCAAATTGGAGAACTAAAACTTTCACCCTAAAAAATTTTTGTTGATCGTTAAATTGAAAAATTGAGCTTATAATTAAACCAATACAAATAGTCAATACAGTTATGATATAGATCAACAATTGATCAAGATTTTAGATAACCACATTGTCAAACATGGCTTTGCTCTTATTTGTATTCATATCCAATGTATTTACTATTCCATGTATTGTCAATGTTGCTTGTGAAGAGTTGCATGACATGAGATGTATGTGTTACTTGTGAACATCATCAACCTCATTGTAAAAACACACCAAGTTGAATGAAAACTTCACATTCCAACTATCTCATTTCTTCTCTTCTCATTTGTAATAGTAGTTTGTAGTAGTAGAAGTTCTTAATCTTCTATTTTCCTTCTCTAGTTCTTAGCAAGTTTCAATTAAATTTACAACACGTTATCAACACGAACTTGCTCTTGCACAAAGGGGAGATCTTGAAGTTCAAGAAGGCTTGCTAAGGAAACAAAGCTAGGAAGGTATAACTTTTGTTAATTTAAATAAGTTCAATTTATTCCATGTTATCATGGTTGCTTTCTTTTATTCATGCATCACTTACATATGCATATTTTATTCATACACTATGCATTATAACGTCACTGATTGTGTAAGTATACTCTGTAGTTGTGACTTGTACGATCTTCTACATCAAAAATCAAAAGTCAAAATGTGACATAACTAGTTTTCTCGCTATACTACAAACGATTAGTTATGCTCTATTTTTTATTTTTATATTGCAAATAGTGCTTTGAGTTTGGGTTGATAGTGAGTAAGCCTTGTTCCCGGTAAAGTTAAACATTGAAAGGAAGACGGGTTATCCCGTTTGAGGAGACATGGTTTTAAGTAGACTTCGTCTCGCCACCCAACTCATACAAGTAGTACATTTTGCATATTAATAATCAAGTTGTGAACATATATTTAATCTTATATTATTTATAAAAGAGAAAAAATATTTACTCAATTTCTTGACATATTTTCAGACTATGGTAAACCTTCAAAAACTTAAATTTGTTACCCCCGATATCACTGACAATAATTATTTGTTATGACAACTGGATGTCGAGATACATCTCCAAGCTAAAGACTTGGGAAAAATTATTATAGAAGGAAATGAAACATCAATGCAAGACCGTGCGAAAGCACTGATATTCCTTCGTCATCATCTCCATGAAGGTTTGAAAATTGAGTATCTCACTATAAAAGATCATCTCACCTTGTGGTTAAGCTTGAAAGAGCGATATGATCACCAAAAGACGGTGATATTTCCAAAAGCTCAAAACGACTGGCTGAATATTAGGCTACAAAATTTCAAAACAATCAGTGAGTATAACTCCATCATGTTTAATATTATATCTCATTTGAGGCTATGCGGAGAAAATATATCTGAAGAAGCAATGATGGAAAAAACATTTAGTATTTTTCATGTCTCGAATTTGTTGTTGCAACAACAATATCGAGTGCGTCAATTTAAAAATACTCAAAATTAATTTTTTGTATCATGGTGGCTGAACAAAATAACGAGCTTCTATTGAAGAACCACAACTCCCGTCCAACTAGTTCCGCTTCAATTAATGAAACAAATGTTGCCTCTTATAATAACCATAAAAACGATCGAGGAAAGAAAAACCACAGGCATGGAAAAAGGAAATGATCAATCGACAAAGATCGTGGCATACTCTATTCTAAATTTTGTGGCGATAAGTTTCAAAATAAATGAAATAGAAATGATGTCACTCGGAATAAAGGAAACAATGCTGCTGAAAATAGGCGTGCTAGTAATTGTGACCAACCATGCCACAGGTGTGGTTTGAAAGGTCATTGGGCTCATGTATGCCGCACGCTTAAGCATTTTATTGATCTTTATCAAGCTTCCTTAAAGGAGAAAGACAAAACAGTTGAGATGAATTTCACTGTCGGATATGACTCGTCGGATATTAATGTGAAGGTCTCAACTACTAAAAAGGGCACCGCCTAGCCTAATCACGTAATCAAGCCTTAATCCAAATCATAGAAGATTTAATTACGTATTAGTCAGTCTTTCGTCCCTATATTTCTCTGAATTCATGTATTGATCTATATTATCATGTTCATGTAGTTTAAAGATCATGTGGAAGCTATTATGAGTCAAAATTTCTAAGTCTGGAAAACCAAGAAAGACAACATCATATGCACGTATATATAGGACATTATTCACTCAACCCAATGTACAACCCAAAATGAGACAAAAATAATAATATAATAAAAGTTGAGACATATAAAATGAGTGAGGAGAGTCGCCGAACTGTTAAGAGGAAGTCGCCGATCTTCTCTTTCCCTGGTTTGCTGCTGCTCGACGGACCTACACCCACCGTCACAAACTAAACGGTGAGTATAGGGATATTTAAGTACTAACTCGAGAATTCTGTGTTACATTTCCAAAATAAACAAATGGTATTTAAAAGCATAAAGTAGCGAAAAAAAAATTGTTGAAACAAGAAATGCAAGTAAATACCATAATTAAAGATGCAGAGACAAACATAGGCTAAGTCGAGACGATCTACGTCCAGTCGGTGGTGAGAACTATCACCTAACATTTCCTACTACTATATGGAGCTGCGTTCTACGCTTTACAACATCAATCTCATGCTTGCCGACCACCCCGAATTCCATAACTCGAGTGTCGCGCAAGTGTAGTGGTGAGTGTCGGAACCCCAGTAAAGCCATGTCCCGGTGAACCGCGCATCTCTCGTGCAATGGACACTAGATAATCCCTACTTTACTTTCAATGACAAATAATTCCGAAATTCTAGAATTCCAAAACAAGTTAGGCTACAAAGCCCAAAGGAAATTGAATACAAGTCCAATTAAATACAAATTATTCAGTTAACATGATTTTCATCAATGTTTTCAAGAATAACATCAAGTGTAGGAATCAGAGTCAATGAAATAATTCACAAGGCATCATGTCACAATATTCATCCATGAATAGATATGAGAACAACATGATGTGCGAGTTCAAGTAGTAATGTATACCAAAAGACCAATAAATCAATAAAGGTGAATGAAATAAAATATAAAATTCTCACAAGTGTACTTACACTTCACACGTGTGTCCTAGTTTATCCGATCTCTCGACAATTCGAAATGTGTGCCAAAACGCCTAAGTTCTCCCCTCAATGCCCTAACATTCAATAATGTCTCAATTTAGACCAAATCGAAGTCGAGACAAATTTCTAAAAAGAAAAATTATTTTAGGCAAATCCGTTCATTTCACGCTTTTCGAGGTAAAACCCCCGTAAAATGTTGTCCAAATAATTATTAGTGTTGTCAGAGTCGGACTAAGAGTTGACTGTTCATACGGATGCTCGTGGCACCGGATTGGGATGCGTATTGATGCAGGGAGACAGAGTGATAGCTTATTTATCGCGTTAGTTGAGGACTCATGAGAGGGACCGGACAGTAAGATAGTAGTTCGACAGATGACATACGAGTTTTGTTTACTCGAGGTGGCAACAACTATGAGTTGTCAGAGGTTCTAGATGCAGCAGAGACACATATTTACAGACAAATGAGAGTACCGACAATATTTATTTCGCGCGTGTTGGAGTGTCGGAGAGCTGATGTTATGTATCAGAGGTTCAATGACATGACACAGTGTCTAGATTTTTGTTCAAATTGGCATTGAGATACATAGGACCGTTCAGAGTCGCAGAACGAGTTGGCAGTGTCACTTACAGATTTGGACTTGCCAGAAGAGTTTGTTGGGGTTCATCCGACATTTCACATTCAACGTTGACATTCGCTAGGTCAAGGCCGAGATCGATGATTGAGTTGGGACAGGTGAAGATACAATCTGACGTGATCTATAAGGAGGGACTGATAGAGAATTGTAGACCGTCGAGTATGGATTCTCCTGAACAAGGAACTCGCAAAGGTACTAGTTCGTAGGCAGCATCATAGGACGAAGGGACTCACCTTAGAGCTCGAGTCGACGATAATGACATGTTACCCTCAGCTATTCTCTTGTATGGGATTCGGGTTACAGTTAAATTTCGGGACTAAATTTTCATTTAGTTGGGAAGACTGTAACGGCTCGAAAAATTCGACTCGTGCCACGTGTCATTTTAAGGTCATATGTGGGACCCACTTGCCGGGATGCGTATATCCGAATCTCGAGTGGAGATGCTAATGGTTGAGAAACGTATACGCAGAGAATTCAGTGAGCCGAAATACGAACGGGGACGCACCTCGAATTGCGTGCCAACGTGGGATCGAGATAGTCGTGTTATGTGGTTTTAATGTGTACATTTGATACGCCTCGTGATGCATGTAGCGCGAGTATCGAGATTTTGGAAATGAGGCTGGTTAGTGCCTCGATATGCGTGTTGCTCGAATATTTTTAAGGAAAACATAAAAATAAATATGTTTTTGGATGTGTCTCGAAATACGTAAATTTCCAGACTCGAGACAATTTTGGTCAAGCATATAGGCGGAGGACAAAGAGGTGAAATTATTGAGTTTGCCAACACGAATCTCAAGGACACTTTTGATTTGAAATCAAAAAGAAAATGTAAATATATATATTAATATATAAATATATATATATATATTATGAGAGAGAAAAGTCAAAAGAAAAAAAACCAGAGAGATGAGAGAAATGGAGAGAGTGAGAGATCGGGGAGAGAAGGAAGAGATCGTGAGGTGAGGGAGCGGGCGACGCGCGAGACGACGATGACGACGCCGCGACGAGGAGGCGCGACGACGACACCAAAGAACGGTCAAGCCGTAGCGGCGTGGTCGCGCGACGGCGGCGGCGGACGGCCAACGACGGCAGACGGCGAGATCGTAGCTGCGGATGGCATTGCCGGCATGGCGGTCGGCCGACGCAGAAGGCAAGCGCAGCGGATGACGGGCAAGAAAGTGCGAGGCGGGCTCACCGCGCGGAGGCGCGGTGGAGACGAGCGGTGGCGGCACCGTGAGGAGGTGCGGCGACGCGAGCGACGGTGGATCGGCGGCAGCCCAAAGAAGCGGGATCGGCTCACGGTCGCGATGGTGGTCGACGCGAGGCACCGCAGCGGCGGCGGAGCTGGCGGCGCCGGCGAGGGCAGCGGTGGCGCGACGGTGGCACCGTCAGCGCAGTGGTACGACGGCGCGTCAAGCGCAGCAGCGACGTCGGCTCAACAGCGGCAACGGCATGGTGAACGACGCGAGGGCGTTGTCGGACCGATCAGAGGCGTGAATCGACGAATATCGACGACGCGATTGAGGTGAGGTGTATTTCACCTAATTTTGAATTGTGATTTTCATGATTTGCATGATTTACTAGCTAAATGGTACAAATGGACACCAGGGACTTAGGATGCTATAGTCAGGTGTCAGGTACGCATATCTAGATGCGTGCGAGTGCGTTTTGAGGTACGTAAGATTCCTTCTGAAAGTCACTGAGGGTTTACTTTTTTTATCATTGATTGCCTATTTGTGGTTATTGGATGTTATTTCCCATATTCCTTGTTATTGATTTCCGTGACGCATTTGGGTTGGGGTCGAGACTTTTGCTATTCGTGTTGTACTTATGGCACACTAGGTTGTACGCGGGTAACCAGGTGAAAGGAAGTGGGAGCTTCCACTGAAAGGATCCTGGGGGTATGGAAACCAGGTGAAAGGAAGTGGGGCACTCACCGAAAGGATCATGGGGGTTCGGCGTACAGTTTAGTGTGACCGGGAGGAGTACACGGTTTGTTTCGCTCGTGTAATTTATTCATGTGATGATCTTAGTACAGTTGCCTATTTAGTTTCCACATGATTAATTGACATGGCTATTGATATATGTTTATGCTCCTATAAATGCTCGGTGTACTTTGTTGGAATCTTACTAACCGTACTCCCCATCTTCCTTTTTGTGATGGTTGAGTGCAGACCCTGCTAGTAGAGGCAATGACATTTTGGGCGAATTTATCTGACTGCCCACGGTCAAGGACTTACTAGTATGTTCGATTTTGATATTTTGCTTACTTTTGGGAAATGGGAGACTGAATAGATACTGTACTTGTATATATTATTGTTTAATATTGTTGCATATGTACAAAGTACTTTCTCCGGGTTTTCCACAATAGGTGTTGCTCTTAAAATGATGTTTTATACGATAATAAATTTAATTGTTTTACTTGTTTTAAATTTAAGACTTCTGCTGTTGTTTTAATGAATAAACTATCGAACTAACTGCTTAACGAAGGGAGTTAACATGCATATCGAGCAGTCGTGATGTAGCAAAAGGTGTTAGTGGCGCGTGGGACCCAGTGGGTCAAGGATCAAACGAGACCGCTGGGCCAGCGCCTCCCCACGTGGCGACCTCGGGATTTGGGGCCGTCACATGAGTCATCTCCTTCCTCGAGAGCACTCGAGCTCCAAACTCCACACCAACACCACTCTACAACCACCCCATTAATGGAACAACATCAAACTCACCTTGATTCGTCTCGGGTTCTCTCCTTCTCTTTCTCCTCCACCTTCTCCAGCGATTCTTCTTCTTTCCTTCTCTCCCAGTTTGGTTGATGTTGGGGATAAGAAACCCATTTAGTATATATATAATTTTGGTTTAAATGCTAGCCTTTGATCATTGTGTACACACGTATCTCGAGGCTCATCACATGGAGCACATTGTCTCACTTGTTCCCCAAGTCACTTGTGAGTGACTGAACAATATGACACCTTGCTTCATGATGGGTTAACGCGTGTCTCGATGCACATCTTATGCCTCATGGTTTATTTTCCTAACTATAGACCATTTACTCATTTAGCTACATGTGGCCACATTAAAGCCACTCATTAAATTCACATTTTATGGAAATAATTTAAACTTACCCCAATATGTCGCTACCTCGGTCCCATGTCGACACGCAACTCGAGGTACGTCCCCGCTCATCTTGATACCTACACACTCGTAGAAAATTAACTTAATAGTCTACACAAATACAACACGCTAGGCATACATCACAACAAATTTAAAATGTGCATCGGCCCTTACCTCGGTAAACGAACATATCACGGTGTGGGTCCCACAGTACGGGTCGTTGAGTCTATTTCAAGACATAAACACGGTTAGCAATTTTGGGCCATTACAACTAATTATATGGATGTCCCAAATTTTCACGATGATCCAAACACTAATCTCGATATCTTTAATGATCATATGTAATGTTTTTCAATAACTTTATGCACTAATTTTTGTTATGCTTTTTAGTTTATATGTATTAGTTTCTTATTATGAATAAAATATGACTATTTTTGTAATTTGTCAAACATTACTTGTATAGATGGATCATCGAATCACGAATCAAATAAGAGCGATATATGTCTTGTTGATTGTGCTACAACGCAAGCAATCCTTAAAAAGAGAGAATATTTCTCCAATTTGAACTTAGCTGAGGTTAATGTTCAAACAATATCTGGCATCTCAAATTTAATTAATGGCTCTGGAATAGCAAATATTATGTCGTATGGGGGAACACAAATTTATGTTGACAATGTCTTATACTCTGAAAAATCCAGAAGGAATTTACTTAACTTTAAAGATATTCGACAAAATAGATATCGCATTGAAACCATAAATGAAAATAATAAAAAATTTCTCTATGTCACATTGGTTTCAAATAGGAAAAAAGAAGTATTAGAAAAATTCTTAATTTTATCCTCTAGATTATATTTTACTCATATAAGGCATGTCGAAACGAATGTCGTCTTAAATAAGAAAATTAATGATTCAAAGACATTCATTTTATGTCATGACCGACTTGGTCATCCATGATAATCAATTATGCGAAGAATAATTGATAATTCACATAAACATCCTTTAAGGAGTCACAAAATATTTTCAGCTGGTGATTATAATTGTGCTAGTTGTTCTCAAGGTAAATTGATAGTTAAATCATCCATAAGTAAAATTGTTGTGGAATCTCCTGTTTTCTTAAAAAGCATTCAGGGAGACATATTTGGACTTATTCATCCTTACTGTGAACCATTTAGATATTTCATGATTTTGATAGATGCGTCAACTTGGTGGTCACATGTTTGTTTGCTTTCAACCCGTAATGTTGCATTTCTAAACTTTTAACACAAATCATTTAGTTAAAAACGCAATTCCTTGACAACCCAATCAAGACCATCCGTCTTGATTATGCTGAAGAGTTTCAATATCAAGCATTTAAAGATTATTGCATGTCTATAGAAATTACTATTGAACATTTTGTTCCACATGTGCATACCCATATTGGTTTGACAAAATCTTTGATTAAATGCATTCAATTAATTGCTAAGTCTTTAATCATGAAAACTATGTTACCAACTTCAGTTTGGGGACATGCAGTCCTTCATGCAGCATATATCATTCGTTATAGGCCTACGACATGCCATGAACATTCTTCAATGCAACTCATTTTAGGTCAACAACCAAATATTTCACATTTGAAATTTTTTTGGTATGTAGTGTATGTTCCTATACCACCTACCAATAGAACTAAGATGGCTCCATAATGAAAACTCGAGATTTATGTTGGATTTAACTCATAATCCATTATAAGATACCTTGAGCCCCTAACATAGGATTTATCTACTGTACGTTTTGCTGATTGTCACTTTAATGATGTAATTTTCCCATCATTAGGAGAAGACAAGAAACCAATTCAAAAGGAATAGCGCGAAATTGTTTGGAATGCATCAACTTTATCACATTATGATCCACGCACAAATCAGTGTGAATTTGAAGTTAAAAAGATCATTTATTTGCCACAAATTGCAAATCAATTACCCGATGCATTTACTGACGAAAAACGAGTGACAAAATCACATATTTCAGCTGTAAATATTCATACAAGAATTGATGTCTATGTGCAACAAAATGTACAAGAACCAGCAAAACGCTTAAAGCGTGGAAGACCAGTTGGTTCAAAGGATACAGTTCCTCGAAAGAGAAAAACGGGAGTAAAAATAAATGCAAATCAAAATACTCCCGAGAAAGGACAAGAATCCTTTGATAATGATTTGTCAGAACAAGTTGATTCTAACGATGAACAAGTGTCTCTAGAAAAAGAGGGAAAAGATGAAAATAATGAGAACTCAATAAATTATTTGAACTCTGGTAAGATTTGAGATAGAAATAATATTGTTCTTAATGATATATTTGCTTTCAATGTGTCTTTTGAAATATATGAAAATGATGATAATCCAGAACCACGATCGGTGGATGAATGTTGAAAAAAACCTAATTGGCAAAAATGGCAAGAGGCTATCCAAGTAGAGCTAGACTCGTTGAAGAAGCGAGAGGTTTTTGGACCGGTTGTTCAAACGCAAGATGGCGTAAAGCCTATTGGATATAAATAAGTATTTGTACAAAAGAGAAACGAAAAAATTGAGATTACAAGGTGCAAAGTAAGACTTGTAGCTCAAGGTTTCTCACGAAAACCTAACATTGATTATGAGGAAACATATTCTCATGTTATAAATGCAATCACATTTCGATTCTTGATAAGTCTTGCGATTTATGAATGACTTGATATGCATTTAATGGGTGTCTTTACAACAATTCTGTACGGATCCTTAGATAGTGAGATATATATGAGAATCCCTAAATGATTTGAAATATTCGAAAAAATAAAATCAAAACCTCATAACATGCATCCTATAAAATTACAAATGTCATATGTACGGATTGAAACAATCCTAACAAATGTAGTACAAACACCTTAGTGATTATTTACTTAAAGAAAAATATGTAAATAATCCACTTTGCCCATGTGTATTTATTAAAAGATCATCAACAGGTTTCGTGATTATTGTTGTATATGTTGATTATTTAAATATAGTGGAAAATCATGACGACATCGTTAGAACATTCGAAAACTTGAAAAAAGAATTCGAGATGAAAGAACTTGGAAAAATAAGACTCTGTCTCGATTTGCAAATTGAACATATTTCAAGTGAAGTACTTGTCCATCAATCAAATTATATTAAAAAAATATTAAAAAGATTTTATATGGACAAGACACATCCATTGAGCTCTTCAATGGTTGTCAGATCACTTGAAGTGGATAAAAACTCATTTCGACCTCAGGAAAGTGATGAAGAGCTACTTGGTCCGAAAGTATTATACTTAAGTGCAATTTGCGCACTTATGTATCTTGCAAATTGTACAAGACCTAACATTGCTTTTGTTGTCAACCTACTTGCAAGATACAACACTTCACCAACTTGAAGACATTGGAATGGTGTCAAACATGTTTTTCGATATCTTCGAGGAACAAGTGACATGAGTTTATTTTACTCGAGGGAAGTAAAATTGAATCTTCAAGGTTATGTTGATGCTGAATTTTTATCTGATCCCCACAAAGCTCGTTCTCAAATGGGATATGTATTCACCCGTGGTAATACTGATGTATCATGGAAGTCAATAAAGCAAACTATGGTTGATATTTATTCCAATCGTTCCAAAGTACTTGCAATTCATGAAGCGAGTCGTGAATGTGTATGGTTGAGAAACATGATTGAACATATTCAAGAATCATGTGGATTACCTTCAATAAAAATCTCTACAACCATATTATATGAAGATAATGCAGCATGTATCGCACAACTAAGTGAAGAATTCATAAAAGGGGACAGAACAAAATATATTTCATCAAAATTCTTTTATTGATGTCAAGCAAATCCGATCGAGTGATAATCTTGCTAATTTATTCACAAAAGCCTTACCAACTAAGACATTTAAGAGGCTTACATATCATATTAGCTTGCTTAAACTTAAGGACATTGCAAGTAAATAAACAGAACAAGTTTCACCCATGTTCACATGAGGGAGAGTTATTGATTAGTATATTGCACTCTTTTTCCTTTTGCTATGATTTTATCTCATTGAGTTTTCCTAGCAAGGTTTTTAATGAGTCAATCCTAACATTATTTACTCATCTTAAGATTTATGAGAACATTGTACTCTTTTTCTTTTATTATATTTTTCCCATAGGTTTTTCCTAGTAGAAGTTTTGATGATGACATTCTCTCAACAATTGTCATCCAAGGGGAAGTGTTATGATATGGATGAACAATTGACCAAGATTTTGGATAATCACATTGTCAAGCATGGCTTTGTCATTGAGTTGTAATATCAATCATTGCTTTTACTTATATTTATATCCAATTTATTTATACTATTCCATGTATTGTTAATGTTGCTTGTGAAGAGTTGTATGACATGTGATTTATGTGTTACTTGTAACCATTGTCTAAGTACATTTATCATCATCACCAAATGCCTATATAAAGGGTGTCAATCTCATTGTAAAAACACACCAAGTTAGAATGAAAACTTCTCATTCCAACTATCTCATTTCTTCTCTTCTCCTTTGTAGTAGTAGTTTGTAATAGTAGAAGTTCTTAGTCTTCTATTTTCTTTCTCTAGTTCTTAGCAAGTTTCAACTCAATTTTCAACAAATACTAAATTGGTTGCTTTTACTCCCTAGTTTATTTGTAAGAAAAGAAGGGAGGTCAAGTTAGCAGTTGCTCCTTTGGTATGGGAATCAAATATTAGAATAATTCTCTATCTATAAATTTCCTCTGTTTGGCTAAACTAACTGAAAGTTGATAATCTAATGCATAGCCGCTAATCTAATAATTGATACATGCAAACTAGTAATCTAGATGATCAATTAATATGTGATAAAATACTACATTGGATCCCGTGGAAATTTTGTAGTTGAGTTTAAGGTGTGTTCTAAACTAGCGTATTTGTTGCGGTTACATCTATGAAGTTGGCGCACGACATTGGAACTTTAAATATAACCTCTCTTGAAAATAAAAAAAGGGTGGTCAAATTATTGTAACATTGAATTTAGGCTGTTTCTTGAAGAGCAAATTAAACATTGAAAATTAATATTAACGGTTAAAAAAAAAGGGCAGTTATTTAAGATTTCAAAAAACCGTTATTTTCAAAGATCTTTCTGTCCTCTCTTTTCGACTCGTCTCATTCAAGCTCTTTTTTGTTTCTGCATTTTGAGGATTAAGAGTTAGGGTTTCATTCTCCAATCTGGGCAGTTGAAAATTGGGACAAATATTCAGAAAAATGAATCAATTGATAAATTTTAGTGGTTTCAGTCAAGTTAATGGATGAATTGGTTGAGATTTGGTTCACATTTTCGACGTTTTCGGCATCCATGGATAAGAAAATGAGGAGAAAGAGAAGCAGTAAAAAGCGCCCGTCGAAGGCTGGTTCGGATCTTCCAATGCGGGAAGATACCGATGATTAATGGGAATCAGCTTGTTGAGGTCCTAGAATTCGAGCCGAGGTATTAGTCCTTGTCTTTCATCTCTGTTGATTACTGGTTTTGATTCTTTGATTACATATAGAATGTGGAGAGATCACAATATTTCTTTTTTGTGATTAACTGCCTTGTTCTTGAGATTTTCTTTTGAGATTGGTGTAATGATTTCGGCGTAAAAGATATATGGTTTATGTGGCTCATTTTATAGCTCCCAAGTAGAGTGGTGCAGTGGTTTTGAAAATAGTCTTACTACTCTGACTAACGCATAGGCGATGAGTTCAATTCACAGCAACTGCAATAGAAGCTGGAATCAAATAACTGTATCGTTTAATCAGCTTGTTGAGGTCCTGAATTCGAGCCGAGGTATTAGTCCTTGTCTTTCATCTCTGTTGATTACTGGTTTTGATTCTTTGATTACATGCATTGAATGTGGAGAGATCACAATATTTCTTTTTTGTGATTAACTGCCTTGTTCTTGAGATTTTCTTTTGAGATTGGTGTAATGATTTCGGCGTAAAAGATATATGGTTTATGTGGCTCATTTTATAGCTCCCAAGTAGAGTGGTGCAGTGGTTTTGAAAATAGTCTTACTACTCTGACTAACGCATAGGCGATGAGTTCAATTCACAGCAACTGCAATAGAAGCTGGAATCAAATAACTGTATCGTTTAATCAGCTTGTTGAGGTCCTGGAATTCGAGCCGAGGTATAAGTCCTTGTCTTTCATCTCTGTTGATTACTGGTTTTGATTCTTTGGTTACATGCATTGAATGTGGAGAGATCACAATATTTCTTTTTTGTGATTAACTGCCTTGTTCTTGAGATTTTCTTTTGAGATTGGTGTAATGATTTCGGCGTAAAAGATATATGGTTTATGTGGCTCATTTTATAGCTCCCAAGTAGAGTGGTGCAATGGTTTTGAAAATAGTCTTACTACTCTGACTAACGCATAGGCGATGAGTTCAATTCGCAGCAACTGCAATAGAAGCTGGAATCAAATAACTGTATCGTTTAATCAGCTTGTTGAGGTCCTGGAATTCGAGCCGAGGTATTAGTCCTTGTCTTTCATCTCTGTTGATTACTGGTTTTGATTATTTGATTACATGTATTGAATGTGGAGAGATCACAATATTTCTTTTTTGTGATTAACTGCCTTGTTCTTGAGATTTTCTTTTGAGATTGGTGTAATGATTTCGGCGTAAAAGATAGATGGTTTATGTGGCTCATTTTATAGCTCTCAAAGGAGTGTGGTGTAGTGGTTTCGAAAAGAGCCTTAATTACTACTCTGACTAACGCATAGGCGATGAGTTCAATTCACAGCAACTGCAATAGAAGCTCGAATCAAATAACTGTATCGTTTAATCCTGTATGCATGTTTTTAGGTGACCTTCTATTTCATGGAATCCATTAAAAACACCTTAAATCATGTTACTTGTTAGCTTTCATGTACTTTAATGTTTGTGCTATACTGATTTTCCGACAGTGACACAGCGACATGGACGACGACGATGAGCTTGATTCCTGCCCTTGTACCATTATGTAGAGGGAGGGGGGCCTTAGGCTATCAATGAAAATGGAATGATAGGCACAAAGGAAAACTCTATTCATATCATGTAATACTGAGATCTGCAAATGCACAAACAAGCTATACTTCCCAGTATTGATACAGCAGCTTCAAGTGTTCAAACAATCATACAACAAGTCATCACATACAGATCTCGCACACGTATAAAAGAATATTAATGAATTACAACAACACCAACAACAATAAGAAAAAAACCGCGACGACAACAACAACAATCCGACGAAGTATCAGACGCTCGTCGGATAAGTGGAATAAGCTTCAGCGGCACCGGTAGTCAATGCCCTCTCCAACCTTGCCTCAAAAGGAGTAGAGTGCCAATTCACTCTCTTATCCTGCATTCCCAAAACACCTTATCAGTACAAATCACTACATAAAACATCCACACATCTCTCTCACTTCACAAATACCTCTCTATACTTGCTTGTTGTGTTTGGGATTCCTCCTACACAAGAAGAACCAGAGCTTGATGAGTTTGTGGTCTGTCCTGTATGACTCCAGTAGCTCCCTACTGTACCTAAAATAGGCTTATCATCTGGGCTCCAAGTTGGTGACTTTCTAGGTGATGAAGAAGCTGCACTCAATTGTTTGATCTCTTCCATAGTTAATGCGCCTAAGATCGGTCGATCTTGGAGACTTTCGGGTGAAACCGATTTTGGAGATTCAGTGGAGGTGTTCTTAGTCTTGATGGAGGGTGTAGATTCTGTGGAACTTAGCCAGTTTGAAAGACTAGCGTCGACTGCTACTTCTTGCTTGGGTGGCTGCGGCGGTGGCGGCGTGGTAGATTGATCGAAACTAGTTTTCCAGCTCAACGACGACGACTTGAAACTAGGCTCGGAACTAATTGGTATGTTCAAGTCTTCTAAATTGGTGTTCTCCTTCAGAGGCTTCAATGGTGTCCCTCCCGGTTTCGCCTTCACAACTTTCCACTGACTCAGATTCTCAACAGGGTTCAGTACAGAATGAACATAGTTGCTCCTATCTCGGGCGCTTGGATTCGAACAAATCGGTTGCTGCGGTGCTCGAAAGGGGCTGTTCACCTCTTTATCATCATTAAGAGTTGAAGAGCCCCCTCCCTTTGGTTCTGTAGGCAGCGAGAAAAACGACTCCGATGACTCCACCCCGAATGGTTGTTCATCCCCGTCTTCCTCATCGTCGGAAAATTCATAATCCTCTTCGTCTAAATCGCTTTCTTCCCCATCTAATTCATCGTACTCATCGTCGTTGTTGCTGCAATTTTGATACCTATGGTTGGATGGGTAAGATCCCATACTCGAAGTGGCCGAGTCATCGGCAGAGTTTGCAGGAGATTGGCTTCGTTTCGCCTCCGACGCGCCTTCTTCCTTCTTTTCCCTCTCTTTTGCTTCACCACCAACGGCGATTTCTTCGATTTCTTGCTTCGAAACCTCTTCATAGGCTTTGATATTCAAATCAAAGGTCACTTTCTTCCTAGCACCAAAGCTCAATTGCTCCTCCAATTTCTCCCTAAAACACAAAAACAAACAAAACCCATCAAGAAAAAACAAAATGAACAACTCACAATCATAACCAAGAAACAAAAAAGAAGAAATCCACAACTGACCTTGGATCTGCAACTGATGAGCTGCAAATGTTGTTCTCTACCTCATCTTCCTTCGCCGAGACGCCGGGCTTTAAAGCCTCATAAACCACATTCCTCTAAACAATTACAAAACCACCCAAAATTCAAGAATCAACAAAAACACAAACCAATTGAAAACCCCATCAAAATTTGAGCTCAATTAAGGAAATACCCTCACCTGGTCTCTGGGAAGTACCCTATTTTGGGGCTTTTTCCTGCGTTTCCGATCGTCTTTGGAAGACCCGAAACAGGCGAGAAAGCACCCCATATGGGCTTCCTCAAAGATCAATCTGACCCACAAAGAATGCTGGTCAATCTGAAGAAGATATTGAGACTAGATGAAGAACATGTTGGTGATGGTGAGATTGAGATCCAGAGAGGATAAGAGGAGAGATGGTAGGGCTTGATAGGGAGCGTTAATGGGGAAAAGCGAAAGTTGTGTGTGTTTGTGAGAGAGAGAGACGAAGATAACGGTCGAGTGAATTCAAATTTGTGAAAATATGACCGTTACAAGTCATTATTGTTGTTAGTTTTGTTTATTAATTGATGTGTTATAGATGACAACCTAGCTAGACCCACGTTTTCTGCACTGGTGGTTCAGAGTTCTCTGCTGTACCACATGAGTGATGACCCACTTATTTAAAAACTTTAATAATATGAGATTAAACCAAGTAATAGTATTCAATTAACATTACAAAAAATCTGTTCGGACTTTTTAATCCGAACCCAAAGATTTTTTTATTAATAATTTAAGATATTTATTTAAGTAAAAGACATAATTACCCTCTACCACAAACATCAATAATGAATTTAAATTAAGAGTATTTATGTCTTTTTGATTGTTTGAGTCCGGACTTTTTGAGTCCATTTAGCACTACCCTTAACATTATTAACTAGCCAAAGCATCTATAATGAGTGAAATGGAAGAGACATCACTTGCCAAAAAGTAAGATTTGGGGAGTTCGTGAGTTCGACTTTCACTTAAGTAAAAAAAAAATTAACGTTAGGCCATCTAATACTATTCATGTTTATTTTGATGTAACAGTGACACTAACGTTATTCGCGTTTTCAATCATCAACACTTTTTATACTATTTTACTTTTTATCATTATTTTATTTAAATTAATTTTAATTTTAAAGTTTTTTTTTTGAGAAAAATGTAAAAGTTATAAAATTATAAAAATAACTCTTAAACTATAAAAATAACTTTAAAAAATATAAAAACAAAAAATAATGAATAGCGAAAGAATTGTCGCATAGTGCGCACTATTCACTTGGGATGGCGTTGAAGTTTGGGCACTCCAAAACTTTATTTCTGTAGCTCAACCGGCGCTGATTGGAGTTGGTCTTATTAGCAAGTATATTTCAAAAGAAAAACATTATTTTTTGTTTGAGTATTTTAGCACGCATGTCAATTTGTTAATTGAATAGTGGACTCTCTCCAAGTCTTTTTAGACATAGAAAAAATGTTCTTTTATAGCAAAAATAAATATGCTTTAAGTTTTATTGGAGAACGTAAAAATAAAATAAAAAACACAGTGTATAATGTAGCCGACCCCATTTAATTTAGGTCTACACATGCATATGATCAATGCATTATGTTTTTGAATAGTTTGAAAAGCTCACCATTAATTACACTAAATTGAGCATAATAAAAGAATTTTATTCATATAGTCGAACTCAATTAATTTGGAATCGAGACATTGTTTTGTTGTTGTTGTTGTATACGTATTCTTTAATTTCTTATGGCCTGTTTGGTTCGTGGTATTAGCCCGGATTAGCTACACTGGACTAGTTAATCCGCTGTTTGCTTGGAGGATTAACTAGTCCAAATGACTAGTTTAGAGAGGCATGGTAGTGGATTAAATAATACCACCATTTTTGGTGGGATTAACTAATCCTTAGTGGGTGGTGGAGGAGATTACCACTTTACCCCTCTCTGAAATCAACCATGGCACCGATTCCACTACTTCCCTCACCATCCCAAGTCCCAACCGACCCCCACCACCCAATCCATCTCCAATTCTTCTCCGACGCCTCCCCTCGACTACGACCGAAAGGCCAACCTCGACCACTACAAGGACACCTCGGCAAGGCCGGCCCCAAAACCTCTCCCACCTCATCGCCACCTCCCCCACAACTTCTCATGCATAGTCATGAACCCCTTCGTGCCATGGGTCTCCGACGTCGCCGCCCAACATCGCATCCCCGCGCCATGCTCTGGATCCAACCTGCGCTCTCTACGCCATCCCTCGCGCCGGAAGCCTCTCTGCTTTTCTTCACAAATTATTCAAGCGGCGGTGAGGAGATGAGAAATGTGTGAGATGGGGAGATTTTTGGTGTTATTTATCTAAGGGTATTTTGGTAAATGTACATGTACAACCCCATTTAATCCTAACCTTAAAACTCCCAACCAAACAAGATACACAAATGGGACTAAACTATCTAAACCCATGTGTTAGTCCCATCACTAAATAATCCCAAGTGTTAAGATTAACTAATATTTGAACCAAACAGGCCATTAGTTCTTAGGCCATGCTGAGCTTGGGCTTTACTAATCTGCCAATGCCGGACCTATGGTGGACGGGCCAGGCGGGTGTCCAAACCTATCAACAAGTCTAAAGAGTTGTTAGACAAGACTAGCGAATCCTCATTCTTGCTAGTTTCAATTAAATGAGTTTAATCAAGTCTTACAATGATTTTTTAAAATTTAGACCCAATCAAGGATTCATTGACCAGTTCTAAAATTGGGCTAGATACAAACTCAACTTTTTTTTTTTTTTTTTTTTTTTTGCAAGAAAATATTGTTACCTTTTAATCATATCCACTTAGAACGAATTTGCTCCCTTTATATCTATCTATAATATTAGGGAGAGCAGGGGTTTCTGCAAAACCACCCAAATCGTCCAAACTGCATGATTTGGTCTGATTTTTTAAACTAGCGATTTAGGAGCGGTTTCAAAAACTTGTAAACCGCGATTCCTCAATTTGGTTATGGTTTTTATTTATAAAAAATCGCGGTTCACCAAACCACAAAATCATCTTCAAACTTGGAATGAAATATAATAGAGTCGAAGCTTTTTTTATGTTGTTTTTTAAGTTTTGAAATAAACTTAGCTTCATAATTTTGAATGAGTTCATGTGTTTTTGGTGGATACTCATATATTGACATAAGTTTTGTTGATGGACATACATAGAATGTGTGATTTTTTTATTGAAAATGTGTAGCAGAAAAATCACAAAATTAAATCAACCAAAACTGTGCAAATCGCGATCGGTTTGGTTGTGGTTGTGAATGGTCGCGGTTTAAGGTGGTTTACAAAACGGTCAAACTGCGAACCTTTGATTTGGTGGTGGTTTGATGGTTTCACCACTAAACCGCGGTTTGCCCACTCCTAATATTCACTTGTACGTGTTATTTTAACTCTCCTAATTGACTATATATAGATCAAACACTTTAACTCAATTCAATATATGACTGAAACATCTTTGGTGAGATAGTAGATACGTCATTTGCCAAAAAAAAAAAGATTTTGAGGAGGTCGTGAGTTTGACTCCTATTTAAGTCAAACAAACAAAAAAGATCAAAACTAGTCGATGATGTGCTTTTAAATTGCTTAAATACAGATTCTAACAACTGACACTAGCAAATATATGTATCAATAAGTGTAATATTTTTTGTGACTTAAGCAAGAGTTGAAAACATTTATAAACCTTACTTTTTAGCAAACAATGTCTCATACTTCTCGCCAGAGATGCTTTGACAATATGATGCATAATTATACCATTGAAAATGAATTTTTGAAAATTTTTAGAGAAAAACCAGGTATATTAAGAGACAAAAGAAAAAAGAAAATCTGATTTGTGCCCCCCAAAAAATTAACATATCCGATTTGCAATTCAGCAAAAATGGTATATACGGAGCATAAAATATTCTTTTCAAATATATACTTTAGTACCCCAAGAAAAAAAAATATTCTTTCACATTAAACCATTTTAATATCTCACTATAGTTTTACTAATTTGAAGTCACCACAACAAATTAATGAAGCCAAGGCAAGAAGTGCAAGAAAAACCCTACAACAAATCCCCACCGTCCATCACACCGCCCGTTACACCCCACCCAATCTCGACCGTCCAAACAGCATCTCCAACACTCTCTCAACAACTCAACACTTTGACAACACACAAGAACAGTAGATATTTTCTCTTCCAAGTCGGCTCTCTCTCAACAACAACAACAACAACAACAACACTTCTCTCTCTGTTCTTCTCTTCTTCAATTGATTGAGAGAGAGAGAGAGAGAGAGAGAGGAATCGAAGGTCTCTTCGATGGATTCCGATCAGGGAAAGCTCTTCATCGGTGGAATTTCATGGGACACATCGGAAGACAAGCTCAACGAGTACTTTGGGAAGTACGGTGAGGTGTTGCAATCCGTGATAATGCGCGACAAGATCACTGGGAGGCCGAGGGGTTTTGGGTTCGTTGTGTTCGCAGATCCTGCTGTCTTGGATAGGGTTCTTCAAGATAAGCACACGATCGATGGTCGAACGGTGAGATCTCGCTCGATTGATGGTGCCCTAGGTCGATTGGTTCCGACCCGTGTGTTGATTTGGGGTTTTTTGAGCTAGATTTCGATCCGGGCGGTTTTTGTTTGCGAATTTATGAGATGGGTGTTGATTTCTAGGGTTTGTTTTGGTTTTTCGTTTTTGGGGGTTTTGGGATTAGGGGGTTTTTGGTGGGTTTTGATGGGGTTTCTCTGGTCTTGGTTGTTTTTGTATCTGTTCATGAATTAGGGTTTTTTCTGTTCTATGAAATTTATCTGATTTTGATGGGTTTCGCCATTGTTAATGGTGTTTGATAGTTTAGGGTTTCTTCTTTCTTTGATTTAGTTGAGGCGGTTTGTGCTAATTGTAGCTTATTCTGCATTTAAGCTTTGATTTCGCTCAATCTTTAGCTGTGGAAAGTGGTTAATAACTTGCCGTGTGATCGTTTGAATTGTGTTTAGGAATGTGTGAATTGGCTGGCTTTGATATAGTCAGAGTTATTCTTTATTGTTCTTGGTCTGGTTTGATTGTGTTCTTTGCCAATGTGTTGTTGTTTGTCTTCATTACTATGCTCAGCGATGAGAAAATATATGAAGAAGAATGACACTGTAATGCAAGTGGAGATTTGTAGAAACTATATCAATTGTTTGTCTATTATTTTGTGCCTTATCCATGGTTTACTATGCACCTGTTCTTTTATCACACTATTGGCATGATTTCGACATTGTTCAGTAATAGGGGCATTTGGCGTCGGCAATTTGCTTCGTTTTATTATTCCTTTAATATTGTGTGTGTGTGTGTGTGTGTGTGGAAAGGGCAAGGTTGATTGCTGAGTCTACTATGCATCAATGTAAATGATATTTCGATTTCAACTTTCTTTTTGCGCGCGTTTCATACTTCCGTTTTGCTCGGGGCATGATAAAGAAGCTTATAGTACAATGAAAGAGAATCCGGTTTTATATTCGAGCATTCTCTATGCTTGGGGGCAGGCGCACATGCAGAGTTCGTTTATTGTTTATTAAGTCCTTTGTTATTATTCTGATATTTCCTGTGTGATCCTTCCTTTCGTGCTGGATATCTGCGTCTCCTTTTGACAGTGTAACTGCAATTTTGGGTTGTTCAGGTGGAGGCTAAGAGGGCTTTGTCGAGAGAGGAGCAGCAAACCACCGGTCGGCCTGGAAACACTAATTCTGGTAGAAACTTTGGTAGTGGCGGTAATGTTAGGACTAAGAAGATTTTTGTTGGAGGCCTGCCTCCCACGTTGTCAGAAGAAGGTTTTCGTCAGTATTTTGAGAGTTATGGTCACGTAACAGATGTAGTTGTAATGTATGATCAGAGCACCCAAAGGCCTCGTGGTTTTGGTTTCATTTCTTTTGAGTCTGAAGACTGTGTTGACAGAGTCTTGCACAAATCCTTCCATGACTTGAATGGTAAACTTGTGGAAGTCAAGCGTGCCCTTCCAAAAGATGCGAATCCTGGTGGCAGTGGCCGTTCTTCTGGTGGTTATCAGGGTAATAGTTCATATGATGGCCGTATGGATAATAGTAGGTACATGCAATCGCAAGCAGCTGGAGGTGGATTTCAGGGATATGGTTCTTCGGGTTACGGAGCACCTGGATATGGATATGGTGCTGCAAGTAATGGTGTAGGCTATGGTGGTTATGGTGTTGGCGGTTATGGCGGTGCTAATGCAGGCTATGGTGGCCCTGCAGGGCCCTATGGAAACCCTAATGTGCCTAACTCAGGTTATGCTGGTGGTCCGCCTGGTTCTGGAAGGAGTGCGTGGGGTCCTCAAGCTCCTTCTGGATATGGTTCTGCAGCATATGGTGCTAATGCTGGCTATGGTGCTGGAGCCCCTTGGAATGCCTCTGGTGGTGGCGGGGGTGCTGGTGGTAATGTTTCTGGCGGAACAGGACAATCTCCAAGTGGGTCTGCTGGTTATGGTAATTCTAATTACGGTGTCTATGGAGGTTATGGTGGGAATGATGGGTCCTATGCAAATCCAGGTAATTATGGTTCGGGTGGGCGTGGTGGCAGCACCCCTAATAGTAATTCTTCTGGTGCTGGTGGAGATCAACATGGGGCAGGTTCTGGTTATATGGGGAGCGGCTATGGAGCTGATGCTAATTCAGTTTATGGAAACATGGGCGGGTGGAGGTCTGATCCTTCACAAGGTGGGAATTATGGTGTTGCCGTATCAAATGGACAGCAAGGTGGACAGATGGGATATGGTGGTGGTTATGGTGGAGCTCAGTCCAGGCAAGCCCAGCAGCAGTGATGAGGATGACTTCAGCATATGCTATGTGATCTTGTCTTGTGGGATCCCTGCCTTGCACATCATTTTTGCTGATTCTGCATCTCGTGCAAGGAGGGATTGCTCTTGCAAGCAATGCTGCGATTGTGGGATGGTTGGATTTGTTTTGCAGTTCTTATTCTGCTATATACTTAGTAATTTTTAGTTTCTGGGAAGTATTAGATACCTCTTTTTTAGTATTTGCTTTCGAGTTGTAGTGTTATATCTGGTGTGCTTCGTTCTACTTGGTAGCTTACCTGGATCTTCGTTTTTCTCTAGTGATAATGCTAGAGTAGCGTATGAGACTTATTAGCCTTTGTGATTTTCGATTTCATGATTTTGTTGTGGTAGCTCTGGATATCTGGTGGTTGATTGCATGTGTGATCTTCCTGATTATCAAATATGTGATTGATAATATTAGAACATGTAGCTTTTCTGATATATTGCTAGGGAGTAGAGATGTAGAGAATAAAGAAGCTACTTGCTTGGTAGTGAGGATGCAGTCTAGTGCGCATGCGTTGATCTCTTCGTAGTGGATAAAAGTAACGTAGTGATAGTTGAGATATTTGAGAATGGCATAATCATTTTCCTCCTGGATTTGCGCTTTACAGGAGGGAGATAGAGATGCCAGCCTTTCAGACTGGTGTATGTCCTTGTGGCTGATCTCTCAAAGGTAGTCCCGCACGAAGGCAGATTGTGCACACTGACCTGATGCATTAACATGAGGGAGGAGAAAAAGGCGGGCAGTGCTAGGTCGACTGTGCGATCAAATTGCGAGACCTGACACCCTTTTCATTGAATTTCATTTTTGATGGGCACCAGTCATACACCATTCTTTGGAGCGGTTGTTGGTATGTTTGTTACCTGAATAGCGGTAGTAGTAGTAGTAGACGTAAATAGATTTTCCCTTTATTAACCTATTCCTTTTTGTTTAAAACCTCTTGATGTTGGTTTCTTGATTTGAATAGACAGAATTTGACAAAAAATTTCTTCTAAAAGCTTCAATGGTCGGTGTTAATAGTGATAATTGAGGGTGTTCTTGTGGGGTTTTCCAAGTTTTTGAATAGAAGAAAGCCTTCAATGATAATGGTTAGCATGGCTGTACTTCTGTGATCATTTTACAATGACTGGTACTCTAGTATAGTGTCCACCAGAACTAGGGAGGCGGCAGTCGATATTTTGGAATTGGTGTTTGTTAGTCGGTTCAGAGATTGGTAGGGATAGAGAATGAAATAACCATCCAAATTTTGGGGAGTACATAGTTTCATGGTGGCGTTGCCCCATCGAGTGATTGACTTTGATGGATCACGGACACACAAACTTGACTTGGACACAGTTATTATGCGCCATTGTTAGTTTTGAGTTATCAGTCAAGTTGATTCATTATTCTTCATGTGCTTACTGAATACTTATGACACAAAAGGTTGATGTTTATGAAGTGTTATTCAATTGCTTTTTTTTTTTTATGATTTGTGGAGAATACAAAGCTTGGCATCAATTGCACTTAATCGAACACAATGGAAAAGTTTGATCCATGTAGCCGACCCCAGTTAATTTGGGACTGAGGCTATGTTGTTGTTGTTGTTGTTGTTGTTGTTGTTGTATTTGTGGAGAATACGAGTTGTGGATGCTAGAACTATCTTTCTTGGTCATGCCACATTGGATTCTCACTGCATTAACTTTTCTTGTTTGTCGATTGGTATGGTATTTATGACATTGGATGGTATGGCATTCATTTCCATTTGATTGAATGGCATGGCATTCAGTTTCTTTATCAGCATTGGTGTTCAAAACACATAGGTGAGTAATGGAAGAGATGGAGTTGAGAAGGGTTGTGTTTTTAATTGTATATATGCCAAATTCTTTTTTTTTAATCTAAACCTAGTATTTGGTCTTTGTGGTTTTTCTTCATTTGGTTCTTGAACTTCAATTTTTTTAACATTTGGTCCCTTTGTTGTATTTTTGGTGAAGCTTTGTGAAATGCATTATTTCAAGCTTTGTAAAATTATTTTTAAACCTTGTCTTTTGATAAGTTATGCCTCGTCCATCCATCTTACCGCATATGCTTCGACACATTTATAATTGTTACTCGTCTTATTTGTGGGCTAATGCAATGCAGTTATTGATTTTTTTATTTTTTTACTAGTTGTTTTCGGTTTAGGATTTGCTGAAAAAAGAGAAATGATTAGATGATTTCTTGAAGACTTTGGAGTCAATAGCCATCCATTTATTGAGTGAAAAGTTAGGTAACTGTCTTATGAAGCAGCTTTTCCTTGGGATGAAAGTTATTAATAGTTTCGCAACCACGTGCCATTGATTAGTATATATACATAGCTTGTAAGTTGTGTATAAAAAACATTTTGAGTTGAGAAAGTGAATTATAATTCTACTAAAGATGGGGAGGAATCAGGGAGGCTTGAATTTGAAGGCTTTGCTATCTGTGATATCATGATCTTGGTTCGTGTTCACTTGCCGGCGAGCATTGGAAGGCCATACGCTCCGCCGCCGCCGCATCCGAGAGGATCTTCGCCGCCTCTAGCCGTGCCAGATTTCTACTACGGGAAGCAAGTACGAGCAGCAACAGACGTACCCAGAGTACCATAGTTTTGCTACGCCCACGTAACTAATAATAAAGGAATAAATATTGGTGCACTTGCAAAGACTTTGTATTTGATATGAATCATATGTTAAGATAAGAGGTTACGTATCTTTATTATATAGTGATGAATATTTGCTATGCACTAGAAAGTGCCTCTTATCGTCGTATCGAATATCTATTATTTATTTTGTTTTTTATGATAATATTACTCAGAGTCTCAAAAGAATCTGACAAAAGAAGTCACGTAAGAAAAGATAAAGTTATTCAAAAATGGCATTCAAGCAAATGCATGTAACAACAACAACAATATAGAAAATTAAAAAATGGATCAAATTTTTTTATTGTGCTTGATTAAGTGCAATTGATGGCGAGCTTCGTAAACCATTCAAATTCCTCTTAATTAATGCATTTCATGTAAGCAAATGCATGTACCACACTGAAAAAAAAAAAATGTAACAAAAAGTGTAGTGTCGATCACAAATTTAGAGGACATAGAGCAATGTTTGTTGTAGATCAGATACCAATTCGTACAACTCCAAACTTGCACAAACAGAGATTTCAACCCTCGTGACCACATATCGAATCATTGAGCTACATACCAAACCATTGAGCATTATTTCTTACTTTTTTGTATTGAAGGAGATATTGTCTTTCTTGAATGTAATTTAAAGGAAATAGGCATTCAAGAGTAGAGTCTGTAACTCATGTATTCATGAATAGGAACTTAAAAGGGAAATAGATGTTGAAAACCTTTTCCCTTGCCCTAGCTTCCTTTAAATTCAAGGTTAGACACAAATTAGAGAAGAATGATTGTTGTGGTTTGGAGATATTCAAAGACAAACTAAAAAAATGCTCTAATTATAAAACTCGACTTTATAGAAATTAAAGAAATTATACGACATAGGATGAACCAAAGATAATCTAAAACAAGTTAATTAAGGACTTGAAGGATTTGGAAAGCATTCGTCAAGTGTATTAATATCAAGCGGAATGAAAAAACTTGATCCATGTAATTTCACTTCAACTAGTTTGAGATTGATGCTTTGTTGTTGTTGTTGTTTTTTTTTTTTTTTTTTTTAAATAAAAATAAAAATTACCTTGAGTTGTTTGAATATGAGCATATATCCACGGGAAGAAGCTTAATTGACATTGTGAAGTTTTAATCACGACTATACTTATTCACGAGCTTGAGTACCTGCTCGATTCACCTGACATGGTCAGGCTTGATAAATTAATGAAGCCCAAACCTGGCCAAACCTGATCCAATGACTGATTCTTCTTAGTTTTTTTAAAATAATCTCCACATATAAAGTACAAAAATTGTACATTTTCTTAGTAAAATAAATAAGAAGTATTTATTTTATCAATAAAAACGTTAATGGGCTTGTTGGGTTCAGCTTGGAAAGGGGCTTTTAAGCCCAAGCCCACCATGAGCAGTCTACTCACGAGCCATAACCCCCTTCTAAAGTCTTTAAATGCGTGACTCTAGAAAAACTCGGAGTAGTCACATAGTGTAGATACAGAGTGATTTAAAAAAAAAAAAATTAGGAATTGCACAAACAAATCTCTATGCGTAATTCAATGAATTCCTAATTAAAGTGTACTGTAAAACTTTGCTAAAAAGTTTGTTGTAAAACTTTATGCAAAAACGTTTCGTTTTATCTCTACATTGTCTATAAGAAGGTTGAATTACTCTCTCAAATTTCATTCTAATGTTTTTTAGTCCATTTTTGAAGGATTAATTTTTTCTTTTTGATGAAAAAGGATTAATTATTTTAGATTATGGAAAACTATACTTCTCAAACATTCAAAAAAAAAATATTTTTTTTCCAAGTTTTTGTGTTCTCCAAGATATGACTTATGACTAGGGTTTAGGTTAACCGAATGACTTTGGCATAATCAATCGAGACTAAGAAGAGATTGACTCAAAAAGATATGGGCACCAACGATTATTAAAAATAAAAATAACGAACATGAAAAAATTATTGTAATGTTTTTTGAAGTAAAAATTATTGTTATGTTAACAAAAGAAATTTTGAGAGAAATAATTACACGTAATTGGTCAATCGTTTTTTTTCTTTTTCTTTTTTTTTTCCAACAATGCTAACTGGCAAACTAAATTTTAAAGGATCACAAGTTAATTTCTTATGTATAACAATGATTAAAAAGAAATTAACTAATCACAGTATTAAAACTATATATAGTGGTCAAGGTTTAGCTTTTTGAAAAAAAGAATCAAAGTTTGTGTATAACTAACCGAGACCAAGATACCTTCTAAGAGGAAAGGGTTGCTTCTCGCGAATTAGTAATAAAAAAAACCCTACGAGACGATAAAGAAATTGATGCGGTGGTAAAGTTGCTGAGATGTGTGTTTGCTGATGACTAAATATGTCATAGAATCAAACCCTGCATCTATCTTGAAATATAATGGTTTCTTTCGAGTCATAGGTTTGAGGTGCTCGAAAGCCTAAGTAGGCAAGGGCTTAAAAAAAGTTCGGACACTCAAGATCACGATTATTAAAAAACAAAAAATAAAATAAAATTACCCTTGAAAGAAAAGGTAGTCAAAGTCAAGGCAGTCGGGGGTTTCTGGTTGACTGAACCGGAACCTAAAAAACGGATCTGAACCGGTAAGCAGTTGGCAGTTAAGAAAGAGAGGCAAAGCCACTAAATTCCAAGGCATTAACACCTCAACACACCTTTCTTTCCCGCGCTTTTCTCGCTCCCTCTCCAATCAAAATCACCACCACACATCTCTCTCGCTCTCCTCTCCATTTCTTTGAATTATGCTGTCAAGCCATTGATCCACAATAACTCGCCATCGCCATTGCCATCGCCATAGCCATAGCTATAGCCATAGCCACCGCCATCTCTCGCTAGGTCTCTCTCGGTCTCGCTCTTGGCCTGCCTCTCCGGAGGAGGAGCGAGCGCAACCATGGTGGGGAGTCTCCATTCGCGTCGCGAATCCATAGCGAGTTCATCGACAACATTTTGGTCGGAATCATCGGAACAGGTACAGGGCGGTACCGGTGGTGGTGCGGCGGCGCATATGTTGGAGCTTATTGAATTCCCCTTTGGCGCGGTGGAAGGGCTTGATCGGGATGACTTGAGAGAGGCGGCTTATGAGGTGTTCTTCACGGCGTGCCGGTCTTCCCCCGGGTTCGGAGGGAGGAATGCCTTGTCGTTTTATTCGACCGGAGGGGAGAACGGAGAGGGCGGGGGTGGAGGGACTCCCCGGAGCAATAATGTGATGGGAGGAATTGTGGGCGCGAGCAAGATTAAGAGAGCGCTTGGGCTGAAATCGGCGAAGAGGTTGATGCATAAGAAGAGTTCATTGGGGACGGCTACTTCCGCGGCAACCCCTTCTCCCTCCGGTAGCCCTCACGGCTCCGTGAACTCTCCGAGGATTAAGCGGCCGTTGACCTCTGCCGAGATCATGAGACAGCAAATGAGGGTCTCTGAGCATAGTGATCATAGGCTGAGAAAGACCCTCATGAGAACTCTAGTTGGCCAGGTAGCATGGTACATTGATTGATTTCAAAATTGTTCAATTGTTCAATTGATTTGATTGAATCTTGATTAAATAGAGTACAATATATCTTTGATTAACAGATGGGAAGGCGAGCGGAAACCGTAATTCTGCCGCTAGAGCTTCTCCGCCATCTAAAGCCGTCCGAATTCAATGACGCCGCCGAGTACCATCTGTGGCAAAAGCGTCAGCTCAAGCTTCTCCAAGTAGGACTTGTCCATTGCCCTTTAATTCCCTTACAGCGGTCGAATTCATGGGCAAAGCAGCTTCGAGAAATTGTGGAAGCGAGCGAGATGAAAGCTATCGACACTGGGAGAAATTCGGAAATTATGCAAACTCTATGTAGTTGTGTGGTCTCCTTGTCGTGTCGCGGTGCTAATGGAACTCCTTCGGATGCGTGCCATTGGGCGGACGGGTCTCCTCTCAACGTCCACATCTATCTTTCTCTTCTCAATTGCATCTTTGATACTAAGGATGAGACATTAGTCCTTGATGAAGTGGATGAGTTGTTGGAGCTCATGAAGAAGACATGGCCTATACTTGGAATTAACAAGTTTATGCACAATGTGTGCTTTACATGGATTTTCTTTCAACAGTACATTGCGACGGGGCAAGTAGAACAAGACCTTTTAGGCGCTTCACTCGCCGTGTTGGCTGAGGTGACGAATGATGTGAAGAAGTCAGATAAAGAACAAGTTTACGGCAAGATTTTGTCGGTCGCTATGAATTCAATCCAATCATGGTCAGACCAAAAATTGCTTTCTTACCATGAAAACTTTCAGTCGGGTGGCGCTGGGCTGATGGAGAATATCCTGCCATTGACGTTGTCGGCGACAAAGATTATTAATGAAGAATTGTCAAGTTATGGGAATGAGGAGGAAGTAGCGTCGACAGGTGCAACGGGGAATAGGGTGGACTTCTACATAAGATCTTCATTGAGGAATGCATTTGCTAAGGTGTGTGGTAATCAAGAAGTTTTATTTTTTTTTTCTATGTCCATGCATGGTTGAGGATCAAATTACTAATACAATTTCACTTTTTTTTTGTCTCTTTGGTTTGATCAAAAGCGATTGCAAAAAATTGCGAATGTAGTATCAAGTGAAGTCGAAGAAAATTCGAGCGAAACTCTACTTCGGTTAGCTGAAGGAACAGAAGAACTAGCCTTGGAGGAGAAGGATAAATTTAGTCCTGTACTCAAGAAATGGCACCCGATTGCAGCAGGCATCGCTTCCATGACGCTGCATAATTGCTACGGACTTGTCTTGCAAAAGTACTTGGCGGATGTGTCGACATTAACGAATGAAGCAATTGAGGTCTTGAAGAGAGCTGACAAGCTTGAGAAGGATTTAGTGCAGGTGGTAGTTGAAGATTCTGTTGATTGTGAGGATGGAGGTAGAGCAATCATAAGGGAAATGGTGCCGTATGAAATCGACAACTTATTCTCAAGCCTGCTAAAAACATGGATAGATGATAGGATGAAGAGATTGAGGGAGTGCCTCGAAAGAGCCAAGGATACCGAGGTAAATAACGCCGATGTCTTAGAAAGGTCTTGAGCTAAAACTTAATTTTGTATAGGATGAAAAACATATCAGATAAGTCACAAATTCAAATCAAGTTGCTTTTCTTAGTATGTTTGCTGTTTCTATAAAATTCTTAGAAGTAATATATTGTGAATGTGAATCCAGACATGGAATCCGAAGTCGAAAACAGAACCGCATGCTCAATCAGTTGCTGAGATAATGAGGATGGCAAGGGAAACTGTGGAGGACTTGTTCGAAATCCCGGTTGGAATTTCTAATGAGTTGGTCATGGATCTTGTAGAAGGCCTTGAGCTGGTCTTCCAAGATTATATTTCATTCATTGCATCATGTGGTGAGGCATTTCATTCCTCCATTGACATTCAATTTTATTAGTTGTTCCATTTGTGCCTAGTTGTTGAATAACCAATTTTTTCTTCTTCGTTTATGTATGTAACCTTAGGATCAAAGCAGAACTACATTCCGCAGCTCCCCCCGTTAACGAGATGCAGCCAACACTCAAAGTTCATTGACTTATGGAAGAAAGCGGCGCCTTGTAAATCCGGTATTGAAAATAAACGTCGAGTTGGACCTGCAGATGGTAACCATCCTCGTCCATCAACAAGTAGAGGCACACAGCGTCTCTATATCCGCCTTAACTCGCTCTACTATATCCTCTCTCACATTAACTCCCTAGACAAGTTACTTGTTATCTCTCCGCGCCAAAAACCATCGGTACAGAAACACGAATCCAACAGCGGAAGATACTTGGCGGTTTCTACCTCATTCTTTGGCCATGCACTCTCATCCATTCAGACAGCCATTCAACATGTCTCCGAGGTTGCTGCGTACCGTCTTATCTTCCTTGATTCGAATTTCGTCTTCTACGAATGCCTCTACTTGGAAGATGTTGTCAACGCTCGCATACGACCCGCTCTTCGCATTCTCAAGCAGAATCTCACCCTACTATGTGCCATCTTAGCAGACAAAGCTCAACCATTGGCAGTAAAAGAAGTGATGAGAGCAACTTTTGAGGCTTTCCTTATGGTACTACTTGCAGGGGGAGGTAGCCGGATCTTCTCGGTTGCAGACCATGACATGATTGAGGAGGACTTCGACAGTCTGAAGCGTGTCTTCTGCTCGTGCGGTGAAGGATTGATTGGAGAGGAATCGGTGGAGAAGGAGGCCGAGACAGTTGAAGGTGTGTTAGGCCTCATGGCTCAATACACTGAGCAACTAGTTGAAGACTTCAGTATTGTGGCATGTGAAGTCAGTGGCTTGGGAGTTGTTGGTTCAGGGCAAAAGGTGCCAATGCCGCCGACTACAGGAAGGTGGAACCGCGCTGATCCGAATACCATCTTGAGAGTTTTGTGCCATAGAAATGACAAGATTGCTAATCAATTCCTAAAGAAGACATTTCAGTTGGCAAAGAGGTGATTCAAAAAAAAAAAAAAAAAAAAAAAGAAATGATTAACGACGTCCGAAAAATCGGCGAATTGAAACAGTTAGTTATCATAATTAAGCAGAACTGATCACTGATCTACCATTTACTGAACATCACAAAAAAATAGAAGCAATGGAGAAAAAGGAGATGTACTAAACTGAATTGCCTTCTGTTATATAAAGATTGCTTTTTGAGTTATAGGATCACTGTGAATATTTTTTTTTTTTGTCATGATTCATAGCATTTGGTAGTGTTTGTAATTGATTATTGTCTTAATCACAAATGATTAGTTAGTTTGCAGGCGTCGGTACCGTTTGCAAGTTCAATTTCAGTTCTTTCGAGACAAATTCGCGTTGTATTACCGAGAATAAATGATCTGATCACACAGAATACAGCAGACATTGCACATTGCCAAGATAAAAACATCATTAACAATTTGTAAATTGCTTCAGAAATAAGAACTATGAAGTTCATTGGTGACTATAAGTCTATAACTAATCAACATATGAATCATAGTCAACAAGTTTAACAAGTATAAAACAATCTTTCAAGACATATAAACAACAAAATCATTCTTGTTCAGACTAGAAGATCTTCTCATAGCACCTCAATGGCTCAAATCATGTTGGGGATCTCTACTTTTGTAGACGTAAATCCGAGCGACGACAATGAAGAACATCAGATTGAAGAAGCTTAGCGTCGCAAGAAAAGCGTAATAGTAATCCAAATGAGATGCATTCAGGTTATCCAAAATCCATCCTTCACTGCAGTGCTTCTTGGTGATGTTGGACAGAGTTGAAAGTATGATACTACTAAGAAAGCTCCCTACGCCTAAACTGATCGGGAAAAACGAAGCTCCCAAGCTCTTCATGCTTTCGGGTGCTTGATCATAGAAGAATTCCATCTTGCCTCCCTCCAAAACTGCGTCGGCCATTCCCATTAGAACAAACTGAGGGACTAATACAAAGATTGTTGAGGGAACTTCTCCTTTTGCTACGAGGCCATGGTATTTGGCGAACCGGAGTCTCTTGCTTTCCGTAACGGAAGCAACTACCATGATCATGACATGAAGAACAAGACCAATTCCCATTCTTTGCAGAAGAGTGATTCCCCTGGGGTTTCTAGTCCACTTCTTCATCACCTTGACGAACAAACGATCGTATATCGCAATGGAGATGAGTATTGATATTGTAAGAAATACAAGTAAGCTGGCTGGAGGGATCTCAAAGCGCCCTATATGTTTATCAAGAGTTGTGCCTTGCTTGACAAAAAGGGTGTTGGCTTGAGCAACCATTGTACTAGGCACAAATGTTGCTGCTAAGATCGGAATCATTCGTAGTACTTGCTTCGTCTCCTCTACTTGTGTCACTGAACATAACATCCATGGAGTGTCTTTACCAACTCTAACAGCAGCTTTGTCGAGGAGCCTGCATGTACAATGAATTTCAGGAACCCCCCTTTTTGAAGTTGTTAATTATCTGATCAACCAAACTTCAAATAATGAAAGAACTGACCTCAAAGAGGGGGTGGACTTCATTCTGTTCTTCCCCTTCTCACACTTGTCTTCCAAATCAATATTCTCGTATAGTTCTTGCGGATCGTCAGGGACAGGTACCCTCCATTTCCTCAAAGATGCCACAATGACTTTAACCATTGTGGTGAAAGGATTTCCGATAGGAACCTTGTGTCTATAAAGAGGAGTGCCGACTAGGAAAATCAAAGTCGATATTGCAAGTCCCACGGTAGGAATTCCATAGCCGAGAGCCCAACTCATATTATCTTGTATGTAGACTAGGAAAGTGTTTGCAAGGAGATTTCCTATGAATACACAGAACACCCACCAGTTGAAGAACGAAAGCTTGCGTTTCTTCTCTTCCGGCTCAAATTCATCAAACTGTTGTGCACCAAAGCTCGATATATTCGGCTTGGTTCCACCACTGCCCAATGCCACTATGTAGAGTGCAGCATAAAACAGGCCAATTTGCGATCGTGAGGCCTTACAGCCCTCTAAAGCTTTGTGGCAAGGGTAAGGTTTT
This sequence comes from Stephania yunnanensis, assembly GCA_039657365.1. Classification (NCBI taxonomy): domain Eukaryota; kingdom Viridiplantae; phylum Streptophyta; class Magnoliopsida; order Ranunculales; family Menispermaceae; genus Stephania; species Stephania yunnanensis. The sequence goes on from CM077592.1 coordinate 46,682,083, forward strand.
AGCTTCGGAATGGAAACTGATAGTGTTAATAAACACATACCCTATGTGATCAAACAAAACTAGTCAATAGCTAAAGAAAATAAGAAATGTAATACAAATGGATCTTACTCTTATAAGAATGTTTACCACAATGTAGATGGCTGAAGAGATGACAACACACCAATAGCGACCATAGTGCTCATCTGCAAAGTAAGCTCCAAGAAGAGGCGTCATCAAGGCAACGCCACCCCAGTTGGTGACATTGTTGGCTGAGGCGACTGTGCCTTGGTGCAGCTTCTTTGTCAAGTACACCACCAAATTTGTTGATATTCCAAAAAAGGCCATGCGCTCAAACACCTCATACACTGCACAAGAGAAGAACTTAGACAAATTTTTGATTAATTAGATTGGTCAAAAATTTTAGATGTGTTATATTAACATTGATTAGCCTACTATTGACATAAACATTCCATGTGTTTTAGTCCGTCAGGTTATGGATTGAGAAGTGAGCGGACGAGCTTAAGCCTAGGTATGGAAAAATCACATTAGGAGACCTCGCCCTTTTATGGGTCCTATAGAAGGCCGCCCCCCTCCCCCAGAGAAAAAAAAAAAAAAGAAGAAAAGAAATGAAAAGAAAAGAAGAGAAAGAATTGTACATAAATACTGTAGCAAATGCTTCCCTTTCTTTTCTTTTCTTTGTTCTTTTTTTTTTTTTTTGAAAAAGTAAAGGGCTTAGTTAGCTTATATGATTTACTTTTTCAGATCTGTTGGTTTATGAAGTTGTTTTAGCTAATTCACATAAGAAAGGAAAAGAACAAAACAAAAAGTAAAAGCAGAATTGTTCGAATTAAGTGCTATCAATTAATATGACCTTTCAAGGTAAAGCAAAGAATATTTGTGTAATGAATAAAGTAGTTTTGAGTAGAATAATTTTTAAAAGTAAAGGGGCTCAGCTTCTAACTGATTAGTATATAAAAATGAGACCTAATAAGAATATGATAGAACACTGATATTGATCAATTGAATTGAGAAAAACAACAACGATTACAACCCCAAAGGTAACTCAGAGAAGAGTTTTAAAACTCTCTCAACCCAAACTCTAAGAGTTCCCCAAATTACATTCAATTCGCAAGATGCCAATCTCACTCACTCACCCCTATTTATACTCTTTTCTTAAAACTAACTCTAAATGAGACTCTATATGGGATCCTATCAAAATACTGATTACCTAAACTAACTAGGCGCTTTAACAACCAAATGGCAGCTCCACTAGATTGGTATACCCCCACCTCTCCATGAGGTTGAGGGCTCAAGTCTTCCGATGTGGAACCAGAGGTCATTGTTAGGTGGTGTAAAAGACGGGTCCATTTTTTATTAAGAAAAAAAAGAAAAAGAAAAAAACTAACAAGGCACTTTCAATAATTGTATATTCCCACTATCACTCTGCCACTACTGAAGACATTACCTGCTTTTTTTTTCCCAAATATTGATCTCTGGAGTTTGCTGCCTAGGCATCCTCTAATACTTATAAATCCCACTTTAAGCTGACACTGTCTTAGGAATTTATTCATATCTTTTTCTTCTTTTTTGTCCCTTCCTAACCTCACAGTGACCTTTGGACTTAACTTTTAAGCTATCGAAAACAAAGATAAAAAAAAATGACTTATCCCTTGTGTACCATCACTAATCACTTTCACAATATGAAGTTGCTTTGATACTATGATAAAATTAATGGATTTACCTTACCCTTGAAAACCGACTTGCAAGGAGAAGATTGCCTGCAACTTGCATATAAACATCGTAATTTAACCGGCTAATATAGAATCACTCTAGCAGAAACTGCTTGAAAAAAAAAAAAAGTCATCGTCAACTATATCGAAACTCTAAGAATAACATGGAGATATAAGACCTGCAAAATCCCACTTGCATCAAATAGTTTCTATTTGGTGATGCTATGCCAAGTTCTAATTGAATCCACGAGCTCACAGCAGCAGTTTTAAATCACTTAGATACAATGAGTCCTATGTTAAAATATGCGGTGAGAATTGTGAACTGCTATGAACTGGTAAATCTCAGTGTCTGAGAGACAGACCATGTATATGTTAAGATCCTCAGAAAAAATAACCAATAAGGACTCGAGAAAGCTTTTCATTCTTAACATCAACTTGATTCCATGCAATGCAGCGCTGTTAATGACAAATAATGTAACACTAGTACACAAATTCTAGCAGACAAAGCAGAAAATGACTGCAAAATGAAACTATACTGATATTGATAAACCAAGAGGAAGAAAGAGGTGTGTACCGACAATAAAGGAGCAGGCTGTCCATCCACCTGTTCTGGACCGACGAACAGGGTTTCCCTTGAGATCTACGGTCCCATCTTGCGTGAACTCCCCGGTTATTGCTTCTTCAAGTACTGCAGTTTCATTTTCACCATCCATCAATGCCTAGTAGCTAAACAGCATCTTCTGTCTGGTTTCCGGGTAATGCTTTTGTTCATTAGCACATTTATAGCCTACGTCTTCCAAATTATGCGGAAGTGGCACACCGTCCAAACCACAACACTGGAACAAATAGCAGATGATGATATTTCTCACTTTGTTCTTTCCCTAAGAACCACATCCACTGAACAAAAGGCAAATCTTTTCCCACTTAAAACTGTTGGTAAAGCAACTCTACTACTAATCTCTCTCAAACTTAGGTGACCAAGACTTCTTCGTCGAGTAACTGAAATAAAATTAACCCAAACAAATGAAAAACACTTATAATATAATAATAGTTAGGCATATACCTTTCCATGTAGTTAAACCAAAATGCTGTTTTGTGTTTACAAAGCTGGGCACCTTGGCTTTGAATCCTTTTTATCACTCAATTGAGCTTCCTTGCATCTTTCCACATGTTATTGAGAGTTCCACATTTTAAGACGAGCCCGTTAGTCATTATTTAACATATGTAAGCTCATAAGTTCAAGCTTACTATTAATGATCTTTGAAACTTATAACATTAATTACAACGCATATAACACTACTAAGCTTGATCTTTGAAACTTATAACACCACACTCAGAAGAGAGTGGTGTGTATCCAAATAATCATACTTAAAATACCTTTCAAATGTGATTGTCAATTGATTCCAGTGCATTAATTACAAAACACCAACTTTGTGCGAGTTTTATCATAAGTAGTTGTAGGACAGGTAAAAAATGAAAGCACATAAACTGCCTCTCTATCAAAATGATAAAGGTCCATGGGCCTAACTCATTCTTAAAAGCCAGTCTGTTACAGTAAAGTTCATAGTGTGCATATCCTAATAGTGATAATGTGATCTAACACTCCCCATCGCAAAGAGCTCCCTTCCATGCAATGCTAGAGCAATAAACCCAATCCATATACCATACATGCTCCGATATCATGATAAAGTCCACATACCTAACTAATCCTTGAAAAATAGATTGCAAATAGAGGCTTGTCTACTTTTTGTACCACTGATGTCCTAGTTATGCCCATGAAATGCAGAGCTGTTAAAAAAATGGAGCAACAAACAAAGCCTTGATCTCAAATTAGTTAGGGTCAATTATGTGGATCAAACACTTTCACTCCGCTCAATTCGATTCCCTTGATGGTGTGCTTCTAAAATACTGTTAAAAAAATGGAGCAACACCCATAAAATGTTTTACACGGTTCAAGTACCCCAACCTAGCTTGCCATAGGCCCATACTAACTTTAATTTATCCGAACTTTACCTTTGTGACATTACAAAGAGTGAAAAAAGAAGAAAAGAATGCTGTAGAGATTGTTCGATTCTTTTATTGACTGGAAAGAGTGAGAACAAGAGTAATAACAAATCAATAAAAGTGAAACTACTACCCTTCTATGAATGCAAATGCAAATTGTTACTCTAATACCACTATCATAAGAGACTGAATCTCGTAAGAATACAAAAAAGATTAGTTCCAGCTGCAAAGCATAGTGGGTCTAAGGAGACCAGAATTTGAAACGAGCCTACAAAATTACATACAACGCCACTTTTGTTAAACCGTCACTTTCATTTTCCCTTACATTATGTAGCTTTCATCCTAAAGTACTAACATGTGATCAACAGTTTGAAGAGCATAACTAGATTGAGCATTAGAAAGTCTTCTCCACAGTGCTCAGGATGTGCATTTCTGAGTTCAGCAGGTTCACCAGAACTAATTAATTATGTTTTTTGGATCACTGAAGTAAAAAAGAAAATGTCAATTTCTAAACCATATTACGTTTGCATCCCACTTGATGACCTACTTTAAACGCTTCATCAAGTCTCCTTTCAAAATCGCAAAGCAAACAATGATTTAACGGTAATTGATTCATACTAGTCATTCTCATTCATGGTTTCAGTTCTCAAAAAACAAAGAACAAAATTTTTAAGTACTCAAAGTAAACAAGCTATGACTCATACCTGTCATCATCAATATAATTGAGTAATAAGAATCTGATCTGAATTTCTTCAACATTGGCATCAAAGGGAACTAAGTTCTCTAGATGTTTCCTTTAGGTGTCCTTTGCATCATACAAGTTGGACTATCAGCTGAATTGAAAGATACAAAGTCTCAAGATAATCTTGACTTTCTTGCAAGTATTTCCATTGAATCAGATATTTCTGCTCTATAAATATAAAATCTAGCCACAAATACGAAGAAAGTCAGGTTCAACGCAGCTAGTATTACAAGGAATGCATAGTAGTAATCTAAGTGAGAGGCATTGAGGTTATTGAGAATCCATCCTTTGTGATTGTGCCTCTTGGTTATACTGGCCACAGAAGAAAGTACAATGCTGCTAATGAAGTGTCCAACTCCTATGGCAAGCATAGAATAAGATGTTCCCAAACTCTTCATGCTTTCAGGTGCTTGATCATAGAAGAATTCTAACTTTCCCACCTCAAAAACTGCTTCTGAAATCCCAATAGACACAAATTGAGGGAGCAAAGTGAAGATAGACAAAGGAACTTTCCCTCCATTTTCCACGACTCCATGATCTTTGGCAACGCCTAGTCTTCTCCTCTCCGCAAGAGATGCAATTAACATGGTTATAATGTGAAGGAAAATACCAATACCAATTCTTTTTAAAAGAGTTATCCCTCTAGGATTCTTAGTCCATCTTCGTGCAACCTTTACGAAGATGAGATCATAGATCACAATGGAAACCAGTAATGATATTGATGAAAACGCTATAAGGGAAGCTGGAGGGATCTCAAAATTTCCTATATGTCTCTCAAGAGTTGTACCTTGCTTGACAAAAAGGGTATTTACTTGAGAAACCATTACACTAGGAACAAACATTGCAATAAGGATTGGGGTCATACGAAGCATTTGTTTTGTCTCCTCAACTTGGGTCACCGAACATAACATCCAAGGAGTGTGATGAGTGTCTGAACCTACTTTAATGGCAGCTTTGTTCAAAAATCTGTGCAGGAAAAAATGGAAAGCATTAGCACAAGCTTTTCGAAGAAAAATTTCAATCTTATTAAAACTTGAACGGTACTAACCTTAGTGTAGGTGTAGGGTCAATTCTAAACTTTCCCTTCTTTTTATATTCCTCCAAGTCAAGCTCATACAGTTCTTTAGGATCACTAGGGACTGGTTCCTTCCATTTCCTAATGCAAGCCACAATGACCCTAGCCATTCTCGTCAATGGACTTCCTGTAGCCAACTTGTGCCTATAGAATGGCGTTCCAGCCAGAAATATCAAAATCGATACTGCAAGACCCATTGTTGGTATCCCATATCCAAGGGCCCAACCAACATTATCTTGTATGTACACTAGGAAAGTGTTGGCAACGAGGGTACCAATGAATATACAAAACATCCACCAATTGAAGAAGGAAAGCTTATGGGCCTTCTCCTTGGGTTCAAAATCATCAAATTGGTCAGCACCGATTGTTGATATATTTGGCTTAGTCCCTCCAGTGCCCAGTGCCAAAATGTACAGTGAAGTGTAGAACACCCCCAATTGCAATGTGGAAGCCTGCTTACAATCTGTCACATTTATTTCATGGCAAGGTGGTGGTTTTAGGGCAGGGATTGAAACTGACAGCGTTATAAGACACATTCCCTGCAAAATAAGATTGATGAAGAAAAGTTGAGTTACAAGGGCCCTTGAAGAAACAAGTTTAAGCCAAACTATGAAAGTAAACCACTATCACCAAGATGGTAGCTGATAATATGAATTTATGCAGCATATGGGACCAATTCATTCATCTTAGATGTTTAATAGATGATGCACATATGCAATGGGTATACTAACACAAACTTATTTAGTTCTTTCCAACAAAACTTTCATAACCAAAGAAGTAAAGCACTCAAGAGAAAGATTTGGAAGATTTGTTGTACAGTTGTACTTGTCCCAGAACCAGTGGAAGATCGTACTGCAAATGCACATGAGCCATCATAAAAACTTTACTTTGATTTGCATTTTCCACCATTATCAAAATGAATGACTAGAAGCAACAATAAGATTTATAAAAAATACATTCAAACGATTCATTTACTTCCATGAGTGTTTCATCTTCAGCCATTATTTCATTGATAGCCGAAGTAATTTATTCATTAACTATCAATCACATATTTGTGGTTCGATGCCTTACATGCAATACGAACTTACCAAAAAATAGATGGTACAAGCAATGACAAAGGTCCAATATCGGCCAAGATAAGAGTCAGCAATAAATGCTCCAAGTATTGGCATCATCCAGACTGTGCCCAACCAATTATTCACATTGTTGGCGGAGGTGACAGTGCCCTGATGAAGTTTGCGTGTCAAGTACAAGACCAAATTCGTTGCTATACCATAGTACGCCATACGCTCAAACACTTCATACACTGCATACATAGTTTTGAATCAAAACCATATAATTATGGAAAAAAGAGTTCGTGAAAAATAGAATATGAGGTCAGTGACTGTTAATTCTTTCTATTCAGACATGATAAGAAAAAACACGTACATTTAGGGGAAGCTTTTTCGAGATTTCAACAATGATCACAACCAATAGCTAATGACGAATTGGCTACAGAATTTCCCAACCCATTAGACAAATATACAAGTATGAAAAAAATAGTAAGATAAAGAACGAAAATCAAACAAGCAATCATCATTTTCCTAAAAGTCATTTTTGTAAAACTTAAAAATATAAATTATGTGATTAAGTGTATTACATGCTTACAGCACAAAATTAAGTATAGAAAGAATTACGGTGAGGTTTCTACATTAATTTTTATAGCAAACAATGATTTCATATTAAAAGGATGCCTCTTTGCTTTTGTTATTCCTAAAGCAACAAAGCAAGTATCAAATGTGAGTCTAAAACTTGAACCACTACTTTCACCAAATTAGGTCACAAAATAAATCCAACAAACACATTGAATTCTTCATGTCATCAGAACATATTTTCCCCTTTTCTTCGGGGTGGTGATAGACTGATAGGTGGTGGCCATTATTTCATTTCAGAATATAATCATGTGAAATTCACTAAATACCAATTACTAACTTACAAGTTTATAAAGCTTAAAGAATATGCCTGCAAAAGAAAAATCATAGGAATTTTGTGCTTTCCAAAGTGAGGAGATGGGAATCGAACAGAAGAGACGAAAAGACAAATGGAGAGAGAAAGCGAAAGAGAAAGAGTAGTTTTGTTGTTTTTCATTTCTAGAAGATATGTCTCTATAGTACTATTTATGCTGACATGACATATTTCCAGTGATAGGAAAAAAAGAAATATTCACATCAACAGATTATTTGTCAATATCTATATATCAAAGCTTTCTGAGGAAGAATTGTTATTGTTATAGATACTCCCTTATCTCTTGCTCCCACTTCACAACTCTTCACATTTTGTATGGAGATTTATCCACATAAGGATTGATTTGATATGAATGAGATTCCAACCATTCTGAAAAAATAACTTCAAAAACAAAAAATCTCTTTAGTTTAAAACACTTTGATCTTAAGATCAAACTACAAACTAAGATGTTTAGAAATAAATTATTTCCAAAGTACTGATTAACATGATTAACGCTCGAGTAACTTGTCAAGACTGAATTATATCCAGCAGAACCAGACCCACATACAAAGATTGACCTTGTACAAGTAAGCAATTCTGTAAACCAAGTATATCAAGAAAAAACATTAAGTATATGTAGTCTTCGACATAGTTTCAGATATTTCATAGAACTGAATTCAGCACATTTAACTGAATAATGCATGTGAAAGGGCAGTACCAAGTGCAGTAATCACTACTACTTAATTTAATAGTTACCCTTCTATTAAAAAGAACTGAAAAATCAAGTTCTAATTTATACATGCTCGTGGAAGAGTAAAGTGAAAAACGTTCACAATAGAAGTTCAGCAATCCATGAACTTACAGGCACAAAAAAAAAAAAAAAAAAAAAAAAAAAAAAAAAAAAAAAAACCCAACTCCCTTTCAACAATATGCCTCAACTAAGAAAACCCAACAATGGTTACAACTAAAAGAATCAAGAACAAAATAGACTACCCTTTAAAGCTTTCTCCATACTTTCCACTTTAAGTAAAAGAACACTTTACAGAAGAAAAGCAAGGAACGCCAAACAACACCTTTAAGCAGGACCACCTAATTAAACTATCAAGTACAAATACTAAATTTTTCAAGAAAACATACGAATGAATGATTGAGTGAGTGAGAGAGAGATTAGTACCAACAACAAAACTACAAGCAGTCCAACCACCAGTTTTGGATCTAAGAGCAGGGTTTCCTTTAAGATCAACACTCCCATCTTTAGTGAACTCCCCAATCTGTTCTTCTTGTACAACATCCATGGTTTCTTTACAAGCAAATCAACAGCAGCCCTTATTTACTTTCTTCACTTTACCTCTTTTAGGCACACTATCCATCAAGTTCACTCACCCTTTTAAATACCTTTTTTTTTACTTTCACTGTTCCCCCACACTTGTCATGCTGACCTCACCCTTCAAATTTCAAAGCTCAAATTAAAAAGAGCCCACCCATCTTGACTTTGACAACAGATAGTGAGTTGGGCTCATAACCATAACTTTTTGCATCTCCTAAAACCCATCACATATCCTGTGTAACCCATAGACGTTACAGCTTCTCAGTGTTGTGTGCAAGAGAGAGAGCACCAATGAGCTCAAGGACTGTGGCTTAGTGGGTAGTTGTAATTGGATTAGATTATGTTCAATGGAGATTGGATTTGGTATCTCAAATGGAAATATTTTAAAGGACAACTCAAGAGATATGGAAATATTTTAAAGGGCAACTCAAGAGATTGGGTTGCGTTGTGGTTCTAGGAGAACTGAACAAGAACAATTATTGCACATCCACCTAACAAAAGAAATTTATGGGTGAACCACTGAAGCCCCATGTGATTGCTACCATATTTGAAAAAGATAAAACACTGATTTCATAAAGGATATGGTTTTTGTGTAAATCTAGTCACTAAAATTGGATATCATAGGTAGATAAAACGTGGGAGAGAAGGCAAGTGTCAAGACAACATTGAGGGTATCTTTATTTAGATGCCCCCACCCCACCATTTTCATTCAATTTTTATTAATATTGTCCGGTACTGATAGAAGGTGCAAGTGAATGGTCAATGAATATATCACGTGTTAAACTTTACTAACTTTAAATGACAACTATAAGAAGTCAAAACACAACATGAGAATGGAAATTTAATTTCCCAAACAAAACTGAAGACACCAAACATGGCACACTAAATGATCCTCCAGTAAGACTTGATAGAAACACTTACAAGTGAAACTCACTTGATCAACTTTTATGGAATTGTTGAATAAAAATAGAATTATGCTATCTCGACAAGTTGAGAAGAAAGACAAAGGCAACGTAAGAGGATAAGAAAATGCAATAGTATACATGCAAGATCATAAAATATAACATTCAACAGATACGATTCATTCTCATTTTTTGTTTTTTATTTCTCAAAACTGCTATCAGTACAATAGTGTACTATGACTTTTCCCAAAATAGAAATATACTATGCTTTAAGTACTCAAATGACAACACACTTCTCAATTGATCAATAGACATGGTTGCAACAACAACAACAACAACAACATAGCCTCGGTCCCAAATCAATAGACATGGTTGAAAAAAAAAAAAAGGATCAAGATACAAGACATGACAATCCATGAAAGATTCCTAAGTCTAGAGTTCATCGGTTTCGACCTTAAGTATTTCCATCGAATCAGAGATCACTGCTCTATAAACATAAAATCTTGACACAAGGATGAAGTACATCAGATTCACAGTAGCCAATGTTGCAAGGAATGCATAGTAGTAATCCAAATGAGAAGCGTTGAGATTATTAAGAATCCATCCTTTGTGATTGTGCCTTCTGGTGACGGAGGCCACAAAAGAAAGTACGATACTACTAATGAAGTTTCCGATCCCGAAAGCAACCAAGGCGTAAGATGTTCCCAAACTTTTCATGCTTTCGGGCGCTTGATCGTAGAAAAATTCCAACTTGCCTACGTCAAAAACTGCAACTGCAGTCCCAATAAGCACAAACTGAGGGAGTAAAGTGAAAATCGTTAGAGGAACTTTACCTCCATTCCCCACGACGCCATGATCTTTGGCAAGACTAAGCCTTCTCCTCTCTGTCAATGAAGCAATTATCATGGTCACAATGTGAAGAAAAATACCAAAACCAATTCTTTGTAAAAGGGTTATCCCTCTAGGATTCCTTGTCCACCTCCTTGCAGCCATGATGAAGAGACGGTCGTAGATTATGATAGAAATCGACACAGATATGGTTGAGAATCCAACAAAGCTAGCTGGGGGAATCTGGAAATTTCCTATGTGCCTATCAAGAGTCATGCCTTGCTTAACAAAGAGGGTATTTACTTGAGCAATCATTGTACTAGGAATAAATGTTGCAATCATGATTGGAATCATACGAAGCATTTGTTTTGTCTCCTCAACTTGGGTCACAGAACATAACATCCATGGGGTGTCCGGACCTACTATAACGGCAGCTTTGTTCAAAAACCTGCACATGAACATATTATTAGATCAGAAATTGAATAAAAGAATGTTAATAAAAATGACTAAAAGAAATCCGTGATGTGCAGCCAAAAAGGCAGAAGAGAGAGCAAATACAAAAAGTGCAAATGGCGAAAAGAAATGTTAGCAATGAGGCTTGAACCTAAAGCTCAAACAACAGGTTAGATCACCAATTGACCTCGAAGCTCAATCTATTAATATCCAACATCAATATGAAACTACTAAAATGAAATAAAAAAAGGTTGGTATATGTTTTGTGAAACATAATTTCTGTTTGATTGTTTTATTCACACTAAAATTATATGGTATTTCGACCAAGAAAAACATATGGTACTGACCTCAAAGAACTTGTAGATTTAATTCTAAACTTCTCCTTCTTTGCATATTCCTCCAAGTCAAGTTCATACAATTCTTTAGGATCACTAGGGATTGGTACTCTCCATTTCCTCAAGCAAGCCACAATTACCCTGGCCATTGTAGTCAACGGACTTCCCGTGGGCAGTTTGTGCCTATAATATGGTGTTCCAGATAGGAATATCAAGATAGAGACTGCAAGACCTATAGTTGGAAGCCCATATCCAAGTGCCCAACCAACATTGTCTTGTATGTACACAATTAAAGTGTTAGCGAAGAGGGTTCCAAAGTATATAAAAAACATCCACCAATTGAAGAAAGAAAGCTTTTGAACCTTTTCCTTGGGTTCAAAATCATCAAATTGATCTGCACCAATGGTTGAGATATTTGGCTTAGTTCCGCCTGTGCCTAATGCCAATAGATATAATGCAGTGTAGAACACCCCCAGCTGCAATGGAGTAGCTGGCTTGCACTTGGCCACATCTAAATGCAGGCAAGGTGGTGGTTTTAGAGAAGGGACTGACACTGATATAGTTAGAAGACACATTCCCTGCTAGAAAAGATCAAGAACTAAATGAAGTATGGGTGATAAAACTGACAGCATGACTTGACTTCTATAGATTAGACTTACTGAAAGATTGATGGCACAAGCAATGATAAAGGTCCAATATCGGCCAAGATATGCATCCGCAACATATGCACCGAGGACTGGCATTATCCAAACTGTGCCGACCCAATTGCTTACATTGTTAGATGAGGAGACAGTACCCTGATGGAGCTTTCTTGTCAAGTACAAGACCAAATTTGTCGCTATGGCATAAAAGGCCATACGCTCAAATATTTCATATACTGCACTCAAAAAGAAAAAAAAAATGAAATCAAAGCCACTAAATGAAATTATAGACTAGACTACCAGTAAGAATGGTCATTCAAATGGCATTAAGGTTAGTTTTGGATAGTTTGTAATCGTCAAATCTAGACTAGACTTCCTTGTAAAATCAACTTTTCCATGCTTTCCTCTTCTCTTTCCTATCAGACTTCCCTGTATTCGCAAGGTTCAATGTAGGTTTTGATTATAGCAATACATATTTTCTTATGGTAGATCCAAGCTCAAGCTAAAGTGTTTAAAAATTAAAACCACTGCAATGTAGGTATTCAGACACCCTTTGTCTTTTACCCTTTTTTTAACCAAGCATCTAGATTTTACTCAAACTCCACATGCAGCTCTCTGTTATGATAGAAGGACCATTGTCCACAGATACTAGTTTAATATGAAATTCAAATCTCAAACCCATGTGGAAAGTTAACTTTTTCTTTTTTTTTTTATTGTTTGTTTTACTTTCATCTAACCAAGCACAATGGAAGAGTTTGATCCGTATAGCCAACCCCAACTAATTTGGGATTGAGGCTTTGTTGTCGTTGTTTGTTTGTTTATTACTTTCATCTAAACGTAATTTGAACCACTAGATTCAAAAATTGCGCAAGGCGGTTGTAGTGGTTTGGACACATTTAAATATGGCTTTCAAATACGCAAGTTACAAAACTTGACAGAATATAAATTAAAGAAATTCAACGGTACGAGGATAGACCTAAAATAACTTGGGATGCATTTAATAGATTACAAAAGCAAATCATCAACTTGCTTAAATCAAACAATGTGGAATCGTTTGATCACTGAAATCGTTTCAAATACCTAAGCTTTTTTGTACTAAATTGTGCAAAAAAAAAAAAAAAAAAAAACAAAACAAAACAAAACTTAGCAGGAAATAATCATCTACATGAAACTACTTGAGATTTTTTTTTTTGATAAGAAAGAAACCACCATTCCCACTGGGAGGCCTTGAATTTTTTTTTTAAACAATCACAACCTAAGTAAGACCGTAAACAACATGGATCAAACCCTTCCATTGCACTCGATTTAGTCCAATTGATGGGTTAACAACCTAAGTAAGAGATGTAGAATAAAACATCTAATCCAAAATGCACCCCCAATGAATCCACACAAAACCCTAGCTAAACCCTAAACAACAAAAAGACCCTCAAAAGTAGTACTAATTCTGACACATAAAGCTTTGAAACCAACAACAGTATGGAAGTCAAGAGACAAAAATACCAATTACAAAAGGGCAAGCCGTCCAACCCCCAGATCTAAGTACAGGGTTTCCCTTAAAATCCACACTTCCATCTTGTGTGAACTCCCCAATCTGCTCTTCACAAACACCAACCATGCTTTAAAATCCAACTAACTAACAAAGCCAATCATCAACATATGAGCACTTCACTCATCTACAGACCCCTTTTTCTTTGGAAATCTGTGAACCTCCACCATTTTATAGATTCATCTCTTTGTGGGTAACTTTTCATCATCATCTCCATTAACATCTTGACATCATCTCTCCACCCCCCCAGAGAGAGAGCCCACCAGATGTCAATCTCATCTTCTTCAATATTGGCATTCTTAATCCCAACTATAAGTGGGTTACTTTCGACTCGATGTTTCCTAGACAAACAAGAACCCACATATACTGTGGGGCGAGGGGCCTGGCGTGATGGCTCGGAAGGCATCAGCCTTAATTAATGCTCTCGAATTCGAGCCTTAAGTATGGAGTTCCTACAAACCCTCGAGGGAGAGTTTTACATCCACCTAATAATCCTACCCGACTCGAGCTTGGATTAGTCAAAACTTATTGGGCTTCGAATTTCGGGTGGCTTAGACAAAAAATAAGAACCTAAATATGAGGCAGAGGAACTGTGCTTGTCAGTGTTGGTTTTTTTTTTCAAATGGGACATGATTGAGCAGAGAAATCAAAATAAGGGTAGCATTACTAGAAAAGTAGGCCCTGGTCTTGATGATTACATTTCGATGAGTGGTTCATAATTCACCCCTCATTGCCCAACTCTTTTAGGAAAAGAAAAAAATGCGATGCATATGATACTAGTAACAATTTGAGGATGCAACATTGAGGGTATGTGTCGTACAGACAATCCAAATATTCATAAAGCAGAACATGATAATTTATTTTTAAGATCAAAATGTACTATTTTCTTATACGAATCTAAACATGCTGATCTAAATGTCTAAGAAAATTATAGAAATAAAATATACCAAAGGCTTGCAGAGCAATGTCCTAAGACAGAATATTTTCCTCCAATTCGATGTTGAATTCTGCTAGGAGTTCTGTCCCCAAGATACAACTTGTACGAACTTTGATTAACACCAATCAAAGAACCTTCAAACTACAATAATGGATTCTCTCTCAAAACACCAAAAACACATATTTTTTATTTCAAAAAACCAGTACTTAACTACGTGTGGGGACTCTCTTTATACAGAGATAATTGCAACTGCCTAAACAGTTTTTAATTCTCTAATTCGAATTAGACTTTAATTCGAATTTTAGGAGCATTACCTATTATTGGTCAGTTTAATTACCCATTCATGTCCCTTAGTGATTGGTTTAGTATCGCACTAGTCAACATTTATGCAACTTCCGAGTTTTTTTTTTTTTTTAAAAAAAAAAACTGTTGGTGCTTAGTTTCCGAAAAGAAAATCAAGTTTAAAAAAGAAAAAAACATTAAGTATATGTAGTTTTTGACATAGTTTCAGATATTCAATAGTACTGAATTTAGCACATTAAACTAAATAATGCATGTGAAAGGGCAGTACCAAGTGCAGTAATCACTATTACTTAATTTAATAGGTACCCTTCTATTAAAAAGAACTGAAAAATCGAGTTCTAATTTATACATGCACAAGGTGGAAGAGTAAGTGAAAAATCTTCACAATAGAAGTTCAGAAAGTGAAAAATCTTCACAATAGAAGTTCAGCAATCCATGAACTGACACACCAAAAAAAAAAAAAAAAAAAAAAAAAAAAAAAAACCTCAACCCAACTCCCTTTCAACAATATTCCTCATCTAAGAAACCCCAATAATGGTTACAACTAAAAGAATCAAGAACAAAATAGACTACCCTTTAAAGCTTTCTCCATACTTTGTAAAAGAACGCTTTACAGAAGAAAAGCAAGGAACACCAAACACCACCTTTAAGCAGGACCACCTAATTAAAGTATCAAGTACAAAGACTAAATTTTTCAAGAAAACACATGAATGAATGAGTGAGTGAGAGAGAGAGATTAGTACCAACAACAAAACTACAAGCAGTCCAACCACCAGTTTTGGATCTAAGAGCAGGGTTTCCTTTAAGATCAACACTCCCATCTTTAGTGAACTCCCCAATCTGTTCTTCTTGTACAACATCCATGGTTTCTTTACAAGCGAATCAAAAGCAACCCTTCTTTACTTTCTTCACTTTACCTGTTTTAGGCACACTACCCATCAAGTTCACTCACCCTTTTAAATACCCTTTTTGGCTTTCACTGTTCATGCTGACCTCACCCTTCAAACTTCAAAGATCAAATTAAGGAGCCCACACTTCTTGACTGTCGCAACAGATAGAAAATTTGGTTCATAACCATAACTTTTTGCATCTTCTAAAACCCATCACATGTGCTGTGTGCAAGAGAGAGAGAGCACCAATGAGAGCTTAAGAACTGTGGCTTAGTGGGTAGTGATTGGATTAGATTATGTTCAATGGAGATTGGATTCGGTATCTCAAATGGAAATACTTTAAAGGGCAACTCAAGAGATTGTGCCGTGTTGTGGTTCTAGGAGAATTGAACAAGAACAATTATTGCACATCCACCTAACAAAAGGAATTTAAGGGTGAAGCACTGAAGCCACATGTGATTGCTACCACATTTGAAAAAGATAAAACACTGATTTCATAAAGGATATGGTTTTTGTGTAAATCTAGTCACTAAGATTGGATATCATAGGTAGTTAAAACGTAGGACAGAAGGCAAGTGTTAAACTTTACTAACTTTAAATTACAAACTATAAAAAGTCCAAACACAACATGAGAATGAAAATTTAATTTCCCAAACAAAAGCGAAGAAACAAAACATGGCTCACCAAATGATCCTTCAGGAAGGATTGATATATACACTTTCAAGTGAAACTCCGTTGATCATCTTTCATGGATTTGTTGGAAATAATAGAATCATGCTGTATTGACAAGTTGAGAAGATAGACAAAGGCAACGTAAGAAGATAAGAAAATGCAATACCATACATTGAGGGTCATAAAACATAATATTCAACAGATACCCTTCATTCTCTTTTTTTTTTTTTTTTTTTTTTAATTTCTCAAAACTGCTATCAGTACAATAGTGTACTATAACTTCTCCCAAAAAAAAAACAGAAATACACTATGCTTTAAGTACCCAAATAACAATCACACTCCTCAATTGATCAATAGACACGGTAAAAAAAGGCATCAAGATACAAGACATTGTTGGAGATAAGGGAATAATCCCGCATGGACTAATTGCAAAGAAATCCAAAAGTTATAAGTTTGGGTGTGGGAACTCCAACTCGCCTTGGCATTTTGGAGAACTCTCCCACTTCTAAACTAAAGCCAACATATTAAACTAGTCACTCCTCTACTCTCTCATAACTTGGACTAGGGCGACAATCCATGATGCAGGAATATTGACTTAAAACTTATTGGAATGAGAATATGGTACAAGTTCCTCCAACATCCGCACCAATTTGTTCAAGTCAGGTTGGTACTACAAGCAACGATTAACTGAAAGATTCCTAAGTCTAGAGTTCATCGGTTTCAGCCGTAAGTATTTCCATCGAATCAGAGATCTTTGCTCTATAAACATAAAACCTTGACACAAAGATGAAGTACATCAGATTCACAGTAGCCAAAGTTGCAAGGAATGCATAGTAGTAATCCAAATGAGAAGCATTGAGATTATTAAGAATCCATCCTTTGTGATTGTGCCTTTTGGTGACTGAGGCCACAATAGAAAGTACAATACTACTAATGAAGTTTCCGATCCCGAAAGCAACCAAGGCGTAAGATGTTCCCAAACTCTTCATGCTTTCGGGCGCTTGATCATAGAAAAATTCCAACTTGCCTACCTCAAAAACTGCATCTGCAGTCCCAATAAGCACAAACTGAGGGAGTAAAGTGAAAATCGTTAGAGGAACTTTACCTCCATTCTCCACGACGCCATGGTCTTTGGCAAGACTAAGCCTCCTCCTCTCTGTAAATGAAGCAATTATCATGGTCATAATGTGAAGAAAAATACCAAAACCAATTCTTTGTAAGAGGGTTATCCCTCTAGGATTCCTTGTCCACCTCCTTGCGGCCTTGATGAAGAGACGGTCATAGATTATGATAGAAACCAACACAGATATGGTTGAGAATCCAACAAAGCTAGCAGGGGGAATCTTGAAATGTCCTATGTGCCTATCAAGAGTCGTGCCTTGCTTAACAAATAGGGTATTTACTTGAGCAATCATTGTACTAGGAATGAATGTTGCAGTCATGATTGGAATCATACAAAGCATTTGTTTTGTCTCCTCAACTTGGGTCACAGAACATAACATCCATGGGGTGCCCGGACCTACTATAACGGCAGCTTTGTTCAAAAACCTGCACATGAACATATTATTAGATCAGAAATTGAATAAAAGAAATGTCGATCAAAATGACTAAAGAAATCCACGATGTGCAGCCAAAAATGCAGAACAGAGCACATACAAAAAATGCATATGGCGAAAAGAAATGTTAGCAATGAGGCTTGAAACTAAAGCTCAAACAACAGGTTAGATCACCGATTGACCTCGAAGCTCAATCTATTAAATATCCAACATCAACATGAAACTACTAAAAATAAATAAATAAAGGTTGGTATGTGTTTTGTGAAACATAATTTCTGTATGATAGTTTTATTCACACTAAAAATATGTGGTATTTTGACCAAAAAAATATATGGCACTGACCTCAAAGAACTTGTAGATTTAATTCTAAACTTCTCCTTCTTTGCATATTCCTCCAAGTCAAGTTCATACAATTCTTTAGGATCACTAGGGATTGGAACTCTCCATTTCCTCAAGCAAGCCACAACTACCCTGGCCATTTTAGTCAACGGACTTCCCGTGGGCAGTTTGTGCCGATAGTATGGTGTTCCAGATAGGAATATCAAGATAGAGACTGCAAGACCTATAGTTGGAAGACCATATCCAAGTGCCCAACCAACATTGTCTTGTATGTACACAATTAAAGTGTTGGCGAAGAGGGTTCCAAAGTATATAAAAAACATCCACCAATTGAAGAAAGAAAGCTTTTGAACCTTTTCCTTAGGTTCAAAATCATCAAATTGATCTGCACCAATGGTTGAGATATTTGGCTTAGTTCCGCCGGTGCCTAATGCCAACAGATATAATGCAGTGTAGAACACCCCCAGCTGCAATGAAGTAGCTGGCTTGCACTCGGCCACATCTAAATGCAGGCAAGGTGGTGGTTTTAGAGAAGGGACTGACACTGATATAGTTAGAAGACACATTCCCTGCAAGAAAAGATCAAGAACTAAATGAAGTATAGGCCATAAAACAGATAGCATGACGATGAATTCTATAGATTAGACTTACTGAAAGATAGATGGCACAAGCAATGATAAAGGTCCAATATCGGCCAAGATATGCATCCGCAACATATGCACCGAGGGCTGGCATTATCCAGACTGTGCCAACCCAATTGCTTACATTGTTAGACGAGGAGACAGTACCCTGATGGAGCTTTCTTGTCAAGTACAAGACCAAATTTGTCGCTATGGCATAAAAGGCCATACGCTCAAATATTTCATATGCTGCACTCAAAAAGAAAAAAAATAATGAAGTCAAAGCCAGTAAATGAAATTATAAACTAGACTACCCGTAAGAATGGACATTCAAATTGCATTAAGATTTGTTTTGAATAGTTTGTAATCATCGAATCTAGACTAGACTTGTAAAATCAATTTTTCCATCCTTTCCTCTTCTCTTTCTTATCAGACCCTCCCTGTATTCACAAGGTTCAATGTAGGTTTTGGTTACAGAAAAACATATTTTCTCCTGGTAGATCCAAGCTCAAGCTAAAGTGTTTAAAAATTAAAACCACTGCAATGTAGGTATTCAGACACCCTTTATCTTTTACTCTTTTTCTAATCAGGCATCGAGATTTTACTCAAACTCCACATTTAGCTCTCTGTTGTACCAGAAGCACCATTGTACACGGATACTAGTTTAATATGAAATTCAGATTTCAAACCCACGTGGAAGATCAACCTTTTTTTTTGTGGTATTACTTTCATCTAACCGAGCACAATGGAAGGCTTTGATTCTTGCAGTCGACCCCAACTAAAATGGGATTGAGACTTTGTTGTTGTTGTTGTTGTTTGTTTGTTTATTACTTTCATCTTAAGCTTAATTTGTACCAATAGGTTCAAAAATTGTATCCAAGTTACAAAACTTGACAGAATATAAATTGAAGAAATTCGACGGTACAAGGATAGACCTAAAATAACTTGGGATGCATTGATTAGAAAAGGTTATAAGTATTATGAAAGCAAATCATCAACTTCTTTAAAACAAACTAAGTGGAATCGTTTGATCACTGTAACCGACCCCAACAAATTTCGGATTAAGGCTTGTTTGTTATGAGCTTATTTTGCACTAAATTATGCCAATAAAAAAAAAAACCTTAGCAGGAAATAATAGCCTCAATCTTAAATTAGTTGGTGTCGGCTACATGGATCAAACTCTTCCATTGCACTCAATTTAGTCCAATTGATGGGTGGACAACCTAAGTAAGAAATGGAGAATAAAAATCTAACAGAACATGTCATCCAAAATGCACCCCCAATGAATCCACACTAAACCCTAGCTAAACCCTAAACAAGAAAAAGACCCCTCAAAAGTAGCACTAAATTGTGAAGAGTAAGGAAGTCAAGAGAGAAAAATACCAATTACAAAGGTGCAAGCAGTCCAACCACCAGTTTTGGATCTAAGTACAGGGTTCCCCTTAAGATCCACACTTCCATCTTGTGTGAACTCCCCAATCTGCTCTTCACCAACACCAGCCATGCTTTGAAATCCAACTAACTAACAAAGCTAATCATCAACAAATGACCACTTCACTCATCTACATACCCCTTTTTCTTCGGAAATCTGTTAACCTCTACACACCATTTTATAGATTCATCTCTTTGTGGGTAACTTTTCATCATCATCATCATCATCTCCATTAACATCTTGACATCATTTCTCCACCCCAACAGAGAGACCCCACCAGATGTCAACCTCATCTCCTTCAACATTGACATCCTTAATCCCAACTTTATCTAGTGGGTTACTTTAAACTTGATGTTTACCGGACAAACAAGAACCCACATGTATTTTAGAGTCCCTCCGACATGATAACTCGAGTTGCATTAATCTTAATTATGCGAGCCGTAAGTATAAAGTTCTTTTGCAACCCTTGAGGAATAAGCCCTACTCAAGTTCAGATTTCAGGCGTCTTAGACTAAAAAAAAAAACCCACTTATGAGGCAAAGGAATTGTGATGTTTACCTAACAAACAAGAACCCACGTAGGCATATATACTCTGAGATGGGTCTGGCTTGATAGCTCGGATTGCGTCGACTTTAATCACTGTTCTCAAATTCGAGCCTCAAGTACAGAATTCCTTTGCAACCCTTGAGGAAGAGTTTTACATCCACGTAATAATCCTACCCGATTCGAGCTTGGATTAGTCCGGACTTACCAAACTTCAAATTTCGAGTGGCTTTATACCAAGAAAAAGAAACCAAATATGAAGCAGAGGAACTGTACTTGTCAATGTTGGTTTTTTGTTCAATTGGGAAATGATTGAGAGAAATCGAAATAAGGGTGGCACTACAAGAAAAGTAGGCCCTGGTCTTGATTATTACATTTCGATGAGTGGTTCATGAATGGCATTGCCCAACTCTTTAAGCAAAAATAATGTGCTATATATGACACTAGTAACAATTTGAGGATGCAACATTGAGGGTATGTGTTGTTGGTAAAGGTTACTCTACTGTGACGAAACCAAAAATCAAGTTCCCAGCAAAATTGTTTAATTATTGGGGTCATATCTGTTAGGGAGCGAAAGCGAAAGGGGACGGGATTGAAAATTATAGATGGTACTATAGAGATGTCGAAGCGCATAGCAAATGTATGTATCAAAATTCAAAAGCATGTCACTCATCCATGTATATGTTGAGAATGTGCGGACTAAAAGTTAGTTCCATATGAAATAAGTGTGACTTTATAATTAAGTATGAAAGTGCAGATCTCCACCCAATTTGTACTGAGGCCTTTTGGAGAAACTCGCACCTAAGCCGAAGATTGTTAAGTTGAGTACATTGGACATATCTTATGGATTTATATGCTTAATTTATAAATTGACAAACTAGATAATGATTGATCAAGGTGTAAAAATTGAAGAAGATCCATGATCTTTAACCATGTATGATGTATATGTGAACATTTGTATTTTTGTAGTACATCAAAAATTCTGAAGAACAAGAGAAAATGATTGAATCGATTGAATCTTCTCTTTTGTTTCCTCAAGTAATCAACTAGTATTTGTGTTTACATCTCTTTCTTGGTTTGAGACTCTAGATTTCAACATGTAGGGGTTTTCTCTAAGAATCTGCATTGAATCAGAGACCTCTGCCTTGTAAACATAGAACCTACTTACAACCAAGAAGAACACCAAGTTCAAAACATTAAGTACCGCGAAGAATGCGAAGTAGTAGTCGAGATGCGAAACATTTAGGTTGTTTAAGATCCACCCTTTATGTTCATGCCTCTTGGTGATGCGCGAAACAGTCGAAAGCAGAAAACTACTTATGAAATTACCAATTCCTAGACTTGTCATGGAATAAGAAGTTCCTAGACTTTTCATGCTTTCGGGCGCTTGGTCGTAAAAGAATTCGATCTTCGCTACCTCTAGGAATGCGTCGGCGGTCCCCATAAGCACAAACTGAGGGAGCAAAATGAAGATGCTTAGAGGAACTATGGCATCTTTCTTAACTATACCATTATCTCTAGCCACACTAAGTCTTCTCCTCTCTACTAGAGATGCAGTCACCATAATCAAAATGTGGAGGACTAGACCAATTGCCATTCTTTGAAGAAGAGTGATCCCTCTAGGATTCTTGGTCCATCTTCTCACTATTGGAACGAAGAATCGGTCGTATAAAACTACGCTTACAAGCATCGATACTGTAACGAATCCAGCCAAGCTAGCCGGGGGAATATGGAAATTCCCTATACCTCTTTGAAGAGTAATCCCTTGCTTGACAAAAAGTGTGTTAACTTGAGCTAGCATTGTGCTTAGCACAAATGTAGCAACCAAGATTGGGATCATTAGCAACATTTGTTTAGTCTCCTCCACTTGTGTCACTGGACATAACTTCCATGGCCCTATTGAACCATTTTTCACGGCAGCTTTGCTCAAAAACCTACATTATTAGCACAACATGTATGTGATCAATCAACTTGCATGTGAGTTCATCACATTATACTATTGGTACTTAATAAAACTGACCTCAAAGAAGGTGTGGAGTCTATTCTGAATTTTCCCTTTTGAGAGTACTCTTCCAAGTCAAGCTCATAGAGCTCTTTAGGATCACTAGGGACTGGTGCTCTCCATTTCCTAAGAGCAGCAACTATGACTCTAGCCATTCTAGTGAAGGGACTCCCTGTAGGCCTCCTATGCCGATAAAAAGGAGTGCCCGCGATGAAAATGACGATCGATATTGCAAGTCCGGCGGTGGGAAGGCCATAGCCCAAGGTCCAACCAACATTGTCTTGCAGATAGACTAGGAAGGTGTTAGCAAAGAGAGTACCAAAGAAGATGCTGAACATCCACCAGTTGAAGAATGAGAGCTTGTGTGCCTTCTCTTTGGGATCGAATTCGTCGAACTGGTCTGCGCCGATTGTGGAGATATTGGGCTTGGTACCACCAGTGCCTATGGACAGTATGTACAAACTTGTGAAGAATACACCTAATTGTAGTGGTGATGCTTGCTTGCATTTTGTTACATCTTCTTCATGGCATGGTGGGGGTCTCAAAGAATGCAGTGAAACTGTGAGTGTTAGGAGGATCATTCCCTGATGTCATTTGGAGCAATTCATAAAATATGGTTAAGAACAAACAAGCGAAGTAATTAATTAGCGGTCGGATACATGAATTAAACTCTTCAAATCAACTCAATTTAATGCAACTAATATGATGTGCTTCTATAATCCTTAGAACATAGTACTTATGAGTGTTAGAGATAGGAAATAACAACATTTTTGGCCTTTAATAGAGGTTTTAAAACCCCTATTAAATAGAGTGTTATTAAATGTCACGTGAAAATGTGTTATGTTTTAATTTTTAATATGTGTATTACATAGAGGTTTTTTAAAACTCCTATCAATTAGATGTTATTTAATAACACCCCCCCTTTAATAGGGGTTTAAAAACCTCTATTAAATACCGAATTTGTTCTAGTGTAATCCCATATCCACAATTGAGAAGAAATACAATAACTTATAAGTTTGAAGTGAAAACTCTAACTTGCTTTGTCATTTTGGAGCAGATTCAAAAATATTCTCCCAAATGATACTTCTGGACAACTAAACAAGATAACTATGATAACTCATATATGTCCAGGCAAGGCAAGAATATTTGATTGACAAAAAACTAACAACTAACGCAAGTTTCTTTTAATCAACGAAGAAAAAATGAAGGAGTATATTTGCCGCATTCCTTGATTGAAGATATACAAGGAAGTTTCCATGAAAGAGTTGTTGTATGACTTCTTTATATTCATGTAATCGCATGTTGTAGTTTATCACTCGTACTTAACTTTCAACACATTACTTGTGAGACAAGAGCTTTTGAGAAATTGTTCTTTATTTTATTTTACGCACATTAGGCTAAGGGGACTTGGCCCATTCGTCGAGAGGATCTCGGACACCAAGGGGACTTGGGTATTGTGTAGAATCCTTTGTAAGGGAAGTGGGTAGCGTAGCAAAGTTTGGTGAGGGATTCACTAACTAGTTGAAAGTGCAATAGTTAGGAACTTTGCGTACAACTGTACTTTATGTCTCATAGTGGATTCTACACCTAAACATGCATGACCCCGCAGACTTAGGACGGAAAAGTTTGAACTGTGATAACAATTTTGTGTGTTCATTTATTTTTCGCTTGATTTGCTGTTGTTTTACTTAATTGCAGTGAATTAAACGTTTTCAAACTACTGCTCACAACTCTTAGCTGAAGCCTAAATATATATACAACTAGTCGTTTCACACTAAAAATCTCATATGCATGGAAGTTATCTAAACTCTACCTCTATATTGTATTGACTTTTTTTTCAAAAACTTTTCTTCCACTTTTCACAATAAAGTAATTACAATCTTAAATATATTTAAATTATCTATTAATTTTATATTAACACAAAAGGAGTTTTTGTCACACTTAATAGATAGAATTATATATTTTTTTGAGGAATAAAATAATAATTTTTAGAAACAAAAAGAAGTAGTTTTTAATGCACTTTTCTACAGCAGTACTTTTAGATATTTTTATTTGGATATATACAAAATCAAACATATGGATTTAAATTAAGTGATTAAGGTCAAATTAAGATGATTAATTTTGCTAATGAAAAGCTAGAGTTACACAAAGGCCCGGGGCACTACAAATTAATAACAGTATCCTCTCAATGCTCTCATTATATAAGTGTGCTGCCTGATATGCATCCGCAAAATTAAAAAGCATTTTGGTTTTGGTCAAAAGAAAATCCTTTTAAGTCAGCATAAGTCAAGGAAATTAAAAGAATATCACCCAAACAATTTTTTTATGCCTCTCAAGCAGCATAAGACTAAGGAAAATGAACATATCAAAAGAATGTCACTTCCACTTTGGCCTAATATGTAAATATATCCGAAGGTTTTAAGATTTTAGCAAAATATATATACTAACATTTTGATATTTGTAAAAACATTTTTTTTATTTATTAATCATGGATATCCAGACACTTGTCTGATTAGCCTCACGAGTTATGAGATTGCAGAAAGAGATCATCAGTGACCCAACGTTTAGCTGTCAAGGGGAATCGAACTTGAAACCGTACGTGTAACCCATATAGTCTCGCATTCATCCTTACCTCTAGGCCAATCCATTCGGGTTATTTCTTTCTTGTAATTATATGCGTCAAACCATCTTATGAACAATCACTAAATTATATACCCATTGTATTATATAAAATAATATTTCTAATTGTGTGTATACTTCTTTATGTGTTTAAGTGTAATGCATTTATTAATAGGGGTGGAGTTAAAAAAAAAATTAAAAAGTTAGAATATTTTTGCCAAAATTAAAACGTCAAGATATTTTTACAAAAATCTTGAAACATTAAGGTACATTTGCTTATTGAGTCTTTTTTTTTACATGCTCACATTTCGTTTAAAATATATTTTTGTTTAAATTACAAATAGACTTGTTCAACGGGCGGGCTTGAGTGGGCTCGAGCTCGAGCCTAAACAGGTTTTTTTTTTAAAGTCATGTCCAAGCTCACCCAAGCCTACTTTTTTATTTGTTGGGCCCAAGCTCAATATAGATCGAGCTTGAGTGGGTTTCCACAAGTGGTTGTTTACATTTTTAAAATTAAATATATTTAATAAATATCGAGAATTTCAAACAAGCTGAGTGGTTTTAGTGGTTAGGATGTTTCCTAAGTCCAATTACAAATTCATATAGGGAGTCATGCAAATTAACTTACTAATACTGGACAAACATAACCGATCATAATAGACCAAACCTAAGTGGTTTACTAGGTGAGCCCGATGGATTCGACGTGCTTGCATAACTATCGATCACTACACTCGAACCTTGATTGTCTTGGAGTTTGTGAGGTTCCAACATACACTTTTATATTTATTTGAGTAGGTTCTAATCACACCTAATTTTTTAACTTTAACTCTTGAAACTTAATAAATATATTTAATTTTTTAAAAAAGATAATAACAAACCCAATGAGGCAAGCCCGGCTCATATCAGGCTTGAGCTCGCCCCATCAAAAGTCAGGCTTGAGTGAGCTTGAACAAAGTTTTGAAAAAAAAAAAGCTCGCCTTTAAAGGCTCAGCTCATGCCCGCCCGTAGAACAGGTATCCACTCTGGCGTACGTGGCACTGTGGCAGAACTATCTATAGAGATTTTTATAATTGAGATGGCGTTGTTTATTCCGTCATAGGATAGTGTGCCCTGGATAAATACAAGCAACATATTCGATGAATATACATTCAACTGACACAAGTCTTTCAAGATTCTTGTCGACTCGCCAGGGATCACGCAAGTGAAATCAGAATATCTTGTTCCAGGACCGATTAGCAAGTGCAGGTTTATTATATCACTGAACTGATTCATTTCAACGTGACAGCTCATACAAATTAAAGAACGTGACACCATCAACCAATTATACCAAGGAAAATAAAATCAAAACCACCCAATATAAATGCATATAACAAATAGTAGTACTATACACAGGCTTTTTATTTATTACTCCTATATATTATTGCTATTTTGTTATTTTGATCTTCATTTTTTTCATATATAATAAGTTTATTATTTTTTGGCCGTACTTGATATATTTATGTAAAACCAACTTTCAACAAACACAAGATAGCATATCCCACCGAACTTCTAAGTAGTATAATAAATTTAGGATTCATAACAAGATTGATATCGACTTAATTTAAAAGAAAAATCTATATATAAATATATGATTTTTTAGGAGAAAAAAAGTCTATTATATAATAAGACTATACATGTATAATTAAACTTTACATATTGATCATGTCCCTCGTGTTTTTATGGGTGTCCATTATGTTTGTATTCATTAATATATATATATATATACATACAAAATCTTGAATTATAATAAAGTTTTTCTTGGTGATTCATATATAGAATGGTTAGAAATATTTAATTACCGAGAGATAGATGGCTGAAGCAATAATAAAGGTCCAATAACGTCCAAGAAGAGCATCAGCAACGTAAGCACCAATCGTGGGAGTCATCCAAATGGTGCCGACCCAGTTGGTCACATTGTTGGACGATGTCACGGTGCCTTGGTGCAGCTTTGTTGTCAAGTACACAACCAAGTTGCTCGAGATTCCATAATATGCCATGCGTTCGAACACCTCATAAACTATACACAACCAACCAACACAAATCAACAAAATTTTACTAGCTAGTATCTTTCAAGGGAAAATGATTCGGTAACTCATTTTGAAATATTCGGAATGGACACTCAGTTGTTGATGTTTATTGATTTTTGCATCGATATTTATACGCACACAAAATTAATCAATTTGTATTGAATGAATATCAAGAACGGCTTGTCCATTCCGAAAGTGGTCTCTTTTTTCATTCAATATTAGTATAGAAAATGGAATCATGCACACAGGAGTCAAGACACAACACGAGAAATTAATTAAGTTGTCCCACTTATTGATATCTACAATGAATGAAGCAGCTAATAATTTGTTAAATTTTGACCAAACCTGTATTGCATGTCCAAAATAAATATGGAAAGTGCACATTGATAATTGAGTAACATGCTCGTTCATTAATTTGCTAAACTATATATGGTTGGAATTTTTTCAAAATATATATCGAGTTGTGCGTGCACATCTTGATATGAAATTTAAAAGACTTTAACGACTATATATATAGCAAATACACGAATAAACGTTTTCCTCAAAAAAAAAAAAAAAAATATATATATATATATATATATATATATAATCTTTTCCCAAGAAGAAAAAATATTTTTCTAATACACACTCAGCTTTGTAGTTGAAATCCAAAAAATTAGTTAAAACAAACAACAAATAAGAGCAATACGAATATTTAATTACCTAATGGGGAGCATAAACTTTATATGCCCGCAAACCATATTGAATTCTTGCCCAATTAATTCATTCATTTGTTAACTATAGAGTTTGAATTAGGTGACCCTCCAAGAAACAAGGTAATTAATATCCTCAATAATGTTGTTCAACAAAGACTACTTGATTCCTTGAACCCATATACCAATGATGCCCACGACAGTTCTTCGTGGGATGTGAATATCCGCTAGTACCGATATTGTCATCAGCTTAACTACTTTCAACTCATTGGTGTGATATTTTATCTGAAATTGCCTCGGTACTAGTTTAAATAGGAGCTAATTAGTTCTTTATGAAGTTACATCCACACATCTTCACCAGGCAACGCCAAGTTATATATGGATTCAGTGCTTTTGTTTTTATTTTCTTAGAAGAAATAAGAAACCAATTCATCAACCACTTGAAGTTGCCGCCACAGACTCGAACCTCCAACCTTTTATACAAGTAACCACATCATATTACCGACAATTAAGCTATATATATAGACTTGCTTGGTGGGGATTAACTTTTATTAAGCAACGTAAGATCAAGGAATGCAAATCATAACTATATGATGAGATTATGATGAGTAAGACCTTAAAAACAACACTACGTACCTTAAAGAGGTTGTTTAGTTACTAACCAACAACAAAAGAGCAGGCTTTCCATCCACCTCTCTTGGATCTGAGAATAGGGTTGCCCTTAAGATCAACAGAGCCATCTTGTGTGTACTCATCTCCACCCGATTCTTCCATCACATACGTACAACTCTCTCTCTCTCTTTTAATTTCTCTATATGTGATTTTGCTGAGTTTAATTTGCTTTGTTTGGTGTGTGTGTTGGAGAGCTCTCCTAGTGTCAACTTCATGGCTACTGCATCCCATCTCTCTATTTATAGCCCCTCTTGTATATCACACCCACTCACACCCACTCTCTCCTTTGACACAAATTAACGCAACTGTTTAAAAGTCAGTGCGATATATTTCCAGATTAGTCGATTTCTTGCGCTCTGCGCATTAGTTATTAAAACTTTAAAAAAAAGTTAATAAATTAATTTACATGAATATATTGTAATATTTTTTATAATTAAAATTATAATTCATAATAATCAACCTATATTTTTTAGAAAAAAATATACAACGGAGGGTAAAGAAATATTTATTTATAAACGCACATAACGAACATCCTGAACAATCCCCACAACAACGAACATAGAGATGTTAAGTTGTTGATCACACTGCAAGATCTCTGCTACGTTTTAGAGTATCATACAACTTAATAATCCCTACATCATTGCATTTGTGTGTGAAGAACTCTAAGAGATGTACTATTAGATGTTGCTAGACCTGCAGTACTTGTAAACTTATGATCTATATATAAAGAGAAGATTGATGATCTCTATAAATGATGATCGAGGAATCACATTCTTTGCAGATCGCGATGGTCGATCAGCCCGAGATCAATGATAGCGGTCCGGGTGACATTCATGAGAGGTTAGATGAGATGTCTCAGCTGATCATCTCACATGGCCAGCAACTTCAGTAGATTCTCCGATTGTCGAGGGCACAAGCTACATCATCACCTTTTACGTCTGCGGCACCAGTCACTCATGGCGGAAGTGCACCTGCAGTACATGACACTATTACGGCTCCTACAGCACCGACGAGGCCTGTGATTGATGAGGGGATTCAGGTTCGGTTTGAGAGAGTACCACCTATGCCTGATACATCGGCGGAGGATACGCAAAGTATGCCCACTTATGCGAGTACTCGGGCTACGGCTGAGGCGAGGCAGTCTAGCGAGTTTCAGAGACATCACCTGGAGAAGTTTCACGGTTGTACAGATATCAAAGCTTGGCTACACCGGATCATATGAAGACGAGCATCTCATTAGTTTCGTTGTTCAGAGAGGCTGATGTTTAATGGCGTAGCATGGTAGCTACGAAAGGGAAGCCCAAGGACTGGGCTGAGTTCAAAGGAAGATTCAATCAAAAGTTTTTCCCTCATTCGGTCAGGAACATGAAGATGATTGAGTTTCAGAATATTCGACAGGCTACCGACGAGACAGTGATGTAGTATATGGGTCGATACTTGCAGTTGATGGACTATGTAAGGGGCATAGCTGATACAGATGCTGACCATGCCTACTATTTCATGCATGGCTTGTTGAGTGAGATTGGGACTATGGTGGTGACCACAGCTCCAAGAACTTTACAGGAGGTCTATGAGAGGAGTATGGCTAGTTAGACCTTTTTTAGCATGCGCACCGGTACAGTAGTCGCGGCTCCAGCACCATCGCAGTTAGATGTCAAACCTGGAGGTGAGGGGATGAGGAAAAGACCTAGTACAATAGAGGTCAAGGGATCGAGCTCAGAGTGTAGGATCTGTTGCATCTCCAACTTATACCTCGCGTACTGCGCCAATACCATCTGCTCCCGTATGGAGTCATGTCAACATACCACGATGAGTCGACACGATCAGTCCTAAGCTATAGCGATATCGAGAGGGCGAGGGCGATGGCGATGCGATGCGCAAAGGCAAAGCAAGCGGCAAACGGCAAGGGCAAAAGCGATGGTCATGTAACAACCCTAATTTTAATTACTTCATTATTATTAATTATTTTCAGACTTGGACACCAGTTCAGATCCGCGTAGATGCCGCAGATAGGTTAGGGCACGCCATACTAGGTAAATGATGATTTTTATGTGATTATTTGCCTATTTGCGATGTCGTATATCAAATTATTTTACCTAGCATCGCATGTGTGTATTTATATCATTGAATCAAGCAAGATGGTGTAACGGGTGTTCGCCTCGAGAAACGTGTCAATACGATTACTGAGCGAGCGAAATGTGGGTATGCTAGGTCGAAAAAATAAATTGGATAATCAAATTAATTAAATGTGACAAATATTAATGATAAACACAGTCTAGGACAATTGATCGAAATTAGCGACTATGGCGCGCCTAGTTATGCGTGCCGAGGTGCATGACACCGAGTAACCGAAGGTAATTGAACAAGATTAAAAATTTGGTGTCTAATGAGGAGCAAGTGGGAACATGTCAAAAGCACCACCTAATACCCTTAAAATGAGGATTTCCACTCATTTCTTCTCTTCTCCACGTTTCCTCTCTACTCTCTTCAACACATAAACAAAAAAAGAGTGTGCATCTAATTGAGAGAAATTGTTGAAGGATTGATTGAAACCATTAAGTGTGTGAGATTTAATGAGATCCTTGAAGTCTTGGAAGTGATTTGATTAAGCAAGCAATATCAAGATGAGCATCTCTACTTTCTTTCAATTTCTCCATTAAAATGAAGCTTGAATGCGTTTTAATGGTGGAAGTTGATTGTTGGTTAAATATTGAAGAAAACTTGATATTAATGGTATTGGTTGTTGTTGATGATGTTGTTGAAGTTGTTATTGTTATTGGTTGATTTATAAAAAAAGAAGAGAAAAGCAAAGACGTTGGATGTGAAGAAGAAGATGAGGAGGGGAGGGGTGCACGCACGCGTGTGTGTGCGTGCAACCCTTGGACCGGACCTGACCCGACTCGGGTGGACTCGAACCAGGTCAGGCAGACCCAATTGGATGGGGTCAAACCCGGTCCAGGGACCCACCCATTTATTTAAATAATATAAATATTTAAAAATAAAAAAAGTTTTAAATAAAATAAATTACAGAAAAATAATAAAATAGGTAGAAATTATGAAAAAAAATTCAAAAAATTCAAGAAAAATATTAAAATGAGAAAATATAGAAAAATAGTATTCGAGAGTTTTTTTGGGTGTTTGGTACCCCGGTATAACTCGAAAAGTGTGTCAAACCAAACTTTTTGGAATAAGATTTCAATATTTTTGGCCACACATTATAAATTTACTTAATTTGACTCTAAACTAGTTAAAATGGTTAATTGGACACGAGGAACTTGGGAGACTATAGTCGAGAGTCTGACGTGTATCTCGAGACGTGAGCGGGACTCCAAAGTGCGTTTTTGCGGTACGTAAAAATCCATTTGAAAGTCACTAAGGGTTTACTTTTTCATCGTTGATTTCCTATTCCTTGTTATTGTACTCTATTCCGTAATACATTTGGGTTGGTGGTCGAGTTACTGATTCTTGACGGGGTGTGAGTTCTTAGCATGGTTGTCCCAAGACCTCTTACTATCTCATGGGTCTAGGGCATGTGAGTGTACCAAGTCCTAGAACCCAAGTCTTGATGGTTTGCCAAAACTTAACGACCATTTGGTCGAGACTACTTTCACCTCTTTGTTTGCATCCCTGGACACTCATGTATCGATTGTTTTAATTTATTTACAGTCTTTTATTTATTCATGTGTCCTTATACCTTTTTTCTATCTGCATGAATATAGACTGATTTATTTATTTCAAAATGTTGTTTAGTATCCTACTAGCGTTACTTACCGGCTCGTCATTTTTGTGTTTGACTGAGTGCAGATCCGCAATCAAATAAGGGAAAGAGGTCAGTACTGGGAGATTTACTTTGAGGACTTTGGAGCAGCCTTCCTTCTCATACTTTCGTAGGTTTCGTATTACTTATATATATATATATATATCACATGGGGTATTTGGGTTTTGTGAGATACTTTAGGACATGTATATGATATTATTTCTCTAACCTCTGTTTGTTATACATGTTGATTGTGTTATGCGGGTTTTTCGCACTCTAGTTTGTCCTGACTGATTTGTGTAAATTTTTTAGATTTGTTTAAGTTGAAATTGCTTCCGTGTAAACTTTGATGACTTTCAAATTTGAATAACTCACTATAAATGTTAAATTTCGCTGCCTTGTAATGAAAAATGGTTAGGAATGCTGATTAGGCTTGCGTTGACGTTGCTAGGATTGACTCGAGGTCTACGTAAGTCTAGGTCGGGCGGGGCCAATTTGGATTGTAGAACTAGGGCTGTCACAATAAATATGCATCGGTAACTTAATTCCACCGTGTGTCCTCGGCTCTTCAAGATGCTCGGGTGACTTGGTTTCATCTTGCATCTACGACTCCCCAAGAGGCCATTGCAGAAATGGGTGACTTGGTTCCACCACGTTACTACGGCTCCCTAAGAGGCCCTTAAGCATGTAAGGTGACTTGGTTCCACCATATGACTATGGCTCCCCAAGAGGCCTTACATGAAGTCAATCAAAGTAGGTAATAACCTCATCCCAATTCATTTTGTTAAAATCATGAATTTTAAATAAACTAGTAGCAAACCATGTTTAATAAATGAGCGGAGCTCCCCACTTACCTCGACTCGTCGAGCTAAACTCCCTTGGTCGACCTTGGGTTAGGGTACATTCGTACATTAATTTGTACATTACATGATGGTTTCACTTTTGACATATTTGATAATTAATGTATTCTTTGTTATACTTTGTATTTTGTAGGCGAAGTTGATTGTGAATGCACCGCTTCCATCATTATATCCATCGTGGGAAAGGTATGTTGAGGAATGCGCTAAATGTTGGCGTGATGGAATTATAATTCGGGAAATCGTGTTGGTGATGACTTCTCTGCTAGGCACGCCTTCCATAGTAGACTTAGCTTCACCTTAAGAACATTGCTTGTATGTTAAGGCGGTGCCTTATGGAGTTTATGCTATTGTTTATGTCATTAGTTATTACATTGCAATAATATTGACCAAGAACATGTGTTCTTGAGTTTTGGATGAGCAAGGCAAAGGCTAAGGCAAATATATAAAATTCTGAACTAATTAAAAAATAAGTCAATTATGTGTCTTTTTGTATTGCATAATATTAGGGTCTTCTTCTTGTGGTGTGCATTCATGCAATTTGGTCACCTCACGGTATGACGTAACCGAGAATATCACTATGGTCTCGGTTAATACATACCGAGAATATATAAAATTCATGCAATTAGGTCACCTCACGGTATGCTATAACCGAGATTATGGTAGCATTTTCATCCCCAACTAACCAATCTGGGATCCATGTTTTCGTTCACATCCAACCGAGACATTACCAAATTACGTTGTCTACATAACTCTCGGTTAGTAGTCATCGAGACTCATGTAAAGCTATCAGAGATACATACCCGAGAGTTATGTGAACGTTTCGGACACGTCCAACCGAAACCTAGCCAAACTGGTACATTGCACATACAACTCGGTGACATATGCGCGTAAGCACAACAACAATTTCGATCCTGAGGGACCAATATTGTCATACCGGTCTTAGCCCTGAAGGACCGAGACTATTTTCTAATCACAAAATGAACATGTTTATCAACCAGAATTATTACAATACAAGTCTCAATACAAACAATAGCACCAAAACATAGACAACAGTAAAATATTTAACAAATTCACACCATACAAGCCTTACATTCAAACGAGTCCCACATTCAACAAGTTCCATAATCCAACAAAAACTAAAACAATATAAGTGCCAATCACAATCACGTTCCCTCATTGCTTTGGCTTCTACAAATTCTTCCTAGTGTATTCTTTGCCAAGAATTCTCTTTGGGGGCGAGCATCGACCGATGGCGATGGAACATTAGCCGAGGTGGAATGTGTAGAAATGTTATCGTGCTAGGACTGCCTAAGGCCTGCTTGGGTAGGGGCTGATGTGTCGGTAGAGGCGGTGGTGGTGCCGGCTGCGGTGGTGGTAGTGGTAGTGGTGGTGGTAGGACCGAGACTCCTCCCCGAAAGGAAATTGACTACGTCACTCATCATTTTCCTCGCAGACTCGAACGTACACAACTCCGGCGGGGAGTCCATCCATCGTAGTGCTACGTCCAACACAACTCCGGCGGGGAGTTCATCATCTTAGCACTTCCAGTGGCTCATTGTCAGCGATGGTTGTGGCAACCATGTATTCATCTTCATGGCTCGGGTTGGCGATCACTGGGTGAGACACTTTAAGGAACCAATGTAGATAGTCTGATGTAGCCAAAAACTCGAACTGTGCCTTGTCACCGCAAACTTCGGGGGTCAACAAATGGTTACGCTAACGTTCCCAATTGTCTTGTTGGAACCCATACTTGACAGAGTATTTGAGTGCAGATGGGCCTCGATATGCTTCCAATGGGCGGTACGGAGGATCTGGTATAGATTGCAAGTGGCCAAATTGTCTCAGAATCCACTCTGAATGGTAAGGCTCCGCCACATCCATGTACTTCAATGCGCCACTATAGAAAGCCATCACGTGCACAACTCAATTATCCTTGTAATTAACATAAGGGTCCCAAGTGACTTAATCAAACATAAACAACCATAATTAGTAAATATAAACTAACTTTAATATTTACCAACAAGATTGGCTAAGTAACTCACCTCGCTTGGCCGCAACCTGTCCAACGTTCTCCGTATAGACCCAACCTTGTCAATATTCATCACGGTCTCGTGCTTTTGAATCCATCTACTGACACAAGGTTGCACGTAGTCCATGTACTTTGCATTAGGTGTGGCAAGCCCGAGTTTGAAATGGTCGTACACCCATCCCTGCAAATACATACAATGTTAGTTATTGGGAAAATGCAAAACCTAATTCTAATTATTCAGAAAACAATGTAAGTTGATTTATAAATATACCTAAACTAATGTGAGGTAGCCGGCAATCTGAGAAACTTGTACTCTGGTGGCAGACCCCAAGTGTCGGTACAAGTACGCTAATGCAGCTGCACCCCATGCGTACTTTCCCATGTCATCCAAATCTTCTAGAAGCTTCAACAACGTAATAGATACCTAAGATCCACTCTTATTCGCAAAAAGGGTGCAAGAAAGTAGGTACAACAAGTACGCCCGGGCTGTGCATTCCACGGGGGGATAAGTAGTGTCACTCGAACCAGCTTTGGGGCACCATCAACTTTTCAACCAACATTTTCGCACTGTGAGGCCCTTGCTGATGTTCACCTTATCCTCAGCATCTTCAATGATAACCCCAAGTAGTTTGGACACCAGCTTAATGACATCTGAGCGAGATTCTCCGGTGTACCTCGCAAAGTTCTCAACTGCAACCACTTTGCCCATCACAGAAATCTTCAGGAGAATGCTCATATCCTCCAACATTTCACCGAATGGTAAGTGAAATGTGTTTGTCTCCAGCTGCCACCGCACCACAAAGCCAGATATAACCTCCTTGTTAGCCTTATGCTATGAGCAGTCTATCAGCGTATTCAACCCAGACTGCTGGATAATCTTCTGAAGGCCCTCGATATCAGGGTGGCACGACTATAAGTCCTATTCTTGGATCTCAGCACCGTGATTGATACACTTAAGTATCGGGGGATCCTACAACAACAAAAAACATTTCATCAGATATATGAAAACCATAAGTTTTGAAGTACTCCATTCAATGAAACTTTATATACCTTATTGCTCCAAATCGCTAATGCAACATGATCTTTAAAGCTCTTCAACAATTATCCATATGAAGGACCACAGGGGAAATGAGCATACATTTCCAATTGCTCTTGTGACTCCCCTTCATTATGGCTACCTCCACCACTAGTACTCCCACCCACATTACGATTGGTACTAGTGGTGTGTGCTGGTGTTGATGAGTTATTACTACTAGACTCTGATGCATGAACCTCATCTTCACATCGGGCAACTAGAAGATCTTTTTGTCGACGCATGTAAATGTTGGAACCCTCATCGTGCAATTAAACATTTTTACACGATTCCCAACAGTCTTTCCCTTTCCTTTCACATCTACCTTCTTTTTCTCTTTCCGATAAGACACAGTCGGGGGTCTCCGCCGCCTCGCCCGCGGTTACCTCTCGACGCCTCAACACCAACCTCCTCCCTAGTCAACGGGGTTTTTGAACGAGCCATACCTGATAAGACTACAACATGTAAGCACTTGAAGCAGAAACATAAGTAAAATCCAAAAAACAAGAACAAAATCTTCCATTTCTATAGTCTTGGTCAAGCAGGTTTGACAAAACAATTACAATCTCGGTGACGCATGACCAAGATAAAACAACAAGTCTCAGTAATTGACAACTGAGACAATTGGTTCATTCTCGGTTGTACATCACCGAGACTAATGCAACTATACACTCTGAATTACTTTCGGTATGTGGTGACCAAAAGCAATTCCAGCGTTACGCTACCTAAAACAATAATACATAAGCATAATCTCGGTTATGGATAACCGAGATAACAATGTGTCTCTCGTTACTATGTAATCGAGACTTTATGTGCAACTAACCTAAAATCTAAGTCTCGGCCATGGTTAACCGAGATTGTTAGCATCTTCTCTGACCTGTGTGGCCGAGAAAAACGGGTTCGCAAATTTGCCTAACCTAGCAGACGAACCACACAAAACAAACAAAAATTGAACTATAATCTATCAAAATCGAGTTCAAACATATCTATAAGCTGCCGAATAAATGCCTCCAGTGAGATTGGTACCCTAAGACCGAGCCCTACAACGTACCCAATGCAAACAACTCGAGATCTCTGAATATGGAAGAAAACCACTACTTGAATGAGCAACAAAACAGAGGAGATGCTCAAATACAAATTGGTTAACAGAGATCTCTGAAACAATGCCTCATGTGAGATTGATTGCTCGTTAGTATATGGATTGCACCTAGGGTTCGACAAAAAAATTGAGTTTCTCCTTGTTCGTTTATCGAATTCGAAATTTGGTGGTGGGGTGCACTTGGGGGCAATTTCGAGATTTCATTCAAATGTTTTGGGTGTCTTTGGTAAACAGTTTGATGCCTTCAACAATGATGTGCCTTCATTAGTTGGTGGGGTGCCCATAGTGGCGCTTAAAAATAATTTTACCCATTTATTCTTTCACACCTTAAGATGCATGCACACACAATTTTCAATGCACACCACGTGGAGTGTGTATCTTAAGACGCACACAGATAATTCTTAAAGTTAATGTACTTTTGGAGTATGCGTTTGATAATGTTAAAAAATTATTTTATTTGTTAGTGAAAAGTAAATTAATTAGTAATAAAAAGTTAATAATTTTTTACTCTTATATTTTCTCAATCAAAAAAATATATGATGTATTGCGATTGATAATTATGCAAACCTTTCAATTTCACTAGAACAATTTTGGTATTTAATAGAGGTTTTAAAATCCTTATTAAATGGGGATGTTATTAAATAACACCTAATTGATAAGAGTTTTAAAAAACCTCTATGTAATACATGTATTAAAAATTAAAACATAACATATTTTCACATGACATTTAATAACATTCTATGTAATAAAAGTTTTACAACCTCTATCAAAAATCAAAAATGTTTTAGTGTTTATCACTTCTATAGAAGCGGCTTCCATTTTTTAAGCAGTTGCAATTTGTGGAGTTTATCTCCCCATGTGTGAAAACATTGAAGTGGATTCACATTAAGTTTGACTTTGGAGTTGAAGACAATTCAGCCAACGTCATCAAAAGAGAAGTCCAACTTGGCCTCATCAGTCTCAGTCATCACTAGAAGCCCAAATTCCAACATCAACGGACAAATAATAAGAGGTGACATTTTATTAGGAAAATGGTTTTGTTACAAACTTATGTCGCCCACATTCGTCACATATTAGTGGTGTTTTAAGTCTAAAGTATTTCACTTTGGAAAAAAAAAATTCACCCTAATGATTCCCTTTCCGTTATAAAGTTGAAACCCATTAAAATTGTCCATCAAGATTCATACGCAAACAAATATCTCAAAAATTATCGAAATGACTCTTATTAGTTACAACAAATACAACTCGATGAGTTGATATCTAGCGATAAAGGTGAAATTATGATTGGGCGGGTGAAGCTTACGATCTCGAGTTCGATTCTTTATAATAGTCAAACATCTCACATACGATTACTTAAACAATGTTGAATACTCATAGTCAATAAATAAATAAATAACTCTACGATAAATACATGTTATGATTGATTTGCAAAAGACTTCACCAACTTCCTAACAAATGCACGTATCATTGAAAAATAAAATAAAAATAAAATGCATGTACAAAAAGGACATCCCCAATCTCTTTAGAAATAACATCACATCAATGTCATTTGAAAGGCATTTATGAGTTGCCAGCATCAAGAGTACGTCAACCTATCATATTATACAAAAGTTGAACTTAATGAATCCGTATATCCAGACTTTCAATTGTGGTGCTTTAACCACTTGAGACTACAATCTAATAATCTATAGATGCTCACCCAAAAAAAAAAAAAAAAAATCTATCAATAATGGTGACTCTGTAGGTCCGTTTGGATTAGACTAAAGTTAAAATCATACCAAGCATTAAAAAAATAAAAAATAAAAAATTGCAATATTATGGTGTCTAAGATCACCTTGAGACCTTATACAGGTCAAACGAACAATTAATAGATGATGTTTCTCTTATTATATATGGAGTTAAATGTTTTCAAGGTCGAGGAAGGCACGTGCATATCTAAACAAGAGAAATAATTAAGATGCGCATGCGGCGAAATCTATTTTGAAGAGAAGAAAAAGAAAACATATTACAGGAAGAATCTTATGCAAGATAAGAGCCTAAACTTTTAAATCTACATCTAAATCACATTTTCAATATGATCATCCATGTACTCTTACCAAAACAAAAGAAACACTCCAATGCCAAATAAGATAAAAGGATTTGAAATGATTCCTCCAAGACAATCCTTCAAAATTTGACAACATGGAACTCCATCGACGTCAATGTCGACCGTATCACCTAATTTTGCGAAAAAATGAATGCTATCAAAGAATATAACAAAAGTAAAATTTTCCTTGCATTGATATCCCTATCAAAAGAGTCAGAAAAATTGGGAACCACAATTAGAGAGTCCATGAAAAGGAAAGACATAAGATAACAAAGATAGGGCAGAGAAGCTCAAGCTGAATTACCTAATTAGAATTTTCAGCATATAGACTAAGTACAACATTTTCCCACCTCCACTGCTTCTAGAATACAAAGACTGCAAGGGTTTCAGGATCAATAAAAGCATTTGTTCTCTACTGCAACTTGCCTTCTAAATCTAAACCCCCCATATATATGTTCACTTGTCACCATCAAATTTTCTTGTTCCGAGTTGACTCAAATTAATTATTTTACTTCCACGCTTAATCCTAACTCGACATAGTCAATAAACTCAGTTCTATAAAGGATTCTGTCATAGTATATATACACTGCAGCTACCGCCTTTTTGGATTTTAGTTTTACCATCTAAGTTGGATACTTTAGGTCTATTTTCTATTCCCTAGAGTGAAAAAATGACAAGTACATACCAATAAGTTTTACTCTTTCTCAGTTGTTTTACTTCTCCATTTTTCCTATCTACCTAACCTAAATGAATTAATATCTTTATACGGAGACTTGAATCCTTAACCTCATCTATAGGTGACCACATACCAAACTATTGTGCTCGGTGTTAGACCATAGGGATTTGCAATGACTTCAAAGCGTGTAACACTATCGTTGTCCTGAAGGAAGTTTTGCTCTCTACACTGCAAGAATCAACAAATATCCTAAAGGATACGATGAAGCAAGCTCAGCTTTCACTTTGCAATAGTGAAAGATGAAAACAAGAGCAAATGCTGGTTAATTTCGAGATGATTTCTTCCTCCCCAAACCTCTTCTTTTATAGAACACTGGTCAAAACCAGTTAGAGTAAAAAATGGGAGTAGTGGAGCAGTTTCAACTGCATCCACTCAGTCAAGTATTGAATGAGTTTATTAACTGCGAATTCAATGCTTAAGTGGGTCAATCAAATAACTGCCTTCATTGTAATTTCGAAAATGGTAAAAAATAATGGTAAAAAGTTATACCATCAAGTGCTAAGTGCACATACCGCGCGCGTGTGTGACTCATCTTGCATAGCACTTGCGTTTTTCGTTTACACACACTGTATTGCATGAGTGTATATATATATTCTTTAAACTTGAAGTTTCTAACCAATGTGGGACTAAACATTTCTTTTGAAAATGTCCAACGCTCGGTTGGTTTTGATATGCGTTAATTGAATGAATGTCTTTACTATTCGGCAACCGAACATGGAAGAAATAAAGAAAGAAAGGTTTGACAACAAATATTTTTTTTTTATTAATTTTTTTTTATATAGCCATAGGTGTATGAACCTTTTTCTGCCCCTCCTTACTTTGCTTTGATTAATTCCATGAGAGTTAGTCAAGTAGCCCAACCCCATAACTCGGTAGAAACCACAACAACATGATTAACAACATAGCCTCGATCCCAAATTAATTGGAGTATGCTACATGGATCAAACCAAGGAAACCAATGAAATATGATGATGCTACCAAGAGCCTCAGTCAGAGTTATGGTGTCCTTTTCTTCACCACTACACCAACCCCTTGGGGGCAGGTCTGACAACATTGTCATAAGGGTGATATTAACAAGAAAACTTAAATTAGCGTGAGAGAAGCAGCTTCTTTGATGACTCAAGCATTCTTGTCCTTCTTGTTCATTTATTTCCATAGCTCAAGATGTAAGATAAGGAAGACTTGAGAAGCAACGGTCCAATACATAAAAAAAGAAAACAAAAAACAATGCATAAATCCAGGACTGCCAGAGATCTATATGACCAAAGCACAACAAATACATGGTTAATCTAGACAAACAATAATAATTGTGATAAATTATCATGGAAAGTAAGTAATTGTTTATGCAGCATGATTGTGAATGTCTTTTTCATCGATATTTAGCGACGCTCAGCTTTCAATGATGACAATAGCATCTATAAATTAATCATGTCCAATAACTCAACCGAAAAAATGATACAAAGGGGATGTTAACAATGAAAATGAGGGAGAAATGAAGACATGGACATGAAAGTGAAAATGAGGGGCAACCTTTTAATTAATAAGTAATGGAGCTTAAGTTTGCAATGGTGATGAAAGCTTATATTTATATATGTTAACCAGTTTTGAAAGATATATGTAGCCATAATGATGATGGAGATGTCCAAGAAAAAGAAGACAGACAGATAAGCATGAGAAATATCAAAATAGATTCAAAAATCACTATTACATGATTTTACTTATACAAAGTTCAAGCGCAAAGGAACGAAAAGCTATTTTTTCACATAGATGAATGATCTAGTTTGATAAGATAAATCAACATAGATTTTTCCATTCCTTCAACAAAATCCTCAAAGAATTCATCGGTTATAGAAAATATCACATCAATACACGCACACTCGACAAAAGTAATGTTTCATGGTAAATTAATTATGAATGCACATTGGAAGAGTAAGAAAGTTGGGTTCATAACTAACCCAGATAAAATCACAAGAGAGTTTAAATAGCAAATCCCTGAAAGTCACAGCAAGTGAAAAAATGCACTTTCTAAGCACTTGCCTGAAAATAAGCAGTTAAACTCATGAAAGTTAATGGAAGTATGAAACTATGAGTTTCTACTACCCTTAAAAAGTCAATTATTTGTATTACACGGGTTGAAAATGAGAAGCCGGCATCGCAGTAGTCAGAAAGTTCTTCAATCACCTACTGCTGGTATGTTAGCCACCCCTATTAAATTTTAGCAGGGAAGATGAAAGAGACTATACACTTGCAAACTATACTCTTGCATTGTCATTAGGGTAGCAGTACACTATATATCAATTTAACAGCCTTTGGTCCCTCAATCTGCTTTTAATTACTTGACAGTAAAAATCCCAATAAGAGAAAATGTTCAGGTCCACTAGTTGGTACTAGTACCACAACTTCTGGTTAAGCTTAAAATTCTTCAATCTATCTGTTTGACTTATTATCATGCATGTTGTGTATTATGCCCTTCACTTGAATAGTCATAGAAGAGTAGGAGAAACATCAATAGATGCAAGTATGCAACATTTAGGGAAAGGCGGATAAGATGATTTGATGATTTGGACATATTCTTGCAAATGCCTTACTTAGAAAACCCAATCACAATAGAAATTGAAGGAATTCAACAATATAGGATGTAGAACTAACAAGTACAACCAAGACTACTTTAGATGCATTAATTAACTAGGAAGGATATGAAGGATCATGAAAGCACATCCTCAACTGTATTAAATCGAGATGAGTGGAAGCGCTTGATCCATGTAGCCCCAACTAATTCGGAATTGAATCACCTCAAGAAAAATAACTCAGACAATTCAAATATATTCAACAAATAACCCATTTCTTCATTTACTTGAATTCATCGAAGTAAAAATGTTCCTTCCCCTTCACTCCTTAGATTTAGTTTTTGTATGTTAGCCAATTTACCGTTGATAAATATTATTTTGAAGCTTTGCCAAAATTGCAGAACTTAAAATTCTGATACAAACATATATATATAAACAATCAATGGGTTTTTTTATTAGAAGCAACTAGCAAGCTTTTGTATTTGCAATAACAGATTTTCTAAAGACGGCCTACAAGAAAGGAGTATATACATACACTGCCTAGAGTCCAAAATAGCCTAAAACGATATGATTCCAATTACTAGACCAATCAGCCATAGAAAAACGAAAAAGCCTTGTCCAACTGTCGACCTAAGTGTTTCACTATTCTTGACTGCACCCCATATATCATCTGCATAGGTTTCCTTTCATTCAAAACTTCTGTAATTTCTTTCTTCCCCAAAGTGTTCAATGTAGCCACATTTCAAACTGCCATAAGAACTCTTGAAGAAGCATCACTCTCCGAATGGGCTGGCCATGGCTGCACTGTATCACTGATGATCAAATGATTTACTGTCCTTTTCACACAAGCTAGAGATAACTAAATAAAGGCAGCCTTCTTTTAATCAAGTCATTAGCATTAACTTTCTTAAGAACTAACAACCAAGAATATATATATATATATATATATATATATATATATTTGACTTCAGCGGGACATTAATTCCTCAAAAAAAGTCAAATCCACGACCTCCCTTAACCTTGCCTTTTGACAAGAGATGTCTCGTCCATCTCACCAGAGATGTTTTTGGCACCAAAAGTAGATCTTTCATT
Source organism: Stephania yunnanensis (assembly GCA_039657365.1). NCBI lineage: Eukaryota > Viridiplantae > Streptophyta > Magnoliopsida > Ranunculales > Menispermaceae > Stephania > Stephania yunnanensis. The sequence continues at coordinate 46,726,269 of CM077592.1, forward strand.
GTAGGGTATGGGGGCATTCAAAATAAAGGCTCTATTAGGATTTGGAGAAAGGCCAGTCAAAGGAATCAGGAGTAAGATCACCATATTAAGGTGCGTCACAAGAGACATGAAACTAAAACTAATAATGTAATCCAGCTTCGAATCACCTTGAGTAAGGCCACCCTACTAAGGTGCATCACAAGAGATATGCAACAAAAGCTAATACCACAATGCAGCTTCCACTCGTCCATAAGTTGAATGAGGGAAGCTCATATATAGCCTATTCTGTCAATGAGACCAACCATTTCTTGAGTTCTATAAGGGCGAGCGGCATAAGAAAATAGAAATTCCAAGTGACTTGGTGACTATTGATTGTGGAGGATATCAACATGTATTGGGGCCTTGAGATATTGTTAGATATAGGGCCACATAATGGCAAACTTGATTCACATCAAGCTTGATAAGAGAAAACAACATTACCTTCCAAAAAACATGAACGGGTAATTCTACCCCTAGAAATTAAAGGAAAGAAGGTATCATTAAAAAAAGGAATCACTTAAAAAAAAAAAAGGGAATCTACTTCAATTCAGATACATGCAGATGCAACCCTTTCACTCATTATGCACCGAAGAAACTTTCAGTTTGCAAGAGTCTACACCCAAATGCACACTAGGGACAGCACGCTCTGTAGGTTAATTATAGTTGCAAAGAAACACAGATACAGCATAAGAACAACTTGCATTAGTTACCGCCATGCATACAAAGATTAGAAAGTGCAAACTGTCAATTCCTCAATGAAAAGAGAAAGGTAGGCCGAGAATAACTTAGGAAAAGGAATTCAAAAGACAAAACAACAATTACAATAAACTAAGAAAAGGAATGCAAGTATCAGCAGCATTAAATGCTTTTACCTCATTCAGTTCTGCATTTTCTGTACAATCGACGATTTTCTAGCTAGAAAGAGTTTCAATTCATGGTCCATCAACAAGGTAATTTTCCTAGTCATTCTAAGAGAGAAAACAGTGTTAGGTATAGACGTTCTTAGCTGTATTAGCAAAAATCTCTAATGGTGAGCATCCTATTCGTCATTCGTGCTTCATGAGTACACAACACGACCATCCACTTTGTACAGTCTTGTAATGCAATTGGAGTTCCTGTATCATTGAGATCATATCGTTAATCCATAAACTCCAGAACTGATGTATAAGACCAAAACCAACTAATGACACCATACCAAATAACGAGTGAATGCACTAGAGAAGCTAGAAAGAAACATCCAAATTCCTCAATAAATAATGCACAAACGTAAATTGAAAACAAAAAATGACATTTCCATACATAGCAAGATTGGTTCAGAGAGGTGATTGCCTCTGGTGCACATCAGCATATTTTTTTCAGAAATGAAACACACAAGAACCATGTTCTAATCCAGATTATTCAGCACTGATCATCACCCTGCAGGTGATCTACAAGAAAATAGGTTACTGAATTTCCCATGTCAACATCATACAGGTATTTCACAGCATGCATTAAACAAATTAAATAAAGCTATTGAACTTTTTTCAATCACAACGGATGACTAAATAATTAAGGGGTAACAAGGATTGCAAGCCATTAAGGCGATTTCCCTTACCTAGGCGAGGTGGTGCCTAGACGGTGCCTAGGCGAACAAAATAATATTTATTTAAAGGTCCTCGTATAAATTATTTATTTATAGATCCTTAAATAACACTAATTATCTATTAGTCAATGTAATTATTATTCAATATATACTTCAAAAATACTAATAAGTCTTTAGGTTCTAATGTAACGTTAATTGTGTCAAGATTTTGTTATTAGGTAGGGATTTTATTATCAAACTTAATTGTAAAAAGCTCCATCAAATTTTTAAAAATTACTTAGAAGGACACCACCCGCCTAAGACACTGCCTAGGCGATTTTGTCTCAAAACGCCTAGGCAATGCCTAGGCGACGCCTTGCATTCGCTGAGGGGTATAACTACAACAGTATTTCTATATTAAATAACTATAATCATGTTTGTAAAACACCCCGACATACAGCCAGACAAGAAGAAACCCCAAAACAATGCAAAAATATGAAATATCCTGATTAGCCAATTATGTAAACCACAATTATTCAGATTCCATGTGAATCATTCATCATCAATCACATTACAGCTCTGACACTAATGACTTTCCTAATTTGGCGCAATTAAATTAGTGCCTGAAGATCACTCTCAGTAATCAATGACGTCAACTTAATATGAAAAAAGGTACTTACAGTAATAGTTAGATCACATGTTTGAGGAAGCTTCTCCGAAGATATTATACTTTTGTTACCATTGATACTCCCTTGAACATTTTCATCTGCACAATTAAACAACAGGATAGTTTACTAATTGTGTTTCACTCAGGCACATTTCATGCAATGAATGAAAAAACTATGCATGAATCTAGAATTTATTGACCAAGATAATTCAACAGGCACCTGGTCATTGACTTGCAACTGAATATTTTGAAGCTGCTCCAGTTGTGACTCGTAGAAAGCCTTCCTCTTTAAGCATTGAATTTTACCTACAATGATGAATAACATAAGGTTGATAACTTAATAAAAATAAAGGAAGGACAAATGTATCTTAATTCGATAAGATGAATCATTTTCCATTGCAGATAAAATTATGACCTCAAATACTGAAGCAGAACTGAGATTGGCATCCACATGGCAATTATTTTCAAAATTTAACATTCCTACCAAAAAAAATAAAAAAATAACAAATCTAAACTCGATTTGATGGCTGATCGATTAAACATTGTTTTAAATGGCTAAGCTTGCTGAAAAAAAATCAGCAAAGGAAGTATTCAAAGACATTCTTACTCCAGTTGTAGAGCCTCTTCGCATTGCGAAGGCCATGAAAATCATCCCTACCTTGGCGGGTACCCCATGAGCTATAACCCCTTTTATCATCGACTGCTTAGACACTTGAACTGTTTGATTTGTGGGTAAAGGCTTTCACTATTTAGGTCGTTCACCCAGCCGAATCTCAATTTTCATGAAATTGAGAACTATGCTCAATCAAGTGTATGCCATGATACCGAGGCCTTTACTAAAACCACACACCTAGTGTTGTTGAGGCAAGTTGTGTTTACAGAATTGTTACCAGTGAATTCAAAAAAAAAAAAAAAAAGGTGTATGCTATGATGCTAGGATTCTTAAAAGTAAAGAGGGTTTCATCATCTATGAGAATTCTAAGCTAATAACTAACGTCGCTCAACTTTCAAAATTCAAATACCCAAATTCATAACACAATCATCAAAGTTATAAGAATCGAACTTCTAAAGACTATACCCAAAAGAAAACCCAAATTTAAAGAGATTAGATAACAATGTTGAACATAATTACACACTAAAAATCAAAAGACAAAAAGACACCCACCCTTGTTATTTCTAGACCTGGTGCACTCCTTCGCCCGTTCATTCTCAACAGAAATCTTGCTCTGCAGAATGCTCTCTTTCTTCTCCATTTTCATCAGCGTCTACGACACCATAAAAAAAAAAAAAAAAAAAACATCAATTAAACCATCCGAACCTCCTCTAGTAACGTACCCAACAAACCAAACACCCCGAACAAACTAAACTCAATCCGGGCATTTTGTAAAACTCGTAATTTCAACAGTTAGATCCACAATAATTCAAATATTCATTCACAGACATTACATCAAAAAAAAAAAAAACCCCACATCCCAAAACCATTCAATTATTCAAACCTGCACTAATTCAGGTACCCATCAAACCAAACGCCCCACACAAACTAAACTCAATCTGGGTATTCTGTAAAACTTGCAATTTCAACAGTTCGGTCCATGAAACACACCAAAAAACCCACAATCCGAAACCATTAAAACCTGCTCTATTCAGGTACCCATCAAACCAAACACTCCAAAACAACTCAATTCGGTCTGGGTATTACGTTAAACTTGTAAAATCGACAGTTCGATCCATAAAATCTCAATTTCCTCTCACAGGCATTTCATCAAACACTTGGTGGGCACAAAAAAAAAAAAAAACCCAATTTTAATAGGAGGACTAACGTTCTAGGGACGAACCTCTCTTAGCTTCTCTGAAGTGGAAGAAGACAGTGCGGGCTCTGCGTCTGCGCTGCCACTGCTGTGAAACCATTTCTTCAACTTCAACATCTCTCTCTCTCTCTCGATCGATCGATCGATCTCACTCAATCACAACAAAACTGTGTGTGTGTGTGTGTGTGTGTAATGTGTGTGTGTTCTTTTTATGGACACTTGTATGTATTTCTTTTTTTTTATCGTTGATAAAAATTAGAAACCTAGTCGATGACCGTGCGATTCTCTTCGAATTCGTTCAATTACGCATCACGATATCGTAGTACCGCACAGATTTCAAATATATCTGTGACTTTGTGTGAGAAAATAATGTTTTCCAAATTAGGAAGCTCGATTACAATTTACAACTGATCGTGTGTATTGATATTGTATCCAATTTGATGCACACTTTCTTGGTCTCCCTTGGATTTGCCTCCAGACTTGTGCACAACTCCCTATAATATATTACTCTTTTCTTTTCTTTTCTTTTTTATTTGAGATACCATATATTACTTCCTTGATATCTATCGTATTTTTATTTGGGTAATGTTAAACGGACTCATTGAGTCTGGACTCAAATCTCTAAAAAGACTTCAATACCCTTACTTCAAATTTATAACATCTTCTTTAATCCACCTCCACTGTTGTTGAGACCATCGTAGCCGCCGCGACCGCCGCCGCTGCCGCTGTCACCTCCATTGTTGCGGCCACCACAACTGATGTCGCCGCCGCCGCCGCGGTGATCACCGTTGTTGTCGTCGCTTCCGCCGTCGACGCGACCGTCGTCGCCGCTATAATCACTGGTCATCGATAGAGCCGTCTTCACCATTCACCACCGTCGGCGACTAGGGAGAGAAACGTGAGAGAAAAAAACAAAAGAGAGGAGAGAGAGAGAGAGATGTATGTTGTAGAGAGAGAGAGGGCAGGGAGAGAGAAGAAAGAAACCAGAGAGGGGGAGAGAAAGAGAGAACAGAGAGAAGAGAGAGTAACGAGAGAGAATATAAAGATGTATGTTGTAGAGAGAAGATGGGGCGAGAGAAGGAGAGAGAAGAGGGGAGAGAATAGGGGGCGAGAGAAAGAGAGAGAAAGGAGAGAAAGGAGAGAGAGATGTATATTGTAGAGAGAGGGCAGAGAGATAACAAAAAAAAAAAAGAGAGGGGGCAGAGAAAGAAAGAGAAGAGAGCGAAACAAGAGAGAGAGGTCACCGGTGTTTTGTGAAATGTGACGTTGGTGGCGGTCAGTGGCGGCGAGCAGTTGTGGTGGTGGAAGTGGGTCAATATATTAATATGTGTTGAGGTTGAAGATGAGGGTAATCGTGTCTTTTAATTTAGTAATGTATTTAAACTCTTAGTAAAAGATATTTTGAGTCCGGACTCTTTGAGGCCAAATAGATTTTTTGTTTTTATTTATGTATACGAATTAAGGTAATGATTGAACGTAGCCTTCTCGTTAATGACTAAATTTATAACGGATATTGTATAAGAAAAGTAATTAAGGCGTCATTAACTTTATTTAAAAAAAATGTGTCATTATGGTAGAAATATCATATTAAATGCTTTTTCAATTTTTTTAATGTGATTCATTTAAATGAAAATAAAATTAAAAATGTGACAAATATTGTAGAACAGATGGAAGGATCGTATTTCTTCCCCGGAAAAACTCCACAACAATCAATTTTAAATTAATAGGGCCGCTAAGGGCACCCCACCAATTCATGAAGGCACCCTGTTATTGAGGACACAAAACAAATTTCCAAGGGCACCCAAAAATTACACATAAAATCCCGAAAATATCCCTCCTGCACAAACACGAAAAAACTAGGCTGCACCCCACCACCCCCTCCACCACCTTCACCGATCTTGACTCCAAGACTGTGAGCCGATTTCGACTCCAAGACTATTGCACCCCACTGTGACGGCCCCAATTTTTCACAAATTGGGCCCCGCCCGGCCTAAACCTACGTGGACCCCCGAGCCAGTCTCGCAAGGTCAACGCAGGCCTAGTCAGCCTTCTAATTCATCATTATTAGTACATTCACCATTTACAGTTGAGTTATTAATATTTTTCGAGTTTTACAATTTTAGCGGAAGCAAATAACACATTCAATAACTCAACAAACAAATTAGGGAGTTAGGCAACATAATTGTGGAACCCAGTAAATATCATCAAATGAGAGTAAATACAAAATATACAAAATGTCACCTAACTATGAAGTCTTCCCTCTGCTACGCGTCTGCGGCTCTGCACTCAGTCAAAATAAAAATGACGAGCCCAGGTAAGTAAATCCAGTATGACATATACACAACATTTCACAATATCCAAAACAACAGTTCACGATATCCAAAGTAGTCAAATTCATGCAAATAAAACGAAATGAATCAAGAACGCATGAATATACAAGACTGTAACCAATCCATCGATGAGTGATGCCAAATAACAAGGAGTCCCGACCAAAAGGTCGTTGAGTCGCAACAAAAGCCCAGCAGACTCGGATTTAGGACGAGACCCCAGCCTCCCAGCCCTAACCCTTGCGACTATGAGGCATCCATAGACCCGGCTCTAGAACGAGTGGACCCCCTCAATCGACAACAAATTCTACGATAGCTATCATCGCAAAGCAGTGAACAACAATAAAGCTATCACATAACAATAAACAACAACAGTCGATGGAGAGAAATGAAATACTGTATAAATCCCTAACTGGTTTACTTACCTGGGCTCGTCATTTTTATTTTGACTGAGTGCAGAGCCGCAGACGCGTAGCAGAGGGAAGACTTCATAGTTAGGTGACATTTTGTATATTTTGTATTTACTCTCCTTTGATGATATTTACTGGGTTCCACATATTAGGTTGCCTAACTCCCTGATTTGTTTGTTGAGTTATTGAATGTGTTAGTTGCTTCCGCTAAAATTGTAAAACTCGAAAAATATTAATAACTCAACTGTAAATGGTGAATGTACTAATAATTATGGATTAGAATGCTGACTAGGCCTGCGTTGACCTTGCGAGACTGGCTCGGGGATCCACGTAGGTTTAGGCCGGGCGGGGCCCAATTTGTGAAAAATTGGGGCCGTCACAGTTGGTATCAAAGCCTAGGTTCAGGCGAACCTAGGGGAAAGTTTAATGGGCGAAATAAGACACAAAGCAAGCGGAAGTTAGAAATGGTAGAACACCTGGCGGATATGGAAAATGGAAAATATGTATAACATTTTTTCCTTATATGCGTTTCGAGGTGGGCTTGTACCCCTGGCGTATATATAAAATATATGGTATGTTATATACTATATACGATGTCGATAATGATTCGAGGAATCGTGACTATGGTAAGGATAATTGGTAAATGGAATCCGTGAGTGATTGATGTTTCATTGGCATACTTGATTTCGTTTTTGGTAAATCAACAGTTTTTCCAGTTGTTTACACCATTGTGGACAAATGGGTGCCTCGAGATTCGTGTTGCACGTATCTCGATGACACATTTGATTTCTTCTTAAGGAAAACACCCCGCACGTATTTCTAGAGGATCCGCTCGAAATAATTAATGAAATTGGATTGTGATACGGGAATCAAATCCGTGGTAAAGGTGAGAGGATTTCATGTAAATTTGGTATAGTACTGCAGGGACGCTTAAACTATATTTAAATGGTTTGGAGTTAATTTGAGCCGAGTTGGAGTTAAATTTGGTATAGTCCTTGTTTTCATTTGAGCCGAGTGGGGGATCAATTACGAGCGACCAAATGATTTTTTCTAGTTAAAATTTTTGATGGAATTCTTTGGTTATATGTTCAATTTGGTCCGTAATAATCAGCATGAGTATTGGTGGGGTAAATTGAAGGTACAAACCCAAAGAAGGAAAATGTTTAAAAGTTATATTTCCATCTGATATGAGGTCGTGTGACATTGCCTTCATGCACGGATCAGATGTGACAATGTTGGTGATGGTGGCGTATTTGGGAATAGTGGAGCTGCATGAATAAGTACTCGTGCTTTGGAAATGCGGGAGTTGTTTAAATTTAATTCAGCTTCGCGGATTGGCTTAAGAATTAGTTAGTTCAATTGATCAAATGAGGTAAATAGCTTGGTTGGTTTGGTGAAGCCAATGGAAAATGAGAACTTTAGTATTACGAATAGTATGGTTTCAAATTGAAACTTAACAGGCCATGTATGACTCAAACAAACTTGTGAATTGATTTTCAAGCTATTTAGAGGAATTTTGATCTTATTTAGGACTCAAAAGAGTTCATTAAATTCATTTCACGTGGTTCAGTTAGTACTGAAATTGAGAATTTCCTATAAGTAGTGAGACTTGAAACGGAAGTTCGAGTCTCTACATGGTGTGGAATTGATAAAGGAAATTGATGTTGTTGGATAATATACAACGAATGGAACAATTAAGGTAAGGAACATTCGAGAAAGGCTCATTCGTGAAATGAATGAATATTCGAATGTAAGGAACATTTGAGTAAGGAACATCGAATGTAGGGAACATTCGAGAACGTAAAGTTAAAAAGAAAAAAGAAACGAAGAGCAGACTCAAAATGAGCAAAGTGTTGAGATGACTTGAGAGCTAACGATTACATCATGTACGGACTCCTTTAGCTTTGACGAAAGCTTTGGAGTAGTACTGTTGGATCAGAAGCCCAAGTAACTCCACTTTAGTGACACTATACATTTATAGTCTCAGAGTTGGTGAAGTCGACCACCACCTTTAGGGACTTATAAATGAATGAAGTGTTACGAGCTGAGGTAGAGTCCGCGAATCGTTCTAACAATTAATGGTCATCTAAGTATAAATCTTACGAGATCGTACATCTTAAGACTGTTTTCCAATGCGTTAGTTTCGTGCAAGTAAACCCGTGCGTTTTTTTTTTAATGTCTCGAGTTTCGTGCCGCACGAATCTCGATGATACATTAGATTTGGATTAGGTCCAGCTCAGTGTTATAGGGTTCGAAACTTGGGAGGTGTCTCGAAATACGTAATTTGCGAGATTCAATACAATTGTGGTCACACATAGAGGTGGCGCCTCGAGATTCGTGTTGCACGAATCTCGAGGACACATTTACTTTGAAAGTGAAAAAGTGAACGCGTTGGAGTAAACGTGTTGAACTCGTGCTTACATGAGGAGATGCTGAGCGCGCCTACTGATACGGGAATTAGAGTGACGACTAAGGCAAGGTAGTTTCATGAGTTTTAGCGGCATCACTAGGAAAAGTTTCACGGTGGTACGAATCTCGGAGCAGCAAATATTTATGACATCTTGGCCACACCAAAGCATATACGGTCGAGCATCATATCAGTTTCGTTGTTCGGCGAGGCCGATGTCTGGTTGAGCACTGCGGTGGCATCGATGTGGATGCTCTGAAGTGCAATTGATGTTATGATGAGTGAGAGCGTGGGAGCACACGAGAGCAACCTCATTGCGTTTCCGCCATATGAGGCGTATACGGCGCCAAAGTTAGTTGTTTCATCGTAGAGGTACGCTAGTGTAGCATAAGTACCATAAGAGGGTTGATGGCAGAGGCAGTGGCCAGAGACAGGGCCAGAGATCCAGTCGAGTGCACAGATAGGGACATCGATCTAGTTGTGCACATAGGAAAGGAAATGGACATGTTCCAGTTGGAAAGAGATTTCAACGTATCTGCATGGGCGTATGGACAGCCAGGTATAGCAGAGTAAGAAACATATGCATGCTATTGTCACGTCATGTCCGATTACTATCCATCGAAACCTGATAGAGGGTACGAGTTGGGTTTAAACTCACTCGAGGAGTGAGACTGAGTTACATTTCTCGCGGGCATACAACAGATATACGTATGTTGGTGACGGTGGATCACGAAAGTAAAATATTCATTTGTATTAAATTGTATGCCAATATATGTTGCGAGGATGTTGCCCTGGCATATATTGATGGGAGGAGACAGATGGTGTGTTCTTTGCTTGGGGATCACGGAGGAGCCCAGCTTGTCACGGAGGAGCCCAGCCCTACAGAGTAAGATGGGGTTATGGCCTTGGGCGAGTATGGCCTTGGGCGGGTATGACCTTGTGTAATTATTCGTAAAACACCATTGTCCTGTGAGATTTGTTTCAATTTCGAGGACGAAATTTTTAATTCGTTGGGAAGACTGTAACGACCCGAAAATTTGACTTGTGCCACGTGTCAAGTCAAGGCCGTATGTGGGACTCACTAGTCGAAATACGTATATCCGAATCTAATTTGAGATGAAAATGCTAACTATGCGAGGAATTCGGTGAGCCGAAACATGAACGGGGACGTGCCTCGAGTCGCGTGCCGACGTGGGACCGAAATAGTGACTTTATGTGGTGTTAAAATGTACATTGGATATGTCTCGTGATGCGTGTAGCGCGAGTATCAAGATTAGGAAATGAGGTGGGTTGGTGCCTCGAGATGCGCGTTGCATGAATCTCTAGGACACATTTGATTTGAAAATGAAAGAGATAAGGATAAGGAGAAAAGAAATAATATATATATATATATAGATATATATTATATATAAAAGTGAAAAGAGGATAAGATGGAAAGAAAAAAAAAGATCAGAGAGAAGGAAACAACGCGGAGAGAGAGAAACAGAGAAAGAGAGGAGGAAGAAGACCACCGAGAGAGAGAGAGGCGGCGGACCAGCGGCTCACGGCACGGACGAGCGCGGTGGTGGTCGGCTCCAACAATCACGGCGGACCGGCTCCAACGGCGGAGCAGCCGCGGTTGGGAGCAACGGCGGACGGACCAGCGGCTTGGCGACTCGTGTGCGACGCGGAGGCTGCGGACGACGCTGCGCGGCATGGCTGCTGGACGGCGGCGGACCTGACGGCGGCCAGCGAGGCGATCGGACGGCGGATGGCGTGGAGCAGCGGCTCCGCGCAAGTAGCACAGCGACGTTGGCGCAGGCGCAGGTGGCAGGGCAGCGGCGCGAAGGACGGTGGTTTTGGCGACGCCTGTGAGCGGCGACGGGTGCGCAGCGGCGACTGCGACACTGCGAGCGATGGCGCGATGACGCGTTATCGACCGGTCGGTTGCGCGATTTTGTCGAAATCGCGACGACGCGATGAAGGTGAGGTTTATTCACTTAATTTCAGTTTGATGTGAATAATTTGAAATAAAATAAGCCATCAAATGTTTAAATGGACACCAGGGACTAGGAGTCGGGTGTCGGTGCGCAAATCGAGACGCGAACGAAACATTTTGAGATTCGCGATTTCTCGAGGTAAGTAAACCAGTTAGGGATTTATACAGTATTTCATTTCTCTCCATTGACTATTGTTGTTTATTGTTATGTGATAGCTTTATTGTTGTTCACTGTTTTGTGATGATAGCTATCGTAGAATCTGTTATCGATTGAGGGGGTCCATTAGCAAGTGAGTCATGGTTACTGTTTATCTGCGATATGAGAGGGTTAGGACTGGAGGCAGGGGTCTCGTCCTGATCATGGTCGTCTGTTGATTTATCCGGGTCCATGTATGTTTCATAGTCGTACGGGCTAGGGCTGGGAGGCAGGGGTCTCGTCCTAGAGCCGGGTCTATGGATGCCTCATAGTCGCAAGGGTTAGGGTTGGGAGGCTGGGGTCTCGTCCTAAATCCGAGTCTGCTGGGCTTTTGCTGCGACTCAACGACCTTTTGGTCGGGACCCCTTGTTATTTGGCATCACTCATCGATGGATTGGTTACAGTCTTGTATATTCATGCGTTCTTGATTCATTTCGTTCTATTTGCATGAATTTGACTGCTTTGGATATCGCGAACTGTTGTTTTGGATATTGTGAAATGTTGTGTATATGTCATCTTGGATTTACTTACCTGGGCTCGTCATTTTTATTTTGACTGAGTGCAGAGCCGCAGACGCGTAGCAGAGGGAAGACTTCATAGTTAGGTGACATTTTGTATATTTTGTATTTACTCTCTTTGATGATATTTACTACAATTAGGTTGTCTAACTCCCTGATTTGTTTGTTGAGTTATTGAATGTGTTAGTTGCTTCCGCTAAAATTGTAAAACTCGAAAAATATTAATAACTCAACTGTAAATGGTGAATGTACTAATAATGATGGATTAGAAGGCTGACTAGGCCTGCGTTGACCTTGCGAGACTGGCTCGGGGGTCCACGTAGGTTTAGGCCGGGCGGGGCCCAATTTGTGAAAAATTGGGGCCGTCACACCCACCACCCGCTCCACCATCTTCGGTTTACGGCTTTTTTGCAGTTCGTAGGGTCGTGGTGTGAGCCGATTTTGTCTCCAAGTTAGGGTTCGGTTGAAGTTCGTCGGACACACCTTATTTAGTGTAATTAAGTTACATTTGGTATAGTAGTTGTGATTCACAGTGGTGGTGGTGGTTTGTTCAATAGTTTAAAAAATAGGAATTCGCGGTTCTCGGCCACACAAGCCAGAGATTGTGCTAACTTTCTCGGCCAAGCATGGCCGAGAGGGAAGCTACATTTTTGGGAAGTCGCAGTCTCGGCCACAAAGGACGAAAAGTCTCACAGTGTCTCGGTTACGCATGGCCGATAGTACTCTAGTTCTCTCGGCCGAGACTTGACGAGAGCAAGGCGAATTGAAGTGGTCAACCTATATCGGTGGTGCACAACCGTAACCTTTCAATCGGACACGGTTGGACACCGCCGATATATAGGAACAATTGTCGATCATGGGTGACCGAAAACATGTGCTAGTTCACAAACCTGCTTGACCGAGACATTAGAAATGGATGAAATTGAACATTATTTTTCGTAAATTTTTTGTCGGGTTTTGTTCCATGCGCTTATATGTTGTAATTTTTTCAGGTATGGCTCGTCCAAAGGCACCGGTGACTAGGGAGGATATTAAAGGAAAGATGAGGATACTTAGTATCAGGGTCACTAGGTGATATTATGAAATACCAAGGAACATTAGAGAGATAACAAAAAGACTCGATGATTACAACTGCAAAGAAAACAATCATAAGCAATGGAAAGGTAGTCATACATCATAAGCGTTATGAGGAATCTGCTTTAGTAAAAGCAAAGCCACTTCAAAAAGCAAAATATATAATAATTACAACCAGACAAAAGTAAATAGTGAAAGCAAATAGTAACTACTTCTTTACATAATAAGAGACCAAAAGCAAAAGCACGGCGGCATATTGGGCCGGATGGCTAGACACGTCTAGAAAGCATGAGCTTGATGTGAAGATGGCATGGGCTTGATTAGTCGCTAGGTCCTTGGTAACGGATCGATAATGCAATGTGATGATGAGGGGAAAAAATAGAGAAATTCCCGGAGAGCAGCATACACATAATCAGGGAACCGCGTCATAGTCGGAAAATGAATATACACACGGATAATGGGACATCCCAATAAATACCATAAGCCAAATAGAAGACAAATATCATCTTGTGTCCACACATGGCTGATATGATATGTGAAAATGTTGAGGGAATGCCGCCTTTGAGGAGGATTCCAGTCAATCTCAACGCCATTGTTGAATAATTCTTGACAAATGAACTCTACCAAAGGATGATGAATGACAAGATTCATGGTAACCGTAGGAGACTCTTAGTATCAGGGTCACAAATCTGCATCAGAAAGATTTTGAATGTTATCATTAGAAACAGATCTGGTAGATGACGAACATTTAGAAGCGATATGTTTAAATTCAACCAAAATGTACAGCAGAAACACGAAAAGACCAAAAAAAAAAAGGTTCTCGGTTTTACATATCCGAAATTTTCTTCGTAGTCTCGTTCCCAAACGACCGAGAGTTACTGAGTACTCTCGGTTTTACCAATCCGTGACCGACGTACACCTATCGGTCCTCTATGAACGAGATATCACCATAAATCTCGGTCCTGCGAGGCCGATACAATTGCGCACATCTACAGAAACTTCGGATAACCGCAAAAAAACACAAAAAATTGCAAAACTTCGGTGAGTTTGACCTCCTTTTGCACAGTAGCAGTACAATCCTACATTATATTGTGGAAACAAGTTCGGGTTTGAAGAAACTACCAAACCCTACGTTGACAAACAAATCATCATTTTCACAGTTATACACAACTAAACAGTTCTAAAAAACCCGAATATGGTTGTTAAACATTGTTACCTCGCTGTCGGACGAGCAAGAATCGATCAGCTCTTCGCCAAACGCAATGTGGTTGTGGCTTTGTAGTTCAAGCTTGCTGGTGGGGTGCCCTAACTCCTTGTCAAAATGGTTTGTGGGGTTTGAACCATTATATATATACAGGGGCAAAATGGTCGTTTCCATTTTTGATGGAATTTTTACAAATAAGTTGGGTGTCTTCATTAAATGGTGGGGTGCCCTTAGCGTCCCTCTAAATTAATCGAGCAAACTAGTCGGTTTTCTATTATAAAGTATTGGGATTATGTAAATCACAATGAGCAAGTCTAAGATTAAGTTGATTATTTAATTAAAAGATTAAGATTAATTTGTCAAAAGCTGCACTTGTAGATGTTTGTGCTTAAAAAACTAAAGTAATTGGTTGACACATGTGTGTCTATTTCTTGTGGGCCTACTTGCTGAGTTCCTGTATACGTACCTCACATTTTTAAAATGAAATAATAAGTTTAGTGTCTAAATCAATTAAATCCTCGTCCGATCAAAAAAATAAATAAAAATCAAATCAATAAATCTTTCTAGGTTAGAGACTTATAGGAGACAAACAAAAGAAGGTGAATACTTTCGTTAGGGTTTATAACCTGCAACTTCTAACAAATCAATTTACCTCTCCACCATGACCCCTCCCTCTTTTCTTCCTTTTCTCCTTTATATATCTCTTCTTCTCTCCTTTTTGTTATTTTATTCTTTTTGTCTAAATTTTTAGAATAGAAGAAAGCCATACTACCAAGCGAGTAGGCGAGGTTGTGGATCTTCAAATTCAGTGGTAGTGAATATTGATATTTGACCCTCATGTGGTGGTGAGCTACATCCTATAATAAGGAGCGTGTCTCATCAGAGCATCTTGCGTTTCGTAGGTCTCCTAATTTTTTTCTTGAAGGGGCCACAAATTTAGGGTTTTTTGTCTCCATTTATAGGATAGTTGTGCTCATCATCGAGTGATTTGTCCTTATAGATTTACGTTTTTATATATTAATTAACCAGTTGTCTATTATCGAAAGTTTTAGATTTTCTAACATTGTTGAGTTTTTTTTTTGGATTTAAAGTTTTTTGGCAAGCGAATTTGGCTGCTCATGTAATGACACAACTTTTATGTACATATAAACTATTTTAATGTATTTTATCGACCTCCTGAGGTAGTTATACATGGTTTCATACATGATAATCTATTTATGTTGAATGAAATATGAATGTAAAGCATCTCTAATAAGGTGGTTGACGTGTTATTTGCTGAAAGACAATAAATTAGGTTAGAGGTCTTAAGCTTTATCAAAAAATATATATATATATATATACACACGCGTGTCTAGCAAATTAATTTGGTCGTGAATCTTTGATTAATATCACCATGCAAGTGAGAGAATGAAAAATGCAATATAGATAAATGCCACGGCGACGAACCCCAACCTTTTCTTGACCCATCCCAAATAACTAGTGGACTATCCACTTGGTTTCTTTTGATACAAGTATTGCTACATGGGTGTTGAGGTATATAATTCCTTGTAAACACGTAAAAATGTGTGCACCCATATCTTAATGCATATGATTTAAGTGATCACAACAACATCGTATAGTAAGCGTAAGTATGTATGTCTCACCATATCTAAATTTTCTTTATTTCTTATTTTTTGTTATTTATTTATTTATTATTTCAAGAGAATAATTATACATTATGTGCATTTATTACATTCCCCCTATAAATTTTAATCATATCATTAATGATCTTATGCAGTTGAACTTAAAATCATCGGGTAAATCACAAGGAATTGAGTGTAAATTTTTTTTTTCCTTCACCATTCAAAAAATCACAACAAAAAAATCAATTTTATTATACATAACCTTAGATTCAATAGGTCATATGTGGGATCCACTCATCGAAATGCGATAATAAGTCTCGAATCTCTGGGAGACTCCAAGGTAATGTGTAATATCCAATTTGAGATTTTAATGTTAATTGTTGAGAAAAGTATATGCGGTGAACCAAAAACACGAACGGGACGCGCTCGAGTCGCGTGTCAACGTGGGACCGAAATGTGGTTATAGTGGATTTATGTGGTTTTAAAATGTTCATTGGATACGCTGCTCAGTGATGCATGTGAGTCACTTTTGGTCGAAAATAAAAGAGAAAAGAAATATATATATATATATAAATGTGATAAGAGAGAGAAAAAGTGGATAAGATCAAAATGAGAGAGAGATCTGTGGTGAGGGAGAGAGAAAGAGAGAAAGCGTTAGAGAGAAGATCCGGATGAGGCGGTGAGTGCGCCGGAGCTGGCGATCGGACGGCGATTCCGCGCCGGAGAGGTGGCGCGGTGCGGAAGAATGTCAGGACATCCTAATGCAGTGAAGATCCTTTAAACTAAATATTGATCAACTTTACGAACAATGTAATTTATCTTGATCAGTAAGAACTAATTAGAAAAATTTGAAATTCTTTTTTTTTCTTCTGTGGTTTCCCACTTACTTTGTGTCGAACGACAATCACACACATTTGAGCATTGTCGGACTCCATTTGAAAAGTTTGAAATTCTCCTTATTCAATCAAATTAAATTGACTCTAAAACAAAAGTAGAACGTCTTGTAAAGCAAAACTCTAAAAAGTTATCAAAAATAACAAAATACCAAAAAAGACCTAAAAACCTCTATATAGAAACTAGATGAAAGAGGGTAATTAAATTACACTCATGGTCATCTAGTTTTACAATTTGTAATTAACATTTTGATGAACTTACATTGTAATTAACAAATTAATCACCGAACTTTTTATAAATTGTTATTAACATGAAAGTCATTCAATGGCGTTTCGTTTGGAGGTCCGATACTCCAATGAGAGTTGACACGTGATGCGCAATGGCCCCTCTTCTATCACATAAAGTTTACTTGTTTAGTGACTTTGGGATGTAATGCCACGTGTGCGCTCTCACCAAAACCTCCAACAAAAAAATATGACGATGGAAAATGAGATTTACACATTCTATTAATCAAATAAAGTCATATAGGTGACTTTATTTGATTTCTAAAAATATAACGTCCTTGCTTTGTAATTAACAAAGCCACATAAGTGACTTTCATGTTGCAATATTGTAGTTCAGTGACTAGGTGACTAGTGTGTTTTACAAGTTGCAGAGTTGAGTGATATTATTACAAACATAGATCAGTGACTAAAATGTAGTTACAAATTATAAAGTTAAATGAACATGAGTGTAATTTACCTAGATGAAAAATAAAAGAAAACGCTACTCACAAACGGCGTAAAAAACAAAAATCTCTAGCCAAACTCTTATGGCAATTACAAAACTTACTAACAAAACATTCATAATATAAAAAAAAGATGCCTAAATGACCTAGGGCTGAAAACACCATGCATCAGGACAGGAGGCTTTGTCTTTTGATCGCTAGCCCAATGTCTAATAAAGTAATCTATCACGAAAACTCTGCAAAATTAAGTTAAGAAACCGCCACTCGGTCATTTTCATCCAAGAAAGTGCAAGCTATTTCTTGGACTACACAATATCATGAGCCTAACATTTTCCTTATCCATATTTGAACAAAAATTCAGAATCACCATATAGTCATATGTAATAATTAATAACACCATATATATATATATATACACACACACACAAACATATAAAACAATCTAATTGAAATATTTAACATATATACACAGCTGACCATATATATATTTATTCATTATACAGTAGCTGATGATAGAAAGTAGAGAGTTGTACTACTACTTGTACTGCTATACTTGCAACGGTGAACTTCCTAAAGCCAGTGTGATCGTGCAAGAATCATGCCGACCATTGACTTAAACCCTTAACTCTTCAAGTTGCTACATATTTAAAAAATGTATAAAAATGTATAGTACAGAAACAATATATATAGATATGTGTGTGTGCATTGATACTACAAGCTCTTCTCAAGATCACATATTACATATAGAGTTGATTAATTAATGCTTGATCAATATTTGGATTAATGGATTCTAGCCCTTCATCAGCAAACAGCCATGGCAGCAGGCCTAACACGAATGCAGCGAAGAGAGGCCGAGCGATTCGAGCGATTCTCCTGGCGCTGTTCGCCGTGGTCTTTACTGGGTGGCTCATGATCTGGGTTCTACTGCCCACAAAAACCTACAAGAATTCATGGACACCCCACCTCAAAGCCAAGTTAAACGCGACGTTTTTCGGAGCCCAAGGTTAATTAATTGATGATCAATTCATCATCATCTTAATTAAACTATGCATGATCTTGCATAAAAACTTTTATACATGTTTGATTATATATTAACCCCTATAGTAATATTTTTTCAGGAACAAATCTACTGATTTTCACCTTCCCAATCATGTTTATTGCTGCTTTCAGCTGTGTATATCTACATATGGGGAAGGCCAACACTGCTCAGGCATATGATAGGTAAAAATTAATATATATATAGATGAAGGAAATATATATATGTATATATAGATATTAATTCATGAGCTTAATTAATTAATGTTCTGAATTAATTTGATTGATTTGCTTGTAGTAGTGCTAGTGCTATATCCTTCTTGAGAAGGCCGATTTTCGTGAAACCGCCGCTCGGGATTGTGACGACGATGGAGCTCATGTTTGCCGCCATGTTCCTTGCTCTTCTAATTTGGTCACTTGCTAATTACTTGTATATTAGCTTTGGCAACCTTAGGATGCATGGAGCAGGAGAGAAAGTGTATGTGCCCTAGCTACTACTATTGAACTTTTTTACATAGTAGCTATATATAGAGACAATAGTAAAATTAGGTATAGAATTCATCACATACAATATAAACTAGATTAATTTCATTAATTTATTACAGATGGCAAGCTAAGTTTCGAAGCGTATCGTTGAGGCTTGGTTACATAGGAAATGTTTGTATGGCCTTCCTCTTCTTTCCGGTGACTCGAGGTTCATCGATCCTGCCTCTTGTAGGGCTTACGTCGGAGTCTAGCATCAAGTACCACATATGGCTTGGGCATCTTTCCATGGCACTCTTCACTGCTCACAGTGTTGGTTTCATCATTTACTGGGCAATGACTAGTCACATGTCTCTGGTATATAATTCCATCCATTCATATATATATATATATTTCCTAAACTAATAGTTTTAAACTGATTAATGATCACATATATAAGTACTTCCTCATATTTGATATATAATTGGCATGATTTCTCTATATATGTTTGGCATTATATGAGCTTTGAACAGAGAAATTGAACTTAATGAATGATGATTAATTAGTAAGTTAACTGAAATTAATTAATATGTCTACATATAAATAAATTTTTTTAAATTAAGAGAGATAATATACTAGTTTTGAACTAGTTAATTTAAGATCATAGAAACTTCTTCATGCATATATTTGATTGACATGATTTCTATACGTTTGGAATTTTATTCACTTGAACATAAATCAAACTTAATTGAATGACTATATAGTTCATTTAAATTATATCTACACAAAACGAAATAGTTAAAATTAATCACAAAAAATTCACTACAACAGGATAAGGCTTTTAGTGACGAGAATTTTCATCGCTAAAAGTCAGCTTTTGTCGCTAATGAACAAACTGGTATAGTGATTGCAGAGATCATATATAACATGCATGTTTGGTGCAGATGCTGCAATGGAGCCAAACATATGTATCCAATATTGCTGGAGAGATTGCTATTGTGGTTGCAGTAGTAATGTGGGCGACGAGCTTCCCCCGCGTAAGGCGTAAGATGTTCGAGCTTTTCTTCTACACACATCAACTCTATGGCCTTTACATCTTCTTCTATGTCCTGCACGTGGGGATAGCCTACTTCTGCATGATCCTTCCAGGGATCTTCCTGTTTCTAATCGATCGATACCTGAGATTCCTACAGTCGTGGCAGAACGTCAGATTGGTTTCCGCTCGGATTTTACCGTGCCAAAGTCTCGAGTTAAACTTCTCAAAGGTCTCAGGTACTGATTTTGAATTTGTTGAATAGCATACTGCCATAATTTCATCACATTGATTCGATTGATTTCATATATAGCATTGCTACACACACACACACACACACACATATATATATATATATAGAAAATGCTAGAATAACACCCCTAATGACACCCCAAGTGACACCCATATAGCGTGGCGGGCGGATCATATGTAAAAATGCGACGTGGCGTGTTGATCCACATTCATAAGCTATTGTGCGCGCTTCGAGATGCACACCACGCGTGTTGCGTGCCAAAAAACTATTTTGCGCACTCATTTTTACGTGGGACCCGCCCGCCACAAGGAGTGTCATTCTAGCATTTTTAGGTGTTCCTTTTTTTTTTTCAAGAATATATAAGTGTTTCATTTAGTTAACTAACTGCCCCACTAATTTAGTGTACCCTTTGTAACTACCCATGTACCCATAATATGTAGCTACCCATTACACACTAATTAACAATATGGGATTTGACTAATCAAAACATTTTGGCATATTCGAATCACATTTTTCCAACATAATTTGCTATCTAGCTAGCTAGTTATATATATATATATACTGATTTTTAATAACAATTTAGTTTCTTGATTCATCTCTTGTATGTGTGTAAATTTGTAAATCTATATATGAAGGATTAAGATACACTCCAGCAAGCATTTTGTTCATCAACATACCTTCCATTTCCAAACTACAATGGCATCCTTTCACTGTGACCTCCAACTGTGATTTGGAGAGCGATAGGCTAAGCGTCGTCATCAAATGCGAGGGAAGTTGGAGCCAAAAGCTATACAACACGCTCTCGTCGCCTAATCCAGTGGAGCGTCTCGACGTCTCAGTTGAAGGACCTTATGGTCCTACCTCAGCTGATTTCCTAAGGTATATCATGAATCATATATATATATACAACAAAAGACGTGGATATACAATCACTACATGCAAGAAATTATGTTGCCATTTTACTACAATCATGTTCTCTTTGTTTGTGGATAGCATATGAACTTTCTACCACGAAGTCGGTTAAATTCATAGATTAGAGAGTGGTAGAAAATAAATAATTCTATGACTATGGTCTAGCTCATGGTAAATTAAGGCGCAAATTTCTTATAGCGAACCTTCCATATTATACTTTGCATATAGCTATATATAGGTTTAAAATTTTGTTTCATATATATAGTAGAAATTAAGCTACATAATTAAGTCAGTTAAAGTGATAAATTAGAGAGTGGTCAAAAATAAATAATTCTAAGACAATGGCCTAGCTCATGGTAAACGTGCAAATTTCTTGTAGCAAACCTTCCATATTATACTTTGCATATAGCTATATATAGGTTTAAAATTTTGTTTCATATATATAGTAGAAATTAAGCTACATAATTAAGTCAGTTAAAGTGATAAATTAGAGAGTGGTCAAAAATAAATAATTCTAAGACAATGGCCTAGCTCATGGTAAACGTGCAAATTTCTTGTAGCAAACCTTCCATATTATACTTTGCATATAGCTATATATAGGTTTAGAATTTTGTTTCATATATAGAGTAGAAATTAAGCTACATAATTAAGTCAGTTAAAGTGATAAATTAGAGAGTGGTCAAAAATAAATAATTCTAAGATAATGGCCTAGCTCATGGTAAAAGTGCAAATTTCCTATAGCAAACCTTCCATATTATACTTTGCATATAGCGATACATAGGTTTAAAATTTTGTTTCATATATATAGTAGAAATTAAGCTACATAATTAAGTCAGTTAAAGTGATAGATTAGAGAGTGGTCAAAAATAAATAATTCTACGACAATGGCCTAGCTCACGGTAAAAGTGCAAATTTCCTATAGCAAACCTTCCATATTATACTTTGCATATAGCTATACATAGGTTTAAAATTAAATTTGTTTCATATATATAGTAGAAATTAAGCTACATAATTAAGTCAGTTAAAGTCATAGATTAGAGAGTGGTAGAAAATAAATAATTCTAAGACTATATGGCCTAGCTCATAGTAAAGGTGCAAATTAAATTCTTATTGTGAACCCTCCATATTATACTTTGCATGCATATCGGTTTAAAATTTTGTTTCATATATATATGAGCAGGCATGAGTCACTAGTAATGGTGACTGGAGGCAGTGGCATCACAGCTATGATTTCTATCATCAAAGAGATCATCAACATGAGCAAAATCATCAATTCTTCTCCAAATGAAGACGAACGTCAGCGTCGCCATTGCCGTCGAGTCCTCCTTCTCTGTGCCTTCAAAAATGCTTCTGATCTTTCAATGTTAGATCTCCTCCTCCCACTCTGCAGCAACACTAGTCCTACTAATGCCACCACTCTCTTAGACATCTCTCACATAGACCTAAAAATAGAAGCATACATAACAAGAGAACCCACGGTCGACGAATCTGCTAAGAACGATAAAAACCTTCTCCATGCCATCTGGTTCAAGCCCAAAGCTACCGACGCGCCCATCACAGCGCCGCTAGGCCGCAATGCATGGCTGTGGCTAGGCGCAATTATATCATCTTCGTTTACAATGTTCCTTCTCTTCCTTGGCATCCTCACTCGTTATTACATATACCCTATTGACCACAACACTGATGCTATATACCACTACTCTGGTAGGTGTCTTTGGGACATGTTGATTATATGTGTATGTGTAGTTTTAGTGGCTAGTGTGGCTTTTATGTGGAACAAAAGGCAAGTGAGGGCTGGAAGAAATGCTAAGCAGGTCATGAACACAGATGTCCAAATGACTCCTACTGCTTCACCTAGCAATTGGTTTGGTCAGGACTACAATAATGGTTATGAGCAAGAGCTTGAAGGGTTACCAAGTCAATCACTTGTGCATGCAACTAGGGTTCACTTTGGTGCAAGACCTGATCTTAAGAGTAAGTGCTTAATTAATTTATTTATGAATTTGATTATTCATTTCTTGCACTCCCTCCATCCATTATTATAATAAATTGTTTTTAAATTTTTACAAATAAAAACAATCCTTTTAACTAAAAATTGTAAGTTTGAAATAAAAAAAAAGTTTTAGGTCCAAATAGCATTACCCTATTAAAGAGTATTTATTTGCTTTAAGAATTCGAGAGAGTATTTATTGCTCTTTTACCCATTATACCTTTATACAGCTCAAATTAACATTTATTACAATTAAAATCTTTCTCTTAATTAACTCATTATGGGTGAAAGGTAGATATTTAAATCAAACCAATAATTAAAGCTACCTTAATTAGTGAGATTAATTTCTCTCATGGTCACCCAACTTTATTAATTATAACGTTTTGGTCACAAAATTATTATTTTTTGTAACACAAAAGTCACAAACGTTTTAAAAATCTTGCAACCACGGTCACCAAAACCCCATTTCCGGTCAATTTTTTGGCGAATGTGGAACGTGACAATGATGTGGCGCATCATGGCAATTAAAGATCAAAAAGACCCTCACTCCAAGTCGGACAACTTTTTTTTTTAATTTCACAATCCCAATCCTCACAATCCCGAAACATGATGATTCACCACAAAAAAAAAAATTATGAACTCAAAAAAAAAAGATGAATTTTTTGCCTTGGTGCTAAACTCATCTCTACATCATCTTAAACATTATTTTCCTTTTCCACAAATGTAGTAAATTAATTCAAAACACATCACCTACAACATCTCAAAAAAAAAAAAAAATTGCAATGCAATGTAAATAGGTATCAATAAACAAAAGGATAAATTAAGAGTTGCATCGATATCATATAATTTCAAAACATCAAAGTGAGAGCATCCACATCAAATGAGAGGTTTAAAGAGCTACGAGAGAACTAGCTATAACATGAGTTCATTGTAATCTATAAAACAAAAAATGAAAAAAAAAAAAAAAAAAAAAAAAACTCAAAAAGCTAGATAGAATCATGTCAAGTTATAACATTATATTTTAAAAAATGGAAGTTTTTTTAACACAAACATAAGTATTGCATTCTTTTGGGTTAAGGATTTTCGAAATTATTTTGCAAAATTGAAAAAGTTATTTGAATTAGAGTGGTCTTCTTTATCCTTAATTGTCATGTGGCACCAACATCATTGCCATGTTGGCACATTCGCCAAAAAATTGACCAAAAAAAAGGTTTTGATGATCGCGGTTGCAAAATTTTTAAAAGGTTTGTAACTTTTGTGTTACAAAGATAACTTTTATGACTAAAATGTTATAGTTCATAAAGTTGGGTGACCGTGAGAAACTAACCCTTAATAGTATGTTAAAGTCAAAATGACTTATAATTTGGAGGGAGTGAGTATTATTTAGTTAATTATAATGTTTTTCATAAAAATTAGTATATAATTAACTTGTGTGTGAAACATCCAATTAATAGTCATTCCCTGTTCTCTCCTAACCATGTTATATATACCTCCTTAATTTCCCCCTATATCACCCAAATGTTAATTCCTCTAGGTGCCCATCATTTGTTGGGCTTAATAGGCAAATATAAACTAATGTTAATTTGAGGAGGTTGGCAATCGATCTAACATTTCGATAATTTTGGAAAATCTATCTTAATTATTATTTTTATTTTCTCTAAATTGTATCCCACGTCAAAACTTGCCCTAAAATTATTAATGATGTGATAATTAAAAAATATATAAGAAAATAATGACTATATTTAATACTACGTATGTACTGTATATTAATTTCAAACAATGCATTGGAAAATAATAGTAGTACCTGACAAAAAAAAAGAATAAAGGAATACGAAATATTCAACATCAAAAATTTTAGAATAGATTTACCAAAATTGAAATATTAGATATATAGATTTGTCAAAACCATCAAACCTACGTTATGATAGATTTGCTTATTGACCCTATTTTTTGGCGTCGCCATTAGGTTATATGGGAAGTAAGTGGGAGGTTAAATGCTGTATATATTATTCTCGAGAACTTGCCGATTTTCTTTGCTTGATTGGTTTTTTGAGCTAACTTCACGGGAAGTGAGGTGCCAACCTCCCTATATGGATAACAAATTTCTTTGGGTCGGGTATACAACTTTCTGAAGAGTCTTGTTAAAACAAACTTTTTTTATGTTGTAACAACCCCTATTATATGTTTATCTCAATTTTTTTTTAAATCGAATTTGCAATCTTTCTAAATTGTCCATCCCTAACGTCTTCCTCACGCACGCCCTAGTTCTAATAATAGTAAGATTGCATTATTTTTAAGATAGTATTTTTAAGATAGTATATATCTATCATATATATAAAAGCACGAATCACAAATTTTTGAGTCGTAATCAAATTTACCTTTTTGTCCCTTCCCTACACATATTTTTTTTGTGCGTTCCTTATCTTTTCCTTTTGCTCCTTTTTTTTCTCCTGCGTCCCTTATCTTTCCATTTTACTATTTCCTCTTCTCTCACGTCTCTCTCTCACCGATCACTTCGATTTGTTTGTTCATTGCTACTACTAATATAATCTATTTTTTAATATATATATATTTTACGTTTAACTTAGTTAATTACCTATTAAATATATGATTTCCTAATAAATAGCTCATATCCCGATTTCTTTTACCAATTAAATAAATGATTTCCTATTAAATAGCTCATATTCCGATTTCTTTTACATTTAAATAAACGATTTCCTATTAAATAGCCCATGAGACCAATGGATTAAACTTTAATTACTTATTACTAATATAATCGATTTTTTTAATATTTTTTTACGTTTAACTTAATTAATTACCTATTAAATAAATGATTTCCTATTAAATAGCCCATTAGACCAATGGATTGAAAGTTTGTGTTAGTGTTTAATATATAAAAAATATTATTATACTCACGCGAGCGTAGCGAGCGGGGTCGTTGGTGCGTAGCACTTAAGAGAACTAGTATATATATATATATATCAACTTATTAAAAATAATGCAATCTTCCTATTATTAGCATTAGGGCGTGCGTCAAGAAGCTAGGCTGTGACGGCCTCTCTCCTAATCTAGGGCACCGCCCGACCTAATCTCGTAATTAAGCCCTAATCATATCCACACAGGACTTAACTACGTATTAGTCAGCCTTTACAACCTAGACGCCTCTTTTCTTGTGTTCAGGATAAGTAATACACTAGTCTACCAGTTTATAAAATTTAGAGTTAATTAAAACTTTTTATTAAATTAATTAATTAATGGAAGTCTTATTGATTATGCGGAAGCAATTAGTAACTTATGCGGAAGCCATTTATAAAATCCTAAGTGTGGAAAATCAAGAAATGACATCACATATATAAAGTCCTCAAAATGCATTGAAACAATAAAATAGTCTAAGTTAAGTCGGGGAACTAACGCTCAACTCGATATACAACCCCAAATAGTATTTGAAAGACATATAACATATACAATCAAAATACTAAAAGAATACCTACAATCGATGCAGTGTCGCGCCACGGGCTCAGGGATAATCACCGATTTTCTCCTTGCTAGGCCTGCTGGTAGACGGCTTTGCATCCACCGTCATAAAAAGGACGGTGAGCACAAGAATAAAACAGTAATCCCCGATGACAAGTTTAATTTGCATTTCCAAATCTTCAAATGGTATTTAAAAGCATATAAATGGGAAAACTGAAAAATAAACCATATGCGAGTAAATACTAGAGTTAAACAAGTGATACTGACATTAGGCTAAGTAGTGGTGATTTAGGTCCGGTCGGCAGTGAAACATGTCACTCCAACTCAATAATCATATAGCACAAGAGACTCTAATTCAAGTGTTACTAGGGACTCTAACCCGGACTCTAACCCCAAGTGTCATACAGTGTCAGGTAACATGTGTCGACATCCCCAGGGACTCTAACCTCGTGAGTCGCGCACACCTCGATCGAGTACGGGACCTAAATGTGAAAACTACTTTTTAAATTTCAAGAAATACCAAGTATGGATATTCAAGGCATAGACACATCTACACACCTAAACAAATAAGGAACAAAAGTCCTCTTAAACATTTATAAGATATTAACTAGCCTAATAACATGCTATTTATCATTCAATTCACATTTAAAACAACAAGAATAAACATAGCATAGGATAGAATCAATGAATCAAATCAAATGAATGGAAATCATGTAAACTAGACTCATCAAGTGAGCATAGATACAAAGAACACATGATATAAGAATACAAATGCAATATAGTCAAAAGTACTATGCAAGGACAACAATTAATAGAAATGAAATGTCAAGTAAAGTTGTCATTAGGTATACTCACAACAACAAAGTAAAGTCCAAGCTTTACTAGCCTCCCGATACTCAAAATCTTGTATTCGCTCTCCATACCCTTTTCCTAGGTTCCTGAGTTTGGTGTCTCATTAGTTCAAATATAGTATATTTAAGCTCAATTTAGTGGTGTTTCTTGTGTATTCAAATTGGTTCAATATACTTTAAATCAATCTTTCTAAATCAGCCCCTAAAAACTAAATTAAGTTTCAATTTTAGTCCTACATTTTAATGCACTTTTAGGCATGAAATGGTTTAAATATCGAAATCCTCCATCACTACAATTATTGTTGGTCTCTCTCTTAGCTTTCTGTAAAGGTTTAGTTTGCAAAATTCTAATTTAAAATGAATGAGATGTCATGATATTACTAAACATAGGTCTAATTGGAATTTAATCCAACCAGCAAATTTAGAAAATTTATTTCTCCTAATCTATAGTTCTTAAAAATGTTATTTTTGGTCACAATGTAGCAAATATACCCAAATACAACATACTATAAGATCAGCTCATTTGGATAAGTATTTAGGGAGTTATGCCCCTAATAAGTTTAGTTTCAAAACTTTCCTTTTTAATTCCAATACCTATTTGTAGAGCATGTTTGGACATAAAAACATTTGAATCAAAATATCTTGACTTAAGCAAAGTTATTCCTCTTTAAATAAGTTTTCAAATGTCACTAGTTTGGATCAATTTGGATCTAAAATGGGCAGATTATGACCAAATTACCTAGGTTGATTCCTAATACAACATGCAGAATTCTAGTTTTGGTGTTGCAATTTCAAAAATTCATATCTTTATGATTTCAAAACCAAATTAAGAACTTCAATATAGCTGGATTATCAGCTTGAAATGAGAATCCAAATATATAAATCAATTGAAAATACTCAATCATCTACCATCTGAAATTAGTCTAAAATCAGAACTTGTTCTAATTTCAACTAAAAAAATGTGTACCTAGTTGATGTAGCCCTAGCTTGAGAATTTCTCACCAACTCCCATGGATTCCTTCAACACCTTGATGATTCACTTCTCTCCAGCAATTCCTTCTTCTTCTCTAGCAAAAATTAATGAGTGATTTGGTTTGCATGTTGTTTGATCACTAATGTTATATATTAAGGTGATGTTCTTTCCTAGCCCTTTATCTCCATGGATTTATGTATCACGATGAATATCTAATGGTTCACCTCTTGCCATATATCCCACTAACTCTCACTAAGTCAACCACAAGTGACATCATTTCATTACTCACTTAGTTCCTAGATGTGCCAATGTGTATCTCTGGACCAATCATATGCTTTCCATTTAATTTATTTAACTTGAATTACATTATTAACAAACACAATCATAGGCTTATAAGTAATTTCTTATTTCATATTAGTATTAAATAAGACTTACCAAAAATATTAACTACCTGGTTCCTCGGCTCGCACGTTACTCGAGGCGTGTCCTCGTTCTCGTCTCGACGCTTACAACTGTACAAACTGACTTAGTAAGTCTACACAATACATAACACTAGGCATACATCAATACAAAATATAATATACCTCGGTCACGTGCCTCGGTCGGTGCACGTATCATGGTGTAGGTCCCATGTCAAGGGTCGATGATGTTGATTAAGGAATTAAAATCGGGGTTAGAGATTTGGGCCGTGACATAGACGTTAGGAATGAGTAATTTAGAAAGATTGCAAATTTAATTTTTAAAAAAAAAATGAGGTGAACTTATTAATTAATAGGGATTGTTACAATATGAATAAAGTTTTTTTTTAATAAAGGAAGATGCTTTATTAAAACTAAATCTCAGAATTTACAAAAAATTTAGGCATATGCAACCCTCTCATCCATGCAAAAACCTCTTTACACGGGGGTGCATTGCCACTACTACACCGCCAGCCAAAGGCCAAAAATATTTGCTATACTCCTGAACACCCTAAAACAACAAAAAGTAGTATCAACGCCACTAATAAAACAACAGTAAGGAAAATAGTAAGTCCCAAACCTTCCTTCCGTCAACTTTTGCCTTCTACCAGCTTGTGGTAGGATTCGAGTCGAACGTACTACCCAGCCAATATCGGTGGGAAAATGCCCAATTGACCCCCGACACACAATCCATTTGCATAATTGGCTTCAAAAATCCCAGCAAAAATAAAGAATAATAATATGAATAGAGTTTGTTTTAACCAAACTCCTCACTAAAATGAAGTGCACTCATTTGACAAAGTTTTAAAGTTCTTTTAAGAGGGTATTATGGTTTTTTTTAAGGCCGTTGTACAACCGCCTTGAAGGTCTCCCTACAACCGAGATCAAAAGTCACATTTGTTGAGATGACCCTAATGATAGCATCACTCCAAGTATATATATGAAATATTTTTTGATAAATCATTAGAACATTTTTGACCTTTATAGAGATTTTAAAATATTTATTAAATAGAGTGTTATAAAATGTCACGTAAAAATGTGTTATATTTAAATTTTTAATACATATATTACATAAAAAAATTTTAAAACTCATATCAATTAGGTGTTATTTGATAACACCTCCTTTAATAAGAGTTTAAAAATCTCTATTAAATATCAAAATTGTTCTAATAAATGTATATATATATGAAATAGTATTGTCCATATAGCTAGATGAACTAGCCTGTGCGCGACTTTGTTTGCTTCACACGGGACAAATCTTGATCTTGGAGAGATAGTTAATCATTACAATTTATATATTATTTAGTATTGTAATATCTAACTTTCATTACCGTTTTAGGAAGTATAAAACTTAATCATATCAGACTCTTTTTTATCTATTCGGAAATGTCTTAATTTTCATAATTCAACTTATAGAAAAGTGAACTTTCACTAGAGTTGAACCAAACTTGAGGCCTTTCTCTTTTCTCTCACATCTAGCGACTTGATTAATTAAATCAAAAGATTCAATTAAGATAACAACTCATATCCACAAAAAAATAACTATTATATGGTTCTCTCTCTCTCTCTCTCTCTCCACATCCATCACTTTTAAATCCCTACACACTCTCTCTCCATTTTTACATCCCCACTTTTATGTTAGTTAAATTGAATTTACATAAACACCCCTATTTTTATTTTTTCAAAAAAAAAAATTTCATCTAATCAAATGTTAACATTGATAGGTACTTTTATCAATAATGTTATTTTGGCTTCAAGAAAATTTTAGGGGTATTATCATTATATATATATATATATATATATAATAACTCACGCATGATTGATGTCTCAATATTTGATCTTATTTATATATAGTACGTAACTGCAACATATTTCATATATATTTCTGCTTTATTGTAGTACAACTCTACTTAATTACTACGTAAAATACTCCACTTCTCTTTTGATAAAATTAAACCGTACTGCTCTACTTCTTTTGATAAAATTAAACACTCTATTTACTATGCATGATATTAATTAATTAACTGATGATTAATTTCATGCGTGAATTTTGGCATGCACCGATCGAGCAGAGATATTGCTGAACCTTGAAGGCTCAAGCATTGGAGTTATGGTCTGTGGCCCGAGAAAGATGCGCCACTGCGTTGCCAAAATATGTTCATCTGGCTTGGCTAACAATTTACATTTCGAGGCTGTCAGCTTCAACTGGTGATATTGTCATGGCACATTAATAATCCAATGACGTTCTTTTGGCACACCTTTTTGACACACAGTTATTAAAGTCGTATTACATGTTTTTGTTTGTCGTCGACTCTTATAACGGTGAATCAAAAGGTTGTGTCAAAAGTAGGTCAACACGGTTGGCATTGTCTTTTTTATATGCGTGTTCATGTGGAGGCACAACATTAATTAAGTGACATTGTAATATATGCTATATGTGTGTGTATTTTGTGTAAATATTGTGATAATAAAAAAGGGACTACTGTAAATGTGCACTGCCGTAGCTTGAGCATCACTAGCTAAGATGTATATGCCTAATTGAAGCACTTATATTGACTTCATGAGCATATCTAATATCATAAGAAGAATATAGCATGCTTTATATGCGGTTGTAGTCTCTTATATCATAATATAAATAAAACATATATTTTCCCTTTGTGGAATGCAAACGTGTATGTTTGATGCTCGATTAGTCGATTAACTATGTATATTTGAAAGAATTGCAGACCCTTTTATTTTCTAATCACAGAAATAATTGAAAAAATATTATCTATATACTCAGAATAAGAATATTAATTATGTAGTTTTATTTTGCCACTTTTGTATTTTCCCACTATGTGAATGCAGGTTCAGCCTAGCTATATATTGTTGATTCGGTGTATGCATGATGCCATGAGGGGATGGTTTTCGTTTCATCTTGTCGTGGGGAAGTTGATTTATTCAGAGGACGACACATTTTTTCCTTATTAGCGATGTTGGTAAGTGTTTTTCGACTTTATTTAATGGAAACACATGCATTGTTTCTCACCTGTACATAATTTTGGCTATATTAAATAAAGTCTCGCTACTATAAAAAAAAAAAAAAAAAAAAACTACTTCTCAAGAAGTTCTAATTAAGTTCTAACTCGTATTCTTGAGAAAAAAAAAAAATTTAGAAATAAGAAAAAAATATCGCAAGTGGATATGTCTTTTGATGAGAAATGTTGTATATCAATCCATATATATACTCCACACAAGCTATCAGTGGTACGTAGATTCAGGAAATTGAGAGAGCTAAACATTTGACGAAATAAAATTATATATATATATATATATATATATATATATATATATATATATATATATATAGGGCAGTGCAAATTAAGAAACTTGTATAAGGGCACTAGAGAAAAGTATTAATGGTTAAGATGGCTCTAGCTAGGCTAAATAGTGACCTAGTGGAATTCAAATCAGGCATTTCTTAAATATCATTATGTTTATATTAAAATATCAAATCTTATTTACCGGTGGTGACATATATACCACATCAATGCGGCCAGAGCCGGCCCCAAGCAGGGCCAATGGCCCCTATTTTTTTGGGATCCACTTTTTAAAGTTTTTTATATATAATCTTTATATATACATTATACGTAAATTTACATTTATTAAGAAAAAAAAGTTGAGCAAATGCAGATGACTCAAAGTGAGTACGCACTTATAGCTTGTAGGTGTCTTATAAAGATACACATCAATTTTTACGCGCACACATATCGATACATAAATCAATAAACACTCACAAGTGCGTGTCCATTTCGCATCTTCAATTTGAATCAATATTATAGTTATTTCTTTAGTTACATATGTACCACGTTAGCAACTATTTTAGAAATGCATGAAGTTAAGAAATATTTTGCACGCATCAAAGAACCATCATATAATATTTAGGAAACTTTATACGCTTTAATGTTTATAAGTAAAACTAATTAGATTAAAATTTTAAATTAAAAGCTTATAAACCAAATAAATAAATATAATCTACGAAAACTCATAACTTGTTTATGTTGAGTATAAAAACACTTATTTTTGTTTTCTCCATTTTCCTTCACTCCCTTATGCACACATGCTAGACCACTAATTTAATTAGCTTATCAATTTCCTTTATCTAGTGGTTAATTTAATAATTTGGTGACCATAACTTTAAAGATGTATGTTGCTTTCAATCTGAAATTATTTTAAAGTCATTATTAATTTGTTTTTTTATTCAAAAGTTATTAATATCATGTATTTCACGGGAAGAAGCTACAATATATATACTCAAAAAGAATTATAATAAATAACAAAAAAGTATTTTACTATCTAAAAAAAAATTTCATTGTTGCATTTATAGTATATGAAAACTAAGGGGCCCCATTTTATAAGTTTGCCCCAAGCCCCTAATACTTCGGACCGACCCTGAATGCGGCTATCACTTGATTGTCATGGACACATCAATCGTTTATGTTGCTAGGAAAAAAATTTCTGACTGTGAAAAAATAAAGTTCCAATGAGAAAGAAGCACCTATAATACTAGGGTGGCCCATTGTGGGATACTTAGTGTGGACACCTAATTAATATTAGTGTTCATTTATTGAATATTTTTGCATAATGTTTGCGTGCACACAAATTAATGTATATTGAATGGATATCAACAACGGATCAGGGTATTGTCCATTCCGAATGTCCCGAAAAGGCAGCCCTGCAGGCATCTTCAAGGAAAGAATACAATGATATATGGTTGCTTTTTAAGGAAAGAATCCTACATATATATCTTCTCAAGCCAAGCATGCGCTGCACTTTGCTTAAAAATCAGTACGCGAACTAAAATTAGATTTTTATGAATAGTTCTCCATTATTATTTTTTTCCAGTGAAGGCCAAAGATAGATTAGCTTATAAAACTGTTTAAATTAAAGCTCAGGTTGACAATACCAACTAATAATTTAGCTGACAACTGATAATATGCTTACAAGTTATTATGTCATATTATATTGTAAAATCTAAACAAAATTACATTATTTTTAATATGTTTGTGTAATTAGTGATAATAAATATATATATAATATTTAATAACAACGATTAATGTATTACTTCAAGAAAATAATGGTTTTTAATTTTTTTAACTTACTTGTAGTGTTTTTTTTAAATTAAAAATAATGATTAATGTAACAATATTTTTTACTTAATCTATACAATTATTATTTTTTAATATGCTTGTAAAAAAATGACACATAATGTGCTTATGTAATTCGTACTTTCCGTAAATTTTTAGATTTTCTATCATATTAATTATATGCATTTTTATTTAAAGCTCTCATATGTTCGAAAGTTGTTTCATCCCAAATTGACGACATTTTCTTTTTTGGATGTTATTATGAGAAATAAGGGTAAAGTTGAAGAAAAAAAAAAAATCTTGCGTTTAATTAAAAAAATGTTATCTCATATAACGTTTAGTAGTTTAGTTTGTTATCTAGCTTATTTTGATAATTAATAAGCTACTGATGATCAAACACAACTTATATATAGCTTAACTAACATATAAGCTGGCACGCCAAACATAGCTTAAGTGGTACATTTTTTCCAGTGTTTTAACTTGAAATTTGAAATTTAAATTTATTTTCTTATCGAAAAATAAAATTTATTGTACTACAAGTATATACAAACCAAAAATTTGAAAAAAGAAAAATAAAATAGGTCTACAACAAGAAAACAATTACTTACAAAAATAAAAGATCTAGAAGAAACACCTAATAAGGTCAAGAATAAATGCTTTCTAACAAAAAATGAAAGACCTTATGTATTGTTTCCCTAATGAAAAAGATTGATTCAATTTAAAACATTTTTCAAGTTTTAGCTAGAAATCTTCACTTTCAAGAATAAAAACAGTACTTTAGTGGATTCAAAGCATCAAAGCAAACACGTGCATGTGTATAATTAATACACAGTATATTTTTTTTCTTTTTTTTTCTTTTCTTTTTCTTTTGATAAGCTCGATTAGAGGAGCAAACCTTACCTCCTTAAGAAATATTTTATCTCAAAACAAACACACGTACGTGGAGCAATTACAAGCTTACTGACCTTTAGTGTACAAAACTAATCGGTGGCTCTATTTGGTAATTAGCACAAACTAGCTAGCTTATATATTATTTCCTCCATTCAAAAATATAAATCGTTTAACCAAAAACACACACATGCACACACATTAAAGATAGCTTTGACTATATATTTAAATTACATTTCTATCGATTGACACAAAAAATAGGTTCTTTAATTACACAAGAAAGTGTAAATACTTAATTAAATGAAGGGTAATTAAACAGGTATAATTAATATAAATTTTCACTTGAATTTGCAAAATGACTTATATTTTTTGAAGTGGACTTTTGGTAGGACTTATATTTTTGGATGGAGGGAGTATCTGGTTCATAAGTTTTTTGAGGCCGGATGTAGCTATTTATAAGTTAGTTTAACGAAAAAAGTTGTGTTTGCTTATAAACTTATTTTAAGTGAAAATCTTAAACACAAGTAAAACTATGTATGTGGGTCACAACAAATTCATAAAAGCCTAATGGTAAGCTTAGTGGGCCTAATGGGCATGCATAACTACCAAGATTCATAATGGACTTAAATTATTTTATCAAAACTTATAATGAATTTAGATTAAATATCAAGATTAAAGATTAATGATGAATTTAGACCTCAAAATTCATAAAAATAATTATATGACCCATTTTGGACACCCGAAATAGACATTCACTTATTTGTGTCCATTTAGTTGTGTATTGATGTTTGTGCGCATACAAGTCGATGTGTATTTAAGGGACATCAACAACTAAGTGTCTAAAATAGATCACTCCAGCACCACCATTAACTAAAGGGCTTGCTTTTACTCCATCTCATCATTTTTATAAGTCATCCTACGAAAACTTTTTCAAAAAATATATATCATTTTCGAAATTCTTGAAAGCTTTTCTACCTGATTGCTTATTTTATCCCTAAAAATTTAATTGCAATTAAAGACTTTTTCTACTTTTATTAAATACATAGAGGATTGGTGTAGTTAATGACGTAACTAAAGCATGAGTAGAAATGTAAGTTTAAACCTATAATTAATGCTTTTGTGACGACCAATTTCCCTAAACAAGGCACCGTCCTGCCTGATAACATCAATGATCCTCAATTTATTCATGTCGTTATTCGTGTCTAGAATAAATATTATTCACATCTCGTTATTTGTGATTTTCCAAAGTACATTGAAACTTTTTAACAGTTTATTGTGTTTTAGCGGATTTCTTTAATAAATTGTGGAAGCGTTATTATAATTCCTAAGTATGAAAAGTAAGAAACAATGATCACTTGTGTGTATGTAAATACATACAATATAAACGAAGTCCTATAAAATAGTAATAAGCAACATGCCAAAGGCTCAGAGATAGTCGTCGATCTTCTCCTTAATCGGTCTCCTACGAGAGGGATTTGCACTCCCACATCAATATAACAAGACGGTGAGTCCAATAAGTAAATCCCGAGAAACCACTTATCTGCATATCCAACTATAAAAAAAGGTATCTAAAAACATATAAATAGCGGAAGGATTGCTCAAACGGTAATATGCTAGAAGACATTACAACTAAACAAAATGAGACTGAATCAAGGTGAAGTAGCAATGATCTAGGTCCGATCAGTTATGAGCAACGTCACATCAACCTATTTCTCCACTCTAGAGGACCGTGCATTTTACCGCATCAACCGAATAAAATTTTGCTGACAACATAAAGAAATCTTACCCCGTGTGCTGCACAATACTCATGGTGAGTGTTAACATCCCCAGATACAAGAACTGCTTTAATAATACAAGGAATGACTCAAGCTCAGATTTCAAGACACGAATATTGCTTATACAAGTATAAGAGAATAAGAGTACAAATCCATCATTCATCTACACTCACTATAATAATAATAATGAGGAATAACATCAAAAAATTATGACAGACAAATTCTATTGCTAAAGAACAATAAATCAGCAACAGTTCTGCATCAGATAGTCTATTTGACTCGGTTGACCGAAAAACAACAATTCAATGACAGATTTGTGACAAAAATTGTGACAAATCTTTTATTGTCACAGATCTGTCGCTGATTTCTCCCGCTATAAACTTTTTGCCAATGCTGTGACAGACTTGCGACAGATCAGCGACAGAAGCAAGTCTGTCGCTGATCTGTAGTGAAGTTTGTGCCATATTTGCTACAAATCAGCGACAGACTTGATCTGTCGCTACCCAAAAATGGGTCAAAATCAGAAACCCATCCTCCTCGACCCCTCTCTCTTCAAACCCATTTTTTGATCTCCACCGCTGACGAACGATCCCCGCCGCCACACAAGCCTCGCCACCACCGTCGTCTTCGTCGTCGTCCATTGTCATCGTCGACGTCAACCGCGACTCGCCGGCTTTGTCCTTCCTCTGCAACGCACGGCAACGACATCGCAGATCAGGCCGCCTCCGCGCGAGGTTGTAGTCCGGCGCCGCTGCCGCTGCGCGGTCTTCTCCTCCGGCGCCGCTGTTCACCCGTCATGATCGCCCCTCTTTTCCGCCGCCGCAGGTTCCGTGCAATTTCGCTGCTGCCCCCCCAATTTCTCCACCGCTGGCCACCACCACGGTTCCGCGACCCTCTGTTCCGCCATCGCTGCTCGTCCCGGCTCGTCCGCCGCAGCTGCTCCGGCCCGCTCTTCCGCCGCCGTTGCTCGAGCCCAGCTCCTCCACCGCCCCTGCTCACCCCCGGGTCCTCCTTGACTGAGTTTAGGGTCTCCTCTGCGACGACTTCGCGACTTGCACACCGACACGACCGTTAGCCGAGCTTTACCCTGGTGGACAAGCACAAAGGCATAGCAGACTCGTGGATTGCCTCGCGACCAGGCGGTGGACCTTCAAATCACAGTCCTGGTTTACGTTTTCTTAAACTTATATTTTGGGATTTTGGTTGAATTTTGTTTTCATTACTACTGAAATTAGGAAATCTAAGTTTTCCCTTTTATATATCAACGAAATCGTAAGTGTGTTATGCTTAGCCTTCAAAAATAGCGACAACCTGCTAAACAGCAACAAATCAACAACTCAACCATATGTTGCTAAACAACAACAAATCAACGTCTTAACAATCTGTTGCTAAACAACAACAAATCAACAACCGAACAATTTATCACTAAACAACAACAAATCAACAAGTAGAACGAATTGAATTTGCATTTAGATATTTTAAATTTTCACTTAGCTTGTCATATGACAATTATCATTTACATAAATAGTTTCGTAAGTAGATGAATGAAAATAAAAACTATTAATCCTGCAAACTCGCTTGTATGAGAAGAAGCTTCAACGTCGGCCCACACGGAAGGAGATGTTTCGACACCTCCACACCCATGGCCATGACGGAGAAACTTTCGTAGAATAGAGATCCGTGAAGATTGATGTAAGTAATATGAATTGCATATATATAACTAGTTCGAGAAAACACATGTAGCCCATCAATTTAAAAGAAACCAGTAGAGTTAACTATTAGTTTATTAATTTAATGCAGGCTGAACTCACTCGGAGATTGGAGGAGATGTCCACCCGGACCCCCGACACATCGATTAACGAGGATGTTGTTTATCTTGAGGTGGTGCCAGAGGTCAAGGGACGTGTATACGGATTAGGGTCACAAGGTTATCATCGCAACATATCTTTAGGGGAAGCAAGCTCATCTCGAGGACCAGCGTATCGACCTCATGAGTTGGAAGAGCTCCAGCGGGACCACCAAAGGTTGCAAGAAACATTGCTGAATGAGCGAATGGAAAAACAAGAACAAATGCAGAGAGACAAGATGGAACGCCAAGAAGAAAATCGAGATATGCAGGATCGGTTAGCACGTATGGAGGCATTGTTGATGCAACACCTTGACATTAGGCCCCACGTGCC
Organism: Stephania yunnanensis; assembly: GCA_039657365.1. Taxonomy (NCBI): domain Eukaryota; kingdom Viridiplantae; phylum Streptophyta; class Magnoliopsida; order Ranunculales; family Menispermaceae; genus Stephania; species Stephania yunnanensis. The sequence continues at coordinate 46,765,090 of CM077592.1, forward strand.
TCCGACACCGCGGACTCCACCATCACCAGTAACAGAGTGTTTTGGTCCTCAGAGTGACGACCACCCTAGTCATGCGACGACGGAGATAGCACCTTCTCAGTCCGCGCACCCGGATGACCACCAGCCTGAACATTGGATCGATCCATATAGAAAGATGCCTAAGGATCAACGTCATTCTTTTGGATGATCATGATGAGTTTATGTCGCAACTTATGCCGCCTCCGCGACCACCGCCGCGACAATAGTGATTGGATGTCCTATCTTTTTTATGGTAAACTGTTAATTACGAGTAATGTATATCTTCACATTTTTTTTCCATTCTAATGTGGTTGATGTGATTCTTCATGTGCAAGTATGTGCACCGGTGACATTTGATATGGGTGTTGCATAGGGAGGCAAACTAACATCATCAATTGGGTTTCAAGTTTCAGAGATTCCTTTGGTATGCAACCTTCTGCCATTTATTTTATTCACAAAATCTCCATTGAGCTTAGTCTTCTCTTGATCTTGAATATTTTACCATGTATAATGCAGTGTTTATTATGAACTTTTGAACATTAGGATAGTTGCAATGAGTGGTACAATGGTCTTACAACATATGTTAAAATACATTCTTTTGTCATACTTTGGTATTTTTATATCTTTAATATAATATTTAATATCAATTTCTTCAGCATTTTCCATTTGTCATTTTATGAAGAAACTTGATTTTTGAACTTGTTCTTTTTGTGTATGATGAAGGGAACATACATTTTTTGCTTTGTCGATATTGGAAAATATGATTCAATATGTATTTCACTCGTGTTTCATGATAATTAAAGATAGAGAACATGAGTACTTAGCTGCTTTAAAATAAATGATTTTTGAAATAGATCACTATGAGTGAATTATATAGGTTTCGTAGGCAATTCTTAGGTCAAATGACTTCATAGACCTCTTTTGTTTTAGAAAGTTGTTTACTTCAAAGAGTTGGATCTCCTCTTTATAAATTTGACTGATTTCATTGATGTCTTTGTATTTAAATTTTAGAGTTTACATTTGCGAGTGAATGAAATACATGCATTGTGACTTGTTAGTCAAGTCTAGTACATATTAAGATAATTAGAGTAGTAAAATTAGAATCAATTTTATATATTTAGGATCAATGATTTAAAAAAAGTGGCCACAATGAGAATGACATTACAAATAAGTAGATTAAGATGTATCCAAAAAAGGATAGGAGAATTAGATCCACATAGATCAACTAAGGTATTTTCTCAAATTGAGTAGTTTATCTAATCCTATATGGTCCGTTTCATTTTTTTTGTCGGAGAGATGGACACCCCATGTTGCTCAACTTGGTCTCTATATGTAATATGTATCTCCATATTTTTTAGGGTCATAACGTGCACTTTTAATTTATGTATTAGAAATCCTTAACTCGTTGTGTGTATTTTTGTAATGGTTGTGTTGGTCATGTTATATATCGAGATAGAAAGATTGTGAAAGATAATGTGTACTCAGAAACAATACTTTATTCAATTTCACTTTAATTGGATGTGATGTTAGTTTCATTTGTGTTGAAATATTTTGGTTGCATGTTGAATATTGTTCAAGTTATTCCTTTTAATTTTCAGGATTTGGATGGGAAACGCTCTCCTAGCCCCAGAATTTGGATGGTGCCTATCTTGTATCGGTGAAACAATTGGGTAAGAGTGTGGGATTGACATTGTGTATATATATATATGTGTAAATTAATTTGTGTAGTATTTTGTATTTTGTTGAATAATGTTCATTTACTACTATATAGTTTACTACTAGTTAATTATGAAATGTTAATCTCATCCTTTTGTATACATTGTTTATCAAATTTTGATAATATACATACATTTTCCCAATTTTTCGTTTTATTTGCAACAGGAAAATATTTATTGTTGTAAATTTTACTGCAGGTTTACATTTTACTATTTACTATGAACTGTTTTTTTTTTTTTTCGAAATTACCATTCCGAAATTAAACAACAACAAACTAATATGATGCTGAATTTGTACGGTTCTGTTTTTAAGCGACCCTGCAACAGATCAGCGACAGATAGTAGTTGTTGCTAAACTCTTTGTTACTGATTGAACTCAGCGACATATCAGCAACATACAATTTTTTGCTGACTGAGCAAATCAACGATAGACCATGCCTATCGCTGATTTGCAACAGACCCTCATTTGCTGACTGGACTACAATTAGCAACAAACTTGTTTCTGTTGCTGTTTAGCGACAGACGTTTATCACAAATGTGTCGTTGAACAACAACAGAACCCCAAATTCGTCGCTGAGTTCAATCAGCAACAAAGAGTTTAGCAGCAGTTACTATCTGTCGCTAATCTGCTGCAGGGTCGCTTAGCAACAGAACCGTACCAATTTAGCATCAGATTAGTTTGTTGTTGTTTAAGTTTTTTTTGTAGTGACTAATAGCATGCTATTTCGACTTTATCAATATTCATAACAGCAAAGAATTTCATAGCACAAGGACTTGAATTAATGAAAATACTCAAACAACATAATATCATAAAAAAGGTCATCAAGTGTGAGAGATGCACACAAGTCATGGCATCGAAATTAAATCAGTCAAATAGATTGTGAATCGAAATAATATAAAGAATGAAATGGAGAGAAGTGCCCAAACAAGTTTACTTACCTCAGATGCATACAATCTTAAGCTAGACCAACCGTCGCTTGCCTCCAATCATGTTACGCACCTGACATCAATTCACATGTTCATGATGTCAATTTAAGTTGTATTAAGTGGGTTTTAGTCCCTTATTAAGTGTTTAGACTAAATGAAACTAAAACGACTCAAAACACTAGTTAAAATGTTCCTTCCTACAAACCCTAATTTTTAGCTCATTCTCAACTAAGAAGATGACTTAATTTTTAAAAACCACTAGTCCTAAGTTGTTCCTCTCTCTCTTAACTTTCTAGCGATATGCGGAACGTCAAAAACGGAGTTAAAACCAGGGAGATTCGACCATTTTACTAAAACTAGTTAAATTTTCCTACCTGCAGCCTCATTAGCACTCTAATGAACTGGCATCTGCATTTCTGTTGGCCGAAATTTAAGGTTTTTGACCCCAAATCCCACCTAAGCCACTCCCATTATCCAATACTCCCACAATGAGGTACAACCACTTCAAAAATAATATGGATGAGTAATTTAATCAATAATACACATCATACCATTGAAATTAAACATGCATTTTGACATGTAAACTCAATTTTTGTTCAAAAACACAATAAAACTTCAATTGATCATATCTTGATCAATTCTAAACCAAAAGCATCAATTCTTTATAGCAAATTAAGTGATTTTTCTCAAAGATTTTAGTTATGAAATGTATAAACAAACTCATTTGCACACTTAAATTAAAGAAAATCAGTTTCATGAACAAAACCACGAACTTGGACAAAACTTTTAAATTCGAGAATTGGGATTTGGGAACTCAATTTGACCTCATTTTGATTAAAACCAACATCGAAAAAATTCCAATTTCGTTTAAAATAAAAAGACCTATGATTCAAAGCTCGAATTCATATCAATTAGATCAATGAGAGCATGAATTGATTACCTAGGGTTGTAATTTGACGTTTAGCTCTTAATCTTTCGTATGGTGACTTTGATTTTCTTAAATTGAGACCTTAAACTTGAAATCCCGATAACAATTGACTTCAACCCTATTGACGCATGTCGAATGCATCAAAATATATAATCCCGATGAGATTACCAATGACCACAAGAACTGTAGTAGTAGCAAGCACGATGTCAAATGACAACAACCGCAAGTGTACGCCAAATGTCAAAGTAATAGTGGCATCAACTCATGTTGGTGTCGGGAATATCGTATCCACAAGGACGGTTACGTGCTAATATTGTATGGGAGGTACTGTATGGGAGGCCCTGTAGATCACCTCATGCTGGGCAGAGCCGGAAGATACAGTGACAGTAGAACCTGAGAGAGTTGTTGATCACGCAGAGAGAATCCGACAAATTTGTCAGAAGCCGCGAGCTGCACAAGATAGACAGAAGAAATACGCGGATAGGTATCGCGAGGGTATGAGCTATGACGAAGGCGATATGGTGTATCTAAAGGTTTCTCCTTGGAAATATCAATAGAGATTTGACATTAAGGGGAAACTGGCACCGAGATATATTGGGCCATATCGAATTACACAGAGAATAGGCACTGTTGCATATCGGTTGGAGTTACCTGCCGAGTTAGCTGGAGTTCATCCGACATTTCCATGTTAAGACTCGCTAGGTCAGGGCCGAGACCGACGATTAAGTTGGGACAGGTGTAGATACAGCCTGACATGACCTATGAGGAGAGACCGATAGAGATCATCGATCGTCAAGTACAGATTCTCCGGAACAGGGAACTCGCGAAGGTCCTAGTTCGTTGGGAGCATCATAGGACGGAGGGAATCACCTGAGAGCTCGAGTCGACGATGAGGGCGCGATACCCTCAACTATTCTCTGGTATGGGACTTTAGTTACAGTTAAATTTCGGGACGAAACTTTATTTAGTTGGGAAGAAATGTAACGGCCCATTTTATTAAATTTACAGACATGGACGCCAGCTCAGATCTACGTAGACATCGCGGTAGGCTAGGACACACGAGGACCTAGGTACGCAGTTTATTGTGTGTTGGATGCTTATTTGTGGTGCGATTTATTGAAATACATCGCATGTGTGTATGTTGCATAATAATACGTGCGAGATTGTGTGAACTGTATTCACTTCGATATACGTGTCGACGCGAGTACTGGGTAGTTGACGAGACTGAATATTAGGTCGGAGAAACTAAAACACACAAATTAAATAAAAATTGGCCAAGCAACTAATATGGAATAGGTATTAGGTGGCTAGTGACGCGGCGGTACACGTATATCGCGGTTCGGACCTGAAACCGGGCGTCGAAACGCCCGAAAACATGGGCGAGTGTCCCAATTGTGTCACATTTTGAAGTCAAGCAACCAAAGTCAGCAATCCTTATCTTTACACTCCATCACCTTTTCTATCACCTCTCACAAGCACACACAGACCCCAATCGGGAGGCCGAGAGAGGAAAGAAGGAACGCGAAGATGAGGAGGAGAAAAAAAAAACCGGGAAAGAGAGAGGAGAAGGTGGAGACGTCACGATCGAGGTAAGTCCTCGTTGTTATTGTGGGTTTCAGGTTGGCTGTGGTGGCGAGACAGGTTCAGGCATGAAGGCCGAACCGGGTCGCGGTGGTGATGGCAGGGACCGGGGTTGGGGTGGAGAGCAACCCCAACCCAAACCACAGGAAAAAAAAAAATGTTGCTCCCAATCGAAGCGCTGGTTCGATCGGGGAAGATGGTGCACACGCGCACGCACGTGCGCGTGTGCATTCCCTTGCATGGGCATGGGCCGAGCTTGGACCTATTCTGGTCCAGGGCCGGGTTGGGTCCGACCCAAACAAATTTATTTTTTTAAAAAAATGAAGAAAAGTGAAAGAAAATTTTGAGAAAATTTTGAAAAAATTGGAAAAAAATCCGGAAAAAATATATTTCGATAAAGTTCTATGAAAAGAAAATATGTGGGAATGTCGGACGCGACTTTTTGCGGGGGTTTGCCTCGAAAAGCGTGAAATGGGCAATTTGGCCTAAAATTCTTAGAAATTTGTTGTAAATTGTCATGCCCAACTAAATTATATTGATAAATGGACATAAGTTGACACGGGTGATCAATTGGCGACCAAGGACTCAGTGGACTTGGACCCAGGGATTGATTACAGGGTATTAGAGTGCGTTATGAGGTTTGTAAAACCCAATGAAAAAAACTCTTGTGCATTTATATTGCTTTGTAATTTCATTCAATTCCAGTATTTCCTTGTAGTCGTTCCTATATCTATATCTTGTCGTCGTTTGCACGTTTGGTTGAGTTACTCCCAGCGGATTTTTCGTTGTGTGTCTATGCATTCTAGACCATAACATGTGTATCAGGAGTTCTCGGTGGATAACGACCCGAGCTAATGATACATGTGTTGGTGCGTCTTAGGTCTACGCCGGCCATCGAGATGGACCAGGTGATAACTAGTTGGGTGCGCCCACTAGTGGGATCTTGGGAGGGTATTCGAAGTATGCATGGTTTAGTCTGACTAGAACAGACACACACATTTGCACTTTATTATTATTTATGTATGTGATGTCCTACTTACAGTTGCATGTTTATATTCTGCATGTTTATTTAACAGTATTTATTGAATTCCATTTGCTTATTTGAATGCTCAGAGGAGTTCCTTGGGATTTTACTGACTGGACTCGTCATCTATTTTCTTCTGTGATGGTTGAGTGCAAATCCGAGTACAAGTAAAGGCAAGAGAATCTTAGGCGACTACCTCCGATTGCATATTATCACGAACTACTTATACGTGTGTTTTGTTTTGATATTTTGATTCTTTTGGGAACTGGGGAGTATCATGACCTTGTTCATGGCTATACCTTATATGGTACAATTATCTACCTCTATACGGAGTATTTTTCAGGGTTTTTCCATAGTAGGATTTGTTAAATTGATTATTAATATTTTCTCGCATTTACGCAACTTTCGTTGCATATGTCATTTATACATTGTACACATGAGTGGATATAAATTTTGAGGCAAAAAAAGGAAAGGTAGGTGTCGTACACGTGTAATTGGGCCAGCTGGCAATGAGTACACGGAGACACGTCACTCCAAGGCGGCGAGGCCGCCACATGGTGGTTCTACATGCACATGCCTTGTTTGGTTATAGGTGGAGTTAACTCTTGAGAAATAACTTGGAGGGATCGGAGTTGGTACTAATCTTGTTTGGTTGCTCAACTTCCTTCAAGTTATCTCTCAACTCACACCGAAAGATGAGAGATATCACCTTCCATAAAGGAGTTATCTCCTAAGAGTTTGTGGACATAATTATCCTTCATTAATTATCTTTTATTACCCACATCTATCTCTTTTTTTAAGGATATTTATGTCAATTCATATATTTTATTATTTAAGAATTTGCAACTTCCCTTCAAATTTAAAGTTGAACTAAACATGAAAATACGATCTTTTACTGTGAGTTAACTTCTTGGAGTTAACTCCGCTCCTCATGCTGTAAGTTGACAAAAACAAATCAAACAATACCACAAATTACATAGTGTTAGTGGCAATATTTCGTTTAAATCAATAATAGTAATTCTTAAGAAAAAAGAAATTTGGTACCATAGGAAAATATTTCATCATTGTGTAGAACTTTAATTTTTTCCCTGGTCATCTATTAATTGTGAAGCAAATAGAGAAAATTAAATGAAAAGATTTGCTAAAATTAGAATTACACGTACATGCCTTTTAAGAAAAAAACTCCGACAAAACTTTAATTGAAAATGACTAGTGAGCTATAGGACCAAATTAACTTTTTCACTCTGCTTGATTTAAGTAAAATAAATAAATAAATAAAAATTGGATAAGCTAACTTCCAGCTATCTTTTCCACAAAAAAAAAAAAGAAAAAAAAAAGGTTTTTCTTTTTTTGCAAAAACACAAGTAATTAAATTAGATCTTCTCATCAAGTCAATGGAACATTAATAAGTTGGTTGAGTCTTCTAACACCCTAATTTCTCTTGTCAACAATTCCGTATAAACAGATCTACAAATCAAACTATTCACGCCAATTGAATTCCCTGTTTTTGTCAAAGCACTTAAATTTCTTCCAACTAAAACAATCCCTTATTCCCTCCTACGCAGAACAAAACAAAAAGTAGCCAAAGCATGGCATTACTTGCCAGCCAGTTGCCACTATTCACACCAATTGAATTCCCTTTTTTTCAAAGCACTCAAATTTCTTCAAATTAAAACAATCACTCATAAGGAGAAAAAAAAAAAAAAAAAAAAAAAAACTGCCCGAACGTATAATTCATAAAAGGTGGTGAATTTCGACTCTTACTTAAGTAAAAAAAATATATATTTATTAAATCCAAATAAAAGCTACTACAAAGATAAATATAAACATCCGTGTAATTGATTATTTTACACAAACACCATCTCCTACAAAAAAAAAAAAAAAAAAAAGATCCGACAACTATAAAGAACAAACAAAAAAAGGAAATTGTAACCATCGAAGAAGACGTGCGCGCGCACGAACACTCACAGTCTCACATCCTCGACGCGCATCTCGATGCGAATCCAACGGCCCAGCACCACCCATCCATCCATCCATCCATCCATCCATCACAACTTGGTTTTGGTACTACACGTCTGCTGCCGGACCTCCAAACCCGGCACACCAATCTTAATCTGACACCTGGACACGGCCACCGCGTGCCTCCGAAAAATCCCCAAAAACGTGACCCTCCCCGGAACCCTAGTATTCACATCGACCGCGATCTCTCCGGCGAGGACGTCTCCGATAAGCTCCCTCAACACTCCCCCAAACTTCTCCACCTCAAGCACGAGCGTGCAGTTCAGCACCTCCGACCCCCTCGCCGGAATGTTCCCCGGCGAGACCCCCACCTCCCCGACCTGCACCCCCGGTAGATGACCTGGGACTGGCCGGGGGCGTGGCGGAAGCTGGCGCGGTTGGGGTTGTGGACGGAGATCTGGGCGGCGACTGTGAGGTTGAGGCGGATGGCGAGGGCGGGGAGGGATACGGTGGGGGCCACGCCGGACACGTCGGCGGAGATGAGCGTCGTGGTTGGATCCTTTGGCTTGAAGAGGGTGAAGTAGAGGATGAGGCCGAGGAGGAAGAGGAAGAGGATCGTCGCCGCGGTTGCGATCGCCGCCACGATTAGAGGGGACCGCCGCCGCGGGCGGCGATGGGGCTTGGAATTGAACGGCGGCGCCGACGCGGGTTCCGTCGTCATTGGTTTCATGTTAGAGAGAGAAAGTGGGAGTTATAGAGAGAGAGAGAGAGAGTGGTGGAGAGTATATAAGTATGGGAAAGTATGTGAAGATGGCGGGGAGAGGGGGAGGGACGGTGAGGAGTTTTAATTAATGTTGGTAGCGACCAACGAACTTGGAGGGGAGGTGACGGGGTGCACCCGGGTGTTTGATTGGAAAACAAGTTGGCTGATGTGAATCATTCATGCGTGCTTCGATACGCGGGTATATATAGATTATAGTGCATAACACGTGAGTCGAGGCTGTAGTTAATGTGTCTTGTGGTGTGATATTGTTGTTATCATTCTTTGTTACTAGATACTTGTGGTGCTTACTGTGAAAGAGGATGCTTAGAGCGTCTCTAATGGAAAATGTGGATTGTGGGCGTGGAATCTCAATGCGAAGATGATGTCCATCTCATGTGGCTCAAATTGATATTGAACTTCAAAACAGAATTCTAATAGTAGATGTAAATTTGTAGTTCAATTAATGAGGGGCATTATTTTGTAATTAAAAAGTGAAAATTAAAGTGTAAATAAAATAAGCAAATATTAAAAAAATCATATTATCCAACATGGATGTCAATTTGAATTAGACAATGTCTATCCACGTCATCTTGACATTCAAAATAAACATTTCATTTGAGAGATTTTTTTTTTTTACTTCAATTTCTATTCAGTCATAAGTGTCACACATTGACATATAATTCATATTCCATTAGAGATGCTCTTAGTTGACCCACTTTAGCTACTGAGTGGATGCGCATAAGTCGGTATCTAAAGTGATCAATTGAATATATTTTTTTTCACTATAAATCCAATTTGAGTAGAGATACTTGATTTTAGTTTCTGTAACGAGTTTGGGTAGTAAAAGTGTTGCACCAACTTATTTATGCAAAGTATAAATTTGAGAATTTGCTTATGAAGTAAGATTTTAAGAATAATACTGCAAATCTTTTAAGTAGTAAGAATCAATTTTAGAATTGTAGTTATGGAAGAGTTTGATCTACAGTCTAACTCTACTGATTTGGTATTGAGGCTTTATTATTGTTGTTGTTTAATGAAATCAAATTTAGAAACAAAAAATCTATTTGGACTCTTTGAGTCCGGACTCAAAGAGTTTTTTATTAATAATCTAAGATATCTATCTAAGTAAAAGACTTAATTACCCTCTACCCCCAAACACCAATAATAAATTTGAATTAAGGGTCTTTATGTCTTTTTGATTGTTTGAGTCCAGACTTTTTGAGTACATCTAGCACTACCCATTTAGAAAAGATGAATCAATTTTACAATTGTATATAGCAATATTTGCTATTGCTCATGAAAGCGTGTGATTCATGTAGTCAGCTCCAATTAATTTGAAATTGAGGTTTTATTGTTGTTTGAGTTAAATTCAATGAGATTGGCGCCAATGTACCCAACATGAATACATAATTATCGGTGTTCGTGCAATGCACATCGGGATGCATATGTGTGAATCTCGATAAACATCCCGATGCAAAAATACATGGACACGGATAAGTAAATGTCCTCGGGCAGGCACAAGATTAAAACTCGTTGAAGTAGGATTGGATTTGCCGTGACGGACAGGCAATGTTGATATCTGAGGTTGGCGTGAGTGGACGGTTCCCGTTGATATGAATGAAATGTGGGCTGATTATGGACGTTGGATGCGTCTCGGGTCGCGGAGCGGTGGAGGCTGATCGTGATGATTGATGAGGGTGAGCGCCGAGCGAGGTGATAAAGACTGCTTGAGTGTTTTTGGTCCGTTGGATGAGGAATAGATGGTATGGTTTGCACGTATCTTAAGGTGCACTTGACGGATTTGGTGGTTCGGAGCTTACAAGAATATGTATTACGGGAAGGGCCTTAAATTAGGCGAATGCGCGTGAAAATATTTCCATATATGATACTACTATTTGAACTCTGTTATTAATGTCAATATTTCTATCCATGATATCTAACTTTAATGTCGACACTGAAAATATAGCTCATTTTTTCAATAATATCGAGATGATTTTTTTTATAATATAATAAAAAATACTAGAATGACATCTTAAATGACTTTGAAATAAAAAAATATATATATATTTTTAAGGATGAGTCACTTTAAAGCTTCCATAATCTTTTTTTATAATGGGTAGTGTTATATGGACTCGTGACTCGGAAAAACTTTTTTTAATTTCAAATACATCATCGAGCAATTAATGAAACAATCATAATCGCTTATACCCCTTAAATATTTACAAAAATTTTAAAAATCTCTTTATGAGTCCGGACTCATGAGTTCAAGTAGATTTATTATTTTATAATATAATAAAAAATACTAGAATGACATCCTAAATGACTTTGAAATAAAAAAATTATTTTTGGATTTGAACTTTCATGAATCAAAATAGCACTACTCGACAAAAAAAAAAAAAAGTGTATAGCTTCATTAAATGACAAAGCAACTCCCCCATTACCTTTAATTGATTTCTCATCTTGATCAGCTTTGCTTAACTACTAACACAACTCATTTATTGGACCATGCTTGCATGCTTTTCGTATAACTGCGTGTTCTCATCATTATATCAACCCCTCTCTTTCTTGACTTCTACACTCTATTGTTCAAATCTCATTGGCTAATATATTAAAGACTTTAATCAACAAATCTTTTAATTTTTTTTGTGGATGGAATAATCAACAAATCTTTAATTGAACAAGTAAAACAAACAAAAAAATAATTTTGATAATGAAATTAATTAATCTCAAAACATTATAATAATATTGTACAATTCACATCAAGAACACAAAGGAAATTTGGGTTTGAATTTCAGTATGCTTGGAGTTAACTTGTTGATTTAATTGATGTTTACATTTACACATTCTACCCGTATATATTGTTATAAATACATTTCCTTGATGAATTAGTTAAAATGAATTGTATATGTCAATCAAGAGGGACTTGATTCAATAATGCTAGATTTGAGCTATAAAGTTTTTGCTACCTATAGCATATAGCAGTGAAGAGTCCATGGACAAATTAAAATGCGATAATTATAAATATTAATTTCATCATATATTTTCAATGTTTTTTTTTACCAATTAAAAGCGGATTTCATTCATAGCTCCAAGGTAAATTACAACAATGATTGAATAAACATAGGAGCTATATTCCAATAAATGAGATTGTTATGACGTCGTGAGAGCTTTATTATTATATAAGCAACCTCGTTCGCTTGTCTCTTAAGAAACATATGAGCTCTATCTCAATACATAAGATTTCATTCATATATTTTCAATGTTAGCCAAAGAATATATTGCACGATTAATTTATTTTTGATAAAAAGAAACCAACATTTCTTGCCCTTAATTATAGAACTCTAACTCACATCTCCTTGCATCAATATCACATATCAAATCATTGAGCCACGTATTCACTTGGTTAATTGGTGTTTCGATTTAATTTCAACAAGTCGAGTATGTGTAACATTTTCGAAGCGGTTGGCAAGTTGGGATTGGGAGAAGAACTAATGGCATGTTCGCTTCACCGTCTTAGGTCGGATTAGCCACACTGGACTAGTTAATCCGGTGTTTGCTTGGAGGATTAACTAGGCCACAGGATTAGTTAATGGGCATGGGAGTGGATTAAACAATACCACCATTTTTTGTGGGATTAGCTAATCCATAGTGGGTGGTTAGTGGAGATTACCACTTTACCCCTCACATTAACACAACACCTTCACTAAATCACAAATCTCCATCTCGACCAAACATGAGTTTCTCTTCGTCCTCTTCGTCCTCTTCGTCCTCTTCATCTTGTTCGTCCTCTTCGTCGAATCGCCAGCTTCACTGCGTCACCACTGCCTAACGAATCAGAAATTTTTCCCGAAATTATCTTTGCTTTGTAGAGAAATGAAATCTAAATCGTTCTCTTTGGCTGTTAGAAAGAAGAATTTTTAGTGCGCTTGATTAATTCATGAATTTAATCACGAAGATCAGAATATACAAAGATCAGAATATACAAAGATCAGAAATTTTAGTGCGCTTGAATAATTCATGAATTTAATCACTGCGAAGGCTCGGTTTGGTGATTGATCGAAAAGGCTCAGTTTGGTGATTGATTAATTCATGAACCCTCCCCCACTCCACAAAGATCATAATATACACAGTAGTAACAATAAGACAGCAGTAGCTCACCAACAACAACGCAAGCAGCAGAGGTAGGAGACATTCGCGGTGGAGGAGATGAGGAATGTGTGAAATGGGGGGAGGATGTGTGATTTATGTAAGGGTATTTTGGTAAATGTACATGTACAACCTCATTTAATCTCAACCTTAAAACTCCCAACCAAACAAGATACACAAATGGGACTAAACTATCTAAACCCATGTGTTAGTCCCATCACTAATTAATCTCATGTGTTAGGATTCACTAAAACGTGAAGCGAACATGCCATAATAACCGAGACCAAGCCTTCCCCTAATCAATTCCATCATTCAACAATACAACAGTAGAAACGCACGTTAATTTGGAACAAATTGTTCACATTAAAAGTCAAAATTACATAATTAATGTTGGTGCATATATTTATTTCCTGTCATTCTCCTCTTGTTTTCGGCTAGAAGTTAGGTTGAAAACTAAGGTTCACCAAATCCGAATCTGAAATCAATTGTATGATAGTCAAATAGTTGTAATAATTAAGAGTGAAAGTGCCAACAAAGTTTATATTACCAACTTGTACTGACTTGGTTTTCATCTAAAGTAGTTGATTGGTTTTCTTGTTACATTCAGACTTGTTTTTACTCAATCTTGACATGGTACTTATATATATTGACTTGTTATATATGATGATTTAATATACAAGTGTAATCTCGATATCTAAGCCAAACATGACAATGACATGTCTAATTAGTACTTATGCCTAGTGCCTCATTGCTAGGCTCCATATATAAGTTGATCGATGCATGCATTAAGAAATAAATTAAGTCAAAGCACTGTGCGTTTATACATAGAAATATTTAATTATAATTTTCTACATTAACTCCTAAACAAGCAAGAGAAAAACTATAATTATGGCTAAAAAAGTTTAGTTATAAAAGAAGGAATTGTGATTCATGTAGACCCTCCATCTAATTTATCCATATTATTGGACAATGAGTGTATGAATGCTACTGATAGCACTATTTGATAAATAAAACTGGCCATTGCCAATTTACCAAAAAAAAAAAAGATTGAGTTTCAAACTATAATCATATTTCGCAGTAGATCATCGAGTAACTTGAATTCCTAAAAAATATTACCCTTATCATGAAAAGGGCAATAGTTCATCAACCAAATATGAAGAAAGTGACTCCCTTATATCGTCCATCATTAATAGTAGTAATATACAAATTAATATACAATGTGAGAATGTTGTTCCGTGCTTCAATGAACTATATTATCTATTATCCTTGGTGTAATAGATTATTGTCCTCTTTTTGGGTAATAGGAATATCAATACAACAAAATTTGACAAAAAATAAAAATTATATATACGCACACTTATATATATATATACACACTTATACATATATTAAAAATTCATCAATAATTGTAAAAAACCTGAGGTTCCTCGCGATTAAAAAAAAAAGAATGACTTCAAGGTAGAGCACATCAGATAAAAAAAGCTATGGCGATCAATTTGAAAGTAAGCGCATCTCCAATAGTAAATATGGATTATGATCATAGATTCTTGTCACATCATTAACGTAAAGAGGATGTCATCCTATGTGGCTTAAATATACATTGGACTCTAAAAGTGATCTCCAATGATAGATGTGGATTGAAGGTCAATGGATGAAGTGATATTTTTTTTTATAATTTTGTCAATTAAAATGTTCAAATAAAAATCTAAAAAAAAAAAATCTTATGATGATGCGGATGTCAATTTGAATGTCTAGAGTTCACATCCAAAATTAACAATGTCAATTTTTTTATGTCACATTAGCATGACATTATTCTAATGCACATTCTTATTGAAAACCTTTTTTCATCTCAATGTCAATTTAACAATTTAATCCAAAGTAACGCACATTGACATTCAATCAACATACCATTGGAGATGCTTTAATATATCAAAATCGATGGATGAAAGTGAGAAATAAGTTTCATTTATATTCATTTTTTTTTCCAACAAAAACTAAATGATCCGTAAAGCTCCTATACACATTTTATGATAATGAAATGTGTCAAACATCAAAATCTAGTAAGGTATATAGTCGTTTTAATAACCTCATTCCATAATGTTGTGGGGAAAAGCAAGTGAGCAAGCAAAGTGGGCAATGCCGGACAATATATGTTAATTTATCCCAAAAAAAAAAAGTAAATTAAACCTTGTTCTCTTAAAAAAAAAATAAAATTTGTTCCTGAGATTGGCACCTGCCCATGCCGGTCTAACGATGAAGGGGCTCTAGTTAAAAAAAAAATATACGTAGGTCTAACCCAAACTCGCTAAAGTTTGAAAAAAATGGTCAGACGAGTCTGAAAAGGGCTTAAAAAATCGAGTTGGCCTAGACTCAGCTGAGACCGCCTGTGAACAAGTCTAGGTAAATCAAAAAATTAATTGCAGAAGGATAGGTGTAGATCCAATCTAAAATTCAATTAGAGAATGCATTTGTGTTATACACCTATGACATATAGTCATTGGTGAATCAAACTTTTGTACTCCCTCAATTCAAAATTATACTCGACTTATTTATAGCAAACTAATTAATGTGTCCTTAATTATTAGCTTAATTTACATATCTACTAGTTGAAACAAAATAAGTTGAGGATGTGAAGAATTTTAATTATAATAAATGTTTAAGTTGTATAAAAGTAAAACCGACTTATAATTTTGAAGGAAACTTTTGCTCAAAAAATTCTTCTAATCAAAGATAGAGGGAGTAATTGATAAGATAGCCTTGAATTTGTTTCATTTTTATATGTGCGCGTACGCATCTCTACGTGTATCTTCCAACTCTCCAACTAGCTAGATGTGTTACTTACTCGTATCAGATCCCTCTAATGCCTATAATTAAAAATAAGTAGAGGCTGCTTCACCATTTTTTTTAGTGGTTCGTGTTCGAACCCTAAAAAAAAGTGACTTTAAAATCTTCAAACTAGAAGTTACCATCACTCAAATGGTTCTGATCGTCCGAGTTTAGATCGAATGAGGGAGTCAACCTTGAATACCTCGGCGTCGAAAAACCGAAAAAAAAAAAAAAAAAGAAAAGGTCTAGGTCAGTTGACCAGATGACACACTCCTCAACTTTGGTTGTGGTGTGAAGAGTGTAAAGGTAATCAAGAATCAAAACCGCTCCTAAACAGCCAAAATGAGAGCTTAAAAAACTGAGAAAAAGCGTGGCTCTAGAGTATCGTCAACGTCAAACAAAGAAAAACAAACAAAAATCCCACACAGTGATCCGCTAGGATTCACCTCACGTGAGAACCCACGTGTCCTGCCCTATTACCCACTGATTCCCACCCGTATTCACATCGACGGCCCCTATCTCTCCCCCACCCACGCTCGTCCCCACCAAATCACTCCAGTGTAAGAAAGAACAAACAAATAGAAGTTTCTACTCCATTTCTCACTCTCAGCTACCACTCTCACTTTCTCTCTCTAAAAACCTATATTTGTTCTTATTCTCTCTCTAAAACCCTTGTTGTAGTTGTTGTTGTTGTTGTTGGCATTGAAGATCTGATCGAACTAACTAGTGTTCTCTGCCGTCGATGCATCTCTAGATCTGTGATTCTCAGATCTGGATGTGTTGTTGTTGTTCTGTGCTTGGTGGATCTGAACTGAAAGTCTGAAGCCCTAACTGCATTGCTCAGCCGAAGCTAGGGTTTCCAGATTAGGTGCTCCGGAGCTGTGATTACAGTCACTGCGATGCGATCGACAGGTCTAGGGACCGATTGGTGCGGCGAATTGGTACATGGAGGGGTTTTGGTGCGGTTTTGCTGAGAATGGTTGTTGTGGAGTTGGATTTGGTGGAGGAAGATGCGGACTTCAATGCCGACGCTGATTCTCCTTCTGTTTCTGCTTTCGCCGCTCGATTTGGGGGCGCTAGGTTTCCGTAAGCGCTTTCGATCTCTCTTGCTTGCTCAATCGCTCTTTGTTGCTGATTTTAGTGGGATTTATCAATTTAGGGTTGGTTTGGAAGTAATTGAAGCTCACATTGATGATTGAATGTTTATTTTTGTTGTCATGTTTTGGAATATGTGACAAGGTTTCAACTTTAGCGATTATTTGTTGGTTTGTCGGTGGATGTTGAGGGTTTTGTTACGACGAAAGTCGATTATGCTGACAGCGATGTAGCATTGTTGTTCTGAATGATTGCTAAGATAATGTACTTATTGAAAACAAGGATGTCTAATGTGGGTTTAGAGGAAACATTGAGAAACATTGAGAAATAGGACTATTTTGTTTTTTTCTTGTATGGATTATTGTTACGGTAGCCATCGCTCGTTTCGGTATATTGTGTTTTAAAATTTATTTTACATTAAGATTTGGGAGCAAAAGTATTGTCTAAATCTTTCAATTACCATTGCCTCATTGAGTAAATCCTTCGAAATTATTACACTTGCTATTGGATAAATAATGTACTTAATGAAAAAAGGATGTTTATTGTGGGTTTAGAGGATTCTGTAGTTTAAAATTTATTTTACAGTGGCCCCAAAGGGGTGTGGTGGAGTGGCTAAGTATAGGGATTTAATACTCTAACGAAGGCAGAGGTGATGGGTTTGATTCGTGACAGTTGCATCATTTTCCTTCGACATTTGAGTTAGTGATAGGGTTGCTCTCCTAGCTATTGTAGGATTAGGCGGGCCTTAATTGGAAGGAGCCGAGGTGGTTCGGACACCCACGGTCATCAAAAGAAATTATTTGTTTTTTGTGGAAAAAAATATTTTAGTAGGAGCCAAAGTGCCGGCTAAATCTTCCAATTAGCATTGTCTCAATTAACAAATCCTTAGAACTCTGCCAGTAATTATTATTATTTTTTTTTTGGTCGTGGATTAGAAGATTAGAATGTTACAGTTGCAGTTATTAGCGCAATGTGTATGAAAAATTCGAAATGGAAGTGAATAAGTTGTATTGTAGGTTTGGATGCAACGCTTATTTGAACGTAGATGATGAACAATTGGGTACTTGATGAGGATATGTTAGAAGCTTCGATGAGCAAACCTCTGTTCCTTCATTCACCAGTTTGCATTTTGTTTCCCATTTGATTCTGATTGGTGGAGAATAACATATTAAACATAAATTAGTTTTTTTATTTTACTTGTGCATGAACAGTTGCCTTTGTCTCTATGTGCACTTTTAACATTCCAACCATTTGGACTTCCTCGCAGAAATATCTGTGCCAGCAGTTCTGAGATTTGCTTTTTTGAAATCACCAAAAACATCAATAAATAAGCATCATTTGTCACTAGCTCCAGCACCGGCTCCATCCCCTTCTTATCACGGTAAGTTTCTGTTCTCGGTATGGTATATCTTATTGTAATCCTCAATAGTTTACGACTGTATAGTTCATCACTTTCAAGTCCTTCAGGTCGTCGCAGTAGAAGCTTCTTATATCATCATCATCGTCGTCATCGTCATAGGAGCAAACGCCATGTGGTCTCACCTCCACCTGGTGCATCGGAAAGTTCAGGTTTTGCGCCTCTTTACTTTGACTTTTAAGTTTTATTGCCATTCCATTTGTTGCCTAGTTAGTAGCAATCTTCCTTTTCTCAGTTTGGTTTGGTATTGGTTTCATTTGCAGGTTGTGATCAGTTAGTTTGTTCAGAGCCACTCACTTCAACACCTATAGGTTCACCTTGTGGTTGTGTTAATCCTATGCAAGTTGAACTAAACCTTGGAGTAGCTCCATATGCAGTCTTTCCTTTGGTTGAAGAACTTGAAATTGAGGTTGCAGCAGGCACGTATCTTAAACAAAGTCAGGTGAGGATAATGGGTGCAAGTGCTGACATGCAAGATCAGGGAAAGACAATAGTTGACATTGACTTGGTTCCTTTAGGCGAGAAATTTGATAGTACAACTGCTTTACTAACTTACGAGAGATTTTGGCAAAAGAAAGTGCCCATCAATATGACTCTTTTTGGTGACTATGAAGTGGTTTATATTCGTTATCCAGGTATAACCTCAGTTCATGTTCTTGTTATTTGTTGCATGTATGTGTAATGTTGTAGCATCTAACACTTAGGTTTTCAGGTCTCCCTTCCTCACCATCATCCGGGAGTTTAATGGGGCCTAGTGGAAGTGAAGAAAATCCAATTGTGGCTAATGTTGTCAAGAAGAATCAGAAGATGAATGCTAGAACAATTTCCATAATAGCATTGTCTGCATTTGTACTCCTATTGGTATGCTTTACAGCTTTCTGCATCCTTTTGAAATGCAAGAGGCAGGGATATCCATCACCTGCTGTTGGTCCATCGTATACCTCATCAATTACTAAAAGATCTGGTAAGGTCATACGACACTTTGTTCAAGTATTAAACCTTTAATTGCAGAAGTTGTGCCTTGACAAATGATATAGCTGCTTAAATTATGATGGCATTAATGAGAATGAACTCTGACTCATTACCAATCATTGGGCCCATAGTTACACGAATTTCAATTGTGATTCTCATTAATTTATAGCCTGCCTGATCTGTTATTTTTCAACAATGGTGGTGGACTATAAATTGCTGGGAACTTGAAATTTTGAGAAACTTTGTAAAATTTAGCAGATATATGATATACCTGATGGATAGAATACATCAATTTTAGTTTTGCTAATCAGTTTGGTTTGCATAGTAGGTTTTGATTCCGATAATATCATTCTCTCACAAACTGGTTCTTCTGATGCCTACAACTCTTCGGTTGAGAAACTTGAATTGTGAGCATGCTGATATAGGACTTTCACTTATGCTACCTGGCCCAAGCAGTAATAACTGTCATTCATGCATCCCTATCCTAGATGGACAGTTTTAGTGTTTTTTGTTGCCATCATCAAATGCCACTCTCATAAATTTGTAACAATCTTGCAATTCTGTTCTCAGATGGGTAGGTCATAGAGACAGTGGTCTATGATTGTTCAGATAGAACACTTGGACAAAACGATGAATACTGAATAAAGGCGTTAATGGCATTGCACAATTTACGTAGTATCTTTTTCCTGTTTTCCCTACTCTTGACTGTTATGCATAGTGGGAAAATATTGGTTTAGATTTTTTGAATAAGTTTAAGGGGTTCTATGTCAAGTCGAAGGCTTTTAAAAGCATATTGATGATTAATCACTCATATCAATTGAACACGAATTGGGTTCTAGTAAAGCAGACTGATGAATTTGAAGTTTGCTCAGAACTAGTCGTACATTTAACTTAGAAATATTGTGGTAACTATTCAGATCTTTGTCAAAAAGAATCAGTTGACGGTAGATCCATTTGACAATTGTGGATAAAACAAAATCATGCGTATAGTATTTCACTCGCTAAGACAGTTTGGGTTCAACACGCACAAGCTCTATGTATCTTTTTTTAGTCACTATTTACAATTGTTTTACCGTTCTCCTTAGAAACTTTGTATTTTTCATCTTCTTTTATTTTGTCGTTTAATAAAATTTTAGATACATGCACTTTACATAAAGAGAGGATACTGTGATTATAACAATAAAAATGTAAATGGCAGATAATTACTTGGTTGCATGAAATTAATGATTCAATAAAATGTGAAGAGCTTGTTCTCCCTTTTATGTATATATGAATATTTTTTTTTTTCTTTCCTTTTCTCTGCATGCTTTCCTTTCAAAGATGTGGTATAATAATAATAGTTCAACTCATACAGTTGTATCATCGTCAAACATTTTAGGTTTGTCACTTGAGATAATTGACTTTTTCTTGAGAGATTAGACTTTCTTTTTATGAACATTTGGTTTAGGCATTTGGTAATGGTTATATGATATTTGTCAAGAAACTTTTTTATGACGTGACCTTTTTCCATTTCCCAAGTTGATTCATGTGACTTTTCTCCATGATTTCCTTTAAGTTTTATGGCTGAGAAAAACTTCTCATGGTTTGATCAGATGATTCATATCCAACCTGGTTACAAAATTCAACACAGTATAAACTGAAGAATTTAATTGTGTAGGAATGGACCTGAGAGATTGTGGGATGTATTTAACCATAAGGTATTTAAAGGGTTGTGAAAGCATATAATCAACATCATCAAAGCAAGCTGCACGGGCATTTGATCCGTGTAGCTGATTCCTACTAATTTGAATTTGAAGTATCATTGTTGTTGTTGGTTATTTTGTTCATTATTGAGTTATCTTTTTTATATCAAAATTATGCAAAGGAAACTTTTAAGTGTAGAGGTAGTGGAGAATACCAAGATCTTAGGAGGGAAAATCACAGTGGGAAAATAGGTTGTGGAAAGAACATACTTTAGAAAAATTGACAATCACACCGCAATCTCATTCTTTTGTTAAGAAATTTGTGATTTTCTTAGCTGTCAAAACAGGTCTGTAATCTCAACGTTTTTGGTCTGAAATTTATGTATATTAAATTTAACAATTAAATGAGTAAGCTTTTACAACTCTTTTCCATACTAGTAACATTATCCTGCTCAGTTCTCTGTTTACTATTTTTAAAGAAATTAGACGATTAACATAAATATATATTGTTGATTTATTGAATTCTTTGTTCGATTGTCTTTGGCATTAGAATGAAATTACATTAAAGTTTGCATTAGATTGTATATTTTACAAAAACTTCGAAAACTATTGGCACTAAACAAGAATTTCACTATTTTGAGCTAATGAGTTAATGTCTTATTTTCCCCACTTAGGAATTGCTTTCTAAAATTATAATATATAACACTAGTTTGGGGTTAGATAATGTGGCAGGTGTTTACTGTTTAGCTACCTCACTTTTATAATGGAGAAGGAGCAGTGCTTAGTGCCAAGTTTTTTCTAGATGTCATCTATTTCTAAGTTTCGATAGTGGCTCTCTGATGTGAGTCCATCTGCTCTCTTTCTAGGTTTCTGTTCAACCAGTGGCGTATGAATCATTTTGGTTTAATGATCTTACTGTTATGATCTGAGGCATCATTGAGTAGGATAAGATTTAATCTGCTGAAAATGGGACTGCCGACTATGGTTTAATCACTTTGAACGCGATTTAAATATATGTTTTAACATCAATTATTCACTTACGATTTGCCCATTTGCTGGATAGAATCGCACCACTTATTGATTTTGTGTCTGCTTCAATTATCGAATGGACGATAATTTTTAAGCTGACCTAGAATTAGCTGTAAAATGATTAGAAGTTCATCCGTCATAGAACTTTGGGAATTTACCATATGTATTATTTCGTGGTATATTTACCATTTTACAACTTGTATGCTCCAGTTTCAGTTGCTGTTCTTCTGTTGGTTATTTTGAAAGTAGCTGCTTCAGCTTCAGTCACTCAAATTTTTATACTGCTTATATTTCTACCCGAACTAATGACATCTTTTAGTTATTCTAACGACAAGGATCAGTCATCTTATATGACTTACTAGTAAGCCCTTATCTTGTTGGACCCTATAGTAGAAAACTTGGTAGGAAGGAAAATGAAGCATGTGACCGGTAACTGGTTCTTGTAATGATATAAAGACGAATTCCTCTTTGCTCAATCAACTAATATGGTTTAGGGTTCCTTACTGTCTCTTTGCATCTTGAAGTATTATTCCAGATTCATATATTCCTCTTCTTTAAAAAATAATTACTCGAAATTTCTTTCTTTCTATGACCTGGTTTCCTGTCGGCAAAGTATATTTATGAATCTATGAGCTATATGTGCAGCACACTTGAGTTCGTGAATTATGGCATCCACTTTTTTTTTTTTTTTTTTTTTAATTAGAAAAAAAGCAACTTATGACCCTTCAATTTACCCCCCCATTGAGACTCACCCCCAACCACTTACCCAAATAATCACAGACCAAAACGTTGAGCCACCCTAATGGTTGGTTATAGCATCTACTTGGTTGCTTTGTTCTTTGTTGTTATCTTTGATGTACTACCTAGTTTCATGTAGACTCGTTAAACAAATTTTAACTGACAATTAAGTTTTTCTTTTTCTTTTTGGATCAAACTTACTTTTAATGCAATGGAAGAGTAGGATCCATGTAGCCGAACCCAACTAATATGGTATTGATGCTTTGTTGTCGTTACTTGTTAAGTTAATCATGATCTTGGTGAGATCAGTATTAATTCACTCTATCTGATGTCTTTCATGTTTGCGATTGATTATCCTATTACTATCATGGCCGTTGCTCTGGTTTCATGTGGTTGTCATTGTAGGATTGATTAGAATTATTGCTTTTTGATAGATTGGTTGACGTTTTGGCCGTTTAAAATACAATGAAGAAGATTGAGCATTAGTTGGAAATTGTGTTGCAGGAATCAGGTCCATCATATCTAGTGGCCTTGCGAGCTCAGCATCAATTTCCCTCGCTTCTGCAATGGCTACTTGTATGCTATCTGTCAAGACATTTACACTTGCTGAGATTGAGAAGGCCACTGAAATATTTAGTTCTAAGAGGGTTTTAGGCGAAGGAGGATTTGGCAGAGTTTACCGTGGGACTATGGATGATGGATCTGAGGTTGCTGTGAAACTGCTTACAAGGGAGGATCAAAGCGGTGACCGGGAATTTATGGCAGAAGTTGAGATGCTAAGTAGATTGCATCATCGTAACCTTGTCAAACTGATTGGGATATGCATCGAAGGACGTAGACGATGCTTAATATATGAACTTGTTCACAACGGGAGTGTCGAGTCGCACTTACATGGTTTGTGTTCTTAACTGCCTTGTGCCACTTCGCATTTGGTTTTGTAAAATTTATTCATATTGTTGACGTTGCAGGTAATGACAAGAGAAGAAAAGCACTTGATTGGGATGCACGACTGAAGATTGCACTTGGTGCAGCAAGAGGCTTGGCTTATCTTCATGAAGATTCTAATCCTCGTGTAATACACCGGGATTTCAAGGCCAGTAACGTCCTCTTAGAAGACGATTTCAATCCTAAGGTCTCGGATTTCGGCTTGGCAAGGGAAGCTACGGAGGGAAGTCAATATATTTCAACTAGGGTCATGGGCACCTTTGGGTACGTAAGAATATATAATCATTTGAATGCAT
Organism: Stephania yunnanensis; assembly: GCA_039657365.1. Taxonomy (NCBI): domain Eukaryota; kingdom Viridiplantae; phylum Streptophyta; class Magnoliopsida; order Ranunculales; family Menispermaceae; genus Stephania; species Stephania yunnanensis. The sequence continues at coordinate 46,789,151 of CM077592.1, forward strand.
ACTTTCATTCTGTGTGCTAGCCTCCTTGTCAGACGAAATGGTTTGATGTTGTGAGTCTTGTGACGGCACCAGTCCCCACAAACTGGGCCCCTCTTGGCACTAGGGCTCTAGAACATTTCGTGTAGAGTTGTCAATTAGTCAACCTTTAGACTGTCATTAGTCTAAGGGCACGCCATAGTACTAGTAAGGCTTCAAGTTTAACAACGACATAAGAGTGGAGTCTCGAAAGATTCTAGCACCAAAACATGATAGATGTCCTTCAAAACTTTTGAAGAAACCTAGCCTCAATTATTTTTAGGTTCTCTCTTAAGCAATTCGTTCACTCTATTCCAATATGCCAGGTGGGGCCCAGTTCGTGGGGATTGGAGCCTTCACGGATGTCCCCAAAACACTTCTAAGTATGAGCCCAGTGCTATGAAGTATTCGATAAGCTCATTTTCTTGATTCGTTTGCATGTAATGATGCACTTAATCGAGCACAATGGAAAAGTTTGATCCATGTAGCCGACCCCAGTTAATTTGGGACTGAGGCTATGTTGTTGTTGTTGTTGTTTGCATGTAATGATGCACTTGTCGTGATTTGTAGATATGTTGCTCCGGAATATGCAATGACGGGACACTTACTAGTCAAGAGCGACGTATACAGTTACGGAGTTGTACTTCTGGAGCTCCTCTCCGGGAGAAAGCCAGTAGATATGTCCCAACCTCAGGGACAAGAGAATCTGGTGACATGGGCACGGCCGCTGCTGACAACCCGAGAAGGTCTGGAGCAACTAGTTGATCCTGCATTGGAAGGTAACTACGACTTTGACGACATGGCTCGCGTGGCAGCCATTGCTTCAATGTGCGTCCACCCAGAGGTGACGCAGAGGCCTTTCATGGGCGAAGTTGTGCAAGCGCTGAAGCTCATATGCAACGACATAGATGAGACGTGCGGTGATTGCAGTAGTCATCAGGAGTCCTCATCTGGCGTGGAAGGTGACTTCAGGGGCAATCTCGGCCCCTCTGGCGGCAGCTGGTGGACTGACGATGGTGCAACTCCGCGCTTGACATATGGCTATGCATCATCTTTCATAACAATGGAATACAGTTCAGGCCCCCTCGACGGAACAGACAATAGAGCACATTCGTTATCGAGTTTAGGCGGAGTTGGGGACATACACAGCAGGCACATCAGCCGATCCGGTCCCCTTAGAACTACCAAGAAGTTCTCATTTTACAGATTGAGAGGAAGTGTGAGTGAACATGCAAGGTTCCTTTCGAGGCGCGTCTGAGAATTGAATGCAAAGTCTGCAGAATTCGCGCGGTGTTTGTTCTTCTTCTTTTCTTCTTTTTCACATAGTAATTAATTTTCAAATGTATAGTCCAATGGGGAGCACTGCATATCATCTGATGAAATTGGTGGATGCGTTGTTGATGTTGTTGTAGTTGTTATAGCATTCAAATCTAATTCTCTTCTTTTTTGGTTGTACGCGTGCGAAAGTCAGTGAGCATTGTGTACAATTTTGGAGAGCTCCAATTGTTGGAGTTTTTGCCTGATTAATAGATTTTGGGGAAAAAATTCTCAGAAAAACACACCCACCAAACTATTTCCAAAACTAACACACTTGTAGCCACGTCAGCACACGCCACGTCCACTCACGCGCCACGTCCCGTTGTGATTTCGGGTGACGAAGTGAAGTCGTGACCTGAAGTCACGACTTCACTTAAATTGAAGTCGTGACTTCGGATCACGACTTCACTTAAAGTGAAGTCGTGATCCGAAGTCACGACTTCACTCCCACAACTACCCGAAAAACAGATCCCAGATCTGGTTTTTTCTTCTCTTGGTTTCTTGCTCTCCTTCAACCCCAACGTTGCTCCACTCTTCATCCCCTCAACTCCACTAGATTGACTCCATTGTTGGCTCACTTATCTCCATCATCAACTTTAGATCCAAACCCCAACCGACTCGGATTGTAAGATCAATTTGTTTTGAGATTATATGTGTTTATGCTTCATGTTGTTTGTCTTATGTTGGATGTTAAATTTGTTGTTAGTTTTGTTGTCTCCGGGGCCTTCATTATTTGTTTTAGGGTACATTTATAGGGGCTTTGTTGTTTTAGGGGCTGATTTTATATGTTTTAGGGGTTGTTTTTAGGGGTTGTTTTAATTTGTTATAGGTGACGTATAAATTTGATTTAGGGGCTGATTTTATATGCACTTTGTATATGTATTTTGAGCCTAAATTGATTGAAGTTTCGTCATGGCATGCGTTCTCTCTTTCTATATAGTTAGTTTTTGCCAAAACTCTAAAGATGCAACGACATAAGTAATTTCATTTGTAGATACATTGAGATGGAAGAATATATGAGAGACTAAGAAAAAGTGATGAGTCGAATCCAATATCTAACACCAATTCAATTAGGGTGCATAACCAATTATATTAAGGTCAAAGAGTAAGTTTATATTGTACTTTTGATATGGTATTGATTGATATGGTATTGATTGATATTGTTGCATTCACTTCTTTTGATCATGTTTTATATTCTACATATATAGATTCAATAATGAATGATCGAAGAGTAAGTTTGTTGTGCTATATGAATGGGGACATGGTCGATGGACCATCAGGAATTTCATACACTAAACCGCCTTAGTTCGACATCTTAGAGCGAACATGGGTTTAGGGTACGAGGAATTTATGAGTTTTGTCTATAATTCTTTGGAGATAGACAATGAAAAGATGATATCGACCATCACATATCGATATCCAGCGTACATCAGTAGTGGTACTGCCAACTACGTCCTGTGCGAATAGATGATGAGGCGAGTCTCAAAGATGTTTGGGAGATTGTGGCGAATTACCACCACCAAAATGCATGGAGTTTTATATCGATTTGAGAACGAGAGATTCGTATAATAGTACAAGCTGTAATATGGCGTTAGATTCTGTGGGTGGACCTAGCACTCAACCAAATATGGAGCAGAGTCATTGTGCATCGCCCTTCATGATGGAAATCCCGAGATGAACGAGGATCCTTGTTCTGTGATGAGTTGAACACTAGTGAAGACGGAGACTATTGCGGTAGTGACGAAGGTACTAGTGAAGATAGTAGCGATGATGATACGAGATGATGAAGGGGTTGATGCACATCATGTTGATGATGCCATGATTCGCTACACATTAAATCGAGTAATTGCCGATGATGGCTCATTATCTTGTCCTCCAATTCCGAGCGAGCTTGGGAACGATGATTTTTTCGACGAAGAGGTTTCTTTGGAATTGATGGTGCGCCCGTTGGTGTACGTGAATTTGTCGTACCTTCTCCTGCATTTATGGAATTGAATAGCGAGGCATTGCAACCCCTCAATGAGAATGCTATGATCCCTTTAAGGTCTATATGGAATGAGGGAGCGAGAATTTCAAAAGGGCATGCGGTTCATGTATAAAGTAGATATCCAACATGCCGTGAAGTTGTATAGCATAAAAGAACACAGGCGATTTGTGGTGACTCATTCTACACGTAATGTATGGATTGTTCGATGTAAGAAATATGTAGATGGATGCACTTGGAGGTTGCGTTGTTCAAGAAGAAAATCGCATGGAATGTTTGAGATTAGTAAATATGCAGGACCACATACATGCATCTACGCCAATTTGTCCAAAGATCATGCGCATTTGGACTCCACCGTTATATGTCGTGAAGTTGAAAATGTGGTGAGAAGAGATCCGTCCATTTCAGTTCCAGTGCTGCATCAGATGATCAAGGACAAATACAGTTATGACGTTCGTTACAAGAAAGTGTGGTTGGGGAAGAAGAAGGCAATTGCTAAAGTCTATATATTCTACAACTTGTACCTTATAACTCGTATTTTCATAGGAGCCTGGTATATTGACTATCAGACGGAATTCTGCTGCACTACATCGGTTGGTCGAATTGGATGAACGAATCGTCGAGCATCTCCACGCATCTGGCTTTTACGGGACGGCGCGAGTAGGTTTTATCTCAATTGATTGGCATCTAATCACTGCTCTTGTAGAGAGGTGGAGACCAGAAACTCACACGTTCCATTTTCCTGTTGGCGAGATGACTATTACCCTTCAAGATGTACAAATTATCTTAGGGTTGCCCGTGGATGGATTTCCTATCACTGGTCGTGTTGAGCAAGATTACAATGCCTTATGCTTGACACAACTAGGATTTCCATTCCCTGAAAATAACAGGACCGGTGGCCGGATTCAAATTCGCCAACTGTCACGATGGTTTCCAAACCTTCCACGGGATGCGATGATGAGGACGTGCAACGCTACGCAAGAGCGTACATCCTACAACTTCTTGGCGGAACTTTATTTGCTGACAAGTCTAACAACCTCGTGCACATCACGTATTTGCAATTTTTGGAAGACTTTCAGGCGGCGGGACAATACAGTTGGGGTAGTGCAACTCTGGCTCACCTATATAGACAGCTTATGTCTTGCGGTGACATTGATGGAGCGAGAGATAGCGGGACCGATCATTTTATTGCAATTATGGGCATGGGATAGGTTGCCTTTTCTCGCACCAATTATGGGAAACCACATTAGAGATGACATGATAGACAATGAAGAATTATTTCCACCTCCTCCGTTTGGTCATAGGTAATGATTCTTTTTAAACATTACAATTTCAATTTGAGCATATGTACAACCCATTTTTCATGTATGCTCTGTTTTTGTTTGTTTCATTTGCAAAGGTGGAGGCATGCGTTGGAGACCACAGGGAACATCGATGCACGTGCTGACGAAATACAGAGAAATGATTGACATGCAAGGACCGGATGAAGTAATAAATATACTTAATCATTCTCTCCAACAAGCACTTATGTCGACATCTTGTTGATGACACCGTTTTATTCAATTAATGTTATTTTCCATGCTACGGGTTGTTTGGGAACCGTATCCTAGGAAACATTGATAAGTGACTGCCAAAGATATTGTAGCGGTGGTCGAGCAATTTGGCGAACGATGGCACCTTTGCTTTTCTTCTCGTTGTCGAACTGCTGTACAATCCGGATAGAGTAGTGCGACAATTCGGTATGAAACAAAGGATACCTAATTTACATAGCACAAGTATGGAACTACATAAGATTGACTTGAGAGGAAAACAGAAAAGGATTGGAGTGCGAGAACATAGTGCTTATGTTTGCTTGTGGAACGAACGTGCTTCCAACTTAGCAAATCGATGAAATATTAGACGAGCCTTTGGACTTTTACGACCGTATACGCAATGGTATCGTCGCATTACACGTCGATTCATGTCTCGTCGTGGAGCTATTGCTGAGGCATTGGTAAGTGCAATTTCATTTTTCCCCTCCATGAAGTTTCATATTGTTGTTTTCATTTTACTTTCACATACAAGTTCTTAAATAGTTTATATGTAGGCACATGGAATGACATCGATCCATCGATTGACATTGGGTGATGACGTGTCGATTGCACGCATTAGAGATGTAGGCTGCATCGACTTTGATCGCGATACGAGCGATTATCGCATGCATAATGTGCCCACATCATTTGAAGCCTCTCATCATACTTCTCACGATGATACGCGTTCGAGGCATGACACTCCAGTGTATACGTCATCGCACCTCTCAATGAGCGTGACACTCCACATACTCCATCCGTTCCTCCCTACATGACATTCGACCCTGCGGAAGTCGTTCCATCTTCGCGCCATTTCAATACAACTCCAATAATGATGAATTTCTCTGAGAGTACAAGTACACATGAAGGTGGAATACGTGAAATCGATGATATTCAGAGAGAAGATGCTCAAAATCCTAGTGATATGGGCCAGTCGAATGTCCCATTAGCGTTGAATCGTAATGTTCGAGTTGTAAAGAGAACACGTTGTGGGACTGGAAGTCATTATTTGGGGTCGGAGTAGGACTTGTGTGTAACAATAACAAGACTTCTTTTATTATTGCTTTGTACTCAATCACTTTGCAATTTTATGTATGTATGTTATGTTTGGATGTATGTATGTACTCATGCTTGTTTTAGTACTTCTATTTTAATGAATTGTTTTTTTCCTTTCTTGCATTGTTTGATATAACTTTTTCTTTTCCTTCGCTTTAAACACTCCAAACATATTTTTCCAATTAACATTTCATTAATTGTTTAGTTATTAACTTCGCCTTTGATTTTTATGATGTTAAGTCATTTTAAATAGCCATTATCATTCTTTGAATGGATTATGTCCAACTCTTTTTGGATTTTCTTGTGTATTATTTCTGCCTCTGTTTTTTTTTTAACCCCTCACAGTGGAAGTCGTGAGTGGAAATCACGACTTCCCTTAACGTGATTTCCACTCACGTTTTCCCCACACCCGATCCTCCTCGGTCCCATGTGGCATCCTACGTGGCACTAAGTGTGTTATATTGGGAATTATTTAAGCAGATGTGTTTTTCTGGGAATTTTTTCTCCAAAATCTATTAATCAGGCAAAAACTCCTCCAATTGTTGATGGGGTGCCCGGCATGCAAACTATCATTGTGTTTTGATGTGTGTGCGATGTACATCGGGATGAGGTTCACACATATTTTGAGGAGCATTGAACGCGTTTTGATGTGCATTTGTTGATGTATGCCAAGAAGTTTTCCTTTGTTGGTGTGTGCAGCACCGTTGATGCTCATGAGAATCGGGGAGGGTTGCTAAGGGCACCCCACTATTTAATGAGGGCACCCAGTTAATGTGGGCACAAACTGTTTTACCTGGGGCACCCAAAAATTAGCCCCGAACTACCGAAAATACCCCTTCGTGCAAACCCCTGAGCACCCCACCACCCGATTGCAAACCCCTGGGCACCCCACCACCCCCACCACCACCACCACCACCACCACCCTCGTTCACCGAACTCCTTGTGGAAGAATCCATTTGTTTTGAACCGACCAGTGAGAGGATTCCCCGAAATCGTGTTCTCCGTCCCTCGCCGTGTGTTTCTCCTTCGTTGTTCGAGGTTTCTGCATTTTGTAGGGTCCGGTGTGTGAGCCGATTTCTCTCCAAATTAGGGCTCGATTGAAGATGGTCGAATTAAGTTACATTTGGTAGAGTAGTTGTAATGTGTGTGTGGCGGTTTGTTCAAGTGTAAAAAAATTGAGAAATTGCGGTTCTCGGCCACACAGGCCAGAGACGGTGTCAACTGTCTTGGACAAGCATGGCCGAGACAGAAGCTAATATTTTTGGGAACTCGCAGTCTCGGCCACGTAGACCGGAAGAGTTGACAGCGTATCGATTGTCCACTTCCGAGAGGGTCTCAGTAGGCGCGGTCGTCATAGGACGAGAGTTAGCGAATTGAAATGGTCAATCCATCTCGGTGGTGTACAATCGAGAAATTGAAATAGGACTCGGTTGTACACGAACCTGCTTGACCGAAAATAATGGAATACTTGTCGGTCATGGGTGACCGAAAATATGGGTTGTTTCATGAACCTGCTTGACCCAAACATCAGAAATGGATGAATTTGAACATTACAGTTTCAAAAAAATTGGGAAATCGGCAAACTAACAATACAAGATTGAAAATCCATCACGACAATTTGCACCGAAACTTAATTAATTATAAATCTCCGTAACATTCAAACTGACTCTAGAAAGGGTCCATACATTTAGCCGTCTAGGTACAAGCTTTAACCTACGGTGTATCTAAATCTACAACAGGTATGGTGGCTGCATGATCAGCAGTTGCAATGGGCGTGATGTCTCGAAAAACGAATCCATCTCGCCAACCTTTGGCGCAGTCCTCAACGTACCGATCCCACGATGGATATAAGGATGGCAGCGGTGCATTCACGCGCAACTGCACCTGTCAAAGTGAACAGTAGAACATAGAAGATATTGTCACAAACCCGATTAAGGGGGAAACAAACAAATTCACAAAAAATCATAAAACTTACCCTAACCCAATGGATATTCCTTTCATTTGCCATTGCAATGATAAGTCTGTTGTGCAATGACGACGTTGGAGTACTACGTAGAGGTAGGAATGTGGAGGCACTCCCATGCGAGAGGTTGACGAGAATGACATTGAATGCGGTGGATACTAACAATCCCATGTCTGGAAGTGTCAACCATTCTTTGAAAGATGCCCCCTCTTGCTTCTCTGGGCAATGCACCGCATTCTTGACAGGCTCGAAACTCGAGCCAAGCACTTCCCGCCAAAGGTATTCATACCCGATAATCTCATCGTACATCCGTCTACGCACAATCCTCCACCCGTCTACGTCGGCAAGTCCAAGCCCAGAGGCTATACACCTATATCCACAATTCCCATCGGAAACCACATCGATAATGGCATCAACATGTGGCAACCAATCCGGTTCTAAGCAATGACCATAAGCCATGTTAGATCCACTTTGCGTGCGTCGACTGGCACGACGCATTTGTGGAACCCTGCATTTTTTCTGCCTAGAAGCTTTTGTGGAGTGGGAGGACTCAAATCCGATTGGAGACTGGGGTGCCTCCGACACTGGGGTGCCTACGATTGGAGACCCCGGTGTCCTCCCACCCGCATCCTCAACTTCCTACTCGCACTCCACAAAAGAGGAAGGTGGACTAATCTCCCTGAGCCGCCCACTTTCAGTCCGCCCCCCGCATCATCAACTTCCTCCTCCCCCCACTTATCCAATCTTCTGCGGTGTCGTGATTGTGCCTCCCACAAATCACGGTGACATACCATAAGAGTCGACATTCTCCTTGACGTTAATTTGGAAAGGGCATCCACATTTATTCGTACTACTGTGAGTCCTCGCCTTTTCATCATTCCTTGATTTCTTTAAAATTTTTGCCGCTTTCCCCTTCCCTACTCTCTAAGCCAGTCCCCTATACGTGCCAGACCTCTCACAGGCAAGTTTCACCCTTCCCCTGCGCTTAATGCCCCTGGCATCCGAGCGCTTCGTTACTAACGCAAACTTGTTCTCACCACTAATCATTTGAAGCCATACCGTGGCCGCTTCTCGAGAGGGGAATGGCTTAGAAGGTGTAAAAATGTCCTTGTAGTCTGGAAAATTACTAGATAACGGCATTACCTGCAATACAAACAGTGTAACATTATAATCAACCAAAATGTACAGCACAATCACAAAAGAACCAAAAAAAAATAGGTTCTCGGTTGTACAGTTCCGAAACGTTCTTCAGAGTCTCCTTTACGTACGACCGAGAGTTACCCATTACTCTCGGTCGTTCCAGGACGTGACCCACGCGAAACCTCTCGGTCCTCTATGACCGAGAAGTTACCATACATCTCGGTCATGCGAGGCCGAAACGATCGCGCACCCAGACAGAAACTTCGGATAACCGCAAAAAAATCACAAAAAATTTGCAAAATTACCTCAAGGACGACCTCCTCTGGCACCGAAGCATTACAATCCTCCATTATACAGTGGAAACAACTTCGGATTTGAAGAAATTACCAAACCCTACGTTGACAAACAAATCATCATTTTCACTGTTATACACAACTAAACAGGTTCTAAAAAACCCGAATATGGTTGTCAAACATTGTTACCTCGCTGTCGGACGAGCAAGAATCGATCAGCTCTTCGCCAAACGCAATGTGGGCTGTGGCTTTGTGGTTCAAGCTTCTTTGGTGGGGTGCCCTAACTCCTTGTCAAAATGGTTTGTGGGGTTTGAACCATTATATATATACAGGGGCAAAATGGTATTTTTCATTTTTGCTGGAATTTTTACAAATAAGTTTGGTGCCCTCATTAAATGGTGGGGTGCCCTTAGCGGCCCTCGAATCGGGACTTGGAAGTGTTGCAACAACGTATTGACCAAGGTCAATTAATTTTAAATTAGTTTGGGCTGGCTACATGGTTAAAATGTTTGGGTAGTGTTAGATGGACTCAAAAAGTTCGGACTCAAACAATCAAAAAGACATAAAGATCCTTAATTCAAATTCATTATTGGTGTTTAGGAGTAGAGGATAATTAGATCTTTTACTTAGATAGATATCTTAAATTATTAATAAAATTTTTTTGGGTCCGGACTCAAAGAGTTCGAATAGATTTTTTGAAAATGTTTTAGAAGGAGTATCAAATAATAATCTTTTAGAAGGAGTATCAAATAATAATGTTGTAGAGGGAAAAAGAAGATTGTCCGTAACAAAAAAAAATTCTTAGTTCTTGTCTTATAGTAGAGTCTAATAATGTTTTGTACTATATGAGTTTATGTACTAAGTACATAAATGAGGTTTGGGGTTTGGGGTTGTGATGCAAGATCAGTACATGACAAATTGCATATTTGTCTATTACTAAGAAGGTATGGTTATCAAAGATTCAATATGGCGTGGAATTGTAAAGGACAATAAGGAAACCTCATTTGATGAATGCAATATAGAGGTTGATATGAAAGTTAATAAACATAATACAAATGAAGAATGTAAACGCAATCAGATCTCATGAATTATGGCAACACTAGCTAATAAATTGTATTCTCTTGTTTTTCTTATTTATATGCTTATATATTGTGATTTTGTTTGGTAACACTAGCTAATAATTTAGTTAATAGCCGATAATTTAGTTGACAGCTAGTAGTCTAGCTAACAACTAAAAATTATAACTGATAGCTGAAAAATAATAATCTAGCTGATCATTTAAAACTGTTTGGAAGAAATAGTTGATCGAATAGCAAAGAAATACAAAATGACATAAAAAGACATGTTATATATTATGAATGATATATATTTATTATTAAATGTAGTACTTATAAACATAAATATTTGTTTTAAAATTATTTAGTATCACATGTACAAATATAATATTTATTTAATCTTTTAAAAATTAAATATTAAATATTAATAATATAATATTTTTGACATTTTTATGTTTAGTATTTTTTCACTTAATTGATGTATTTGTAAAGTTTTCATAATAAAATATATTAATATTGATAATACTAAATAACACTGTATTTGCATAAAATGTACTGATATTTTTAACATGCATCCGTAACATTCTATAAAAAAAATATGTATCTGTAACATATATGTCATCATTAAGTAAAAAACATATTTGAAAAACAAATATGAATATATAATTCTCTAAAAATAAAAACAAAATCACATTTATTTTTTATTTTTGGAAATGTATAGCATGATATGCATTGTAACTTTTATGTGCCTTGTGAAAATAAAAAACATTAAAAAATAACAAATAACGTGAAAACTGAAAACATTAAAAAAACAAACAAACACATATATCTATCTGTATCTTTCGCATGAACTTGAGGGTGAAAGGGAAAATAAACTAGATCTCACGTTTTTTTTTTTTTAACTAAACGCTAATTGGGATAGCATCTAAGATTTTAGTGTTTCATCTAGCATATTTTTAAAATGGTAGTGCTAGATAGACTCAAAAAGTCCAGACTCAAACAACCAAAAAGACACAAAGACCCTTAATTCAAATTCATTATTGGTGTTTGGGGTAAAGGGTAATTAAGTCTTTTACTTAGATAGATATCTTAAATTATTAATAAAAAACTATTTGATTCCGGACTCAAAGAGTCCAAAGAGATTTTTTGTTTTTAAAATAAACCGCTAATCAAACACAATTGAAGTAGCTTGTTTGTGGGTGCCAAACAGAGCCTCCATATTTATATCAAAGAATCATTGGAAATAGATAAGATTAACACATTAATTTTCATGGTATGAGAGACAAGAAGCTGCAAGCAAATAATGTCTTCATTTTCCACTTCAATGCCGAAAACTGAACCTGAATTGAGCATTCAGTGGACGTAATATTACTGATGCTGTAAATCAGGTTTGCCAACATTTTAATGAGCCGACCTTGGTTAATTTGAAAGTTGTCAAGAGGATTCTACGATATTTAATGGGCACTCAATACTATGGTCTTCGCTATCTTTCTTGGAGTCATGTTTCATTGTATGGTTTTTGGACACGAAGTATGACTAGATTTTGTGTCTTCCTTGGTGCAAATTGTATTTCTTGGTATTCCCTAAAGGATATTGGAGTGTTTCTCATTAATCCACCTCAAATGTTATGTGATAATATTAGTGCCTTACATAAGTCCGTCAATCCTATGTTTCATGCTTAGATTTAAACATATTGAGCTTGATTATCATTTCCTTAATCATGTAAAGGTGGCAATGAGGAATCTTATTACTTGGTAAGTTTCCTCATTTTCGCAACCAACTAACGTCTTTACTAACACTAGAACAATTACAGTATTTAATAGAGGTTTTTAAACCATATTAAAGGGAGATGTTATTAAATAACACCTAATTGATATGAGTTTTAAAAACTTCTATGTAATACATGTATTAAAAATTAAAACATAACACATTTTCACATGACATTTAATAACACTTTATTTAATAGGGGTTTTAAACCTCTATTAAAGGTAAAAAATGTTCTAGTGCAAGCCTTTGTTAAAGGGCAGTCTTTCCTTATCTCGCAACAATCTGGGTGTTCATCCTATTAACGTTTCAAAATTTATGTCATATGCCCACATGCCCATTATGTGATTGATCAATGTTACAAATAATGACTCCTTTTTTGATGGGAAAGAGGAGTTATAAAGAAGGATACGATGGATGCATAACCGCTCTAGCAATAACATCCATCATCAATTGCTCTCAATTAATTATACCCACGTGACCATTATGTGATTGATCAAGGTTACAAATAATGACTCCTTTTTTATGGGAAAGAGGAGTTACGAAGAAGGGTATGATGGATGCATAATCGCTCTAGCAATAACATCCATCATCAATTGCTCTCAATTAATTGTGTAATCCCTCTCTCTCTCTCTCCAGCCAATAAAAGGGGAAGCTACCCCATTGTAGTGCATCCCAAAAAGTTCTAAGGCTAAGGAGAGCGAAAAGTTTGAAGTCTCAATTATCAAAACATTCCTAATGACATCTCCTTGTAAGTATCTTGTTATTTTGCTTATCATGTTAATGCATGTAAAACCCTATTTGTTGAAGATTTTTGAATTATGTATTTTTTATAAAATTTTTACACATCAAAGCTCAATCCTTAAATGCAATATGGAGGTTGATATAGAAGTTAATAGACACAATACAAAAAAGAAACTAATCTCAATCAGATGTATATCATGAATCATGGTGTGATAGAAGTATAACAACAACAACAACAACAACAACAACAACAACAACATAACCTCAGTGCCAAATTAATTGCGGTCGGCTAGTGTGATAGAAGTATAAGAAGTTTATTAATCAAAACCCTTTTCATTTCATAAACTGTATTATTTTATAAATTTCTTTCCTATTTGTATGCTTATACGTATTGTATATTTATATCAAAAGAAAGAGATAAAGACTTGAAACAATAATTTTGAGAAATGACAAGAATAATCCTAAAAACCACAATATATATATATATATATATATATATATATATATATATATATATATATATAAAAGAAGATTAATGCACTTTTATATTCATAGCTAATGCGAAGTGGAGTGACCAGCTAGGGAGACATATAAGCAGGTAAATAAATTAATAATCCAATTGGAAATAGTGTTTTTTTTAAAGACACTTTATCAGTGTATATAGTTGATGGCAACGCTGTGAAAACTTGATCATACATAATTAATATATTATAATATGTTGTTAATTTCAAAAATTCACATATAATGATTTATTAATTAAAAATATAAATTTAATAGTGAAACGACCACGATATAATTATATATGTCACTTGTTTAAAAAATCATTACAACGTGTTAGTTTAATATTTAATATGTTTTGACAACATATGTATCAATAATGCTGTTCGATGTTATAAAATACAAATTTTATTTAGTGATTTGTATTTTGAGTTAATAAAGTGACAAACAATTTTGGCAATAAGAAAATTATTGGGATAATCAATAGGAATAACAACACCATCAAGCGTATTAACTACAATGGCATATCTCAGTAACAAAAATAAAAACACTTTTCTTCAAATTTTTTTGACAATAACTACACCTATAATATAGATAATGACAATTCTCTTTATAATCATATTAATCTAAAACTTAATAATATTCCAATATTACTTTGTTTGAAATTAAAAAAATATCTACAAAAGAGACATATTTGTAAAAGGGTTAATACCTAAAACAAACACAAACTATTAGATTTTTCCAAATCTAGAACAAATTTTAATATTTTTCAAATATATCGCAAACTTCACCTTTTTTTTTTTTTGCAAATTCATCACCCTATATTTGATTCAATTTTGCGATCCACTTTACCATATTTTGATGCTTTAATTTATTTCATCTCATTTGACTATTATCCTATATCACTATATATAACCAAGGATCTAGATTACACAAGAAAAGGATTTCATGCATGCTTTCTTCAACTTTACATAGACAGACTCTAGGGGAAGATATTTTTGAACCATGATGCGCTTTTCATTCCTATTCTTTTTTTTTCCTCCCATTTTTTGGACTAATATAGCAACTTCCTTTATCCAAAAAAAAAAAAAAATCATGACGCGCTTCATAATTCTGAAATTAAGAAAATGTGGCTTGGTCGAACAGTGGTGCGATCATGGATCCAATGAATTATAAACAAAAGTTGATGTTTGTTATCAAAATTTGAAAAAATGAACTCACATATATACATAGATATATCTCTAAGCAAATGAAAAATAAGAGAACAATCCAAGGCATGATATGATGAACATGGTATGCAACTGGTTGGAGTTTTTTTTCTTGTAGGTTTTTATGTTTCATGATATGAGAGAGATTGAAACTAAAACAGGGATTGTAATAAATTTGCAAAAAGAAGAAGAAGAAGTAAAGTTTGTGATATATTTGAAAAACTTCAAAGTTTGTTGTAGATTTGCAAAAAATTTATTTTGTGTTTTTTTTGCTTATTAACCCTTTGTAAATTTATCAAACTTATCTTTAGTTACTTTTGATAACCACAAATCAGAGATAGAAACGGTTTTGGAAACATTTCCTCCCCTTACTTAATCAACGATTTGTAGTATACCCTAAAAAGAAAAAAAATTAAAATACTCATCTTCCTCACAAGTTCTATGTTCATTGCTCTATTTGATCGCGCCAAATTGTGATCCTACTGTCTCTATCTACCGTACTACGTAAGAAATCTCTATTTGATAGATTTTTTTATAAGAAAAAAATACTTTGCTCCCACCAAGATTTAAACTCATAATTTATTACTTTCAAATCTCATACTAAATCATTGGGCCAACCAATTAGTTGCTATTTGGTACGTTTTAGTGTGATGGCCCCGGTCGCCACAAACTGTGCCTCGTTCGGCATTAGACCTATGTGGACCCCAACCAACTTTTGTCGAGTTAACGCATGCCTAGTCAACCTCTATTTCAAATTAATTTTCTTTATTGTCCTTATTAGGGTTATAAAGTTCATAATGATAACTTTAATGCCAATTACTGTCACGACCCAAATCTCTAACCCCCGTTATAATTCCTTAATCAGGATCACCGACCCTTGACGTGGGACCTACACTATGATACGTGCCCCGATCGAGGCACGTGACCGAGGTATATTGTATTTTCGTATTGATGTATGCCTAGTGTTATGTATTGTGTAGACTTACTAAGTTGGTTTGTACAGTTGTAGGCGTCGAGACGAGAGCAGGGACACGCCTCAAGTAGCGTGCGAGCCGGGGAATCGGGTAGTTAGCATTTTGGTAAATCTTATTTAATCCTAATATGAAATAAGGAATTATTTATAAGCCTATGGTTGTGTTTGCTAATGTAAATCAAATTAAAAGCCTATAGTTGAGTAAATTAAATGGAAAACATAAGATTGGTCTAGAGATACACATTGACACATCTAGGAACTAAGTGAGTAATAAAATGGTGTCATTTGAGGTTGAGTTAGTGAGATATATGACAAGAGGTGAACCATTAGATATTCCTCGGGATACATAAATCTATGGAGATCAAGGGCTAGGAAGGAACATTACCTTAATATATAACATTAGTGATCAAACAACATGCAAACCAAATCACTCATTCATTTTTGCTGGAGAAGAAGAATGAGCTGGTGGAGATGAGTGAATCATCAAGGTGTAGAAGGAATCCATGGGGTTGGTGAGAAATTCTCAAGCTAGGATGCTACATCAACTAGGTACACATCTTTTTAGTTGAAATTAGAACAAGTTTTGGTTTTAGACTAATTTCGGATGGTAGATGATTGAGTATTTACAGTTGATTTATATATTTGGACTCCTCATCTCAAGCTGATAATCCAGCTATATTGAAGTTCTTAATTTGGTTTTGAAATCATAAAGATATGAATTTTTGAAATTACAACACCAAAACTAGAATTCTGCATGTTGTATTAGGAATCAACCTGGGTAATTTGGTCATAATCTACTCATTTTAGATCCAAATTGATCCAATCTAGTTGCATTTGAAAGCTTATTTAAAGGGGAATAATTTTTCTTAACTGAAGGTATTTTGATTCAAATATTTTTATGTCCAAACATGCTCTATAAATAAGTACTAGAATTAAAAATGAAAGTTTTGAAACTAAATTTATTATGGGCATAACCCCCTAACTACTTACCCAAATGACCTGAACTTTTAGTATATTGTATTTGGGTATATTGTCTGCCTTGTGACGAAAAATCACAATTTTATGAACTATAGATTGGGAGAAATAGATTTTCTAAGTCCGCTGGTCGGATTAAATTTCAATTAGCCCTATGTTTAGTAAAATCATGATATATCTTTCATTTCAAATCAAATATTTCTAAACTAAACCTTTCCGAAAAGATAAGAGAAAGACCAACAATAATTATAGTGATGGAGGATTTCGATATTTGGACCATTTCATGCCTAAAAGTGCGTTAAGATGTAAGACTGAAATTGAAACTTAATTTAGTCTTTATGGTCTGATTTAGGAAGATTGATTTAAAATCTATTGAACCAATTTGAATACACAATAAACACCACTAAATTGAGATTAAACCCACTATATTTGAACTAATGAGACACCAAACTCAGGAATCTAGGAAAATGGAACGGGAGAGCGAATACAAGATTTGAAGTATCGGGAGGCCAGTAAAGCTATGACTTTACTTTGTTGTTGTGAGTATACCCAATGACAACTTTACTTGACATTTCATTTCTATTAATTGTTGTCCTTGCATAGTCCTTTTGACTATTTTGCATTTATATTCTTATATCATGTGTTCTTTGTGTTTATGCTCACTTAATGAGTCTAGTTTGCCTGATATCCATTCATTTGATTTGATTCATTGATTCTATCCCATGCTATGTATATTCTTGTTGTTTTAAATGTGAATTGAATGATAAATAGCATGTTATTAGGCTAGTGAATATCTTATAAATGTTTAAGAGGACTTGTATTCCTTATTTGTTTAGGTTTGTAGATGTCCAATGCCTTGACAATCCATACTTGGTATTTCTTGAAATTTTAAAAGTAGTTTTTGCATTTAGGTCCCGTACTCGATCGAGGTGTGCGCGAATCACGGGGTTAGAGTCCCTGGGGATGTCGGCACATGTTACTTGACACTGTATGACACTCGAGGTTAGAGTCCCTGAGGTGGTCTACACACCGGGGTTAGAGTCCCTGGTAACACTTGGGTTAGAGTCCCTTGTGCTATATGATTATTGAGTTGGAGTAACATGTTTCACTGCCGACCGGACCTAAATCACCATTACTTAGCCTAGTGTCAGTATCACTTGTTTAACTCTGGTATTTACTCGCATATGGTTTATTTTCTAGTTTTCCCATTTATATGCTTTTAAATACCATTTGAATATTTGGAAATGGAAATTAAACTTGTCATTGGGGATTACTGTTTTATTCTTGTACTCACCGTCCTTTTTATGACGGTGGGTGCAGAGCCGTCTACCAGCAGGCCTGGCAAGGAGAAGATCGACGATTATCCCTGAGCCCACGACGCGTCACTGCATCGAGTGTAGGTATTCTTTTGATATTTTGATTGTATATGTTTTATATGTCTTTCAGATACTATTTGGGGATGTATATCGGGTTGAGCATTAGTTTCCGCGACTTAACTTAAAACTATTTTACTGTTTCACTGCATTTTGAGGACTTTATATATGTGATGTCATTTCCTGATTTTCCACACTTAGGATTTTATAAATGGCTTCTGCATAATCAATAAGACTTCCGCTAATTAATTAATTTAATAAAACGTTTTACTTAACTCTAAATTTTATAAATTGGTAGGACTAGTGTATTACTTATCCCGAACACGAGAAAAGAGGTGTATAGGTTGTAAAGGTTGACTAATACGTAGTTAAGTCCTGCGTGGATATGATTAGGGCTTAATTACGGGATTAGGCCGGGCGGTGCCCTATATTATGAGAGGGGGCGTCACAATTACAATAAAAGAAGCAATTTAAAACAATTTAAAGTACATTTTACTGCTAGTTAGTGTGGGGACCCCAATTTTCGAGGCAAACTTGGCACCGCCACGTCGCCGTACAAATCACCAGACCATGCTACGTACATTACTTGTACACTTGTCTATAACAACCCGCAAACTAACCATCTTGTAATCGACTTAATCAATTTTTGTTGTTCAAAAGATTATTTTGTCAAAATATACTAAGTTAAGAAGTCTTACAACTTAATTTGTTTGTTTTGATTCTTTAAGTTATTTTTAATCGCAGAAGTCTTAATAATATGTAATTAAATAATATAAATATGTTTTGCATTAGTTAACAACTTATGGGGTGAAACCTGGCAAATGATACCATGTATATCAATAAAGGCGACAAAATGTATACCAAGTGTGAATATATATATATATATATATCATGTAATAAGTCTCTCAAAATGATCACAAAAATAATATATATATATATATATATACATATATATAATACAAACATCTACGAGTGAAGCTAGTGAAGGCGCTCCAGATCAGATGTAGTCACCAACATCGCCTTCCCCTAGCTTGTCATAAGTTCTGCAACTTGCAACAAAAACAATGACAAGTTCTAGTGAGTAAATCTGTGACAGCCCCTCTATTAATCTAGGGCACCACCCGGCCTAATCCCGTCATTAAGCCCTAATCATATCCACGCATGACTTAACTACGTATTAGTCAGCCTTTACAACCTAAACGCCTCTTTTCTCGTGTTCATGATAAGTAAATTAAAATTTAAAGTTAATTAATTAATTAGCGGAAGTCTTATTGATTATGCGGAAACAATGAGTAACTTATGCGGAAACCATTTATAAAACCCTAAGTGTGGAAAACCAGGAAATGACATCACATATATAAAGTCTTCAAAATATAGTGAAACAACAAAATAGTCTAAGTCAAGTCGGGGAACTAACGCTCAACCCAATATACCACCCCAAATAGTATATGAAAGACGTATATAACATATACAATCAAAATATCAAAAGAAGACCTACAATCAGTGCAGTGACGCGCTGCGGGCTCAGGGACAATCATCGATCTTTTCTTTGCCCAGCATGCTGGTAGACGGCCCTGCGCCCACCGTCATAAAAAGGACGGTGAGTACAAGAATAAAACAGTAACCCCCGATGACAAGTTTAAATTGCATTTCCAAATATTCAAATGGTATTTAAAAACATATAAATGAAAAACTGGAAAATAAACCATATGCGAGTAAATACCATAGTTAAACAAGTGATACTGACACCGGGCTAAGTAGTAGTGATTTAGGTCCGGTCGGCAGTGAAACGTGTCACTCCGACTCCATCATCATATAGCATAAAGGACTATAACCCAAGTGTTACTAGGGACTCTAACCCCGGTGTGTAGACCACCTCAGGGACTCTAACCCCGAGTGTCATACAGTGTCAAATAACAGGTGCCGACATCCCCAGGGACTCTAACCCCGTGAGTCGCACACACATCTTGTACGGATGAAATTGTATTGGCCTGAATTTGATTCGCTGTTAATAATGACGTGTTTGTAGACGTGGCTGACACCTCAGACGCTTAAGGGACCCACAGTTAGGCTTGTACGCACTTGGAGCTAGGTAAATAATACTTTTGTGTGCTGAATTGATTAATTTGCAATGTTTATCTTGAAATAAAGTAAATGACATCGCAATGTGTGTTAGTATATTGCATTTGACGTGCGAGACCGTGTGTTAAGTAGTTGCCTCGATATGCGCGTCGACGCGGGTACCGAGTAGTTTAACCAATTCAACACTAGGCTGGAAAAAATAATACACACAAAATGAATAAAAATTAGTTAAATAATTAATATGGAATGTCTAATTGGTGGTTAGGGGCATGGTAGTACGCGTGGGTCGCGATTCGAGATGCGAAATCATGCATTGGACTATCCGAAAAATGGACTTTTTATGTTAAGAACAAGAGTAAGTGAGTTAACAAAGTCACAATCGGAGTCATGAGAGGTGAGACTAGGAGCATATGAGGACGATTCGATTGCCTAGTGATGGACAAGTGAGTGGAGATGACAAAGCAACTATATAAGTCAGATTTTTTACTTCAAACCATCACCTTTTCTCTCTCTTCAACTTCTTATCCAAAATTAAGAGAAGGAAACCGGAGTTTTGGAGGCTCAAACGTGGTGAATCAAGAAGTTTGGAGGAGTGAAACATCAAGTCCAATGTTAGAATCACACCTATCTTCACTTTCTCTATCTTTTGATCATAATATTAGAGGTGTTGGTGATGGTTTTGGTGAATGTCAAGTTGTTGTTATGATGAGTTTCTAGTGTGTTGAAGTGTTGTTGTTGGTATTGTGGCTGTTGTTGGGTTGTTGGGTGTGTGAAAAACCCAAAAATTTTATGCAGTTTTGCTATCCAGAACGCGATTAGCGCGCTAATCGCAGAATCTAGCGCGCTAGGCCAAAACATTAACGCGCTAATGTTCTTTTGGGTAAAGAACGTATAGCTGTTGGAGCATCTAGTGCGCTAATGCCCAAACCTAGTGTTTTGACATAATTTGTGTGAAATGACTTAACACACACACACAAATGACTAAATAT
Organism: Stephania yunnanensis; assembly: GCA_039657365.1. NCBI lineage: Eukaryota > Viridiplantae > Streptophyta > Magnoliopsida > Ranunculales > Menispermaceae > Stephania > Stephania yunnanensis. The sequence continues at coordinate 46,810,148 of CM077592.1, forward strand.
CACTTATACATGGAAATAGGTCAATACAAACTATAATTTAGGATATCCGGGACTAGGCGGAGCCGGACCGGGGGTTAGTGACGATATACGAAGTACGGTGTGAGGTGTGTGATATCCCAACTGAGATTTCTTGTTACTCTTGCTTTTGAATTCATTTCCTGTTATTTAATACTTTATTCCTGATATGTGTATAATGGACGGACGTTGAGGCTTTCCCTCCGTGCCATTTCTGTATGTACGTCTACTAGGGCATAACATGTGTGCCATCTCGGTGAATAGGGTACCCGAGAGAGTGATGGGCACGTGTGGGTGCATCGTAGGTTCCACACCGACCACCTAGTGGATCCAGATACTGGCCTTGCTTGAGTGCTACTCGCCGGCAGTAGCCTGTTAGGAGTCCGAAGTATGGCGCTAGTTTGACCTTAGGGGGGCTAGGAACATACAATTTGAGCTTTCAATATTACATAAGCATGCGATGAGCACAATTGTCTGTTTATGTTTTCACATGTTTATTTAATAGTTTTCTTTAAGTTCCGGTATTTATTTTCAGTATTGCTTATTTAATTTCTTTGGGAATACTCACTGTGGACTCGTCATCTGTCTTTTTGTGATGGCTTGAGTGCGGATCCTAGTACTAGCCGAGGTAAGAGCAAGCTACCGGAATACAGAAACGTTTAGCCAGACTTGTACGTTTATATATACTTATTTTTTTATTTGGGATTTAAGATTTTTATGAGACACTAGGACTCTATACAGTTGATATTTTGATACTATTTGGAAAGTAGGTCGTTACATTTTGGTATCAGAGCAAGGTCAGAAGCCTCGAGGACTTGGAAGTTAACTATGATACAATTATCTTTGTGGTCTCGTTTGAGGATAAACATGATGAATAAATTGTAGATGTTGAAACCCAAAGGAATTGCTTAGAGTCTTAGTTAGGAAGAGATGTGAGATAGGTGGAATTCAAATGTATACGTGTTATATTTTGAGTGTGTTATATATACAATACACGTAGATTGGTATTAAGGCTAATTGGGTGCACGTTCTTTGATGCAGATATCGATGGACATATAACCATCAGATACCTAGCCTGAGGTCGAAGATACCAGTAATCCGACGAAATCGACCCTGACATTGGAGTCATTGGCACAAACGATGGATGATCGATTCGCGATGCTTATGGATATGTTGAGAGCTCGGAAGGTTATTGTTCCTCCTCATATTGTTGTGCCTGCACCGACAACTACGCGGGAATTCGCAGCGCCTACTTTCGCCGAGATTCAGGTGCAAGCGGTCGTATTAGAGACAAAGAGGGCTACACCAACCGCAGGACCAGTGAGGATGCAGTGGTGGTTACACTTGCTACGACCGAGCAGCCAGCAGTGACATCGACTTCTGGGGGTCAGATGACATTAGAGGCTATGAAGATGAGGGACTTACTCAAGTTCTCTCCAGGGTATTTTTATTGGGCCAGAGGCCCAAAGGTAGCCGAGAGGTGGCTATTATCCTATGAGCGGCTACATGACTTGCTGCAATTTGAGGAGATCGATCAGCCGCGATTGTCAAGTTTCTGTTTGAGAGCCGATAAGCGATTTGGTGGACTACTTACACTGCGAGTACTTGGGCAGAGTTCAGGACATTGTTCATGGATGAGTACATACCGATGAAGGTCAGGGTGCGCTTGAGGGAGGAGTTTTTGTCCCTAGTGCAGGGTGATATGTCGGTCATCGTCTACATGGAGAGGTTCTGATATCTGCTTTCATACTCCATGGACATAACAGGTACCTACAAACTATAAATCTATTATTTTGCTTGTGGCCTGGATAAGCGGATAGCGAGCACAATGGTATCTAGCAGAGCTCATACTATGACTAAAGTTTACGATATGTTCCTCGTATATGAGACTTACATGGTTCAGAGGGCCGGTCGACGACTTATTCAGGCTGTGACGTAGGTCAGCAGAGTCAGCCAGTATCATGATCTTAGTCTGATCAGAGGGCGAAGAGACAGAGGGATCAGGACCTGCGGAGACAGAGTCAGAGACCTCGCCGAGGAGATTGGCAATTTGGTCAGGGTAGCAAAGGTGACAAAGAACGGCGTGATGATCGTCAGATGGCGCTTGGACAATCGGTGTAGTAGTCGTCAGAGTCAATGTCTGTGCCGGTGGAGCAAAACGAGCGGTCATCATAGCGATGAAATCGATCAATTGTTGGCCCTAAGCTGTCACTCGCTTAGACAGTCGTTGTAAGTCTTCCGCAAGAGTAGGAGGCTGACCGCCACTAGGCTCTGCATCTCCTCCCCCGCGTGTATCAGCCATCGGGGTCTGCAATGGATAGCGAACGCGAATCAGCTTCTATGTGACACAGTGCATAGTATATATACATATATCAATTAACAAATACATATAAGAAATCCCCAATCTCATTGTCACTCACTTCCTTACTCATGGTTTCTAGGCAATTATCATATGGTTTCCACCACTAAGGTTTGTATTTTATACATCATGGTCTCTAAACCTATGCTCTGATACCAACTGTGACGACCCCAACTTCTAAACAGGGCACCGTCCGACCTAATCGCATAATCAGGCCTTAATCCTAACCACCTAAGACTTACTTACATATTAGTCAGCCTTTCGTCCCTATATTCCTCTAAATCCATGTACTGATATATTATTCACTTTAAAGTTAATTCAAGTTCCATTATCATGTTAAGTGGAAGCTTTCGTTCTTTAAAATTCCTAAGTGTGGAAAACCAGGAAAATACAGCATCACGTGCACGTATATACAAAAAACTATTCACTCAACCTAAAATGTACAGTAAAGACATAAACGGTATAATACGACAAAAGTCGAGTCGTACAAAATGAGTGATGAGAGTCGCTGAACAACTCAGAGGAAGTCGCCGATCTTCTCCTTCCTTAGTATGCTGTTGCTGCTCGACGGACCTACACCCACCGTCACAAACTAGACGATGAGTATCAAAATATTTAAGTAATAAATGGAGAATGTTATGCCACATTTTCAAAATAAACGAATGGTATTTAAAATCATCAAGTAGCGAAATAAATTGCCGAAACAAGTAATGCAAGTAAATACCACAGTTAAAGATGTAGAGACAGACACTGGCTAAGTCGATATGATCTACGTCCGATCGGCAGTGAGAACTATCACCTAACCTTTCCCACTACTATATGGAGCTGCGCTCAACATATCTCACACAAATAGCGAAGCTGCGTTCTACGCTTATACAAAATTAATCTTATGCTTGCCGACCACCCCGAGATCCATAACTTGTGTGTCGCACAAGTGTAGTGGTGAGTGTCGGAACCTCGGTAGGCCCATGTCCCCGTGATTCGCGCATCTCTCGTGCAATGGACACTAAATAATCTCTACTTTGATTTCAAAGACAAATAATGCTAATGTTCTAGGAATCCAAAACAATTTAGGCTACAAAGCCCAAAGAAATCAAATACAAGTCCAAGTAAATCCTAATTACCCAATAGGCATGCTTTTCATCAATTCTTTCCAAAAATGACATCAAGAGTAGGAATCAGAGTCAATGAAACAATTCACAAGGCATCATGTCACACTATTCACTCATGAATAGATACAAGAACAACATGATGCGAGATTTCAAGTAGCAATGTCTACCAATAGACCAATAAATCAATAAAGGTAAATGAAATGATATATAAAATTCTCACAATTGTACTTACAATTCACACGCTTGTCCTAGTCTATTCGATCCCTTGACACTTCAAAATGCGTGCTCAAACTCCTGAGTTCTCCCATTAGTTCCCTAACATTCAATAATTTATCAATTTAGGCCAAATCAAACTCGAGACCAATTTCTCAATTTTTAGGCCAAACCGCTCATTTCGCGCTTTTCGAGGTGAAGCCCCCGTAAAAGTCTCGTCCGAAATTTCAAATATTTTATTTTTCATAGAAACTCATTACTTTCTATTTATTTTGCAGAAATATAATTTTTCAAAATTTTCCCTAATTTTATGGAATTGTTTTCCAATTTTTTCTCTATTTTATCCTTTTTTTATTTAGGTCGGGTCGACTCAAACGGGTTGAACCCGACCTTGGCCAGGGCCCTGGGCCTAGCTCGCCCATGGGTCGAGCTTGACCCAGGCCCCTGGCCCGGCCCAACAAGGGAAAGGGGTGCACACGCATGGCCCGTGTGTGTGCCCCTTCTTCCTCAACGAACCAGGGACTCCCTAGTTCGTTGATGGAACAATTTTTTTTTTCTTCATGAGCTGGGGTCAGAGATCAAACCCCAAATCGTTCGGGGAGGGGAGACGACTCTTTCGAGTCGTCTTCTTCCTCGGACGAACCCTCCTCGCCAACAACAAACCACGAACATCATCAACCGAATAACACCACACTTACCTTGATCTTCTCTGATTTCTCTTATTCTCCAGCAAATTCTTCAATCCTCCATAGCTCATTCTCACTAAAGAAAACGCTGATGAGGAAGAGAAAAGAAAAAGAGGTGTTTTGAATGAATTGGTTTACATGATTTATATGGTTTGGATAAGCATTGATGATAGCCCATCATCTCTACGCACACGCGTCCCGAGGCACATCTTGCGTTCCTCCTCACCACATCTCCCACTATCACATGACTTGATGACACTAATTTGTACGTCTCTTGTATTGAACCATGTTGATGCGTGTCTCAATACACTAGACATACATCACAATAAATATAAAATGTACCTCGGCCCTTGCCTTGGTCAATATACATATCACGGTGTGGGTCCCACGGTATGGGTCATTGAGCCTATGTAAGGACATAAACAAGGTTAGACATTTCGGGTCGTTACATGCACAGAGTAGTTTGAAGGGTTAGACGGGTGCTTGAGACACGGGGTCGATTATGGATACCAGGGGTATCAGAGCATAGGGGCAACATTCTCGAGGATGCACACCGGTCACGATTTGCGGAGATTGTTATGGTGGTCAGGAATGAAGGCTGACATGGGCATATACGTCTGGAATTGTCATATATGCCAGCAGGTAAAGGCTGAGCACAAGAGGCCGACTAGGTTACTACAGTCGTTGCCCATTCCTCAACGGAAGTGGGAACACGTGAACATGGACTTCGTCAGTGGCCTACCCTTTATGACGATGAGACACGATGCAATCTGGGTGGTTATCGACAGGACGACAAAGTCGACACACTTTATATCAATCACCATGAGATATTTGGTTACACAGCTGAGCACTATCTTCGAGAGAGAGATTGTTAGATTGCATGGTGTATCGGTCTCTATTATTTCTAACTGAGATCCAAGGTTTACATCGAGATTATGGGAGAGTATGCAGGAGCAGTTTGGCACGCGTTTACAGTTTAGTACTGCGTACCATCCTCAGACTGACAGACAGTTGATTAATTCAGCTTCTTGAGGATATGCTCAGAGCGTGTATTCTACAGTTTGGTGGATTGTGGGAGAAATACTTATCTTTGTGTGAATTTGTCTGCAACAACAACTATTAGGAGAGCATTAGGATGCCACCATTTGAGGCACTATATAGTAGGCCCTGCAGGTCACCAACATGTTGGGCGATACTGGAAGATACAACGGCTATAAGACCTGAGATTGTTGTTAACCATACTGAGAAAGTAAGACATATCAGGCAGAGACTTCAGGCAGTGCAGGATTGGCAGAAGAAATATGCAGATAAATACCTTGAGGGTCTGAGCTACGAGGTGGGAGACTTGGTGTAATTGAAAGTTTCACCTTGGAAGGCTCATCAAAGGTTTTGCATTAGGGAAACTAGCACTAAGGTTCATTGGGCCGTTCATAGTTAAGGAACACGTCGGCAGAGTGGCATAACGTCTGGAGTTGCCACCATAGTTGGTAGGGGTACACCTAGTGTTTTATATTTCCATGTTGAAGCTGGCTAAGTCGGGACCGAGACCTATAGTTGATATACGTCAAATTGAGGTACAACTAGACAAGTCATACGACGAACAACCTATGGAAATTATGGATAGGAGGACTCGGATTTTGAGAAATAAGGAGATCCCAAAGGTTTTGGTACGATGGCAGCATCACAGAACTGAGGGAATCACTTGGGAGCTCGAGTCTACTATGCGACGACGGTATCCCCACTTATTTGCCGATAAGTGTTTCCAGTATTAATTTAAATTTCAGGACGGAATTTTACCTAGTTGGGAAGAACTGTAACGACCTGAATTTAATTCATCGTTAATAATGACGTGTTTGCAGACATTGCTGACAGCTCAGACGCTTGTGGGACCCACAAATAGACATAAGTGCAACACGAATTTGAAAGTTTGTCTTAGTCGATGCGTCGTAGGTAGGCACATCGCCATACCACTGCTTTCGCAATTATTTCACCAACGATGGGAGAAACACATCAATTTTTTTACGACGGATTAGTTGGCCTAGGTACGATTACTGTTAAGAACATCACTTCTTTCTTCATACACATCGAGGGATGCAAGTTGTACGGTGTTAGAATCATCGGCCACGAGGAGTACGGTTTGCCAGTTATTCAGAAAGGTTGAAACCCATCAGTGCATAAGTTAAGTCGAACATTACGAACCTTAGAGCTGAATGTAGGGTTCACTTGATTGAAGTGGTTTCATGCCAAGGAGTCGAAGCAATGGTGCATATTGCCCTCTTCTCGGACGTGTTCTGCGTGCCACCGCCTGTGTTTCGCAGTAGCTTTCGAGGTGTACAAACGTTTAAGATGAGGTGCCAAAGGGAAGCAAATCATTGTCTTATGCGGGCTTTGTTAGAGTTACACCTAGATTCTCCATAAAATTTATAAGATGTAAGCTTGGAGTCGAGCTCCCAATAAAGCATGCATAAGTTGGGACAATAGTCAATTCGCTCATACGGGAGACCCAACCAGTGCATCAAGCCCTTACATTTATAAAATCTATCTATCGAACAGTTGTCTTTAGGCAACATGTCTTTACATACTTGCAAAATTTCGTCGAATGCTTGCTCCGAAATATGATGATTTTACTTTATCGTCAATAAACGTGCCATTGCTGAGAGTTTATTCATGTTCACGCAACCCGGCCAAAGTGGTTGATTCGCCATATCAATCATTTCAAAGAAATGCTTCACTTCAGGGTTCGACGTCTCTTCATGATTCCAATCAAAACTAGGGCCCGCAACGTCGTGTAGAATATGATGATCCGATATCGGATATTCATCCACTTGATCACCACCTTCATCGTTCTCGTCGCTTACTATTTCTTCCTCCCCATGCATGGTCCAACGATAGTAATCGGGAACGTATCCACCCCTCACTACATGAAGCTTTACAACGTCTACATCGTAGTATTTGTCGTTGCGACATTTTCGACAAGAACATCGAATTTTCGCTTCGTTCGAGTAAGTGGTGCAGTGTTGCATGACAAATTTTATAAATTCCTTCACGTATCCACAAAATTTAATCTAATGTAACCGCCTTCAATACGGTTGTACATCCAATCTCGATACACATACATCTCGAAAGACCTAAACAACCCCACCTTCAATATAGGGTTCCCGTCGCTATTCCCCCACGTGGCCCTCTTAAGGGCGGCCGCGTGGCGACATTCTTGCCACGTGGCCTAGCAGAACTGGGCATTGGTGGGAGTTTTCCCGCCTTAAAATAGCGATGGGGAATAGCCCCGTCGCTATTGTAAACCATTTTTTGTAGTGATATATAAATTACACTTGTAATTAAGGTTGCCTTAATTCTTGTGTTCTTACCTTAAACGACTTATATAAATGACTAGAGGGAGTATCTTATAACAACCCCTATATTGATAAGTTAATTCACTTTTTTTTTTTAAATGATGTATATTCATCCTAAAAAACAACGCAACCTTTATAAATTACTTGTACTATTGAATTTGAAATGTCTCATAACATCAATGACGATGCCAAAAATCACAAAGGCAATATTGCAGTGGAAGAGGCGAAATGCATGATGGTGGAAGACTAAATATTTAGAGTTAGGCAATGGTGTGCGTGCTTTAGATATATAAGATGATGTCAAAGGGTGAGACAATTTAGAGAAGTTACCTTTAAACTTTCTTATTTTAAAAAAGTGGGTGAACTTATAATAGAGGTTGTTACAACATAAATAGAATCTTATTTAAGAACTTAAAACAAAAAAGATACCCAGAGGCTATAAATAAAATCATTTTAAAGATACCTAAAAAAAACTAAATAACACTACAAAAAATATAAGATTAGCGACGGGAAATCCCGTCGTTAATCCAGTACGACTCGTCGCGACGAAAGTGGTGACGGGATTAGTGACGGTGAGTGTGCTCTAGAAAGGGAGAGCAGGGGCGACATCTGCGAGGAAATTCCGCGAGATAGGCAAGAAAGGGGTGGTTGGAGATGAGGCGACTTAAAGGGGAGCGAAGGCGAAAAAAAAGCGTTAGAGGCCCCGAGAGGAAGAGGGAGGCGACGAGGCAGGAGATGTGGGAGGAGATGGAGTGGTGGAAGTGGAGGAGGCAAATGAGAGGAGGAGGAAATAGGTAGAGGCGAAGAAGAAGTTGATAGCGAAGCGGGGGAGAAGAAGGAAGAACATGAAGAAAAGGGCGGAGGTGTGGAGGGAGGTGAAGCGGTGGACGAGAAGAGGAGGGTGGTAAGGATCGTAAAGAGGAAGAGAGGCGAGATGATCGGCAGGAGAGAGAGAGAAGAAGGGGAAGTTTATAAGTGGAATAGATTAGGGCTTGGGGTGTGAAAGAGAGAGTGTGCGAGTCCCATTGCCATTTGGGCAGAGAAATTACCTATTGAACGAAAATCTTTTTGCTCAACAATTAGTGACGGGGGCAGTCATCTCATTGCTAAAACAGTCAACGGGTCAGTGACGGGCCCCATAGCTGGTCTATAGCTAAATAGCAATGAGGAATAGCCTGTCGCCATTCCCCATCGCTATTTATTGCAATTTCTTGTAGTGTAAAGATTATTTAATTTGTAAGGCATTCTGATAATGGGTATGTTGCTTTGCAACACATATTGACTTACATAAGTTGTGTATGTGTGCTTCAAGATGCGGGCATATTCAGATCATGTTGTATAACACAAGGGTCAAAATCGCATAAATATATGGCTTCTGTTAGAGATCAAGATGTACACAGAACATAAACTGATGATGTATACATAACAATTGATGATGGAGCAACACAATGTGGACTGTCTCATCACGGTTAAGACAATTTGATGTTCATGTTTTTGTTGTGTGTAACTTGTATCAGATTGTTGTTGTTCTGTTACAAAATTCTGTTAGTTAGTTTTTGGTTATTGTTAGTTTTCTAGATCAGTTACAAATAATCACTTATATGTATATATAATACTCACTTACTGAGTTGAATGTACATTAGTTTTCTAAATCAATACAATACAATTTTCTTTCTTTTTTGATTTCTTACAAGTTAAGGTTGCAGAGTTTTTCTCTCTTTAGAGAACTCTTACATAGTATCAGAGCTTTCTGCAATGGCATAAGCTAGTTCTTCTGAAGGAGATTCTGGTGGTCTCAGTATGTTTGCTGATGTGACGACAATTGCAAAATCTCTCAATTTCAGTTTACCTACAAAGCTCGATGAAGGAAATTACATCGACTGGAAGGTTCAAGTAAGATTTGCAATTCAAACTTTAGGACTGGAATTTTTCATTGAAAATAAGAAATCCTTAGTGACATCAAATTCTGCTGTAACTGATGAAGTTTTGAGCAGATGTGATAACTTGCTCATGGTATGGTTATTCGCCAACATAAGCAAAGTTGTCATTGGTCATGTAACTGAATGTGAGTCTTCTTTTGAAATCGGGACAACATTGGAAAGTTTGTTTGCTCAATCATCCATGACAAGAATTCTGCAGCTCAAGAAGTAGTTAAACAACATCGAGAATGGTTCGTTTAAAATTTCTGAATTTGTTCTCAAAGTTTAGACGATAGCTGCTGAATTAAGGTCAATTAATCAAGTAGTTGCTGAATCTGATATGATTCAATCAATACTGAATGGTCTTGGTCATGAATTTGATCATGTTGTGGTTTTAATTTCTTCACAATGTGCAAATGTATCCTTGCAAGATGCACAATATATGTTGATGATGCATGAACAGAGAATTGAAGATCTAAATCAAGGTTCACAAATAGATATGAATAATGTTTAATCAAATCTTGTTGAAAACTGTGACTAGAAGTCACAAGGTGCAAGAATCAGTTCTGCACAATTTCAAAATCGCTTTAACAATGGTTTTCGTGGTGGAATCGAGAATCGTGGAGGAAGGTCTGGTAAAAGAGGAAAAATATTTTGTCAATTATGCTATCGTCATGGACACATGGCTCTTCAATGCTATCATAGATTTGATCAGTCTTTCTATGGTCCTCGAAATCAGTACTCAGGTTCTACCAGTCATGTTCATCAGACTCGATGACCTCTTACACAGATTCATCCTCAAATGCCTCATAACTTCCAACCAACCGCACCTCAGGGTATGTTAAATCATTTTCAAGGCATGGTGGTGACTCTTGAAAATGTTACTGATCCAAATTGGTACATGGACGGTGGAGCATCTAGTCACATGACCTTTGATGGATCTGCTCTACTCAACAAAACTGAATACAAAGGTAATCAGTTGGTGACTATCGGTAATGGTGAGTTGTTACAAATTTCTCATACTGGCACTGCACTGATTAAGTTTAATTCAGTTCCTTCTCATTCTCTTCAATTAAATAATGTTCTTCTTGTTCCAAAAATTGCTAAGAATCTCATAAGTATATCAAAACTTACTCGTGACAATGATGTTATTACTGAGTTTACTCTTTTTTTCTCTGTCGAGGACAAGGACTCGAAGACAACTTTGCTTCAAGGAGTGCTCAATAATGGTCTATATTGTGTTCCTAAAGTTGATCCATCTGCCTCTGGTTCATTTTCCTCTGTTCCTACTGTTTTTTCTTCAAATAAATCTTGTAATACTGTTTTTACTTCATTGCTTAGTTCTACAAACAATGATGTATGACATGCTCGGCTAGGACATCCATCTGCTTCTGTCTTGCAAAAAGTTTTATCTTCATTGAACACATCTATTAATAGATCTTGCATATCATTCTGTAACTCTTGTAAAAAGGCTAAGATGCATAAACTTCCTTTTACTCATTCAATATAACTGCAACAAAACCTTTGGAACTGGTTTATTCTGATCTTTGGGGTCCATTGTTGTCTTCTCAAGGTTCAAGATATTACATTGTATTTGTTGATGTTTTTAGTCGATTTACTTGGTTTTATCCTCTTAAATTGAAATCAGATGCATATGCTGCTTTTATTCACTTTGTAAAACAAGCTGAACTTCAACTTAATTCTAAGTAGAAAGTTTTTCAATTTGATATGGGACTTGAGTATAAACCTATTAAACATTTCTGTAATGCATCTGGTATCATTCATCGATATTCTTGTCCCTATATTCATCAACAAAATGGTGTTCCGGAAAGAAAACATCGTTCCATTGTTGAAATGGGTCTCACTCTACTTGCTCATTCAAAACTTCCTTTCTATTTTTGGGAGGAAGCCTTTCTAACTGCTGTTTTTCTTATAAATAACTTACCATCTGTTGTTCTTGATTTTAAATCTCCATATGAGGTATGTTTTCATAAACAACCTGATTATTCTTACCTCAAGACATTTGGATGTGTCTGTTATCCAAATCTCACTGCTTACTCTCAACACAAGTTTAATTTTTGATCTTCCAAATGTGTCTTTATTGGCTATAGTCCTATGCATCATGGTTACAAGTGTTTACATATAAATGGCAAGATTTATATCTCTAGTGATGTTGTGTTTAATGAAGATGATTTTCCTTATCCTATCCTATTTTCTTCTAGCAGTACATCTTATTCTATTAGTTCATCTTCTTCTAGTCTTCCTTTATCTATTCTTTAATTATGTCATGTCTCCTCTTCCATTAATTCATCTGTCATTGTTCCTTCTACATCTGATTTACCTACTACTCAATCTTCTAAATCTTCTCAATCTCTGCCTCCTTTAGCTACTGAATTGACAAAAACTGCAATTACCAGATCACATATTAACACTCACCCTATGCAGACTAGAAGTAAATGTGGTGTTTTCAAACCAAAAGCAATGGTTGTTACTTCTCCATATGCTTTGGTGCACTCTCTCACTGAACCTACTTCTGTTAAAGCTGATGTTGCTCATAAAAATTGGAGTACAGCCATGAATGATGAAATTCAAGCCTCGGATAACAACAATACTTGGACTCTAGTTCCTTTTAATCCTGACATGAGTGTTGTTGGTTGTAAATGGGTTTTTCGAGTTAAGACCAGTCCTACTAGTGCTATTCAGAGGTATAAGGCAAGACTTGTGGCTAAAGGTTTTCATCAAATTCTTGGTCTTGGTTTTGGGGATACCTTTTCACCTGTTATTAAGCCTTCATCTCTTCGTATCATGTTCACTCTTGCTGTTACTTTTCAATGGCCTATTAAACAACTTGATGTGAACAATGCTTTTCTTAATGGTGAGCTATCTAAATATGTTTTTATGTGCCAACCTGAAGGTTTTATTAGTAAGAAGTATCCTCAGTATGTATGTAAACTCAACAAAGCTTTGTATGGTTTAAAGCAGGCTCCTCGGGCATGGTTCTCTAAGCTCAAAACTGCTTTGCTGACTTGGGGATTCAATAATAGCACTTCTGATGTTAGTTTCTTTTATCAGAGATCTGGATCATCTACCTTACTTCTTCTTGTGTATGTTGATGACATTCTCATCACAATATCTGATTCTTCTTTGATTCAGAAACTTATTACTTGGCTAAATCCCAAGTTTTCTCTCAAAACATTGGGTGATGTTGATTATTTTCTTGGCTTTGAAGTTCATCGTGACTCTTCAGGATTGTATCTATCTTAGCATAAATACATTCTTGATTTACTTAAGAAGACTGGTCTTTTAGATTCTAAGCCCTTGTCTTCACCATACTCTACTGGTATTCGTCTTAGTGCCACTGATGGCAAGTTGTTTTCTGATCCTACATTGTATCGTAGTACTTTGGGTGCTCTGCAGTATCTCACTTACACTCGTCCATATATCAGCTTCATTGTGAACAAGCTTAGTCAATTTCAGCAGCATCCTAATGATCTCCATTGGTCAGCTGTCAAGAGGGTTCTTCGTTTTCTGAAGTCTTCTCTTACTACTGGACTTGTTTTTTGTCATGCTACCTCTCTTAATCTTGAAGTTTTCACTGATTCTGATTGGGCTGGTGACATTGATGATCGTAGATTTACTAGTGGTGTATGTGTTCTTCTTGGTGGAAACCTTATCACTTGGTGTTCAAAGAAACAATTAGTTGTGTCTCGCTCTAACACGGAGGCTGAGTAACGAGCATTGGCTTTGGGAGTTACCGACATTTTATGGTATTCTTCTCTGCTTAGTGAACTTGGTTTCTCTAGTTCTTCCAAGTCTATATTATGGTGTGATAACACCAGTGCTCGAGTCTTAGCATTAAATCCTATATATCATGCTCGTACTAAGCATATTGAGGTTGATGTTCATTTCTTGCGGGAAAAACTTGCTGCTAGAATTTTTGATCTTCGATATGTTCCTACTGAACATCAATCTGCTGATCTATTTACAAAAGTTCTTCCTACTCCTCGTTTTCTTTTCTTATCTTCCAAACTGAACTTGGTTTGTTCACCTCGATTCAGTTTGAGGGGGCATGTTAGAGATCAAGATGTACACAGAGCATCAGCTGATGATGTACACAGAGCAACTGATGATGGAGCAACACAATGTGGACTGTCTGATCACGGTTAAAACAATTTGATGTTCATGTTTTTGTTGTGTGTAACTTGTAACAGATTGTTGTTGTTCTGTTATTCAGTTAGTTAGTTTTTTGTTATTGTTAATTTGTTAGATCAGTTACAAACAGTCACTTGTATGTATATATAATACTCACTTGCTGAGTTGAATGTACATTAGTTTTCTAAATCAATACAATACAATTTTCTTCTTTCTTAATTTCTTACAAGTTAAGGTTGCAGAGTTTTTCTCTCTTTAGAGAACTCTTACAGCTTCGGTGAGTCAATATGTCTTTTAGTGTAGCCGGGGCATATATAGGGTTGTTATTTTCATATTTTCTTAAAAGGTACTACTAGCGTACATTACAATGCACATCGCGTTATTCTAATGTGCGTGCGATATAAATCAAAGTGCGATTCACGCAAATCTCAAAGAGCATCACACGCATTAGAACACCAAGTGCATTTGGTGACGAAGGCCTAACATTTTCCTTTTCCTAAATTACTGGCCCAAGTGTAAACTGTTTGACAAAGCACGCCTAGAGATCAGCGAATAACGACAAGTGATCCAACGGATCGGACGGAAAGGCTGACGTCAGAGCAGTTTTGACACGTAGCGAAAAACCCGCGGTGCATGCGAACACCACCACCAACGAATCCCGACAAAATCAAACTAAAAAATCCCTGACCCACTCCATGATCCTACGCTCCCGGATCCCACTTAACACCACTCCCATCCCCACCATCCACGTGTCCAACTCTCTCTTTGACCATTGACCACACAACAGGAATCCGGATGCACAGTCTAGAGAGAGCCTATCTATCGTATCATCATTTGTCACTGGATGTGTGAATGGCACGTGCCACGTGGCGGTGTTGGAACTGTATCGGAACTCTCCAGAACACAGGAGAGCAACTGAAAATAAAAATGAATAAAATAACTACTGCACTACTTTTCTATCATAGACTGTAGTTAATGTACATAAACGTATGAGTTGTATACATGTATGTACACATGGTTCATGGTATACGGTATAGTAAAAAAATTTGTAAGACTGGGGCACCGCTGTTGTAACCATTGAGGTTTGAACGCATGGCGTGGTGGCTCATAAACCGGAGAGTAGTGGCACCTGGTTTTGCTTTCTTTCTTTTTTTTTTCCTTCCTGGTTTGGTTTTCTCTCTCTACCCTGCTTTCTCTCTCTCTTAATTGCCACCTTGTTTGTATATATCTCCGATTCCACTCGGAACCCAACTCGCTATTAGTTTAATTATTAATGTTGTTTATCAAGTTTAATGACCTTGATTAGTCCGAGTTCGAGTCAAGTACTCCTCCCGTCATATATGTAAGTAGTTTAAAAATAATGCACTCATACTATATTAATAATTGAAAGAATGAATTGTAAGATCATGCATTAATTTTATATTTAATATTGTAAAAGCAAAACAAGTGAAATGAACATAAAAAAATAAATAAAAATTGAACAGACTTATATTTTTTTACAAAAGAATTAATTTGCTAGAATGACTTACATCAAAAGAAGTATATAAAATTACTGAATAGCAGTAAAGTTTTCCTTCGAAAATTTTAAATATGCTCTATATATAAATATCTAAAACTTGAATTTGAAACGTCCGATCCGATTAAAGACGGTGTAACCTAGTTAGTACTGTTGGTTACGTACAACTTATACAATTTGTTACTACAATTGTGAGTTCATGCATGACTCGGTCTGACTTGACTCACTGAGTCCATTAAATGGTTATTTGTTTTTTTGTGTGGAAACTTGACAAAACGGTTTTTGTACTAATCCACACAGAGAGGGAAAGAGAGAAGAATTAATTGAGGGTGATGAGATCTGAGGGTATTGCAGAGTAATTTCTAAAGAATTGTTATAGTTTCTCATCTTGCTCATCATCCATCATCATCTTCTATTACTTTGTGATCTATTCTTAGATTCATTTGCATGTGTAGATAAATTGTTCAATTAGATTGTTTAATTTGTGTGTGTATTATATGTATGTGGGAATAAATAAATAGTGTTTGATCGATGAGAAGATATATAGATAAGAGGAGAGAAGTCACTTTCATTGTTGATGGTTTTGGTGTTTTAGAGAGAGAGAGAGAGAGTCTAGAGAGAGAAAGAGAGACAACAGATGGTTTATGTTGTTGATTCATTGTATACAACCCTAGTTTTTGCTTTTGCTTCCTTAGTCTCCTACAACCTTCACAATATTCTCTTCTTCACCAAACACTACTAAACATAGTGTACTTCACCGTACATATACTCATCACATCTATCCATATCCATACATATATACATCTGGGCCCATCAAATATCTTCTCATGAAAAAGATGATGAACTGCTCATCCATGCATGCCCATGAAGAAGAAGGTCAAGAACAAGACATAGAGATGGATCTACAACAACATGGACATCATCATCAACAACATGACATGGTGGTAAGGATGGACAACACATGCTCTTCTTCTTGTCATAACATCATTCAAAACCCTAATAACTATGACCAAGAGATTTGGTTTGATGATGGTGATGAACATGGTCATGATCATGATGTGGTGGTGGTGGATGATGAAAATGTTGATGATGGTCATGGTCATGGTCATGGTGATGCAAATGGTAGCTTTTTGATGTCATCATCTTATGGTCATGATGATGATCATCATCATGATCCTCTCCCTAACTTCCCATGCATCTCTTCTTCTTCATCATCTTCCAGTAGTTCCTCCACTCATCAAAACAACAACAACAATAGTAAGTGTTGTAAAAACTCATCTCTCTCTACATCAACTTCATCAACTTCATCATCTTTAGCTGCCATCACCACTGATCTCATGATCACAAACCCTAATGATGACCAAGAACATCATCATCAGATGATGATGATGATGATGCATGGAGACCAACATCATGATGATGATGATGATGATGATGATGACGATGATGGCCATCACCATGACAACATCATCATGAGTGAAGAAGCAATAACAACAACAACAACAACAACAACAACAGATCATCATCAAGCATGCATGATGGACCAGATCTCCACCCAAGACTGCATGGATGTCATGCAAGAACTCGGAGACATGGACTTGATGGACTCCTCCACTGCTGATGATGACGTCATGTGGGACCCCTCATCCTTATTCCCAGATGATCAAGATCTTCTTCATCTTGATCATCATGATGGTACTGAGAGATTCGAGGACGATCATGATGATGATGATGATGATGATGATCAAGCAACTAGGGTTTCATCATCAGAGGAGGATCTAGCTATGGTGTTCTTCGAGTGGCTCAAATCAAACAAGGAGTCTATTTCTGCAGAGGACTTGAGAAGCATAAAGCTGAAGAGATCGACGATCGAGTGCGCGGCGAGGCGGCTCGGAGGAGGGAAAGAAGGGATGAAACAGTTGTTGAAACTGATATTGGAGTGGGTTCAGAACCACCAACTTCAGAAGAAGAGAATGGCTGCAGAACACCCTCCTCGAGATCAGCATCATCATCAGATGATGATGATCATGAACAACACTACTACTACCAGTACTACTACTTCCCTCCAAGATACTAGTTATAACTTCCAATCCAACAATTCGATCATGAGCCCTCATGATCATGATCATCATCATCATCATCAAGCCGCCATGATGAGTAGCGGAAATCCCTATTTTGCCCCTCCACCACCTCCATGGATGGTCTCTCAACAATTTCATGACCATGGCTTATATGGAGACTACCAACACCACCCCAACAACAACAACAACAACAACAACAATGTGTTCAACAATGTGAGTCATCCCTTCACCAGTGCCCACCAAGATTACAATCAAATAATGATGAGTAGTAGTACTAATGATTGGCCTCATCATAATCAGTTCATGAGTCATCATCATCATCAGTACAGTACTGCTGACTACCACAACCCCTCCCGCCGCAGGTCTATGCCGCGGCGTATGGGAATCAGTATGCGGCGGGGGCGGCGATGTGTAATCAGCATCAAAGTATGTTTCAAGGGCATGGTCATGATAATAGGCTGGTGAGGTTGGGGTCGTCGGCGACTAGGGAAGCGAGGAAGAAGAGAATGGCGAGGCAGAAAAGATTCTTTTCGCATCATCATAATCGGAGTAGTAATAGCCATGGTAATAATCAAAACCAGACCACACCGTCGCCACCTCCAACGGCGACGGCGTCAATGGAGCAGCAACAACCGCATTCAAGGCTTGCAAGTGATGCTAATTGCACTAGTACTACTAGTGTTGGCCATGCAAATAGAGGAAACTGGATGTTTTGGTCTTCTTCTAGTGGTGGTGCACCGCCAGTTATGCCGCCCGATGCGGTGGCACCACCGACAGCGGGTAGCGTAGATCGTGGCGGTATCGGTATCGGTACTGCTGTTGGTTCAATGCAAGCTCATCATCAGCAGTATCAGCAACAGATTGGGTTGGACAGGCGTCAGGTGATGGTTTTGTGGTTTTGTTACATGTGTTGTACATGTACAAAAGTGAAGATTAATTAATGAATGTGTTGTGTGTTTGATTTGTGTTGTTAATTGTGTTTGTTGTGCAATGCAGGGATGCAGCACTACTAATATTAAGAGTGGTTCAGAGAAGAATCTTAAGTTTTTGTTGCAGAAAGTGTTAAAGCAAAGTGATGTTGGGAACCTTGGCAGGATTGTGCTACCAAAAGTAATTAAACACATCTTGATCTCTATTATCTCTATCTTATCTGATTTAATTAATTTTTATTTTTATTTTTTTATTTTATTTTTACTATTGGGTGGGGGTGTCGATCGAACTCACAATCTCCTCAGACCTTGCCTTTTGAGTTTTGACAAGTGATGCCTCTGCCATCTCATGCTTTGACCTGATTTAATTATTAATACAATGTGATTACTATTTTATTGATTTTTTTAGGGAAAATACGCATGGATATATATGGTAAAGTATTATACATTTATGAAAGAAAATTTTATTTTTGTTAATGTTTTCTCTATTGGATTAAGGGTAGTGATATTTGACTTATGAGTCCGGACTCAAAAAGTTTTTTTAATTTTAAAGTCACCCTCAAGTAATTAATAAAACAAACTCAATCACTTATAAAATTCTTTTGATACCTTTAAATATTTGTGAAAATTTTAAAAACACCCTTATGAGTTCGAACTCATGAGTCTAAGTAGATTTATTGTTGGATTAATTAGTGGATAGATTTTAATTTTGTTAGTTTCAGAAAATAAAAATACTAGAAAACTTCCCCAAATTAACACACATCAAAATGCTGGTGTTATGCACATTAGGATGCCTGAGGTGAATATGATGATAGCTAGTGTGGGCGCATGTTTTGTACATTCATTGTGAGTTTTGAGGGTGTCAACATTTCCCTTTAGAAAAAAAAAAAATGTTTGGTGATAAATGACAATTGTTTTGAATTAATAAACTACAATTTTTAAGAAGAACATTTTTTGCCTTTAATAGAGGTTTTAAAATTCATATTAGCGTGTTATTAAATGTAATGTGAAAATGTGTTATGTTTTAATTTTTAATACATGTATTAGATGATTTTTTAAATGACAATTGTTTTGAATTAATAAACTACAATTTTTAAGAGTTATAAGATATCATCACAATTGGGACGTACGTGAGGCGCGCACACGACTGTTTTGCAGTTGGATGTACACTAAATCACGTGTTCAGCGTGATTCGAAACACATCTGACAACGAACAAGCGCTTCTGTTTTTGTGTTTGTGTTTCATGTCCAAATGTATCAAATTGTCAATGCATATTTTTTAAAATAAAATATAATTGATAATATGCATGAACTTTTACCTTGATATTATATGCATCTTATGACTGAAGTGTTTTTCCTAAAATCTATTTGAAGAAAAGTAAAGATTGTTGAAGCTGTTTGTTCTCCTTATAATTAAATATTGCTTTTGCTAGCTCTTTGGATACATATATATGTATAGCTAAATTTTTGCATAATTACTGCTTTTTATATATCATGATGGTCATTTATATATATATTTTTATGTACTTCATAATTTAAACAAGTATTTTTCATCAGAAAGAAGCAGAAACTTATCTTCCGGAACTCGAGGCAAGAGATGGCATCTCCATTGCAATGGAAGACATTGGAACCTCTCGCACTTGGAACATGCGTTACAGGTTTTTATTTCCCCTCTTAGCGGGAAAATTTAGTTATCTCTCTCATGTCATTTCTTCGCGCCGTTAGTGATCATCATGGCTATTATTTTGTCTAATATTTTAGGTTCTGGCCAAACAACAAAAGCAGGATGTATCTCCTTGAAAATACTGGTAATTACTGTCATGAATTATTTTAGACTTTTTTTTTTTGGTTCACATCCATTAAAATATTTGCTTGTATGATTACCTTGTATCACGAATAAATACATGCATGAGACAAGGTAACATATTATTGGAGAGATGAAAAACATTGGACTTTATATATTGATAACATAGGCTCACAACATGTCATCGACGGATCGCAATGGAATATATATATATATATATATATATTCGGATGGATTACAATGCTTAAACACCATTCTTGTATGTGGTTTCAGGTGACTTCGTTCGATCCAACGGCCTTCAAGAAGGGGACTTTATCGTCATCTACTCCGACGTCAAGTGTGGGAAATACGTAAGCCATATAATACATATGATAATGATTTTTTATTTTTATTTTTTGTAGTGGGTGTCTAGGTGAACCTGAGTATTCTTATTAGGCCTTTACATAATTTTTGTGATGCTATTATAAATACTATAATGATCTAATTAATATGAATGTTAATTATACATTACAAATGAATTTGACAAAAAAAATATTATACGTTGCAGATGATACGAGGAGTGAAGGTACGGCAACCGGGATCGTCGAAAATGGAGGCGAGAAAGCAGGGGAAGTTGCAGCGGAGCACCCATCACGGCACCAGCTCATCTAGAACTGCAGCTGCTGCTTCTCCTTTTGTCAAGGAAATGGTGACATGATCATATGATGATGATCTAGTACATATTATTAATTATATAAAGAAAATTAAGTACTTAGAAGTTGTTATGATCAATTATTGATGTGTAGAAGGTGTGCTATATACCTCTCTGTTATATATAAATGCAATATTTACCCACACAACGAGCAAGCTTGATTACCACGACCATGAATTCAAGGTGTATAGAACATACATATATATATATATATATATATATATGTATATATATATATATATATGTGTGTGTGTGTGTGTGTGTGTGTCATATGAAGTCCTGAGATCATATGCATTTTCGTTTACAATAAATCTACTTGGACTCATGAGTCCGGACTCATAGGGAGGTTTTTAAAATTTTTGTAAATATTTAAGGGGTATCAAAAGAATTTCACAAGTGATTATTGTTGCTTCATTAATTGCTCGAGGATGTATTTGAAATTAAAAAAAATTTTGAGTCCGGACTCACGAATCCAAATAGTACTACCCTTTGGTTTATATGTGTTGATGACACCTTTCTTGGGGCATGACTGAGTTTTAAGGTTGAGAAGAAATGTCCGTGCTTTGGAAAAACAAGATTTTGAAACTCTACAAAATCATTATCGAAACAGGCCTTTGTATTTAAAGTCCCAGTTCTTCCAAACAGGTATTGGTTCGATATAATAAAAATTAAGAAATTCGATGATAAAGAGTAAACATAATTTAGTTTGGTAAACTATAGCATAACTATATATAATATATATATATATATATATATATATATATATATTCTTTGGAGCATGTTACGTACGTTTAAACCTGCTCGTTACTCTCGTGAAATTTAATTAATTTAATAAATTATTTTTACATTTCATGTGGGAGAACCTTTAATTAAAGTAGAATAGTAAATTTAAGTAAGGGTTAAGACTTAATCAAAAATAAAATAATAAATTTAAGTAGTATATTTATATCGCTAAGCGGAAGAGCTTGATTCATATAGCTGATGTGTGACAAGTAATTATAATTTAGAACCGAGGCTTTTGGGTTTATTGTTGGGACAAAAAAAAAAAAAAAAAATTAAATAAAAATAAAGTAGTGAGAGCATCTGACAAACTTAAATCAACCTTATCAAGCTCAATGAAGCCCAATTGAAATTAAGAAATACTGAAATTTGTTCCACCAAAAAAAAAAATACTGAAATTTGATCCACACACCTTTCAGCAGAGACTTTGTAAAAGACTTGGCAAACCAATGATATCTCAATTTCATGGTGATATATAAGAGATGTAAATAATATTCTCTTTACCATGTGAAGGTGAATTGAAATCAAATCATGGCAGATACGCCCCTCTAAAAAAAAAAAAAAAAAAAAAAAAGTTCTATGCAAACTAATAAATATTCTAGCACCCAAGATTTCACTAAACTTAAAAACTCTGGCTTGTCAATATCTTCTGAAGAGAGAAAAACCATCCGTCCAGATTCCGGTCTGCGGTTTACCGGTATGATTCAGCGCGCTTTGGCTTAGTTTGGACGATCGCATCTATCTTCTCCAGCACGTCGGGGGTCAGCTTTGGTATCACGTCAATAGCTTTCATGTTCTCCTCAATCTGCAATGTCGCCGAAAACCTCTCATCAGTTGGAATATAAAAGAGGGGGAGAAGTTTTCAAAAACAAGATCTGGTTTAAGCATGGCTTAAACTTGGGCTAGCTTGCCACCTTAATTTTACACAAATAGCATCACAAAAAATGTAGTTCTCAACATGAAGTAGAATACTGAAACGACAATGAAAACAACAACATAGCCTTGATCCTTAATTAGTTGGAGTTAGCTGCATGGATCAAACTCAAGTAGAACACTAAAACGACGACGAAAACAACAACTCAGCCTTAGTCCCAAATTAGTTGGAGCTAGTTACATAGATCAAACTATTCCATTACGCTTGATTAAGTGCAATTGAAAGAAGAATACTGAAAGATATTTATAAAACAAAAGTAAAGAAGTTAAAAGAAAAAAAGGAAAAGAAATGAAGGTAAGTATATATGGTATACCGGCATATGGCAACAATGTTGTAAATACACCAATAACTTGGCAAAGGCGAAACTCAAGCAAATGGATTTTTAGGCCCAAAAGGGAGGACTTAAAAGTCCTTTAAGCAACGTCTTAGATTCGAGTCTTCTGAACGCAACAAAAAATACAGAGTTCAATGCAGCTCAAACTATATTAGTCAAGGCCCTACGGGCTATTTGGCCTCTGGGTACCCCGGGCTCCAAGACCCAATAGAAAGGTGAAACTCGAAGACGGAATAGACGAATAGTTCTTGTAATGTAAAAAGAGAGTGAACTGTACCATTCCCTCCTAGTAGATTATAAAACAGGAAGAACAAGCTTATGCAAGTTAGCCATGGCTACTGAACCAGGAGCTAAAGCCTACATTTGGAATTTGATCAAATGCGGAACCTGCTGCTCTAGAGATGGCGCACATTCAATTTGCAATTAGAGAAGGAAATTCAGAAACCCAGCACAAGGAATGTCTCTACAAGACTCTTGTAAAACCTGGATAAAGGCATACATATTCATGCCAACAGAATAATGCACTTTACTCATGGTATAAACTTTTTTGATAAGAAACTAACTTAATTACAACACCCTTGACTCCAACATGAGCCGAACTCCCAACGTTGCCTTTGACAGGTGATGCCTCACCTATCTCACTAAAGATGCTTTGGCTACTCATAGAAAACAAAGCATCCTGCAGTCCGTCGGCGTTAAATGGAACCATGAGTCCATGACCCAACAATAAGAATACAACAACAATAACAACAACAACATAGCCTCAATCCCAAATTAACTGGGGTCGGCTACATGGATCAAACTTTTCCATTGTACTCGATTAAGTGCAATTGATGGTGAGCTTTGCAAACGATTCAAATCCTTCCTAATTAATGCATCCCATGTTAACTTTGGTCTACCCCTACCTCGTCGAATTTCTACAGTTTTTATTGAGTCAAGTTTTCTAGTTGGAGTATTTGTAGGCCGTCTATGCAGGTGACCAAACCATCGCAACCGCCCTTCCCTACTCTTTGTATCAATTGGTGTTACTCCTACTTGTCTTTGAATTTCTATATTTCTTATTCTATTTTTACGAGTTTTACCACACATCCACCTAAGCATCATCTTTTCTGCTACGTTCATTTTATGTAATTGTTGTTGCTTTACCGCCCAACATTCACTTCCACAGAACATAGCTGGCCTAATTGCGGTCCTATAAAATTTTCCTTTTAACTTAGTAAGAACATTTCGATCACAAATCACCACTGGTGCACTCCGCCATTTCTTCCATCCAGCTTGAATTCTATGCGTGACATCATTCTCAATGTTACCATCATTTTGTATGATTGATCATAGGTATCTAAAGTGGTTTACCTTAGGAACTTCTATTTCCCCTAATTTTACCACTCCGTCATCTCGATGTCTAGTGTTTCTAAACTCACAGTGCATGTATTCGGTTTTCGTCCTACTCAACTTAAAGCCTTTAGATTCTAATGTATTCCTCCAAAGTTCTAATTTCCTATTCACTCCATCTTTAGTTTCATCCACTAAAACAATATCATCTTTAGTTTCACTCCATCTTTAGTTTCATCCTCTTGAATATGTCTAGTTAATTCATCCATAACTAAAGTAAATAGATATGAGCTTAAAGCCGATCCTTGATGTAGTCCTATCTTAATGAGAAATTCTTTTGTAGCTCCTCCAAATGTCTTTATACTCGTTACTACTCCATCATACATATCCTTAATAGTGTCTATGTATCTAGCATGCACTTTTTTTCTTTCTAGAACCCACCAAAGAACATTTCTAGGGATCCAATCATATGCTTTTTCTAAATCTACGAATACCATATGAAGATTTTTTTTCTTTTCTCCATATTTTTCTAACAAACTCCACCTATGTTGTACACTATGTGCGCTACATAGCCGGTCCCAAGTCCGGATAAAGGAGGAGGACTCTGACGCCCATTTTCTCATACCGAAAAATGGGTAAGGGAGGTCTCAATCTCACTTTTCATACCCGAAAAGTGGGGGAGGGAGGCCCCAAGCTCATTTTCCATTCTTGAAAAATGGAGGAGGGTTGCGATAGGTTGACAGCCGGCGTAAAACTTTTGTCACTTCATGAAATGGATCAAACATATATAAACGTTGGGGCATTCCCACCTAGTTACACTTAATCGAGCACAATGGAAAAGTTTGATCCATGTAGCCGACCCCAGTTAATTTGGGACTGAGGCTATGTTGTTGTTGTATATTTTTCTAACAATCGTCTTACAGGGAAAATGACCTCTATAGTTGACCTCCCAGACATGAAACCAAATTGGTTCTTTGATATTGTTATTTATCTCCTTAGCCTATTGTCAATTACCCTCTCCCAAAGTTTCATAGTGTGACTCTAAGTTTAATTCCCCGGTAGTTTGAGCAACTTTGAATGTCTCCTTTGTTTTTGAAGATTGGCACAAGCGTGCTTCTTCTCCAATCCATTGGCATTTGTTTTGCTTTTAAAATTTTATTGAAAAGTTTTGTTAACCAAGTCAATCCAATTTCTCCTAAGCATTTCCAAACCTCTATGAGTATTTCATCTGGGCCACATGCTTTCCCTATTTTCATTCTTTTCAATGTCTCTTTAACTTCTACAATTCTAATATTGCGTGTATAGTTTACATGTCTTTCTTGGTGTGAGTTTTCATCTATTATAGTATCAACTTGGCCGTCATTAAATAAACTATCGAAGTAACTTCTCCATCTCTCATTAATATCCTCATCGCCCGTTAAAACATTTTGATTTTCGTCCTTAATACATCTTACATGACTTAGGTCTTGTTTCTTTTTATCTCTTAATTTGGCTAGCCTATATATATATATTTTTCGCCATCTCTATTTCCTAACCTTGTATATAGATCTTCCATGAAATTTGCTTTAACTTGACTAACTACTTTTTTAGCTTGTTTTCTAACTTCTCTATATTGATTGTACACATCTTCATCTTGATACTTATGTATTTTCCTATACATCTCTCTTTTAGTTTTAATTGCTTGTTGGACATCCTCGTTCCACCACCATGTTTCCTTCTTTGAAGGTTCTAAGCCCTTAGATATACCTAATACGTTTGATCTCACTCTCCTTATGCAACTACTCATTTCTAGCCACATTGTATTAGCATCTGAGTCAAGATTCCAAACACTTTTCTTTGATAGTTTTTCTCTAAACTCTACTTGTTTACTATGTTTTAGGTTCCACCACTTTATTCTAGGGTCGCTAACTCTTTTATTCATATTATGTCGTCGTGTTAGCTTAATATCAAGTACTACTAACTTATGTTGGGTAGTAAGTGCTTCACCAGGTATTACTTTGCAGTCTCTACATATTTTTCTAACTATTTTTCTTGTTAAAAGAAAATCTATTTGACTCTTGTTATGACCACTACTGAAAGTAATTGTATGCGACTACCTCTTCCTAAAACTAGTATTTGCTAAGACAAGATCGTATGCTGAAGCAAATTATAAGATTAATTATCCTTCTTCATTTCTATTACCGTGACCAAAACCTCCATGAACTCTCTCAAACCCATCGTTACTTGCCCCGACATGTCCATTTAAATCTCCTCCAATAAAAACCTTTTCATCTAATGGTATACTTTGCATAAATCCATCCATATCGTCCTAAAACTTGCGTTTGATGCTCTCGCTTAATCCTACTTGTGGTGCGTAGGCGCTAAGTATGTTAAGTTTTTTCATCTCCAATAATTAATTTAACTAGAATCAATCTATCTCACATTCTTTTAACCTCTACGACTTTATCCTTATAATCATTATTCACCGCAATTCCTACTCCATTGCATTTTCTATCTATACCAGTGTACCACAATTTAAACCCTGTGCTTCCTATTTCTCTACTCTTTTCTCCTTTGGAGGCAAGCAATATTGACTCTCCTTCTAATCATGATATCTACTAGTTCTATTGACTTCCCCATAAGTGTTCCTATGTTCTATGTTCCTAAACGAGTTTTTTCTCCCCTTTGTATTTGTTTTCTTTTCTATTTCTATTTTGTCTAATAAGAATCTAATAATTAAAACTGGCACCCACAATCTAATAAGAATCTAATAATTAAAACTGGCACCCACAAAGATATCCAAATAAGCTACCAGGGCTACTATTCAAGTTCAATGTCAAAGTTGTTAGGAAGTATCATTCAGTTTAACAGAAAGCTTGACGAAACCTATGGGACAGACTCGGATGGGTTAGATCATATGGCATCTGAGAGATAGCACTGGCCACGATCACTAATACAAGTCAAATGTACTAGTATTAGAGGTGGATGGCATGAACTCTCAACTTGTGACTACTATTAATCAGTAATCTCGACTCCTTTTGTATTTTTTTTCGGTTCCACACTTCTGTTGAAAGCTATTCTTTTTAAAAAAAAAAAACAATCTTTGTAAAGATTTAAATTTGGACTCATAGAGAGGCAAGGGAGGAAGTCTAGCAAAACAGAGGCCTTCGCAGCCCTAATCGAACTTTAAATACTGAAATGAAAGTGATATTACACCGTCACCGTCATTAATCAAGGTCATAGCAAATCACAAGAGCAGGCTCATCTCAGTAAACCAAATCTCTTTAAAAGAAAGGAAAATGATTTTTTGACATTCTTTTGGTACATACATTTGCTACACAATAGTGTAGATTCCCTTGGAATTCGTGCGACACACATCCCAATCAAATCTACAGCATTGTGTAGCAAATGCAAGTCTCCTAGAATGCCAGATAATCATCACGCATTAGACTGAAATATGATATCATACATTGAATTAGGAATTTAAGTAATAATGTATTTTGGTTGCTTCTCAAAAGCAATGCTATTGCTTGAAGTGATTGCTCAAAGATGGAAAATTCACAACGAAGAAACAAATAATAAAATCATCACATGCTACCAACCTTAGATTTTAAGGGCCACTGTAAGATAAGTTGGTAGTTCTTTATGACCAAAAGAGAACCAATATGCACCAAAAAAAGAAAAAAAGAAAACCAATAATGCTTGTTCACTTCCTATAATCTGCAAGACTAGTTTAAATGCACACTCTTTCTGTAATCAAATTAAATTAGCATAAAACAAACAAAAGCAAAGATATAAGTGAAACATCACAATAAAACTACCTGTGATTCCTTTGTTGCACCAGTAATAACTGATGACACATTAGGGTTGGATGCACACCAAGCAATGGCAAGTTGGGACAAACGCACATTCAACTCTTCTGCGATGGGTTGCAATCTATTAACTTTTTTCAGCACGTCATCAACCAATGATCTGTTTGCTAGGTTCTGCATGGTACAAATTTCCAGTTAAGGATGCAGAAGTTTCCCAAAAATATACATGTAATATACATCCAGGTAAAGAGCAACAAAACAAAAACAAAATATGTAATTGTAGCCTTGAAGCACTATAATGAATCAACAATAAAATTAATAATGAACAAGTAGTCAACCTATTAGGCGCTTTTATAAAGTGTAGTAGATATGAATTATTCGTTATGGGAAATGACTAAAGAAAGCACGGATCTTTGGCTAACACCGTTAAACAATTTGTTTGGTTTAGCAAGTGATCATTGGAGAAGAAATTGGAGGACTATCATCAGAGATTGATTAATGGGACGTCTTTGAGGTTTAGATGATTTTTGGTCTATCATGTTTGTTTTTTGTTTTTTGTTTTTTGTTTTTTTTTTTCCATTGTCTTTTTTGTTGTCATCGGACTGTTGCTTTTGTATCTAAACTCTCATTACTGAATACCGACACTAGCTATGATCCTGATCCTTTTTCTTATAGGTACGCAAAACTTTTAAGCAGTTAGTAACCTTATTACAAAAGGAAATAGAAGCCACGAGATCAAACAACAACCAAAAAGGTGTGTCTACTATCTGCATCGATCATTAAAGTGCACTTTATGATTTTTTGTAAATGGAAGGCACGGAATGAATACAGAGATAAGTGAAAAAACAATAAGAGAAGAAAAAGGTCTTGAAGAAAGTCAAGATCGTATTATCTTGTTATAAGATTGATCCAAACATTCCAAAATTAGTTTTTCAAATGATGTGGGACAAGCCTTGGAACAATAAGGCTCTAAAATTGATGTCACAGTCAGGTTCAATTATATGAATTCTCGGCAAAGTGGAAACAATAAAGCCTAACACATCGATAGCTCATGTAACTATTCAATAGAGAGCCTTGTGCCATGCACATTCTTGATGAATAAGCATCAATCTTATTTCTCATTACAGATTTTACACAGAACGATAGGTTCTTTAAAATCAGTCCTCCACAGTTCTTATAAATATAATTTTAGATAGCCAAGTTGTACAAGTCTCTCATCCAACTGTTCCCTCAGACTTATACATAGAGGCATAGCATTGAACTGAATCTCTGCCACCAACTTCCTTTTGTGATTAGCACCACCACACTGAACTCTGAGGGTTTCTCTACCAAAATCGTTTTGTCTTATTTCTTTTCACTTAAAACTTAAAAGTTTTCTTGAGATTTTAAAGAAAGAATAATTTATTTGAGAATTGGAAGGAAAATTTTAAAGCTAATAATAAAAAAGTTGGTTTATCATTTATTGAATTTGCGCTCAGAACAACGATGGGAGATTTCACTTTTTTTCTTCACCAAGACCTTCAGTCAAATGGATGATGATCTCGACAAAAAAGGGGTGATGGTAAGGATCCCTAATAAAGTTTATGCATTTCGAGTGTTCTTAAAGATACGAGAATTGTAATTGGCAATATTTGTCAAGAAAGTAGGACTGCCATTTGAATTTACTACCTCATAAAAACATTCAAATTCATTTTTTTTTAATTCATTAGCCGTTTCTTGAACACCCAACTCAACTCAACAAAAACCCTTTTCCCCAACGAGACTCAGCACTTTAATTATTATTCAATCATACAAATAATAGGTGACTAGATAAAATAATGTCTTGTACCAAAACTTCTTTTAAGAACCGATTTCAAGAAACACGCCTCAACTCCAAGATCCAAATTTAACCAAGAGTTTCAAGTTTCATGTGTCGATCTAGTGAATATGTTATTACAGGAGACCTTTTAAACATCACTTGTAATTAACCTGACAACAAAGAAATTAAGGTAAAATGGCTGTTGGTGAGACTCCATTCAACATTGACTAACTATTCAAGAATGGTTTAAGATATTTTAAACCGCAAAATGCCCATATTGCCCTAACTGAAAACATAATCTATATGCGTTCAGTATTTCAGAACGGGCCAAGTTTTTAAAGGCCATTTTCATTCGGAGATCATCCTCTAGTCAAAACTACAAATAGGCCAACTGCGTAGAAATTAGAATAGACATGTAATGAAGTTATGCGTTTGAGTTTCTAGCCTTTCACTTCTACATGACACGAGCGTCTATATCTCAAGGATTGGAAGGCACCTAGACGATCCCAATGCGATTTCCCAGGCCTAGGCCAAGCATTTAGAGGCCCTTGAATTATTATTTGTTTATTTTTAGGCCCTTAAGTAACAATAATTTTTTATTAGTTAACTATAATTCACACTCAATGTATACATCGAGAATCATTACAAGCCTTTTAAGTCCTTACATAACATTAATTATGTTAAGATTTTGTGATGGGGGCTATTCATATTACCAAACTTAATTCTAATTAGTCCTTTCGATTTTATAAAAATTATTTAGAAGGATACCGCTAGGCGATTTCGCCCCAAAATGCCTAGGCGATGTCTAGCCAATTGCCTAGGCTGCAATCACTGACATATCTTAATGCTTGGACTCAATTTCACATCCCAACTCAAATTTTTCCAGGTCTGAAATTAACGCCATTTATGGTTCTTTCAGTTTTGTGCCAATCAGAAACTCGAAAATGAATAAGCCTCAGTTGTTTGGATATTTGCACAATTGAGATGAAAATAATAGATTTGTTTTAAGAAAAAAGCAGAGTAAGGTCACTGCATAGAAACAAAAGCAGAAGTAGTTGACATATAATTTTGCTTCCGAAAGACGAAGAAAACTTACTTTGTAATTTTCCAAAGCGAACCGACTATCAGGTGGAATATTATCTTTGGTATACTTCCCAGTGAGCACTCCAGATGCAAGAGGGCTCCATGTGGTAAGCCCAAGGCCGTAGTTGTTATAAAGAGGAAGATATTCAGATTCAACCTGCATAAGAGAGCAAATCTTTTCAGTCATTGTAAATGGCTCCATTTTAGTTTGACTTCGGCACAAGTACCCTAAAATCTCAAAATTCAAAGCTCCAAACAAAAGAACAAATATCCTATTGTTCACTGAATATAACAGTACATAAACCCATGTAAATACTAAAAGCAGCAACAAACAACAACAGTAACAACAAAGACTTAATCCCAAATTAGTGGGGGCTGGCTACGTGGATCAAACTCTTCCATGGGACTAAACAAAGTCAAATAAATTTTCTTTTAACAAGAAAAATAGATAAAAAAATATGATGAGACTGCAAAGTAATACCTGGTGAAGCACTTACTACCCAACATAAGTTAGTAGTATTTGATATTAAGCTAACACGGCGACATAATATGAATAAAAGAGTTAGCGACCCTAGAATAAAGTGGTAGAACCTAAAACATAGTAAACAAGTAGAGTTTAGAGAAAAACTACTAAAGGAAAATGTTTGGAATCTTGACTTAGATGCTAATACAATGTAGCTAGAAATGAGTAGTTGCATAAGGAGAGTGGGATCAAACGTATTAGGTATATCTAAGGGCTTGGGACCTCCAAAGAAGGAAACATGGTGGTGGAACGAGGATGTCCAACGAGCAATTAAGACTAAAAGAGAGTTGTATAGGAAAATACCTAAATGTCAAGATGAAGATGTGTACAATCAATATAGAGAAGCTAGAAAACAAGCTAAAAAAGTAGTTAGTCAAGCTAAAACAAATTTCATGGAAGATCTATATACAAGATTAGGTAATAGAGATGGCGAAAAATATATATATATAGGCTAGCCAAATTAAGAGATAAAAAGAAACAAGAACTAAGTCATGTAAGACGTATTAAGGACGAAAATCAAAATGTTTTAACGTGCGAGGAGGATATTAAGGAGAGATAGAGAAGTTACTTCAATAGTTTATTTAATGATGGCCAAGTTGATACTATAATAGATGAAAACTCACACCAAGAAAGAAATGTAAACTATACACGCAATATTAGAATTGTAAAAGTTAAAGAGGCATTGAAAAGAATGAAAATAGGGAAAGCATGTGGCCCAGATGAAATACCCATAGAGGTTTGGAAATGCTTAGGAGAAATTGGATTGACTTGGTTAACAAAACTTTTCAATAAAATTTTAAAATCAAAACGGATGTCAATGGATTGGAGAAGAAGCACGCTTGTGTCAATCTTCAAAAACAAAGGAGACATTCAAAGTTGCTCAAACTAACAGGGAATTAAACTTATGAGTCACACTATGAAACTTTGAGAAATGATAATTGACAATAAGCTAAGGAGAGAAACAACAATATCAGAGAACTAATTTGGTTTTATGCCTGGAAGGTCAACTATGGAGGCGATTTTCCTTGTAAGACGATTGTTAGAAAAATATAGAGAAAATAAAAAAGATCTTCATATGGTATTCGTAGATTTAGAAAAAGCATATGATAAGGTCCTAGAGATGTTCTTTAGTGGGTTCTAGAAAGAAAAAGAGTGCATGCTAGATACATAGACACTATTAAGGATATGTATGATGGAGTAGTAACGAGTATAAAGACATTTTGAGAAGCTACAAAAGAATTTCCCATTACGATAGGACTACATCAAGGATCGGCTTTAAGCCCATATCTATTTACTTTAGTTATGGATGAACTAATTAGACATATTCAAGAGGATATACCATGGTGTATGCTATTTGCAGATGATATTGTCTAGTGGATTTCTACTAAAGATGGAGTGAATAGAAAATTAGAATTATGGAGGAATACATTAGAATCTAAAGGCTTTAAGTTGAGTAGGACGAAAACTGAATACATGCACTGTGAGTTTAGAAACACTAGACATCGAGATGACGGAGTGGTAAAATTAGGGAAAATAGAAGTTCCTAAGGTAAGCCACTTTAGATACTTAGGATCAATCATACAAAATGATGGTAACATTGAGAATGATGTCACACATAGAATTCAAGCTGGATGGAAAAAATGGCGAAGTGCAACAAGGAAGATTTGTGATCGAAATGTTCCTACTAAGTTAAAAGGAAAATTTTATAGGACCACAATTAGGCTGGAAGTTAATGTTGGGCGATAAAGCAACAACAATTACATAAAATGAACGTAGCAGAAATGAGGATGCTTAGGTGGATGTGTGGTAAAACTCGTAAAGATAGAATAAGAAATATAGAAATTCAAAGACAAGTAGGAGTAGCACTAATTGATACAAAGATTAGGGAAGGGCGGTTGCGATGGTTTGGTCACCTGCAAAGACGGCCTACAAATGCTCCAACTAGAAAACTTGACTCAATAGAAACTGTAGAAATTCGACGAGGTAGGGGTAGACCAAAGTTAACATAGGATGCATTAATTAGGAGAGATTTGAATGGTTTGCAAAGCTCACCATCAATTGCACTTAATCAAGCACAATGGAAAAGTTTGATCTATACAGCCGACCCCAGTTAATTTGGGACTGAGGCTATGTTGTTGTTGTTGTTGTTGTTGTTGTTGTTGAATAGAAAGAGCAGACAAAGATGACATAGAATTCATTTCACCACTATCAAATTACGGGGCAAACAGTACTGTTCATAAAGGAAGCAACAGTACTTGGCTATTCCATCAATAAATGCTGATTGTTGAAAACAATGAAACCATTTGAAAAAACAAAAATCAAATCAAAAACTAAAAACAGCTTAACATCCCAACTTGGACAACTAAGATCTAAAGTCATCTCCTATCCCCAATTCAAATTACACACAATTCTCCAAATCAATCCAAATCAAAACCACTCACCACCCACCTTATGTCGAATGAGTAGATTACTACAAATGCTCCAATTAGAAAACTCGACTCAACGGAAACTGAAGAAATGTAATGATACGGGGGGCAAACCAAGCTAACTTGGGATGCGTTGATCAGTAAGGATTTAAAAGATTTGAAAAGCACACCATTAATTGCAATAAATTGAGCGCAATGAAGAAGTTTGATCCATGTAGCCAACCCCAACTAAGTCAATTAAGATCTAAATTTCCCTCCGTTCTCAATCCAAATCATGCCCAATTCCCCAAACAATCAAACTAAACCACTAAATCAATTTCTTCAAACAATCAATCAAAACCAAAAAACAGATGAACGGCAATTAAGATCTAAAATTCCCTCCTTTCCCAAATCCAAATCGCACCCAATTCCCAAACAATCATACGAAACCACCAAATCAATCAAATCCGCCCACCTTGTACTACAAATGCCTTAGTTAGAAAACTCGACTAAATAGAAACCGAAGAAGCGCAAGAAGATAGGGGTAGACTGAATTTAAAGGAAGTGGAAAGCACAACATTAATTGCGCTAAATCGAGGGCATTTAATATCTAAAGTCCCCTCCTTTCCCATCCAAATTATGTTGGACATTTTCAAAAGAAATGTTTAGTCCCACATTGGTTAGAAACTTCAAGTTTAAAGAGTATATATATACTCTTGCACTACGGTGTATTTAAAATAAAAATACAAGTGCTATGCAAAGTAAGCCACACGAGCGCGCCGCGCATTTTAGGCGCTTTTATAGGTGCACTTAGCACTTGGCACGTGCGCGTGTGTATATGTGTGCGAGCTAACCATGGGTAAAACTTTTTACTATTAATTTTCACCATTTTCGAAATTATAATGTGGGTAGTTATTAAATTGACCCACTCAAGCATTAAATGGACAGTTAATAAACCCATTCCATACTTGACTGAGTGGGAGCAGTTGAAACTGCTCCACTACCCCATTTTCTCTCTAACTGGTCTTGACGAGTGTTCTATAAGAGAAGAGGTTTGGGGAGGAAGAAATCATCTCGAAATTAACCAGCATTAGCTCTTATTTTCATCTTTCACTACTGCAAAGTGAAAGTTGAATTTGCTTCATCGTATCCTTTAGGATATTTGCTGACTCTTGCAGTGTAGAGAGCAAAACTTCCTTTAGGAAAGTGGCAGTGTTACACGCTTTGAAGTCAGCTAATCCATCTGGTTTAACAAATCACACGCAATTCCCCAACCAATCAAACCAAACCACCAAATCAATCAAACCCCAAAAATATATGAACATCACAACTATAGAGCAATCAAGATCTAATAAAGCTCACTCCTTTCCCAAATCCAAATCACACCCAATTCCCCAATCAATCAAAGCAAACCACCAAATCAATCAAACGAATCAAACCTTGTGGCGACTGAGCAGATTGTACTCCGGCTGCTCGACGACGGGGCCGACGAGATCCAGCCGCTCGGCGACGCCCCACGCCTCGGTGATCTGCTGAGCAGACCACTCACTAGTCCCCCAATACAACGCCCACCCATGATCAATCACCCAATTCATAGCCCTCACAGTCTCCTCGATCGGCGTCTGCGCGTCCGGCCTATGACAATACAGAACATCGACATACTCCATGTCCAGCCTCTTCAACGACGCCTTCGTCCCCTCCACAATGTGCTTCCTCGAAAGCCCCTTGTCGTTCGGCCCCGGCCCGCCCCAGAAGATCTTCGTCGACACCACCACGTCGGAGCGCCGCCACCCCAGCTCCCGTATCGCCTGCCCCATGATCTCCTCCGCCCGCCCGTTCGCGTAGACCTCCGCGTTGTCGAAGAAGTTCACGCCGTGGTCGCGGCAGCATTGAAGGAGTGACTTCGCTTCCTTCACGTCTAGTTGGTTTCCGAAGGTCACCCAGGCTCCGAAGGAGAGCTGGCTCACCTTCAGCCCTGATTTGCCCAGGTTTTTGTACTGCATTTTTTGGGGGAAAGGTCGCTCTTTTACGCTCCTCTGTTTTTTTGCCCTGTTTTTCCTCTGTTTTGGTGTGATCTGTGAAATGGGTGTGGAGTTGCAGAGGCGATGGCTTCAACTTTGAAGTGGAGATTTGTGTGTATGAGAGGTTGGTTGAGGGGGCACGTGGAGCGGGCAGAGACAGAAACAGAGCAATTGTGATGAAAAACAGAGAATAATAGACTCATAAACAGAGAATAATAGACTGGGGAGCACCGAATGTGCGCTTTGGGCAGATTTGGATGAGCATTTAAGGGATAAACCAGTTGGATATTCAATTTGGGATTTCTATCGACTTTTTTAATTGTAATAAATTTATTTAGACTCATGAGTTTGAATTTATAAATAAATTTTTAAAATTAAATTTTTTTTACAAGTAATTGTAGTTGCTTCACCAATTGCTCGATGATGTATTTGAAATAAAAAAAGTTTTGAGTCCGAACTCATGAGTCTAAATAGTACTACACTTTTAAGTGACTGATTTTCATGAAACCGTAAAACGATCATGTGTAGGCGTTGGTGACGTGTGATGCGCCTCGAGATGCATTGTGAATCTCTTGAGGTGCAAATCAGGACACCCATCTAATCTGTGGTACTTTTACCGTGCCAATGTGTGCTACTTTAGGGAGGCTCTTTGTGAAATTTATAAACTTGAAAGGACTTTCTCATATTTTCTGCTATGGTATGGCATATAGAAATCTACCAAAATCT
The DNA here is from genome assembly GCA_039657365.1 of Stephania yunnanensis. NCBI lineage: Eukaryota > Viridiplantae > Streptophyta > Magnoliopsida > Ranunculales > Menispermaceae > Stephania > Stephania yunnanensis. The sequence continues at coordinate 46,846,702 of CM077592.1, forward strand.
AAAAATCCCACTAAAATCTCAACAATCTTAAAAAATAAATACACCAACTCAAGATTCACACGGTGCTCAAACTGAGTTACTGTCACACCCCCAATAACGAGACCCGAATAGGCTGGGTTGGGCAGTCGGTAACCTAGCAAAGGACCGAGTTTCGGAGGACTCGGGTGGTTCCATGGAGGTTAGATGCTGGATCTCGGAGGGTTGCAGCATGACCTGCAGTGATGCGCGCATGCAGTTGGGAAATTGCATGCGGCGGCGTGATGGGTGCGAGCGGACAGACGCGCGCGCTTGAACGCGCATGGACGCGCGCGCTTGGGCGAGCGCGCACGGACGCATGGACGAGAGCGCGCATGGGCGCGCGCAAGGCGTGATTTTCCTTGGCACGGCGCCTTGGCACGCCTTGGCACATCTTGGCGCGAGGCACGGGCGCGCCTTGGCATGAGGCACGGGCGGACTTAGGTACGCGCCTTGGCGCGAGGCATGAAGTATGGGCGGACTTAGGTACGCGCCTTGGCACGGGAGCGGAAAACCTTGGCACGACTTGGCACGAGCACGGGCACGGGCAAGACTTAGCGGAGTAAGTATGCACGTGCTTGGCACGCGGAAAGTGTTGACAAATCTTGACTTGGGCGTTGACCCAGGTCAAAGTACGCTTTGTCGAATTTTGGATGTTTTCTATTGGAGTCGAGGAAACGGCTTAACATCTACTATAAGGAGAAGTGTGCTCTCTCCTTGGGGTGGCATGGGCGGACTAGCAGGGACCCTCGAGCATGCCTTGGGCGCAATACCAAGGCACGACCCATGGACGGACCATGGCGTCGGCCACCCTTCGAGCCGGTGGGACTCAACGGAGCCCCGGCTAGCACGGCGACGCGCCTAAGCACGAACGGGCACTTCTAGACAAGCCCCTGTCCCGTAGAGAACATGGGCCACGCCCCTTGTGGCGCGGCTAGACCAAGTCAAGACGGTTCCAAGGCAGTTGGATAACTACCTTGGTCATGGGCTGAAGCCATGACCAAGGCACGACCAAGAAGTCCCGAGTACCAGGGGCCTAGGCGAGCAGCTAGGCACCACGATCAATCCCTGTCCCGAATTCATGGTAAACCGAAGGCTTGGGCGGACCAAGTCTTGGGCGGTTGCAGGTGGTTAGGTAACTACCTGGATCATGGGTGAAAGCATGATCAAGCCATGTTCCAGTTGCTTCAGGCACGAAGAGAATGTGCCTCTTGACTAGGGGGTCAAGGCAGTTATGGCGCGAGGTGGCAGCAAGGGAGCAAGGCAGTTCGATAACTGCCTTGACCACTAGGAGTGGTGTTTTACCCAGTCTAGACGGTTATGTAACTGATTGTAGGCTGGTCTATAAAGCCAAATGCTCTAGGTGAGCAGGAAGGGAGGCAAAACAGGGCGAAAATGCATAGGGGTGCATGAGTAGATATATGCCTTGAGTTCCACAGTTGTATTCCCAATTGAGAGCTAATAAAACATTTCCTTGTTGTCCATTGCATTGGTTGCTAGTGCTTGCTGTGTGTTATTCTTTCGCATTGTGTATTGGTTGTGCTGAACTAGGGCGGTCCCTAGGCACCACAGGGTTGGGTTGAGAGTGAAAAATTCCTAGTGAAAAACCCCTCTTTCATCGGCCCCGTTACAGTTAGCAAGGTACTTCATAGAATTTATGAACTTGAAATTACTTTCATCATGTCCATCAAAATCTCACATGTAAAGGTGAGATTTGTGGTATATGAATTTTGCATAAAAATCTATCAAATTTAGGAAAGTGCACCAAAATTTAATGATGTTAAAAAAGTTAAATAACACTAGCTGAACTTCTTAAAACTCTACTAAAATACATCAAAGTTCATATCAAATACCTGTTAGACTTTTTAAAACTCCTAAAAAACTCATCAAAATCCAAATTAAATTATATTGAATTTTTTTTTTCTTAAAGGGAGGTTAATAGCCTTATTACATTCAAATCAATTTGGAAAAGCAACATGATTGATATCATCTAACAATACTCTTGATTTTCTAAATCCCTAGAAGTCTTCTAAAATCCATAAATTTCTCAATTTCAATACACCATGTGGATTTTTATTTTTATAGTAAATATTCGAAACAACTTGATCGATTATTCTAAGGAGAGTTAGTGACAAACGTTAGATTTTTTTTCTGCCATCTAAATTACTTTTCTTAAGTCAATGTCGAAGTCTAATTTATTAAAGTTGACAAAAGAAAGATCTAGTTTTTATTTGAAAGAAAAAGTCTACTTAGTTTGCTTCAAAATGGTGTTTCATGTTTGTCATTTCCTTAAATAACAAGTAATTGCATGTTTAGACAAAACAGGTCGATCCATGCCTTACTAGTTTTGTCTAAACACTATACTCTCAAAATCCAAATCCATGAATTGAAAGGTCAATATGACCTATGATCATATTATATATAATTAATTGTTAAAATAAATATTTGTTCAAACACTAGTTTAATTGTTTATGAAGTTATAGAACGTCTAGCATGTTATGTTTTTTTTTTTTTTTTTTTTTTTTTTTTTTTTGTCAACTAGCTGAAAACATACATAGTTATATGGGTTCCAAGTGTTTTAATTGGTCAAACAATTTTGGTATTTTATTTTATACAAGGAATGGTTAAACAGTTTTAATGAAATAGAATGGAATTGTACCAAGATATAATCATATAACCTATTTAAAAAAATATAATGATGTTTATTTCAAATTTTCAATGGAGTACTGAAAATAGCACTTTAATAAGAAAGCATAGCGGAAACTAACAATTGATTAGATTGGTAATATATTAAAATTAATCAATGGAAGCTCTAAAAAAATCAAGCTGTCAACAACACAAATTCTTTCAACTAAGCTTACGTACGTAACACCCAAATATTATTAACTAAGCAACAAAATTGATTGATGATTAATTAACCCAATATCTTCAACTAATTAAATAACAAATAACTATGGTGTCTTGTGGTTGGAAGGGAAGTGCTCGTGCAGTGATAACTTTTCTTATTTAGTTTTTTTTGTTTGTTTTTTGTTTTTACTGCAACTAGTGACAACTTCCCATTTAAGAAAGGAGAAGTGCTAGAATGATAACGACATACCATACTGTAAAACACATTGGCTCGTAAGAGCCATCCATGTGCACTTCAAGATCTGAGCATACATAAATCCTGATGCATAATACGTGAGTCAAGGTCATATGGAAAGCTCTTGTGAGTCAATATGTCTTATGGTCATGTGATATTGTTGATGTGATTCTAGTATTTTTCTTATAAATATAGTACAATCTCATCTCATCTCCTTGAGTAGTACAGGCATAGTCCCTTCTCATCAACGAAGGGTATCCAATCCCCCTTCTTGCTGGGCGGAAACACCACAAACAAAAAGCTCACAACAAATCCAACAACCAAAGGTAAAATGCTCCTAATTCTCATCGCCGGCGACAGGTAGTAACACTCGATAACATTATCGTTGAACAACATAAACGTTAGGAATGCGATGACCAGCGACAATGTTTTGTTAGACTAGAGGGACTTGCAATAACTTCAAAGCGTGTAACACTGCCACTTTCCTAAAGGAAGTTTTGCTCTCTAAACTGCAAGAGTTAGCAAATATCATAAAGGATACGATGAAGTACACCCACCTTTCACCTTGTAGTAGTGAAAGATGAAAACAAGAGCAGTTGTTGGTGAATTTCGATATGATTTATTCCTCCCCAAACCTTTCCTCTTATAGAACACTGGTCATGACCAGTTAGAGTGAAAATTGGGTAGTGGAGTAGTGGAACAATCAAGTATTGAATGAAAATAGGGTAGTGGAACAACAATGAAGTAGTTAGGGCTGGCAAAATGTGCCCGGTCCCGTTTTGCCCGCTTTGACCGGTCCCGTTTTAAACGGGACCGGGCAATTTTTTTTTGACAAACATACGGGTCTGGGCAATATTTTTTGTCCGTTTAAAAATACGGACCGGTCTGGACAAAAATTTAAAAAAACGGGTACCGTTTGTGATTAATTTGAAGGGTATATTTGTAATTTCACCGTGAAATTTCTAAAAAACCTACTTCTCCATCTCCACTCTCCAGGTTCTCCTCGACAATCGGACTCACCATCTCTCAATCTCTCTCACTCTCTCGCGCGGTGATCTCTCGCCTCTCACCGTCTCACGCTCTCACGCGGTGATCTCTCACCGTCTCACGCTCTCACGCTCTCACGCTCTCACGCGGCTGATCTCTCACCGTCTCACGCAGCTCACGCTCTCACGCTCTCACGCTCTCACGCGGCTGATCTCTCACTCTTTCACGCCTCACCGACCACCGTCTCAATCTCTCTCCGTCTCAATCTCTCTCATGCCGCGGTCTCACCATCTCCTCTCACGCCGTCTCACCATCTCGCTCCATCTCGCCGTCTCCACCGTCTCGCTCTCTCCTCCGTAACAATCCGCCGTCGCCACCATCTCGGTGTCTCGCGGTCGCCAGCCGCCGCTCTCGCCGTCTCGCGCTCGCCAGGCCCCACCATCGGATTCGCCTCTCGGCCTCTCCCTCCAGCTTCTCGCCGTCTCGCTCGCCGATCGCCATCATGCGCACCGCCTTACAAACCTAAATTGTGATTTAGTTCATGACTTGGTTGAATAGTTCATGACTTCATTCACTTTCCACCTCCCCTTCTCGTGCTCCCTCTCCCTCTCTCTCTCTCTCTTCTCTACTCGCTCAACTAAACCCTAGAAATTCAACATTTCAATCCACTCCGTTCGTTGATTCTCGTTTGCGATATCGATTTTGGTGGAATTCGTCCGTCCGTATGTTTCGATCTCGCTTTTGTTAATTGTGATTTTGATGATGATCTTATTTATTTGTTTCGATTCAATCAATTGAGGTGTTGGTATTTGTTGTTGTGGGCTTTGATTAGTGTTTTTGTTAATTAGTGTGTTTTTGTTAATTTAGGTTGTAGACTTGTAGTTGTAGTTGAGGGGTTTTTTTAAGATAATTGATAAACAAAATATTTAATTCTTTAAAAAAAAAACGGGCAAAACTGGGTCCCGTATGTTTTACAAACATACGGGACCGGACAAAAAAATAGTGCCCGTTTTGAAAACGGGACCGGGATCGGGCACCAAATTTAATCATTTTTAAAATAGGTGTCCAGTCCCGTTTTTGTCCGTTCCCGTATTTTTGCCAGCCCTAGAAGTAGTGGAGCAGTAATGGAATAATGGAGATCAGTTTCAACTCCATCCACTCAGTTACTTTAATAACTACCCATTTAATCTCGAAAATGGTAAAAATTAATGGTAAAAAGTTTTACCCATGGTTAGCTTGCACACATATACACGCACGCGCACGTGCCTCGTGCCAAGTGCTAAGTGCGCCTAAAATGTGCCATATGCGTGTGGCTCACCTTGCATAGCACTTGTATTTTATTTTACACGCACTGTGGTGCAATAATAGTACATATATACTCTTTAACTTGAAGTTCCTAACCAATGTGGGACTAAACATTTATTTTGAAAATGTTCAACAATCCCCCGCCATTTTCAAAATAATCAGATCATTCAATCCACAAAATCTCAAACATTATATGCATAAGTAATGGTATCTTGTGATTTGAACCACTAATTTGTGAAAAGTTCATTACATCATATCATAATTACATGGTAGATACACTTTGAGCCAATGATTCTATTCGATATGTAGCATAAACATATCACGCATATAACTTACACCAGCAAATAGCCACAAATATCCTGACATATTCAATATTGGTCTTGTGTCCCGTATCTTCTCGTGAATGTCTTTGGAGCCAAGCCCTTGAACTCCTTGAAGCGGCCGCATTTCACATCCACATAGGTAGTCTCCATTCTAGTACCCCCGCAATTTAAGCACCTTTAGAAGACTATTAAGAGATCATCTCAACCTCCTCTCTTTACATGCAGGTGCGAGCACTAACAACCTTGGGATGGTTATTAAAATTTAGTGCCCATGGTCACTCTTATAATGAATTTGACTACATTGAACTCAAGACTTTAACGTAATGTTAGGCGTTGAGTTGAGTTTCCACTATTGGTGACCTATAATTTATGGGCTTGAGACCCATCCCTATTGATGTTTTATTCACCAAGTCTCTTGGCAATCCTTTAGTAAGGGGATCTGCCAAGTTTTGACTAGATTTCATATAGTCAATCGTGATAACTCCTCTTGTTATCAATTCTCTGACACAACTATGTCTTAGTCGAATATGTCTGGATTTACCATTGCACATTTCACTATAAGCCCTTGCCAATGTGGCCTCACTATCACAATGGATAGAGATTGGAGCTATCGGTTTAGGCCACAATGGTATCTCGTGTAATAATTCATGTAGCCATTCAACTTCTTTTAAAGCAGAGGCCAATGCAATAAACTCTGATTCCGTGGTAGAACCAGCCATTAAAGTTTGCTTCTTTGAAGCCCACGAGATCGCACCTCCAGCAAGTGTGAAAATCCACCCACTTGTAGATGCATGATTTTGATCTTTCACAATCCAACTTGCATCCGAAAATCCTTCTAAGACCGAAGGATATCCACTATAGCATAAACCATAGTTAATTGTTTTCTTCGGATATTTCAAAACTCTTCGAATTGCAAACCAATGCAACTCACTTGGATTGATTGTAAATCTGCTCAACTTGCCTACTGCCAAGGCAATATCCGGCCTAGTGCATGTCATTGCATACATTAAGCATCCAATTAATCTAGAATACTCCAGTTGTGAAACTGGATTGCTTGTATTTTTCACTAGCTCAATACTTGAATCTAGTGGGGTAGAAACAGGGGCACAATTCAAGTGATTGAATCTATTGAGAACTTTCTCAATATAATGAGATTGAGTTAGGATTTGGATGAGATACGCACTATGCTACAGAAAGACTTTTTTTGTGGCCTATTTTGTAGTAATAATTATAAATGTAATAGTATCATTGTTTTGTACACATTGTATTAGGTAATACCATTAAAGATTTACTACTTTATTTATGTAAAATTTTGATATTATACATTTAAAAAAAAAAAAAATTTGTCGCTACTATTACTGTTTTGCAAATGTTATTGCAGGATGCATGTTGTTTGTTTTTACTTTTTACTAGTTTAAAAATAAATTATTTATTCCAGACATCGACAAAATTGCAACAAATCGATCCGTGCTGACTGGATTCTAGTTAGTGACAGACTGGTGTTTGTCGCTGTTGAGCGACATAATTGCAACAAACTTGTATGTGCTGATTGAATCCAGTCAGCGACATACACAATCTATCGTTGTTTAGTGACAAATGTTTGTTGCAATTTTGTTGTTGTTCAACAACAGATAAACTAATATGTCGCTAATTTTCATCAGCGACAAAGAAAACAGCGACATACGCTTTTTGTTGTAGATCCGTGACAAAACTCATTAGCGACAAAATCGTACAAATTTAGTAACAGAGTTGTCAGTTGCTGAATTCGTTTTTTCTTGTAATGTATGATTGAGTCAATTGAGGTTTCCTCGACTATGTTTTAAAAAAGAAAGGCTTGGTGATAAATGGCGAAAATGGATCCATGGATGTATATCAACAGTGAAGTACTCGGTCCTTATCAATGGGAAATCATCATGTGGCAGGCTAATGGCTTAGAAAGGAATCAGACAAGGCAGTCCCCTATCCCCATCACTCTTCATAATGATGGCCGATGTCTCTAGGCCTATTGTGAAGAAAATCAGATCACGGGAAAACAATATTTTGACTACATTTAAATCTTTCCGCGTGTCTTGTTTACATACTTGTGGAATTTGGTTATTCGTTTATAAATGTAGTTTGAATAATATAAATTTAGATAAAATTCGTCTCGCTCTAATTAGATTTTCTAATTCCGTCATTTATTAGGAACAAGACCCTTATCACAAAGTCTTTGAGGCCCTATTGTGAAGAAAATTAGCCATGGAATAGAATTTTGGAAGTGTGGATGAACATGTCGCTTGTACAAGAATGGAGGCGCCAAGAACCTCGTGTGCCTCGCGCGAGATCCGCGACACAACTCCCTGTACAAATAAGCCAAACATGCACTCCCCAACTATATTGGCCTCGCTTACTTGGAAATCCTCCATCAAAGGTAGGAACATCAAATGTACGAACCGATTGGACTTGTCGGCGAAAAGACAACCACCGATGAGTTGTAGTATGTACGATCGAACGTAACGTTGGACCGACTCCTCATCGCTTTCATCATCTATTGCTGGAACGTTACGCTCAAGCCAATCGACCTTAAGTTTACAACCCACGATGTCATCTCCACCAGGAGTTCGTCCAAGTAGCCTCTCGCAGACGTCGGCATAGTCTCGTACGCTCCCTTCGTCCACGACAGCATTCCTTCAATTGGTAATCCAATCTGCACTCCGCACGTCTTGGAGTGTAATTGTGCACTCCCCACAATGCATATGAAAAGTATGCGTCTCAGGGCGCCATCTCTCTACAAACGCAGAATTAAAGCCCAATCAAGGCCGAAAAATGCTACCGGGATATCCCATAGAACCCACTAGAACGGAGATATGGGATCATCCTAGAATGATACTGCATCGTTCGATCAACGACCCCACGTCTTCGACATACGCGCATTATTTCGTAAACCTACGAATTGATAATGTATTAATGTATGTATTTGATACAATATTGTTGTAAAAATGACGCATTCATGTAAAATGGCCTTACCTCGCCCTCCAGTTCGCGTCGATCGTGAGTAGATTGGAGTTGCAACGGTGATGGATCCGAAGGACCTGGATCCATTGCAGTACAACTATATAGAAGGTTAGAAAAAGTAAATGAGTATTGTACAAAACCATAGCGATAAGTATTTACTAATTTTTCACACAAAAAATCACAACAATAATTAGTCAAACTCAACATATCTACGGCCATAAGTTGTTTCACGCATTATACAAAATCGACTAGAGGTCCTCATTTGATGGTTGAGGTCTCCTTGGACAATTTTTTTGTTGTGTCCCTCTAAACGACAAATGCCACACCGGTTCTTCTCCCGGTAGGGACTCGTTGACGGTCTCTATTTGGACATGTTCTTCTTCTATGTCCTTCTTGATGACATATCCCACATCGCAAAGGTCTTTGGTCATTAGGCGAGATCCATATCGGTTTGTATACGCGATCCCTTAGGTCTCCTCTGCCACGTGTCTGGATCTTGGGTCGGGTATGATCTTCGTCCCAAAGTCGGCCAATACTTCTCATCTGTATGGCCTTGAAAGCAAACGAGTAGCATTGTGCATACACATCCATCCTGTAGAATGGCTCGATGAACTGCGCGTAGTTCACTCGAACTACCGCACATGCTGCAATCACGTGTGAGCAGGGGAATCCATACGACTGCCATTTATTACAAGTGCAGGCCCGGTCGTTCAAAATACTAAATTAAGGAACGTACTTGTTCTTGTTTCCTCTCGTTTTCCGCCGCAACGTAATATTCCTGCAATACCTTGTATTTCCATTATTGTGGACCACAAAGAGTGTAATAAATCGGCTAACGAAAATAAAGTTATGTTCATGAAACTTACGTGGATCGGAACGATTTCAAAGTCTAAATGAGCTTAGTATACTAAATATATGGTTTAATAAATTTTTGGGCTTTACCTAACCTTAACTAAGATTGAACATATATAGTTGGTCGTTGTTGAAACTTGGGTCTCTCCATTACTTTCACATCATATAGTAATTATAGTATCGTATTATCATGCATGTGTTTGGTGTAATTACAATTCAATATTCATTGCGAATTACGAGTGTAATGTCACTATCTATTAACAACCTAAACCTAATGTGTGAACCATCTAATGACCTAAGATTACCAAATTTTGCGTACACAGTTCAACATAATTAAATCGCGAGAATTATAGATATGTTCAAGTGCTCTAAAGTGCATCACGGTATGTTTGTGCTATCCGCATGTTTGTGCAGTTTTGTGTATTGGCGGAAGGGCCATCATGGGGGAACCATGCGTTGAAACTTGAACACATATGGTTGCCGTGTTCAAACCGGCGCCTATCTATTACTTTCATATCATATATACGAATTCTAGCTTCTTATTAGCTTCCATGCAGGTAGGTTGTAATTCGCATTTCAACATTGGTATGGTTTACTAAATTTATGAAATAAATGTAAGGAACTAAAATAACTAAAATATGCCAAACGAACTTAATTAAGTAAACGTAATTAACTAAACCAACTTTTTAACATAAGTTTAGTAAACTAACTTAAACAAACATAATAACGTAAACTAAACTTAAACAAACTTCATAAATGACTAACCTAACCTAAACATACGAAATTAAGTTAAACGTACGTAATTAACTTATTAACAAACTTCAATGAACTTATAACAAATAAATTACGTTTACTCACTTAACCAAACTTATAACAAACTTAACAAACTAACTAGACAAAAACAAGCTACCTAAAGTAACTTATACAAACTTCATATATGACTAACCTAACTTAAACATAGGAAATTAAGTTAAACATACGTAATTAACTTATTAACAAACCTAAATTAACTTATAACAAATAAATTACCTTTACTTACTTAACCAAACTTATAACAAACATATCACAAAGTCTTTGAGGCCCTATTGTGAAGAAAATTAGCCATGGAATAGAATTTTGGAAGTGTGGATGAACATGTAAGGGAGGTCGCATCACGATGATATGAGCAGTTTCATCAGCCCTACACACCTTTTATTTGTCGTTGTTTTATATTCTAAGAGTTGTGGCAATTCAAATTTCTGCTATGATAAAGCAATTCTTATGGGCCAAAATAGGAAAAGGGAGCCCCAACAGTCTAATATCGCGGGTTTGGGTAAACCAAGGGAACAAGGAGAGTTAGGCATAGATGATATGAAAATCACTAATAAAATATTTAATTCACATTTTAAAACCTTAACCAATATAAACAATTTAATTTTAACCAATATAAATAACAATTGTTTCACTTTTTCATCTTCATCTCAAGATCCTAAACATATTTGCCTCCACCAGTTGAGGTCATCCGTTGTTGCCTTCCACTAGTCGTCGTCACTGGCCACCTCCTCTCACCACCACCTCCTAGGCTCCTACAGTTCTACGCCTCCTCCACTGCTTCCCGCTGATCACCTCCTCTCACAGTTGCTTCCCACCACCGCCTCCCGCAATTCCATGCCTCCCATCGCCATCTCCTACCAGTGATTTCTCATTGCCGCCTCCCACCACCGTTTTTTTTTTTTTTTTGAAAACATGTAACAAGAAAAATCGCGAAACAAAATCGACCAAACCGCGCAAACCGCGGTTCGGTTTGGTTGCGATTTTGGTGGTTCACTGTTTGGTTACCATAAACATTCGGTTTGGTCGCGGTTTAGTCTTTAAATTAATAAAATACTATAGTCTCGTTTCCTATAAAAATAAATAAATATGCATTGAAAATATTAGGAAGCCCTAATCCGTATGGGTTGGGCTAGTGGCTAAGGGCGCACTTAGGTAGGCGCATGATCCCGAGTCCGATTCTCCTCTTGTGCCAAGCTGCGTTCGAGCCACTGGAGTTTCTAACGGGTCGATTTCCGGGCCCCTTGGGATTAATCTGGAAGAAAAGTCCAAATACTCGGGGTTATCAAAAAAAAAAAAAGGAAGCCCTTTGTTACTATATATGTTGGATGAACAATGATCCATGAACAATAATATGCAATTGAAAATATGCATCGAAAATAAAATATCAATTAAAGTTCGGAATATAATTGAATAACTTCTAGCCAAATAGCAATTGAAGTTCTCGATCAAGACTTCGTGGATAGAAATATCCATCATGCATGAGAAGATGATTTGAAGTAAATTGATCAATGCACAACGAAATGTGATGAGGGCATGTAGCCATGTATACACATATTGGTTGTAAATGAGATTATTTGATTGAAGAAGAGTACCTTTTAATTTTATTATTTTCTTTGATCTTATATGAAAACTCCATTCAGTTTCTTTAAAAAAAAAAAATTGCACTCTTTTAAGATTTTTCTAGATTTTATGTAGTTACTATTGTATGATTTTAGGGCCAACTGGCCTAACTCCACCAACTAATTTAACCAGCCTGTTGTAGATTACACAAAATTTAATTTGACTCATAATTTCTCAATAAAATTATGGCAAATGCTACAAACCCAAAACTGAATAATAAACAATGGTGCATAGTACCGTTACAAGTAGACCTATTCACGGATTTGGGTATCCGTCTAACCCGCCTTGTTTGGGATGGACTTGATTTATCATTAGTAAGCCCAGGCTGGGCCCACCCATCAAGTATTTGAAATAACTTTTTCTTTTTATAAATATTGAAAAAAAATGTGTTGATAGTAAGGTAGGCTAGATTGTACTTTCTATTTATTTTTAAATTTTAAATATATATATATATATCTATATATATATATATATAAGGAGAAGAGAGAAATTTTTGAAGCAACCTCCTCTCATTTTTTTAATTTTCTATTTTTCTCAATTTTTAATTTTAAATGTCCATCTTCATGTTTGTGTTATTCATTATCACAATCCAACAAGTGTTGACTAACAACTTAAATTGTGTGCCTCAAACTTATCAATGTACCAATTCATTACATTGCTAAATTAAACGTAACACATGAATGTCTATTTAGATATTAAATAAAGTTAACTCTTCGTATTCTTCTTTTTAACAATATACTATGAATTTTACAAACAAAATACAATGTATATTGTAATTGTAAATTATTGAATTTTACAAATTCATGCAACCTAAACCACTATATATAGAATGATATCAAATTAACTAGATTTCCATATAATTGATTCAACATTGCAAAGAAAAAGAAATGGAAAGCAAAAGAAGAAAATCAAATGTCTCATGCATCCTCAGCCACCTAAACCACCTAAACGACGACATGCTAATTATAATTATTGAGACATGCATAAAATCAAATAACAAGAAATTTCGTACAATTTTTTTAAGGTGTGTATAGCAGGTACAATCTACTCAACATTCTAATACCATATACATAGTTTATATTTTTTCTTATATGTATGTAATTTCATATTTATACAGCTGCAGAAAATTCCATCAATTAATTCATGAGCCTCGCATCCTCAAGAAGCTCAAGTTAGAGGCCGTCGAGAGTCAATTGCCAATGCTCGATAATCCGGGAAGGAATTTACTAATATTGGTGATTGTCTATCAATTATGCAACAAATTGCTAGTCTTACGTGTTATGTGAGAAGGTTTGTGAATCAAGTTTGGTGAGGATGATGATTGATTTTACGTTAAGTTATTGTAATTGGGAGTTCTTTTCCCAGATTCGCTTCCCATTGTTGCCTTTGGAGAAAGCTTAATGAGATTTTAATAACTCAAAAAGAAAAATATTGTTGATTAAGTGTTAAAATGGTACATGCTTAGCATAATGTTTATAACGGCTGCTCAATCGAAACGAAACCAAGAATTGTACAATTATGCAGTCGCTCTACTTACAACACACAATTTGAAAGGAGTGCATATGCTTTGTTCTTTATTAGGTCCAAATGAAGATAGAAAAAATATACAAGAATGCAGGTAAAACTTAGGAGTATGGTTTGCGAATTAAAGCTTGTGGATATACATCACATGAAAGCATGCATCCTAAAAGGGTCCTTGCATTGGTTTTCGAAGAAGCGGCTTTTCATCAATGGAGAAAACAAACTTTCAGAACAAACAAATTAACCCAATCATATATAAGAATTTCATAATAATCCCAGGTTGTGGTTTCCATACCTTCCAGTGCCTCCTCATCTATGATGCTATAGTATTCAGCACGCCCTATATCTTTCAACATGCTGTGTTGTGGACCAACTTCATGGTACTCCAAAACTATACATTTAACAGGGAAAAAAATATAAATTTCGACCATGAAATTACGTTAAAAAAAAAGCAAAGACAAAATATTAAAATTTATAAAAATAAAAATAAAAAATAACATTATACTATGGACCTCATTGAGTTCCAAAATATTAACTCATCAGTTTGTTCTTGCTATCCTTCCATTTTTGTATTGTTTTTAATCATCTCCGGTTTAATGCTTCAAACATACTATTTTTCCAAGGGTCTTTCACCTCTTCATTTTGCTATGTATTTTCACATTTTCTTGACAGGAACTAAAAATATTCACATTTGCCAGTATTTGATTGAGGACTTTCAAGGCCTAATTCCTTTGATCTTACTAGTTACCTTTGAAATCTTTGAGTTATTTTGATTGATGATTGGGTCAATATGCGACCTTTGTGTGAACAAGGATGGTTGATGAGGTGATGCTCAGAAAAGGATTTTTTGTATAATTTTGGCTGTTTTTTGTGTAGTGTAGGTCACTCTTTTTTATAGCACTTGTACATTTTTACCTTTTCATATATATATGTATACACAAATACAAGGAGTATCGCCTCCTATTAATAAAAAAAAATTCCCTTGAAATCTTTGAGTTACTGTGATTGCTACGACCTTTACTCGGATGAGGTGATGCAGAAAAGGATTCTGTATTTTCCTTGACAGTGAATGAATCACAAGCTTGGTAACCCCACATTCCTTGTCCTGACAGTGAATGCACCAACGCCTGTGTGTTCCCTACTAACCATTTCAACTGCATAGTAAATGCCATTGCCTTTTCCTAAAACAAGTGGAGCTGAACCTTCTGCTGCACAGATTTGTCCTTGCCTAGTGAGATGCATGTTGTGTTGTTGCATTTGCATCTTTTACTTTCAGCCTCAAATTAATTGGGGTCGAATATCTTCAAACTTTTCCATTGTGCTCGAACACCCTTGCTCATTTCTCACTCCACCCGGGCTCCGATGCAGCTAGTCGCTAGGTGGAAACGCCACAACGTTTATATATGTTTGATCCATTTCATGAAAAGTGACAAAAGTTTTACGCTGGCTATCAACGTATCGCAACCCTCCTCCATTTTCCAAAAATAAAAAATGAACTTGGGGCCTCCCTCCCCCACTTTTCGAGTATGAAAAGTGGGTTTGGGACCTCCCTTACCCATTTTTTGGTATGAAAAAAATGGGCGTCAGAGTCCTCCTCTTTATCCGGACTTGAGGATCGACTATGTAGCGCACATAGTATATCACATAGGTGGAGTTCATTTGCATCTTTTAACTGTGAAAAATTTTAAAAGTGTATTAAGAATTGAAATGCCATTAAAAAATGCTTCAAAAATTTATATTATACCCATTTACAAAAATTTTTAAAAACTCTCTATGAGTCCTGGACTCATGAGTCCAAAAAGAATAAATACAAGCTAAGCAAAACCGGATAAAAACCAAAAACAAAATGATGGGGAGAAAAGCCTACATGGATACACCAACAAATAAGTTTGGACTAATTTATTTGTTACCAAACCAACAAAAGCTTAATTTATGTTTCATACCCACCACTAATAGAGTCAGGCTCAATTACTTGACATCATCATCCAGTTGTAAGTAGCTTATAACACCATGTACAATGCCTGCCTGCCCTTTAGTCAATGTATAACTGCCTATCAATGACAAAAACATTGAAAACATAAATAAGAGCCGTGTCAATAAAAAATGGACATGATGTTCAAATTAGAAAAAATGGCAAGTGATCCATGCATGGATTGTGGGAATTATGAGATGGGTAGGAAGGTTAAGAAGGCGATAGAAGGAATCGATGTCGGAGTGTTAATAAAAAATCTCGGCACAAATAATACATACTCGTTGTATGTTCATTGTCAAGTGAAAGAGAATTTACTGGACCTTCTCTATACAAGTTTACCTTCTTATCAGACTCCTTCTCTGTGAATTAAACAATTACCTTCTATTCACTTCCTCTTTCTTCCTCTATGTGTATCATTCTTTTCTCTCCGTGTTTCTCACTTCTTCCCTTCTATATTTCATTTGGACTATCATTATATTAACAACGCATCCACAAGTAATTTGAGACGCAACAAATATCTAATAAAAAAAGGCTCCCAAAAATGCATCACTTCAATCAAAGAACAACTAAAAAACTAAAATAAATAAAAATAATTGAAAACCACAAACTTGAAAAGGCAGCTCAGACATATAATTTTTATCACATGAATTCACACTTTACATTAACGAATGTCACTTGAATTATAAAACTATTTTTAACCCTACATAAGAGGGCAACATCAATTAATGATGTATTAAACACAATTTCTCATTAACTGATAAAAAATAAGGTTATGTATATCTACATATATATATATAAATAAATTATGGAATAAACTTTAATATTTTCATCATAAATTATTTCAAAATTACTCAAAAAAATTATTATTATAAAGTGTGATCATCTTTACATAAATTAAAAATTATTATTATCTTCACAACTACGCGGATGATTAACTTCATCTTAATCACTTATGTGTTAAGTGATAAATAAACTAATTCGATTGAAAAATATTATAATTGCATTTTAACACTTTTTAAAGTAATATAAGTATCCCTACCCACGACACGACAAACAACTATTCCAAATGGTTAACTCAATCTAACAAAAAAATAATAACCAAGTTTAATGAACAACAAATTTTCATTACAATGTTCTTCACTAATTAGTTATAAACTATCATATTTTTAACTATGAAAGTTTATTTAATAAATCATATATTTTATAATTTCATTAACACTTGCGCAAAGCACAGAAAACCACTAATTTAGTAAATATATTTAACAAACACTATAAAAATTAGTCAAAAATTTATAACTCAAGCAAATTAGATGGGTCTGAACAAGAGCTTAAAAGATCGAGCTTACCTAATGAGCATGTCTAGTTGCAAGCGACCAATGATGCATTTTGTTGTAAGCTTTATGTATTAATTTTCTTTTTAATTTTACATTTGTTGACAGAGCAATATAACTACTACTTCTACTACACACCAATCAGAGATTTGGGGAGCTAAATTTCAAAGCAAGCATTAAATGGGGCACGACATTCTCAATATATGTGGCAAACTTGGGACCTATTTCATGATGTATAAACAGTAGAAGTATATGTGAAAATAATGTATGGACAGGGTGCTTTTTCATTTTTCAACGGTACAAACAGGGACCCCTTTTTTTTTTCAAACCTAAGTAACATAAAATCCAATCTTACAATCCGTTTTCAAACTCAAATAAAAACATAAGCATACATGTAATGCATTTCCACGTCTATTGTTGACAACATTATTTCTAGCAAAAAAACATGTCACCGACAAAGACACCATTCCTCACATAATAATGTCTCGATCCTCTGTCACGCTCCCATCCCTATACCCCTCCCTGTACCAACACCGCCAACACACGTGCCAAAAGATACTCCTATAGTTGTTGGATGGGTTGACTCCCTTCTCTCGACCCATCAAATGGACACGTAATTATTGATGTACCTTCAACGTATACATCAATTTATGTGATGAAAAAATCGAGAAACATATTAGACGTGTTCAAAGTGAGTCGTCCAATCATTTTTTTAAAAAAAATATTAGAACAACAACTCTCTAATGATCATTTTATGCGCATTGAAACGAGTAAAATTGTCGTTAAGACAAACTCTCGCGATAGATGTGATGGCCTTTGTGCGTTAAAAGTATTATTCTAGCACCATCCTTTGATAAAATAAGAAAATGTTCAGATAACTCACTTTGGGCCGACTCAGTTGTTTACCTACGCGATACACTTTGAAACATGTTGTTTCGTACAACAACTTACTGGATCAATGCCCAAAGTCAGTATTGAAATCGTAACATGACTCATAAAAATAAAATCAAATACATGTGAGTTAAATATATTATCGTTATCGTGCTAGCGAATATTCATTAATCTGTATAGATTGGCGCAGATAATGACTTGGATGGTGATTAAGTTGAAGATAAAATCGATATTGGTGAAGATTCACGAGCTTGGCAAAGAGTAGCAAGATAGTTGTCAAGCCAGCCTAAGTAGGTCTCGGTAGTACTGGATCAAGTATTCACTCATTAAATGAAGTGAAAGCTCAAGTCCCATTCTCCACAACAGTCAACAAAGCAGAGACTCTGTTTTCCAAAAAGAAAGAAAACTCACTTCACCACTTCACACACAACAAAACACAAACACTCTGCTTCACCTACTTTACTCTCTCATGGCGTCTCTGCTTCAACTTTACTCTCTCTTCTCTGCTCTTCTTCTTCTTCTTCTTCTTCTTCTTCTCCTCCTACCGAACCCCTCCATTGCTGCCTCTTCAACTCCTCCTTCAAAGACATCACTATCAGATGCAGAGCTGGTACTGGCCAAAATCAAGCCCTCTCTACAGGGGAAAGCAGAGAACCAACTCCTCTCTTCATGGGACTCATCAACCCTCTCTGCGAATGGCACGGCCTCACATGGGTCTTCTCAGACGGCTCTCCTCTCCTCTGCAACAACTTCTCTTCTCCACATCGCTCCAATCTCTCCCTCTTCAAAGACCCACTTCTCCAATTGTTCTCTCTACAGCTCCCAGATGCCAATCTCACCGGAGAACTCCCCCGCGACATCGCCGACCTTTCGTCGCTCAAGAATCTCTATCTGGGCTTCAATTCCCTCCATGGGAACATCCCTCTTGAAATTGGGTACTCTCCATCTCTCTCTGATCTTGATTTTACTCATAATTTGTTAACTGGGGCTCTGCCCACTTCAATCTGGAACCTCTGCGATAATCGCCTCGCCGCGCTTCGCTTTCGAGGTAATAATCTATCTGGTACAATTCCTGAACCTGCATTGCCTGATTTTAGTTGTAAGGATTTAAGGGTATTGGATTTAGGTGATAATCTGTTTGGTGGGAGTTTTCCTGAATTCATTACTGGGTTTGATGGATTGAGAGAGCTTGATTTGGGGAACAATTTGATGTCTGGTGTGATTCCTGAGAGTTTGAATGGATTAAGGCTTGAAAGATTGAATCTTTCACACAATAACTTTAGTGGGCAATTGCCAATTTTTAAGGAGATGAAGTTTGGGGAAGAGGTTTTTGAGGGGAACAATCCTGGGCTTTGTGGGTATCCATTGAAGGAATGTGGTGGGGGGAGGAGGTCTGGGTTGAGCTCCGGCGCCATTGCGGCAATGGTGATTGGGCTGATGACTGGAGCTGTGGTTTTGGCTTCTGTGTTGATTGGGTATGTGCAAGGAAGGAGAAGGAGGGGGCGAGGAGATAACGAGAGTAAAGTCGACGAGGGAGATATCGAGGAGAATGTCGATGGTGGTGGGGGTGAAGGGAAGCTTGTGTTGTTTCAAGGCGCGGAGCATTTGACATTGGAGGATGTGTTGAATGCGACGGGGCAAGTGATGGAGAAGACAGTTATGGAACCATTTACAAGGCGAAGCTCGCGGATGGGGGGAACATTGCTCTAAGGTTGTTGAGGGAAGGTAGTTGCAAGGATAGGGCTTCGTGCTTGCCGGTGATAAGGCAGCTTGGAAGGGTTCGCCATGAGAATTTGGTTCCGCTTCGAGCTTTTTATCATGGACAAAGAGGAGAGAAACTTCTTATTTATGACTACTTCCCTCACAAAAGCCTATTTGATCTTCTTCATGGTATGACTACTTCTTTGTCTATAAAATCAAATTTACTTTCATGAGAAACTTGTCTATTTGGTTGTTTGTTAACTTCATTGCAATATTCTCAATGCCACGCGAATGCAATTAAGCTCTCGAATTGGCAATGTTTAGAGTTCAGGATATGCATATCGAAATCTTTAGTTCGTGCTATATTTGCAAATAACAACGAACGTGCTTTTTTTTTTTTCGAGTACTAACCCTTGTCACAATGCACTTTTACCATTTTAGTAGAGGCAGTCATGTTGTGTGTCGAATCTACTTGGACTCTAGGTATACTTGTGCAATTGGTTTTTGCTTTTCTAATGTTTGTTTGGTATATACTCTCTTAATTCTTTGTTGTATAATTCAGACACCAGAGTGGGGAAGCCAGTGCTGAATTGGGCTCGGCGCCACAAGATTGCACTCGGCGTGGCCAGAGGACTAGCTCACCTACATACAGGTTTAGAAACACCTATCACCCACGGGAATGTCAGATCGAAAAATGTTATCGTGGATGAGTTCTTTGTGGCCAGGCTGACTGAGTTTGGGATTGATAAGATGATGGTTCCTGCTGTTACCGATGAAATGATTACGTTGGCAAAAACCGATGGCTATAAGGCTCCGGAGCTGCAGAAGATGAAGAAGTGCAATTCAGAACTGACGTTTATGCATTCGGAATACTTCTGCTTGAGATATTGCTTGGAAAAAAGCCTGGAAAAGATAGTAGAAGTGGGGATTATGTAGACTTGCCGTCATTAGTTAAGGTGGCAGTTTTGGAGGAAACAACGATGGAGGTCTTTGACGTCGCACTGTTGAAGGGAATTAGGAGTCCAATGGAGGAGGGACTAGTGCAGGCGCTAAAGCTAGCGATGGGTTGCTGCGCTCCCGTAGCTTCCGTTAGACCCGACATGGATGAGGTGGTGAAACAATTGGAAGAGAATAGACCGAGGAATAGATCTGCTCTATACAGCCCGACGGAGACAAGGAGCGAAATAGGTACACCCTTTTAGGCTTTCTTGTGTTATGTAGCTTCAAATGTCTAGCAAAGAAGGATCTTTAGTGCTTAATTATGTATTTCCACTGGAAGTTGTATTTGTGAGGGAAGTGTTCTTTGATTGTGTAGATTATGGTAATTAGTTCTCTCATTAGAGTAGCTAGGTTGTTGTCAACACCTCTTGTTCTTGTAAGTTGTAACATTTCTTAAAGGTCTGTTGGTTTTTAACTTATTGAATGCTAGAAAGTTTAACTAATTTAATGTTGAGGTTTCTTATATGATAGGTGAATGAGATATATTGTAATGTTGGTGATGAGCTTAATATAAGTGGAGGTGAAGAAAATCTACAATGTTTGAGAGATGAAGAAACAAATTGAATTTCAGATGTACTGGTGTTCTTATTTCTTAAGAACTACTACCTCTTATTGATGAGCCAGAGCTATTAAAAGTTTTTTTTTTTCTTCTTTTTTTTAATACTGTGAGTGTGCGAGCTTTTTTTTTTTTTTTTTTTTTTTTTTTTTTTTTTTTTATCTAATGACCTTTTGGTTACCCATAACATTTTAAAAATGTCATATCTTTACTATAATATGATCTATGTTAAAGTAATCTTGACAAAAAACAGGTAATTGGTTTTACCTAATGACCCAATAGAAGGATGACTATATATTTGATCTAATGACCTTTTTTTTTTTAATCATAGCTTTTTTAATCAAAAGGGATTTGAATGGTTTGCAAAGTTCGAGCTTTTTCTTCCCAGCTACTTAATGATCTTTTGTTGTTGTTGTTGTTGGGTGTTTGATCTTTTTCTTTGACTTAATGATCTTTTGGTTACCAATAATATATTAAAAGGGTCATATTTTTTTGAAATACTTCTTTCGGTTACAAATATAAGTTGTTTAAGGTAAGTGCATAAGAATTAAAACAACTTTAATTACAAGTGTAATTTACATATACGTAATTTGACATTAAATAAATTAAAGAATTGAAGAATCATAAATATTTGAATTGTATAAGGGTATAATTGATAAAAAGAAATAAATACATTCTCGAAATTTCGAAAACGACTTATAATTTTGACTAAAAAAATTTTGATCCGAGGGAGTATGATGTTAGAGTAATCTTGGCAAGGCATTCCAAATCTTTGCAAAAAAAAAAAAAAAAAAAAAAAAAAGAAAAAAAAAAAAAAGAATGCTATTAGAGAAATAATGATCTACAACTTTAATGGGTTTTCTGTTCAAAAAGGAGTGAACTTGCATGCCATTGAAAAGCTTGCATTGCATGCAATATTTTAGATTGAGCAAGTCATTATCAGAATCATCTATGAGCAACCACATTGGTTTAAATTGATAATTAATGTCCAAAATGTAATCTTAGAGTCATTAAAAGTTTTAACATGTCATAGGGTTCTGTCTAAACAATTGAACACTTTTGCTTTGCCACCCTGCATGAGCCAATTATTATTTGATCTCTAATGATTGAAAAGCTGTCTTAATAAAGATGGATTTGATCTCACTAGCTAATTTGATTAGTAAAGTAAGAAATTTGAATGGAAATAGTTTTCACTGCAGTTTACTTTTTAGAATGCAAATCCAATTATCAAAAAAATTTATATAAACAAAAAGAGTTTTAAAGTTTAATACTTTAATAGTATATATTTTCAGGGGACCTTAAAAAAGTATGGATTTTCATGTTTATATTCTTTGATTTGATTGTTGTCTATACTGATCTACATAACACTTTGATTCAATCATAAAACATATACATACCTTCTTCTATTGCCTTTAAGTTTGAAAATGTTTTTCCCATCTCTGCCTTATTCCTTAGATAGATTAACCTTGATGGTGAGATCTCTTGTGTTTAAATAAATCATATCCCACGTTTATTTTGAAGAGAGATGGAGGGAATTAAACCCCTCGTACTCAAATCACTTATGCCCAAACTACCATCAAGTTGTGGGTCCAAAACATAGAGTACATAATAATATAATATCGCTTACAATTAATAGAGATTAATAACGAAAAGATAATCTAACAATCTCCCACTTGATCCATGTTATGACTTGATGATTCAAAATAAATATAATTGCGTACTTTATTGAATCTATCTAATCACTTTTCACTGAATTAAAATGATCAGAAAATGGCAATCACAAGTCATTTAATCGACGCGATTCCTTTCATGTATCACAATCAACTCAACCAGTATAACTTTAATAAGGATATTTCAACTCTTTAACCATAACGTTAATCAATTTTCACTTAATTAAAATGATCATAGCAATCACAAGTCATTTAATCGACACAATTACTTCCATGTATCACAATCAACTCAACCTATATAACTTTAATAAGGATATTTCCACCCTCTTACCATAATGTTATCTCACTGAAACATAATGATGATAACAAGTAGATAAGCAAATACAAAACTTTAATTGAATTTGTAAGTGTCATGACAATAATATTAGTAATACAATTATAAATGTATGTATACATACCACGAATATTATGCTAACAAGGACTTGTCTATAATGCTCATACGTTCAACATGGCCAATAATCGTTTTGGGTGGCAATCCTTTAGTTAATGGATCCGCTATCATCAAATCAGTACCAATATGCTCAATCGATGCTCTATGTTTTGTACTTTTCTTTAACATACAAGTACTTCAAATCCATGTGTTTTGCACCTTTTGAATACCTATCATTTTTCGAAAATAAAATTGATGCGAAATTATCACGGTATAGCTGTGACGACCCTCCTCCGACTTAGGGTCGAGTTTCCCGACCTAGACAACCACCCTGGCCAATACCAGAATCAGGATCGAGCGAATGGACTGGTACGCCTAAAACAACTTGCAATAATGCAACAAGTTCATATGGACCAAAGTACGAAATAAAGTAAACAAGATCCATATGTCTAACCATAAACTATATGTGGTCCTTAATTCATAAATTGACTTAAAGTCATTCATTTACTAAGAAAAAGTTCAAACTAGAGGAGGTTCAATCTACTCGAAAAACATATTCAAAATATAACACAAGTTTAATAGTTTCAAAAACGAATATATAGATAATACAATAAAAGGCTCACGATTAGAGATAAGACTTCAAGTTATCGCCTCTCCCTTTTCTTAATCTAGCGCCAACGTGGATACTTGAGATGTAAGTGGGGTGAGCTAAAAGGACCAATGGAGCTCAATAAAATAAGACTCACTCAAACACCAAACATGAAAGTATTACTTATAAAGTAAAACAATTCTACATATGAAGTAGCAAACCGAATTGTAAAACATTTAATGAAAAGTAATAGAAACATGGTTCTTGTTCGTAAAAAGGGGTACAAAAAAGTTCCAAGTCAATTAAAACATAAATGTACGATTCATAATTCAATAAACAAAAAGTGAGTAGTCTTTTGAAACCACATCATGAATGAGGATTCACAATTCGTAAATAAATTCCATTTATTAATGCAACGGGGTCTAACAAGATATTTACCATAATGAATAGCAATAAATATAAGTCATTGTTTCATTCAATGCATTCTAGCTAATGGTATGAATCTGTTGATCGAAACACTCTCTCTTGAGGTAATGTGAACCATTGATGGTCACAATGGTCATTGTGACCTTCATCTAGTTCCATCAAACCAACAGTGAGTGTTTCCAAGCTATCACCAATTGTAACCACTTGTGAACTTGATATTTCGTGGTGCAGAACACTCTTTTTTTTGTGGGATCATAACCACACCACTGCAATTCGTGGCGCGAACCACTCTCTTTTGGTAGGCACACAACCACACCATCGCTACTCATGGCGCGACCACTCTTTTTTTATGAGCGTATTGACACATTACCGCTTTTAATCGAATAACACACGTGTTCATATCACATTCATTCCATAGATAAACATATTCATATCATTGACTAAATACAACTCAATCCCAAATCTTTCGATAAATATGATATTTCTATTTATTTAATATTCAAGCCATATTTAATGCATGAGCGAAGCTCATCACTTACCTTGACTCGCCGCGAATCATATTTTCAATAAATATGATATTTCTATTTAAGACACACTCACATCAACATCAAGTAATATATTAATTATAATTTATTTTTAAGTTTATTTTGGGATCCACTAGTGTGGGTCCCGCTGGCCTCCCGTCGCTCGATGTGAAATTCGAGAGGTGGGACCCACCAAACTCTTCCCCTAGAGACGTAGTATTAGTAAGTAAAAGTTATTATTATTATTATTATTATTATTATTATTATTATTATTATTATTATTATATATATATATATATATATATATTATATATACATATATTCAAAACAAGGTGGTGAATGTCCCTTTTTAAGGTGCAGGGGCCAATCACCCTTGGATGCGTTGGGTAGGGTCGTATGTCACTGCCCGACGCATGGGCAGTAGCACTGGGGATGACAGCGGCAGCTACCCTGCCGTCGCCTTCGTTAGCGACGTCGATTGGCACCACATCCTATTAGGGTTCGTCTTTCTTACAATTTTTTTATCTAACCTAAGTTTTCAATTAATCAAGAAGAAAGAAAAAAACAATAAAGAAGATAATTGTATCTTCAAATGCTACCACTTTGTATCACTAACACTAAAATCCCTTATCTCTTTCTTTCTTGATTTGAACTCATAAATTGGTTAATAGTGGCTAGGTTTACAATTTGATTTATATAGTGGGACCAATTGGTGTAGGGTTTGTGAAATTACTAATTTTCCCATGGGGCAAGTTTTTTTTTTGGTTTTGGGTCGTCACAACATCTCCAATTTTAAAGAACTTTCATCCTTAAAAGTAAAAGTAAAGTACATCCATAGCCTAACGAGTCTATTCATAACGATTTCTTTTATGACTCATTTTTTTAACTGATGCAAATCTACACCTACGAAATTTGTTTGTACCCAGCATGAAATAAAATTTTACTCTGGACTCTAATTTCTTAATAGTATTGTTTTCGTCCCACATGCCGAAATTCATAAGGTATGTGTTGTATAGGCCTCAATAGAGTCATTATACCTTAGCTACCTGCCAAGTCCTTGTATCCTCACACATTTTTAGGTATTCCTTTGTAATCTCCACTGAAGTCGCAATGGGCACCCAAGTCATCCAACCAGTAAGTAGAGATAATATACTGAGATGTGATCTAGTGCCTATTTGTATCAAAAAACATATATACCTATCTGGTATCAAATCCATACCGCCAACTCGTAGTAGGAACATGGATAGCTATCTGTTATGATATGAACACTAGCACACCATGTGACGGCCTTAGCCGCCCGGGGTGACGTGTCTCCGTGTACTCCTTGCCAGTGGCCCTACTTACACGTGTACGACACATGCCCGTCCTTTTCCTGTTTCGATATTTGCATCCACTTGTGCGTACAACGTATAAATGACAAATGCAGCGGAAGTCGTACGTAAATCAAGATGCCCTCGTGATCCTCACGAGTCCTGCTGTAGATCAAGATATCGTCGATGAACACGATGACAAATCTATCCAAATACGACCTCATAACCATGTGCATCAGGTCCATGAAAATCGCTGAGCGTTTGTCAACCCAAACGACATGACTATGAACTCAAATAACCCGTATCTCGTACTGAAAGCAGTTTTCTGGATATCATCTTCTCGAATCCTCAATTGGTGATAACCTGAGTGAAGGTCAATCTTCGAGAATAATCTGGCACCCTTCAGCTGATCAAACAGATCATCAATCCTAGGAAGTGGGTAACGCTTCCTCACAGTTACCTTATTCAACTTCCTATAGTCGATGCTCATCCTCATAATACCATCATTTTTCTTCACAAACAGTACTGGAGCTCCTCAATGTGACATATTAGAGTGAATGAAACCTTTCTCCAACAGCTCATCCAACTGTCGTCTCACCTCCTCCTGCTCTGCTGGTGCCATCCGGTAAGGTCGATTAGCAATCGGCTGCGTCCCTGGTATCAACTCGATTATGAACTCAACAGCTCGTGGCGGTGGCAATCCGGGTAAATCATCTAAAAATACATCAACAAAATCCTGAACCACCGGAACGTCTTCAATCCGGACCTCCGTTCGAACCTTCGGCTCAACTATTGCCGCAAACGCCTCCATGACATAATTTTGCACTTTATTGTTATTTATGCATGCGATGCCCTACTTACAGTTGCATGTTTACATTCTGCATGTTTATTTAACAATATTTATTGACTTCCATTTATTATATGAATGCTCGGAGGAGTTCCTTGAGATTTTACTAACTGGACTCGTCATCCATTTTCTTCTGTGATGATTGAGTGCAGATTCTAGTACAAATAAGGGCAAGGGGATCTTACGTGACCACCTTTGACTGCCTACCGTTGAGAATTACTTGTACGTGTGTTTTTATTTTGATATTTTGATTCTTTCGAGAATTGGGGAGTGTGACATGACATTGTACATAGGTACTTTACATGGTATAGGCATCTACCTTTATACATAGTACTTTTCAAGGTTTTTTCCACATTAGGATTTGATGAATTAATTAATATTTCTTGCATTTACATGGTACAAACATGGATGCAAATCTCAAGACAGAAAAGGACTTTGTACACGTTTTTCCACATTGGTATCGTACACATATCAATGACTCATCATATTGTTGCGACTTATCAATTGAGACTACAAATGAGCAAACGTAATATTCCTTCCTGAAATTATACCTTAACATCATTGTCATTACGCGTTTATCGACGTTAATTTTTTTGGTAGGTTCATAATTCGAGTCAACTCTTGACCAACGATTTGACGCCCCTACTTCTAAATAGGGCACCGCCATGCCTAATTGCGTACTCAAGCCTTAATCCACATGATTTACGACTTAAGTACGTATTAGTCAGCCTATCGTCCCTATATTTCTCCAAATCTCCATGTATTGTTATATTATCACATTGACAGAGTACACACAAGTGGATGCAAATCTCAATCTACAAAAACAAATAATTCCAAAATTCTAGGATTCCAAGACAAGTTAAGCTACAAAGCCCAAAAGAAATCGAATACAAGAAAGTCAAAGTAGTCCAAAGGACATCAATTGTATTCAAGAACGACATCAAGTGTAGGAATTAAAGGTAATGAAATAATTCACAAGGCATCATGTCACAATATTCATCCATGAATAAATACAACAACAACATGATGTGAGATGACAAGTAGTAGTGTCTACCGATAGACCAATAAAGCAATAGGAGAATGAAATGAAATATAGGATCCGGGTTGGTATGACCCCGACCCAGCCGGGTCAGGTCCGGCCGGCCCAGCCCATGCCGGGCCGGGTCGGCTCGACACGGTTCCTCCTTCTTCTCACGAAGAAACAGAGCCGATGCTCTGTTTCTAAATTTTGATTTTTTTTCTTTTTTTTTTTTTTTTTTCGTTGGGGTTGGGCTTCTATCCCCAACCTCGGGTGGAGTTCCCATGCGGGATACTACTCCCCCTGCCTTCCTCGAGCTCGACGAATCGCCATGGCGTCATTCGTCAGGTCTCGCCACCTCGAACCCCAACAACAACCGACACAACACCACAAATGACACAACAACAACGACCGAGCAACTCACCTTACGTCCCCTTCTTGAGCTCTCTCTCCCGGGTCTCCGGTCTCTCTCTCTCCCTCTCTCCTTCTTCCTTCCAATCGTCTCTGTTTCCTCTCTCTCTAGTTCATCGTGTGTTGAGGAGATAAGAGTTTTAAGACGAAGTCCTAAGATAATAAAACTTAAACAACAAACTTAGATGTGGAAAACCCGAAGTTAGTGCCACACACCATTTAAAATGTGAATCAAAAACAAGCTAATCTACTAGGACATTACTTCATATCAATGACTCATCATATTGTTTTGGACTTATGGATTGATAAGGAGGCTTTGGACAAAAAATGAGCAGATATAATATTCCATTACCACTCAAAAATTTTTGAAATTATACCTTAACATCATTGTCATTACACGTTTATCGACGTTAATTTTTTTTGTAGGTTCATAATTCAAGTCAACTCTTGACCAACGATCCACCTTGTAACTTCTCCATGACATTTAACCGTTTACTTGCGCAACAAGCTTCCATCATTGGTAAGCTATGGAATAATCATCATCGTCGCTATCCCTAAGCGGCTTTCGATACTCATTTGTATGCGTTTATTACATCATAATTTTTGTTTCATACTAAAGTCTCCTATTGTAACCACTCAAATTTATGGAGACTTTTCGTATCATGTCCTCCAACTCACCACATTGCTATCTAACTCGGTTCCCACGCCGGTATGCATATCAAAGGTGCGTATCCGCTCATGCCTCGACACCTCTACGTAAGTAGAAATGACTTAGTAGTCTACACATATACAATAAACTAGGCATACACTATAACAAATATAACATTTACCTAGGCCACCTAGCATCGGTTATGACACTTATCTCGCTGCGGGTCCCACGTCACTAGTGATTTGATCCTGATTAAGAGATTAAGCTAGGATTAGAAACTTGAGCTGTAATAGTAACTTTCATGTTATGCCATTTAAAACTTTGAACCAAGGGTACCTCGATTTTGAAATTATATGCGTTCACAAATTTTGCCTTTATCTAATGAAATTTTTTATTCTACTTCACAACCGTAATCGACCGTAGTTTTAAACTCTTATATTGTCACTAATTAAGGTGTCAACCTTTAATATTTCGTGCCTCTCACCACTTGTCAATATCTTTAACACTTGGTTGTCTTTGTACACCTATTGCTTTTCCATTTAGGTTACATTTCAAGTTCTCTTACACCGTTCGATTAGGACTTTCACTTTGGAGTTTACATTAAATCCTCAAGCTCTCAAGTGCAAGTAAGAATTTGTTTAACAATCCATAATAGTATGAAATTTAGAAAATCTCATCTCCACCTAGATATACATGATTCGTAAATAGTTTATGAAATCTTCTCATACTTCCTAGTTATCGCATTGTTTGTGTTACACAATATTAACTTTATTGGAAGTTGATTTTAGCTTAGAATCCCCTATTTTAAATTGTCGACCAATCATTGATCTGATCCTTTATCCTTTCCAAAACTGTTTAATTTTGGTAGCATAGCCTCCCTGAAGTAACATTATCTCTTACCAAGCATTTCCGAGTTACTTTGCATAAGCGATTTTCATGATTTCTCGTGACGTCACCTCTTCGATTTGGAATTTTAAATTTCAAAACAGGGTATTCCCCTTGCAAGTCGTACGACTACGAAAAGCTATCATAGTAAGTGTTTTCTCTCTCGAGTTCATAATTTCTCAAACCACTTATTACCTTATTTGTTTCTCCATAGGTCGATCCCATCATAGGATCCTCAATTTTAAGAATCAACTTATCATTTACTTAGATTAGGTGACATTAGTTACATTATTTATTTCTCAACATGATTTTCATTCAACTACCCTTACAATCATATTAGGTTCCATTTTGCCTCAATAATTGTTAGTTCGCGTGTCATTATCGGATAATCATACCAATGATATTCTTTTAGCGGGTATCCCCCATTTTAATGATTCACCCATCATTGAGTTTATTATGATATCATTGACAATGGTGTACATTATTCAAACTGTACAAGTTTTGACTTAATATAAGACACTTAGTTTTGAAGCATTATTTAATTTTTTAATTTTGGTACCATCATTTCATACACCATATTCATTTTGAAAATAATTAATCAAGTTTTTGGTATCCCCAAATTTTATGAGTCGACTCACTTCTAGTTAAATTAGAACAATTTATCTTTGTATCAATTGCCTTTAATTTATATCATCTTAATCTCGAATCCGAAGTCCTTACAACATCTACAAATTTTTCTTGGTAACATGATCTTCACACGTGGCAATTTTCACCGAAAAATAGCCCTTGACGTGGGATACGCAATTTTAGTAACTTGTCCATATTCGTGTGTGTTTGTTTGACATTTTGTATCCACTGAATTTTCTCATTGAGTTGTTTTGAGATACTCTTTAACTTCTTATTTACTGATCAGTACGCCGTGTACTTATATTTCACGATAACCATCATTTTAGGATTCCTCAATTTCGATATTCAAACCATTGAATATTGGTTTAGATTTGACTTTCTTTTACATAAGGTCGATCAAAACTTGAGAGACATGATTGCAATCATCGAAAAGTTAATTCCGAATTAAAACCTTTTCCAAAGTCTTGAGTTTTCATCAAAAACTACTTTTCATGCCGAGTTAAGCTCTTTTTTTATATAAATATCTTAAATCTTCATCGTATTTCAAGCAATTTGTAAAATCCTTTTCGAATCGATTCGATCAATGTAATTTAAAATTAAATTATAACCACCTCAAAGTTTATATTCCAACCACGAAATAGTGACATAGGTCTAAACCACTACTTTGCATTTTTTTTAATTTAGTTAAAAATCTTTAAATTTAGTAAAACTTAGTTTTCATACAAATCGAACTGGTCCAAATCATCATAAGTTCAATCATTCAAGGAATCTCAGCCATGTTAGTTGAATATAAGTAAAGCTCATTTTTTTAAAAGATCAAATGAAATTACGATAACAAATCTTTGAAATACGCATAAGTTTGTTCACCTTTTTTTTGGAACACCAAGGAAAATAAGTTGTTAATTGTTACACTTGATTATGCTTTAAATCTTGTAAAACAAGAAGAGTTCTTCCTTGAAAATCGATAAACATCAATTCGAAACACCCCAAAATTCATGGTCCAATATAGACGAAAAACTCATTTTTCGAGAAAAATAGATTACATGAAACGTCAGAATTCGATCCACAATAATAACCTTCTTGTTGAATTTATATATGTATTCCAATGGTTCACATCTTTAAGAAAGAGCTAGATTTTTAAAAAATACACATGTCCTCTCTATCTTGAATTAAGTTTTCAAATTCAGCTTCCAAACCGAACTAACTTAATTTTTGTTGTTTGAAACAAAGATTCATTTGCATCCTTACTAGGATCATTAACTTTTGTTTTAAACAAGAAATCGTAAATTTTAACCATTTTAGCAAAGTTTTAGGTGCCAAAAATTGACGCGCACCGAACGCGTCAATAAAATTAAAATTATTACCTAAACCAACTATTTGCAGAATAGTGGCAAAGGGTCGATCCCACGAGAGATTGGTATTCTTTGAAAAAAAACGAAAAGAGAAATGTTTTTTGACTACTCTAAATATAAACAAAATAATTAAAGCAAGGATATAAAATTGAAAATAAAATAATTAATAAAAATACCTAGGTCATTTTTTTTGGTCTTCGATTTATGTAAAATGTGCAAATCAAAATATCTTAATGTAGCTATAGTGGTACGCGGTTCCTCGCTCTCTCTCTCTGTCTCGATAGCCAAGGTACGACGATGACTACTTCCCTAATCAAACACATGACCACAATTCAAGTAAATTGGGTTTAATGCGTTGACCGCAAATGGGCTTTGTGAAGGCACTACACCTAGACAACCGAATCACTCGTGTGTCGATTTAGCCTAGATTGCTAAGGTATTCTTGTTTAAGTCTTTATTTCTTATTGCACAAACACGGGTGCTTACGACTCATCGACAAATAAATCAAAGTTTAAACAAGTGTTTAACTTTGATTGTTTAAACAATACCAAAGAAAATAAAATAATAATGAAAAGACGAAATTAAAATAAATAAATCTCACATCCATTGATATGTGTAACCTCCTCGGTGCATCTCGCCATGCAATTTACAATCAAAACCCGAAAAATCCCTAAGCTTATTCGTTCTTTTCGCAGATCGACGTGGCGTTTGTCGAACCAATGGGAGCATGCCACGTGGCATGACGTGACGAATGACGAAATCGTGCGACTCGCGCGAAATTCCCATGTGGCGTGGCGCGCTTAGACGCCGACACATGACATCCACTAACGTGGCATCTTCTTATTGGTGAAACATACTTACGCTATTCGACCCACCGCACAACGCGTATTTCAAGGCAAATTGTCCCAAGCATCCGAGTCTTTCAACCACGCACTCCGTTAACCCTGAAAATTAAATAAACATAATTAGGCTAGTATTTTAGAGACTTGACAATAAAAATATATAAATAAACTATATATAATATTATATAATTAACGATTTCTTTCCTCATGATTCTTGTTTAAGTCTTTATTTGCTATTGTCATTAAGTTAGGCATTGTCATTCCCATCTTATAGAACTCAAGTTCCTTGTCTTAAGGAAAGATAATTATCTATACATCTAACGATATATTTATATATACAAGGTAGTAAATAATCATCACATTAAATCTTTGTCAAATTCTTTTTGCCCCATCCCATCCTAGGATTTATCATTCATATATGTTAAATCGACTTTGAACCAATGTCACATACCAATGATTCGTCTAACTTAAACTTGACTTTTAAATCTTAAAGGCTATATAAACTTAGGTTCTACTAACCTAACGTTTCCCTAGATTCTAATCTCGGTGCTCTCATACCAACTGTGACAACCCTCCTCCGACTTAGGGTCGGTCGCCTAGCCCAGACCGCTACTCAGGCCCAATACCAAAATCGGGCCCGAGCAAATGGTATGGCACGCCTAAAACAACCTGCAGAATAATGCAACAAGTTTATATGGACCAAAGTGCGAAATAAGTTGAATAAGATCCATATGTCTAACCATGAAACTATATGTGGGTCCTCAATTCATAAATTGACTTAAAGTCATTCATTTACTAAGAAGAAGTTCAAACTAGAAGAGAGTGAGGTTCAATCTACCCAAAAGACATATTCAAAAGATAACCCAAGTTTAATAGTTTCAAAAACGAATATATAGATAATACAAAATAAGGCTCACGATGATAGAGAAGGCTCCAATCTATCACATCTTCATTTTCTTGATCTAGCGCCAACGTGGATACTTGATGTGGAGTGGGGTGAGCTAAAAGACCAATGGAGCTCAATAAAAGATAAGACTTCGCTCAAACACCAAACATGAAAGTATTACCTATAAAGTAAAATAATTCTACACATGAAGTAGTAAACCAAACAAGTTCCAAGTCAATTAAAACATAAATGTACGATTCATAATTTAATAAGCAAGAAAGTGAGCAGCCTTTTAAAACTACATCATGAACGAGGATTCGCAATTCGTAAATAAATTCCATTTATTAATGCAACAGGGTCCAACAAGAGATTTACCATAATGAATAGCAATAAATATAAGTCATTGTTTCATTCAATGCATTCTAGCTAATGGTATGAATCCGGTGAACGAAACACTCACTCTCGAGGTGATGTGAACCATTGGTGGTCACAATGGCCGTTGTGACCTCCATTTAGTTCCATCAAACCAACAATGAGTATTTCCAAGCCATCACTAATTGTGACCACTTGTCAACTTGATATTTCGTGGTGCAGACCACTCTCTTTTGGTAGGATCATAACCACATCACTACAATTCGTGGCGCCGACCACTCTCTTTTAGTAGGCATACTGCCACACCACGCTACTCGTGGCACGGACCACTCTCTTTTGATGAGCATACTACCACATCACTGCTTTTGATCGAATAACACACGTGTTCATGTCACATGCATTCCATAAATAACCGTATTCATACCATTGACTAAATGCAACCTAATCCCAAGTCTTTCGATAAATATGATATTTTTATTTATCTAATATTCAAGCCATATTTAATGCATGAGCGAAACTCCCCACTTACCTCGACTTCGCAAAATCCTATTTTCGATCTTCGAGCGATCGGGGTCCAATGTGAACCACCTTGTGAATCTAAACAATTTAAGACACACTCATATCAACGTCAAGTCATATATTAATTCTAATTTATTTTTAAATTTATTTTATGGTCCACTAGTGTGGATCCCGCGAGCCTCCCGTCGTCGTTCGGTGCGAAAGTCGAAGGATGGGACCTACCCAACTCTTCCTTTAGGGAATGCGATACCTCGCCCTTTGTAAAATTTATTATTATTATTATTATTGTATTTATATATACATAAATATATATATATACATATATATATATATATATATATATATATATATATATATATATATATATTATTATTTTTTTCAAAACAAGGTGACGAATGTCCCTTGTTTTTAAGGTGCAGGGCCAAATTGGCCCCTGGATGCGTTGGCCAGCGATCCTGCCCTGCGCAGCACTCTGCGTTATAGGGCAGCAGCACCGGGGATGTTAAGCATGTACATATGCATTTAATGGATGTGTTAATCATGTATATATCCATTTGAAAAATGATTTGTTGATACAAATGAGGAGCACACATTGGGCGCACAGCCTATGTGGCACCCCATTTGTGTGTTTTTTCGTGGACTCCATTGCTGAAAAAGGAGCACCACAGAGCGCCCACATGAAAGTGCGCCCATTTGTGTCAACATATCACTCCCCTATCCATATCACTCCCCTATCCATTTAATGGATGTGTTAAAGCTTGTACCTAAATTGCATGTGCCAAGCACAATACGTCTCTTCAACAGATTATTTAATCTCGTTTCACAGTTATGCTTACACACAAATCACAACAAATATGTGTACACGCATACATGTCCTAGTACAGTTAAATTAGAATATGCACACGTCCCATAATAATCAAGAGTATCTCCAAATCAAAATCACGTTAAGATTTCGAAAACATCCAAATATCTTTCGAAGACCCTTTTCCTTAATTGCACCATAATATAGTAAACAAAAATTCAACATAATCGGCATCGAAATAAGCACAAAATTAAAATGCCTGCAATGCCCAAAATTTGGCATCGAAGATAAAATATTTTAAAAATTTTATCATGCTAACTGAGTCAGATATTTTTTTTTTTTAACATATAAGATGATGCGTAGCATGATTTTGAGTGTGTTAAGTAGGATTTGATTAATAATATAGGAAAATAAATTATGATTGGAGACTTATTCAGTGCATTTTTAGTGTATTAGGTTCAAGGGACAACGTGATTAAACGAAGATCGGGTGAAGTGAAATTAGGTGGAGCGAGGCTGGAAAGCAAGAGAAGAAAAAGAAAAAATGGACTGCTGTTTCTGGCACCACAGCACCACAGCTGACACTGTGGTGCCTCACTCCCTAGCCACAATTTTCCTTCTTTGCTACCATATCATCAGTATGCGGCATTGGCATTGAGCATGGCGTCGCAGCGCCGCCGTCAGTTGGGGTCATTTTTTGACCTTTTTAGGGTTTTGTGCCCATTTTGTTTGACCAAAATACCTTTAGACTATATATATGGGTGTGAGTGATAGAAGAAGAGATCTTTGCTAGGGAGAACTTGAGAAGAAACTTGTGGAGACTTGAAGATTGTGTTCTAAATCTTTATTTCCTTTCAACTTAAGGTTTGAATTCATGTTTTCTTGCTTTTCCATCATGTTTTGTGTTGAATTGAACCTACTTATGGGGTAATCCTTTTGTTCTAGGGGTATTTGGACCCAAGTTGGATTCCTTGTGATTTCAATGTGATTGTGTTTGTTCTTTCAATTCAATGTATTTATTTTTGTAGTCTTATGTGTTATGCTATACTTGCATTGATCAAGAGAGTCATCACGATTATTGAGGCTTTTAGACCCGAAATTGAAAAAACACAACCTAAGAACTTATGGTGCATCAACCAATGGTCATTGACTAGGGAGGCAAATAAAGTTGGTGTTTCACGCTATTCACGCCAACCAACGGAGTCCGAGTGAGATGCTAGAATCCCCATCACCAAGACCTCGAGATGGAGTGAAAATTAGGAAGTTAGTCTATTATCACATGAATTGAAGACATTATAGTTGCATTGGATCCAAGGGATTCAATTTGGGTGAATTAGACTCCCTAGGACTTCTATTCATAGATTAAGACCTTTTAATTACTTGCAAATATTTAGATTAATTTAGTTATTTGCTTTCACTTACAAACTCAAAATCAATGTGTTAACTCTATTACTTAGTTAGATTAAACATTAGCTTTTAACTATCTTTGTGGATACGATATACCCGGCACCAACACAAGTTGGTGCTGCTATTACTTTGACGATTGTCGTATGCTTGTGGTCACTGTCATATGCCAAGTAAGCCATTCAACAAAATAAAAAATTTGGGAAGTCTTGCCGAAATCCAAAATCAACAATTTTGGCATCGGAATAGGTAAAACTTAAAAATTAATAAATTGCCTTTTATACCCTTTTATACCAAAATTGAACAATCGACTTCAAGAATTATTTTCAATAATTAATGTCGATTGAAATTTTAAAACAATACTGCAAAAAATACTATCAAGAATCAAAAGTGTTTAACCATGCTTTGATACTAATGTTGGCTATACTGATCTACATAACACTTTGATTCAATCTTAAAACATATACATACCTCCTTCATTGCCTTTAAGTTTGAGATATTTTTCCCCTCTTTGCATTCGTCCGTTAGATAGATTAACTTTCATGGTTAGATCTCTTGCATTTAAACAAATCATATCCCAATAACTATTTTACAGTTATTAGATCCATTTATTTTGAACAGAGAGGGGAGGGAATCAAAACTCTGCACTCAAATCACTTATACCAAAACTACCATCAAGTTGTGGGCTCAAAACATAGAGTACATAACAATATAATATGGGTCACAATTAATAAAAATTAATTAGAAAAATATAATCTAACATTGGTTCCAAATTAGTTATTGCATTATAGGGGTTGGTTACATGGATCAAACTCTTCAACTCCACTCAACTAAATACACTTTGATGGTGTGTTTTCAAAATGCTAATAATCTATAAAGCATCTTATCAATTTTATAAAAATAAAAAATAAAAATAAATCATCTTATCAAAGAAAAAGGCATAATGATTAAAAAAAATATCATAACCTCTACAAGTTGCATGTAGCGACTATATCCTAACTTTTTAGATTTAATATTAATTATATCCTAACTTTATTTATACATATATATTGAAGCTCAATATACATGATAAATATGTATTCATGTGTATAATGTGCATAGTTTTGTATATATAACTCAATCACATACATATATAATCTAAGTACATAGTTCTTTGCAAAAAAAATAAAAATGTACATAGTTCTTTTGCCAAATTAATTAAATAATTTCTAGTAAGTTTTATATGTCATTTTTATATGTATATACACATTATTTTCAACTAACAATTGTGGATCTATGAATAACTAAATTTAAACTAGTGTAGTAATGAATAATTGATAATAAATTATTATTCTTGCATGTCCTCATAAACTAAATTTAAGCACGACACTTAAACAATTTTGATATAAATTGAGTAAAGTAGAAGGTTATGAAAAGAAAAGTTAGATTAGGGTGTAAAGAGAAAGTTGAAGAAAATAATATGTGATCATACATTGTGAAACAAAAAAGGACCCAAATTAATTGAGGATGAAATTGATAATAAATCGATAAGGTTAGGATAAAATTGATATATTCATATAATTGATATACTATTTGTACAAATTAAGATATTTTTTATTATTAGGCTGAAAAAATCTATAAAGCATAATTAAACTTTTTTTTTGTTGACAAGGAAGCATAAACTTCAAATGACTTAATTAGTGCAACATTTTTTCCTCCCCTCCTAAAACCAGAAAATTATTTTTGCTCCTTAAAGCAAGACAAATTAAGAAAAACATAACAAAAATTATATAAACATCAATCATTTTCAACAAGCGTCCATGTTGTCCACGTGGCATCATAGTTATCCATCCGTGGTGTTATGAAAGCAATCTTCCTCGGGATCTGATCAAATGATCTAATGCACCTAGGGCTAGCCATATACCCGCCTTACCCGCCCTACCCAATGGGCAACGAGTCGGGTACACGAGGGTGGTGGATACGTTTCGAGTAATTACTCATTACTCGCTCTAGGTGGGTCGGGTAACGGGTAATACAATTTTTTAACTATTTCGACCCGACTCGACCCGCCATCAATAGTTAAACAAAAAAAGGACTAGATCAGGTGCCATGCGATTCTCAACTTTGTTCAATGCCTTGCTCCATTGCCTCAACCACTCAAACTCGGCTCTCTGATCTGGCTCACCAGTTACAAAAATGGTGAATCAAGTAATTTCAGTGTGTGTAAAGTTGTGTGGTTGAGTTTGGGAGTATTAATGGCTTTTCTATTTAGGATTGAAAGGGGTTCGAGGTTGCAATGGTGCATAAAACACGAGTTTCAATATACTTTTTTAATGGGAGAAAGTTGTTGTTTGGTGCATAAAACACATGAGTTTCAATATAGTTTTTTAATGGGAGAAAGTTGTTGTTGATGATTGCAAAGGATTTTAATTGGTTATTGAGCATTTGAATTTGGATTATATACATGCTAGGATTTTGTGGGTTTATGTTGTTTTGTGCATTTCTTAAGTGGTGAATTAGTGATTTGAAAAATGAGAAGTTTTCTTTCTTAGTTATGGAAAGTATAAATTTTCAAAAGATTTGATATATTTTTTTGTCAAGGCATAATAAAATTGCATTTAAAAGTGATAACTCATACATCCATGATACAATATAACACCCGGTCTCCCCGAGAAAAAAAAAAGGGCAATGAAACCCCTCCCCTCCCAAATCTCACCATCGAAGGCCTATAAGACACGATTGACGGGGAGAAAAAGATGGATAAAATCAGAGAAAAGCCCTGACAAAGGGAATACAACCCTTCAAGAGGGACAACCGACAACAATATCTAAAAATAAAACAAAAACAAAAACAGCCTCTTCGACAACATATAAACAAATCTCAACATTTAAGGCAACATCCGCACGCAAGCGGGGACGAAAACTAACTAAACTTTAAAAATCTGAACTAAACACAACGGTAGCGAAACCAAAAGAAACAAAATAGTGAAACATCCACCGGACTGGAAGTCGACGACGACACGACTAGCCATACCCAACGGAACCAACAACACCAAATTCCAAGATTTGCTCAACCATGGCTACGACGCTAATCGGAACGTGTGCACGCCGGAGAAACTCATAAAGAGTCCGCTGGAGAGCCGGTGAACCATCGCCGCCCTCCCAAAAAACCCTCTCTCAAGTCGCTTCATAGCCGATTCGCTGGATCGTCATCCCCAACCTCTACTCTCCAAAACTCACAAAAGAAATCAAGAAGGAGAGTACGAGAGAGGAATGAGGAACGCAAAGGAGAGATCAGAGATCATCGGGGCTATCGACGATGCTCGCGCGCTAGAAGCGAGCCTCGACGTCGTCGGAAGCCCCACCACTAAGCTGATCTGAAGGCCGAGAGGCTGGAAGAAGAAGAATGAGAAACCCTAAGCAGCGATGACGCTTAGTGTTTTTCAACAAATACTCCGTTTAAAAGTTCAAACTTTGTCAAAATATTTGACATTTAAATTTGAGTTTTTGAATTATTTGTACACAATATAAGGTAAATAAAGGTATTTTGGCAATTAAATCCTATAATTATATTAATTGATTGCCTATTAATAAATTTATAATTTCAATGATTGTCAATCAATTAATTCCATAATTTTGGTAATTTCAATCAAAAATATTTTCTTTAGTAAATATGTTCTTTTTGTAATTTATTTAAATATATAATTTTGTTGTTATTTTTGGAAGATTCTTTTCAAATAGTTTATTGATTTAAAGCGGGTAGGCATGTAAAATTATGTGACCCGCCACTCGGGTAATGGGTCGGGTAGAGATATTTTTTTTTCTAAACATTCGAATAATGGCGGGTAACAAGTTTTACTAGTTGACCCGTCGGTTTGAGCAGGAAAATATGTTGGGTAAAGCCCGACCCGACCTATGTCCACCCCTAAATGCACCACCGTTTTGATTCTTTAGGCAAAACAATAGGCAAATAGTTGGGGTGGGCTACGATCTTCCTAAAACCGCTCAAATTGCTCAAATCTTTCAAACCGCCTAGTCTAGTTTGATTTTTTTTTAACTAACGGTTTAGGGTGGTTTAAAAAACTTAAAAACCGTGATATCGCAGTTTGGTGGTAATTTTCATTTATAGAAACGAACTGCAAAATCACCCCAAATTTGGAATGAAATGAAATCAAGTTGAAGCTTTTCATGTTACTTTAACTTTGGAAAATGAAGTTAGACTCGTAACTTTGATTGAGTTCGTGTTTTTCATTATGTTTTTAGTAGATAGTCATCTATGCACATATGTTTTGTTGATGGACATATATGGACTTGTATGGAACGTGTGGAAGTTTTTTCTTTATTGTTGAAAATGTGTCGCAAAAAAATCAAAAATTAGACCGATCAAACTGTGCAAACCGCGATCGATTTGGTTGCGATTTTGAAGGTGCCCGATTTGGTGGTGGTTCGCAAAACGATCAAATCGTGAACCCCCGGATTGGTTGCGGTTTGCCCATCCTTAGTAAATAGATATATCATTTGGTCCCTGAACTTTCAAGTTTTTCTTGATTTAGTTTTCAAACTTTCATCGGTTCATTTCTAGTCCCTAACTTTTATTCCTTCTACTTTTTTTTCATTTTGTTAAGTTTTAACTTTGAATTGTAATAAATACTAATGAAATGGTTTACTATCAAATTTTTGAGTTGATAAATCAGTTGTGGACGCTCGTGAATTGCTCGTGAAACGCACTTTGTTAGAGACTGTTGTTCTTCAAACTTAACAAAATAACTAAAAATATAGGAAAATGAAAGTTTGTGAGCAAAAAGTGAACTCATGGAAATTTAAGAACTAAATATCAACTAAAAACTCTATTATTATTATTCATCTACAAAACTAAATGTTATTTTTTATAGCTATGCTATCACAAATAATTCATTTTCTTTATAAGAAAGAAACCACAATTTGCCCCTTAAAAGCTCGAACTACACTCACTTGGTTGGTTTTACAACAATTCATTTTGATGTAATAAAACTAGCTTGGAGAATGATTTTTTAATGCTTTCGATACACCTCAAGTACGTATGCACTCTGAAAATCAAGGGTGCTAATAAGGTGCGTGCCCCAGATATATGTCCCACCCAGGCAAGACAACATTTTCCATAAACTAATTTTTCTTAGTAGTTGAAAAAAAAAATCAAAAACAAAAAGTAAAGATCTTGGATCACGCCACTTTTTAGTAGAGGGCTCTAGTTTAAGCCGTGAAAATGGAGTCACATTAAATCTTAGGGGTAGAGCTAGGGATCCACCCATGTAGTCGTACCTAAGCTTGTCATAATCGTGAATCAAAAGTGAATCATAATAACTAAAGTGAATCGAATCGAAAATTGGATCGATAAATCGTAAGATTCATAATACATTACTAAATCATATAAATATTGATTTTTTTTTTAATTTT
Source organism: Stephania yunnanensis (assembly GCA_039657365.1). NCBI lineage: Eukaryota > Viridiplantae > Streptophyta > Magnoliopsida > Ranunculales > Menispermaceae > Stephania > Stephania yunnanensis. The sequence goes on from CM077592.1 coordinate 46,888,637, forward strand.
TATACTTTTTAAGTTTTTTTTTTTTTTTTTGAAGTTAGATGTTTTTAAGTTTTTAAAGAATAATGTCAGCAAATAGACTAATTTAATATCCATTACTTCTTTTACATATAGCCCCACCTCACTACAAAATTTCACTTACAAAACTTCAAATAAAATAAGTAAGCAATGAAGTAGCTAAGGCCACGTCACGTATCTAATGTTTGAAAATTGTACATGGCTAGTATGACCAAAAATATGTGAGGGTAGGAGATCCAATCCCACTGTTTTTTTTTTTTTTTTTTTTAGCATGAATAGTCTGAATCGGTGAACCTCGATTTATGCGATTCATTAAATAATTCAAGAGCATTTCGATTTATACATAAGAATCGAATCTTTTGCTAGCGATCATAAATCGTATCGTGATTCTCACAAGTATCGTGATTCTCACAACCATAGTCCTCGTGATAAGTGCGTGTCCGTGCTTGTTCGAATAGGTGGGCCCTTCCTCCTCTTTGCTTTGCCTTAGTCACCAACTCAAAAGACGAGCTTCTTTCAAACCCTTCTCTCTCTCTCTCTCTCATGCAGAGTGAGCTGTTCTGATTTGCATAGTTGATGTGGTGAGAAATTGAAGATGATTGATTGATTGATTGATTGATTGATTTTTCATTTTCTCTTGATTTGTCTCTATTTGATTCTTGCTCTCGTGCACTTTGATTTGTCTCTCTAGAGTTAGAAAATTTGTTCAATTGCAGTCCCTAAATCTTGGGTAATGTTTAGTCTGATATTCTGATGTTCATTCGTTAGATTCCCAAATCAATAAAGTTTGATCTTTTACCTTATAATACATGAAGAATTGATGAATGAAATTTGAAATATCAGCGAATTTGAATTAGAAATTGGGGAGCTTTGTTTTATTCCTATTTCGCCGATTTCGATGATATCAGTTTAGGGCATCAGTTTGTCTAATCTATTAAAAATCTGGGCTTGTGAGGTTCTATTATTTTTCATTACTATCTGTTATTAGCAGTGATTTTGTGTTTTTTTTTTTTTTTTTTTTGTTGAATGTGACATTAATGAAGGGCATACAACAAGCTTGTTAAGAACATTATGGTCCAACGTCATGTTTATCGGTATGATTGCCGGTGCAAATGTGTACAATGTATGTTTGAACTTTATTTTAAGTTGGGCGGCTTGCTTCTTCGGTATTGGTTCGACTTATGAATAGGAATCGGATTAGCTATGCAGGCTATATTGCTGTTGGCAATCTCAAGAGCTATGTTGTTGGGTAAATCCGTTATGTAACACCCTGGCATGTGGATCAAACTCTTCCATTGCGCTCGATTTAGTGCGCATGTGGCCTATGTAGAAGAGCATAAATTGTTTTGAAGGTTGTGATTGATAACTTAGATTTTTCCATCGAGCTGCTAATTAGTTTGGAGTTTATAGGATATTATGCGATCATTATGAAGATCAATTTTTTCCCAAGAGTATCTGACATAAGCTTGTAGTGACATTCTTAGCTTTTTGATGTGTTGATGGGGATAGTATCATGGCAGGTTGCTGCTATGTAATGTTTTAGGTAGGGTTTGGTTACAGTTTGGGAAATACTTGATTAGATTTTTTTATTTTTTTAGATTCAACGTAGAAGAGCTTCAATCCTTTTTGCATTGTCAAGTTCATTTTTCACTTTAATGTATCACATACATTTCAAATTCATTGTTTGTGTTTGTAGTACATTCAAAACAATTTGTAATTCAATCGTAGATATACTTCGAGAGATTTGGGAGATGGTTTGGAGAGAGTACCCTAATCCAGTAATCCCTCTCTAAATAATCCATGTTTGGATTAGATAAAATAATACATATCCCACTCGCGTGTTTAGATTTAAGCATGTGAACAAGGGGTGAGTTAGTTGGTCAAAAATAATGGAGCCAACATTTATCTAGGTTCTATATACTAAAATTACACAGATTGTGAGTGAGTGAGAGGTTTGATGTAGATTTTCTTTAGCTATTCCATATGTAATTCAAGTACTTATCTCCTAAAATCTCTTTGATCAATGATTCTACCTGTAAGATATTATATTTTGTAGCATATGAATGCTAACAATGAACTCCACCTATGTAGAACATTATATGTGCTGCATAGCCGGTCCCAACTTTGGACAAAGGAAGAGGATTTTGAAACCCATTTTCCATACTGGAAAATAGGGAGGGAGGCCCCAAGCTTGGGACTACCTACCTTTTTGATGCGAGGGCCATGGCCCCCCCTAAACTTTTTCCTAATAGTAGTTATATATACATGGTTATGCATATAAGTTAAAGAATGGGCTACTTTGGCTCCCCTCTAATTTCTTTTCTTTTTTTTTTGTTATTTAAGTTCACTTGGTAACATATACCTAATCAATAATGAGTCATTCACTTGGTTGATAGATGTAGTTCAACACTTAACATAAAGAAACTTAAACTTTACAATATTAGGTTGCCCCCCCCCCCTGCTGTCATCAATGTCTGGCTTCATCCAAGGGCCCCCAAGGCCATTTTCCATTCCTGGATAGGGGGACTAGGGCTCTTGATGTTCTACTTAGAGCTCTTTGATTTCATCACTGGAAATATGATTATTTCTAGGAAATAGGAGTACTAACAATGTTGATATTTCTTCTTTTAGATGCATTGTACTTTATTATCCAGTTTGAAGTGGAGTCTTTTCCACCCTTTCAATTATACCCTCCCACTTTTGTATTTGCTCAATTCAAGGGGTTATTGATTTTTGGTGTGATTGTAGCTTGGTCATTCCTGAGACTTGGGCTCAATTCTTATTGCTTGCTTGCATTCCTTGGCCATGATATGATATCACTTGGTTCTTCTAGGATAATGGATAATGACCTAAGGACTTCTTTGTTGGCAATGCTGTATACAATCAGACAATTGGATTTCATGGACTATTTCATGTTTTTTTCTTTATTTTTTAGACCTCATGTTCATCCCTACGTATCACCATGGTTTAACAATTTTCAGGAACTATCTAAAGGCACCTCAAGCAGTAGTTGACATTTGCTTTATCATCTCATTGTCAGGGCTTAAGTATATAGAGTTCAGTGTAGAAATATTTACAGACCAACCGCCATGCTTCGAGTTGCACATAAAGTTGGAGTGTTTGGAACTGTCATTGCTGGAAAGATCCCACTGGGACTGGGCCTCAAATTTGAGAAGAGTTTGCTCCCATTCTCTCCAGTTGCCAGACTGCACCATACTAATGGTTTAGATGCTGATCCAGTTGCAATTCAGATGATCAAGTATGCGCTTGGTCTCGCCAGATCACAGAAATCAGATGACTCCTACGCCCAAAGCTTTCTAGTGCTAGAACAGTGCCTGTCTTCTGCTAAGGTACGAGAAGAAGGAGGTGAAAATTCTGAAGGGACTCAGGGCACTGTCCTGCTCGCCATGTCAACATTATTATATGAAAGGTTTGCTGGCTATATTGAGAAAAACCATCTGCAATTTCCAGTTTCAGTTTGAATTTTCAAGACAACTCTGTAATCCCTGTTTGCAGGGGCGATATTAACGAAGCTGTAGAGAAGCTACAGGGAATTCTTGGTCCTTCAAAATCTTCCCTTTCTCTTCAAGGTATAATTGTTTCAATCTCGATTCTCCTTCCATTTTATTTGTGATAGATTTATTAACTTTGATGATTTACTGCTAGTATAATATTGTATGTGAGCAGTTGTCGCGATGGAAGCTTTGATTGGCCTCAGCTTAGAAATAGGGCAGGTTCAAACTTGTGATAATTCTTGTTTGTCTACTTTCTGAAAAGCAGCTGGATACAAGTTTGTAGCTATGTTGCATCCTCTCTTTGATGTAGGATGTTACTTCATTACTGGTTGCCGAGAGATGCACTGAACTCGTCAAAACCAGTTTAGGAGATGGTGGAGTTGATAACTCTGAAATTGACATTCTGCACCATCAGGCCAAATCGATTAGGGGATTGGCTGAGCTTGTGAATGGGAACACTGAAAAGGGTAAACTTTATGTGGAACAATTGAAATGTTCTTTCCATATTGTTAAGCTAATGTCTGTTGTCTGAAGGTGCCTCTTTTGAATTTCAGGGCAGATGTTCTATGACAATTCTCTAGAGGATACAAGTTCTACGGGTAGGATGATTTACTTCTCTCAATAAATTCATTTGCTTGAATTGGTTATTTATTGGTAACACAATTTTACAGGGAATGCTTTACTCAACCAAGCGGAATTCTTACACGCCACTGGAAATTTGGCATCAGCGAAGGACTTGTATATGAAATCAATTCAAAGGATGCAAAAGAGTGAAGAAATTGTTGACCATTCTGGTTTGTCAGCTTGCAATATGATTCCAATTGAAGGTCTTTTGGGGGCTACCTGTGCACTTGGACAGCTTGAAGCACATTCCGGGTAGGCTATTGCAAAATTGTAAAATGCACTCTCCTTCCACCTCTTACATGATCTCTCACCTGCATTCAATCAGGAATTTCCAGGACGCAGAGGAGACACTGACAAAAGCATTAACAGAGGCTGAGAAGCACTTCGGTTTGTTATTCTTTTTTTTAACTGTTCAAGTGATAGTTTAATGTGATGGTATATCATATAGTGATGCACTTAAGCTAGATTCTCTGTTTTCCTGTAGGTTCACATCATCCTAAAGTGGGGGTGATCTTAACTTGCATAGCTCTCATGTTTCGGCATAAAGCAATGATGGAGCGTTCAAGTTCTATTTTGATTCAAGAGGTTGGGGTCTATGATTGCTTTAACCATATATTACTACATAGCCTCCGTCCCAAATTAATTGGGTTCGGCTACATGGATCAAACTCTTCCATTGTGCTCGATTAAATACAGTTGATGGTGAGCTTTCCAAACCATTCAAATCCCTCATAATTAATGCGTCTCAAGTTAACTTTGTTGTACCTCTCCCTCGTCGAATTTCTTCAGTTTCTATTGAGTCAAGTTTTCTAGTGGGGACATTTGCAGTCCATCTTTGCAAGTGTCCTAACCACCGCGATTGCCCTTCCCTAATCTTTGTGTTAATTGGTACTACTCCTACTTGTCTTTGAATATATATTTCTTATTTTATCTTTATGGGTTTTACTACAAATCCACCTAAACATCCTCATTTCTGCTTACGTTTGTTTTATGTAATTATTGTTGCTTTATAGCCCATTCACTTCCATATAGCATAGCTGACCTAATTAGCGGTCTTATAAAATTTTCCTTTTAACTTAATTAAATTTCAAATCACTTTTGTTGCGCTCCGCCATTTCTTTCATCCAACATGGATTCTATGTGTGACATCATTCTCAATATTCACATCCTTTTATATGATTGATCCTATTTATCTAAAGTGGTTCACCTTAGGAACTTCTACTTCCTCTAGTTTTACCACTCCATCATCTCGATGTCTAGTATTTATAAACTCACAGTGCATGTATTTGCTCTTCGTCCTATTCACTTAAAACCTTTAGATTCTAATGTATTCCTCCAAAATTCTAATTTCCTATTCACTTCATCTTTTGTTTCTTCCACTAAGACAATATCATATGCAAATAACCATATATTACAATGTGAATAATTTTTAATTTCTTGCATTCATCATATGGGTGCTTAATTTCATTGAGGTTGGCTTTTGTTGGTGTATGAATTTACAATTGATTTGAGTACAAGCAAAAGTGAAGCAAACAACAATATCATATTTAGGAGCTGCATCGCTATCTCAATTATTAGAACTGCTAATAAGAACCATTGTGCTGATGACTTTGGGAGGAAAATGTATGAAAACACCATGACATCAAAATTCAAAAATGTAGAACCATATACTTGATTGCCAAAATAAAACTTGGGTTGAGATGTACCATTTTTTCATTTATGTCAATTTCTCCATTTGTTGCAAGGCTCTTAGGCAACCTCACGAGATAACTAATAAGCGTTTTTGGTTTATCTTTGATAACAGATTTTTTCATATCATGCTGATTTATTTATTTATCTCTATTGCAATAATATTTTCTTGGTGTTCACATCGACAGGGACTTTACAGAAAGGCAATAGAATTGCTTAAGGCTCCGTCCTTGGAGGCTGAAGGTAAATCTTTATCTCTAATCTTTCCTTTTGTCTTAAACTTTTTTCTTTCGAATAGCCAAGAGGAACCATTATATTACTTTGATTGATATAGATGAAGCATCAAAGGTTGATAGAAGAGATATGGTGGCACTTGCAAGAGGTATGCCTATACCTTCATTTATCTATATGGATAAACGTTCTTGGTGGGGAACTGCATAACAGGCTAAACAGTCCTCCATCTGTTGGAGTATACTTCCATGCCTCAATTATTATATATTTATTAAATATGTGACTTCCCACTAAAAAATCGACTCAATATAAACTGAAGAGATTTGACGAGGTAGGGGTAGACCAAAGCTAACTTGGGATGCATAAATTATGAGGGATTTAAATGATTTGGAAAGCTCACCATCAATTGCACTTAATCGAGCACAATGGAAGAGTTCAATCCATGTAGCCGACCCCAGCTACCCCAACTAATTTGGGATTGAAGCTATGTTGATGTGGATGTATTTATTAAATATGTGACTTATGTTGAGGTATGGCATCGTCAATTATGCAGTTCCCTATAAAGTTAAAATAGCATTCCCATTTAGCATACTGTTGCCCATTATTTGTGATCATCTAATAAGCCAGAAATTTGTGGAACTTGTCCATATCGAGTTATGAAAAAACTCCCTTTTGATAAAAAAAGGGACTTGGTCAATAATTACTTCATTTCTTGTTAGACAATGAATGCTGCTTCCTATGAGCTAATTGATCTTAAAGAATTTCTTTCCACATGAGGTAAAAGTCTTGGTTGGATGGTTACTAATTGAATGTCAAAGATCAAATCTTCTTTTCTGTCCTCCGGAAGGATGCCAAGTTCAGGCCTTGTGGACGCTTAACTGTTATTTTGTGCCATTGAAAGGGACTAACCCAAAGCTTAGACTTGTACTGCTTGAGCCGAGAGGATTAGGATACTTAAAAGAAAAAAGATGATTTTATAATGCATGCTTCATGACACATTATCTGGTTCTAGGGCTTTTTCCGTTTTCTATATAAAATTACCTGAACTACTGAAAATCTGAAAATGACATTGACCAGTTGATCATCCCTCAATTCGGAAATTTAAGATAGAATGCATGTAGTTGCTTTTGTTTTCTTTCTTCTTTCAATTTTTTCTGTGCCTATGACATGCATTTCAAAAATGCAATGCTGAACCTCCAATTAAATGCCAATCTGAAGGTGGATATGCGGAAATTCTTACGGTACAGCAGAACCGGAAGGAAGAAGGGCAGCGGATGAAAAGTTGGGCGGAGCATGCATGGACCAACCGTCGACTGTCTTTGGCTGAGGTATTGGATATATCTGAGAACTCTACCAAAGTCGCAGTTGTTGATACTCGGATCAGCAGGGTCCTGTAACATCTTGCTAGAACAGAGATCACACTTGGTAACATCTTCGTCTTCTTTTCCTTCCGTCTTCCTGAAGATTGCGCTTGTTTCTTTGAATTAGATTCTTATGTTTAGAATAGGGATTGATAACAAGTGCAGTTATTTGTATTGCGAGACTAACATTTTTAAAGTATAAAACGTAAGAGGCCATTGGGACTTAGAGGGAAATGGTTGAATTTTAAAAGTAATGAAGTTTAGTTTTTATTCATATTTCCAATTTATTCATCTCTTACACATTTTTTTCTGTTACAACTTATAACACAATCCTCAGCCGAAATTATTTAGTATAAGCTACATGAATTATATGATTGATTTCAACTTGATTAATGCGCTTGAGAATGTCCTTTAATTATTTCACGAATCATAATTAGTGCATCCTATGTTAACTTTGTTGTGCCTATATTATTGAATTGAGTTTTTTTTTTTTTTTTTGAAACAATTATATTGAAATTTGAGGGACTAACTCCTAGTTTCTCGCTTTTGATTGGTGCAATTGAAAAAATATTTTTTTTTGAAGTAGAAAAATTCATTTAAATAAGGCTCTATATTTTGTTCCTAGTGAAATTAGGAACCCTTGGTAGTTTTGCTAAATTATAGAGATTAAAGCCTTTGGCCTAGTGCATCATATATTCAAATCAAATTTGTGGATGTTCCAGACTGTCAAGTTTGTTTTGTCAAAAGACTCAAAACTGAAATTTTAGAAATTTTGAATATCACTTATGGTGTACAGATTCCGTTGAAACCAAATCAGAGCCAAATTGGTTTTGTTTCTGATTTGTTTTAGATTGGAAGAAATTTATGGTCTGATCTAGTTTACAAATCTTAAATCAATATGTGGTTTACGAGCAAATATAAATGGTTGAAACTCATCCCCTTTTATATAAAACACATAGTTTGAAAGTTTGAGGCATATAAATTAGTACTTCTTTTTCATTATAAGCTCATGAGGAACTATGCCTTGTGGCCTCACCCTTTTAAGAGGTATTTTTACTCTAATTACAAGTCACGAGAAACAATTTCAGTCTTACTAAATTGCAATAAATAGATCTAAACTGTCAAAATAGATCACTAAATCCATAGCCAATCCGGCTTACTCTATCAAGATCTATAACTAATGTTAGTATAACTAAAGATTTAGGCATTGTTTGGTTAGAAGTGGAGTTAACTCCCCGAAGATAACTTGGAGGGAGTTAGAACTAATCTTGTTTGGTTGCCTAACTTCCCTCCAGTTATCTCTCAACTCACATCCAAGGGTGAGAGATATTGCCCCCCCTCCCTCCCTCCCTCCTCCCTCTCTCCTCCCTCTCCCTCTCTCTTAGGATAGTTATCTCTTAGGAGTTTGTGGACATAATTAGGGCTGGCAAAAATACGGGAACGGACAAAAACGGGACTGGACACCCATTTCGAAAATGATTAAATTTGGTGTCTGATCCCGGTCCCGTTTTTAAAACGGGCACTGTTTTTTTGTCCAGTCCTGTATGTTCGTAAAATATACGGGACCCGTTTTGCCCGAAAACCTCTCCTTCGCTGCTCTCCTCAGCTTCTTTCGATCCGCTCCCGATAATCTCTGCACCGATTTCGCCTCCACTGCCTTCTTGAACATCCCTTCCCTTCCCTTCTCGATCGATCGATCAATCGATCAATCCAACTCTCCCTTCTCTTCTTCGATGATGTTGTGCGTGTGCGTGTGCTTGTGTGCGCGAGGGCCGTGAGCCAGAGCTGTGCGTGAGAGGCGGACGGAGGGAGATGACAGTTGAGTGAGGAGATCGGCCCGATTGGGGACGAGCTGTGCGTGAGGCAGAGAGAGTGAGAGGCAGACGGAGGGAGATGACAGTTGAGTGAGGAGATCGTGGGCGAGCTGTGCGTGAGGGCCGTGAGGCAGAGCTGTGCGTGAGAGGCGGACGGAGAGATCGAGGACGAGCTGTGCGTGAGGCAGAGAGAGTGAGAGGCGAACGGAGAGGAGATCGGGGACGAGTTGTGCTGTGCGTTAGGGTTTGTTACTTTGTTGAGTGAGGAAATCGGGTTGAGTTGAGTCTTGAGGGAGATGACAGAGACAGACTGACGTAAAAGTTAAAAACTTTAAATTTCATAAAAGTTAAAAACTTTAAATACATTGTGAAATTACTTATAATCACAAATGGGTACCTGTTTTTTTGAAATTTCTGCCCGATCCCGGTCTCGTATTTTAAAACAGACACAAAAAGTGTCCAGTCCCGTATGTTTTTTACAAAAATATTGCCCGATCCCGTTTAAAACAGGTCCGGACACAACCGGACAAACGGAACCGGACAACTTTTTCCGGCCCTAGACATAATTACCCATCATTAATTACCTTTTACTACCCACATCCATCTTTTTACTTTGAAGGTTATTAATTTCAATTCATGTCTTTGTCATGGATGCATTTGTTGGAGAGTAAAATGACAGACTTGACAGAATTTATTTCCATTTTAGCTTGATTTCCATATATGGAAAGCAAAATAATTTAGCTTCAATCAAAGCTGGAAGAGTGTAGCTGTATTTCCTTATTTACTTACTAGGATGGATTGTGTCTTAGATCTATTTAAAGCTATAACATGAATTAAGAAATCAAACAATTATCACCCAAGTTAAAATAGTCTTGAATTGAATCCTGTCAAGGATGGATTTAACTAAGGAAGTTGTGGCAGATTCGAAGAGAGCTTTGAATTCCATTTCGTTGCGTCTCGTGACGAGATCCTACGTTAAGGCACATAACATCTTGGTACCAAAGACAGTCTTCCTGGATGACATTGTTACTATGATGAATAAGTTGGAAGCTTTTATGCAACAAATGAACTTGTGACAACAAGCTTTGGAGGCATAGGTTGGAGAGCTCGCCTCTCACAATTGCAATCCAGGAAAAAATGTAGATGTTCGGGATGAATGTTAACTATTCTGATATATATATATATAACACTTTTGATTCAATTATAAATCATAAAATATAAACATACCTCCTTCCATAGTCATTAAGTTTGATAATATTTTTCCCATCTTTGCCTTCTTCCGTTATATCGTAGTTTTTTATGGCGAGATCTATTTGGTTTTAAACAAATCATATCCCAATAATTGTTTTACAGTTATTGGATCCATTTATTTTGAAAAAGAGGGGAGGGAATTAAAAACCCCGTACTCAAAACATTTATGCCTTAACTACCATCAAGTTGTTGACCCAAAACATGGAGTACGTAACAATATAATATGGGTCACATATAATAGAGATTAATTAGAAAAAGATAATCTAACAATCTCCCACTTGACCCATGTTATGACTTGATGATTCAAAATAAAATATAATTGCACACTTTTATTGAATCTATCAAATCACTTTTTCATTGAATTAAAATGATTAGATCATGGCGGTCTCAAGTCAATTAATTGACGCGATTTCTTTTATGTATCACAATCAACTCAACCAGTATAACTTTAATAAGGATAATTCAACCCTCTAACCATAATGTTATCTCATTGAAATATAATGAAGATAACAAGTACATAAGCAAAGACAAAACTTTAATTGAATTCACAAGTGTCATGGCAATAATACGAGCAATACAATTATAAATGTATGTATACATACCACAATATTATGTTAACAAGGACTTATCCATAATGCCCATACGTTCAATATGACCAATAAACATTTTGGGTGGTAATCTCTTAGTTAACGGATCCGCTATCATCAGATCAGTACCAATTTGCTCAATCGACACTCTTTGTTTTTGCACTTCTTCTTTGACAGACAAGTACTTCAAATCCATGTGTTTTGCCCCTTTTAAATACTTGTCATTCTTCGAAAAGAAAATTGCTTCGGAATTATCACAGTATAGCTTTAGGTTTAGCTATACTATCAATTATAGCAAGTCCTGACACAAAATTTCGCAACCATAATGCATGAATAATGGCCTCAAAGCATGCCACGAATTCAGCCTCCATAGTCAAAGTAGCAATTATAGTATGTTTCACACTTTTCCATGAAGCTGCTCCTCCAGCCAATAGAACAAGTAACCAAATGTAGATTTCCTCGAGTCCACACATCCGACATAGTCTAAATCAGAATACCCAATCATTTCGAGATGACTCGACTGTTTGTAGATCAACATGTAATCCTTGGTGCCTTGTAAGTACCTAAGTACTTTCTTTGCGGCTTTCCAACTATCCATTCCAGGATTACTTTCATATCGACCCAACATTCCAACAACAAAACTGATATTTGGTCGAATACAAGTCTGGGCATACATTAAGCTCCCAACTAATGACGCATAAGGAATACATTGCATTTGTTGACGTTCCAAATCATTATGAGGACATTGCATTAAACTGAACTTATCCCCTTTCTGAATTGGTGCTATTCCTGCAAAGCACTTGTCCATTTGAAATCTCGCCAATACTTTATTGATATATCTTTTCTGAGACAAACCTAACAATCCTTGCGATCTATCACGGAATATCTCTATTCCTATCACATATGATGCCTCACCCATATCTTTCATTTCAAAGTTTATAGAGAGAAATCTCTTTACATCATGTAACATAGCAACATCATTCGCAACAAGAAGAATATCATCAACATATAGGACCAATATGATAAACTTACTCCCATTGATTTCATGTATATACACCGATCAACAGTGCTTTCTACAAAACCATATGACGTAATGGTATTATTGAACTTAATATACCATTGCGTAGAAGCTTGTTTCAATCCATATATTGACTTCTTCAATTTACACACCAAGTCTTCTTTTCCTGTTGTCAAGAAACCTTCGGGTCGGTCCATGTAAACTTCCTCTTCTAAGTTTCCATTCAAAAAGGCGGTTTTCACATCCATTTGGTGAAGCTCAAGATTATAATGAGCTACTAAAGCCATTATAATTCTTAAAGAGACCTTCTTTGAGACTAGAGAGAAGGTCTCTTTATAGTCAATGCCATCCTTTTTATTGTAACCTTTGATGACAAGTCTGGTTTTATGTCTTTTAATGTTGCCATGCGAGTCTCGTTTTGTTTTGAAGACTCATTTGCAACTAACTTGCTTTGCACCTTCTGACAACTCGACTAATTCCCATACTTTGTTGTCATCCATTGATTTCAACTCGTCTATCATGACATTAAACCATTTTCAAAATCATCACATTTCATGGCTTGTTTGAATAAGATTGGATCTTTGTCAATGCTTAAATCATATTCATGTTCAAGTGAATAAACCACATAGTCATTTGAAACTGCTGGTCTTCTTGTCCTTACAGACCTTTGTAATGTTATTTCTTGTGGCTCTCCTTAATCATTTACAACTTGTGCATCATTAGCTAGTTCATTAACAATAAATTCATTTTCCTCATTTGGAACAATGATTTGTTGTCCGGGTTTGTTGCGTAACCGTGATACAACAAGAGGAACAATAATTTGAGGAGAAATGCTAGATGTAGGAGTTTTCAATTGAACTTCATGAATATCCACATTTCGTGATTCTTCACTCCCACTGATTTGGCCATTCTCAATGAACCGAGCATTACCAGACTCAACTATTCTCGTACTATGGTCAGGAAAATAAAATATGTACCCTTTAGACTTTTTAGGATAACTAATGAAGTAACCACTAATAGTCCTTGCATCAAGTTTCTTTTCATGTGGATTATATATCCATACTTCTACTTGACATCCCCAAACATGAAGATGTCTCAAACTAGGTTTCCTACCAGTCCAAAGTTCATAAGGAGTCTTAGGAACTGATTTACTAGGAACCCTATTCAGCAGATATGCAGCAGTCTTTAAGGCATGCATCCACGATGATGAAGGTATAGTGTTATAACTTAACATACTCCTAACCATATCCATAAGAGTACGGTTCCGCCTTTTAGCTACACCATTTTGTTGAGGCATACCAGGCATTATGTATTGTGCACAAATACCACGACTTTTAAGGAAATTTGCAAATGGACCTGGACATTGTCCATTTTCATCATACTTTCCAAAGTATTCGCCATCTCTATCAGATCTCACCACTTTTACCTTTTTGTCTAGCTGCTTTTCTACCTCATTAATGAGCACTTCTAAAATGTCCACTGACTGAGACTTTTCATGCAACAAGTATATATAACAATATCGTGAGTAATCATCAATAAATGTGATAAAATATTTTTGACCACTTTAAGATGGAGTATCAAAAGGACCACAAATATCGGTGTGTATCAATTCAAGAGGCTCACTGCTTCTTGTGGCAGGATGTTTTGATATATGTTTGGTTGCTTTCCCTTAATACAATCCACACATACATCCCAATCAACAAAGTCCAATTGAGGTAAAATATTAGTTTTCACTAACCTATTTACTCTTTCTTTGGATATGTGACCTAATCTTTGATGCAAAAAAAAAGCAGAGCACTCATCATATGCACTACGTTTATTTCCAATAACATGTTCAACATTAAACAAGATTCAACAAACATACTATCAAGATTGAAACGATATAAGTTGTCAATTAAAATACCAGAACAATAATAGTATTTGTGTTTAAATAAACTAAAACAATTGTTTCCAATCTTTAAATTAAAGCCTACACAATCCAATCTTGACACAGAAACAAGGTTCCTTGAACATTCAGGAACATAAAGACACTTTTCTAAATCCAAAAAGTATCTGGTATCCAGGATTAATCTGTAAGTCCCGATCACTTCTATGCGTGCCTTCATACTATTCCCCATAAATAAAAACTTTTCAGTTCCGCTTATGGGATGGATTGAAAGGAATCCATGCATAATATGTGAAACATGAGTAGTTGCACCAGTATCAAGCCACCAGGTATTATTAGGCACTTCAATTAAGTTTGATTCAAAACATACAGAAATATAATGTATACCTTTCTTCTCGAACCATGCCTTTCGTTTTGGGCAGTCTTTCTCGAAGTGTCTACTCTTCTTACATAAGTGACACCTCAACTCCTTATGGATTAAACCCTTATGGACTTTCATTGGGGCTTTATCATTCTTTCTGTCCTTCCTTCCTGGGATCGTTTTGCTGCTACTAGCTCCATTATGCATAGCGAGATGAATTGAGTGACCCTTCAATTTCCTTAATCACCCTTCCTCATGTACAAGCATGGCCTTGATTTCTTGCTAGTTCCATTTTTCTTTTATGGTGTTGTAATTCACCTAGAACTGACCAAACTCATGGGAAGAGAAATTAATAATGAACTGAAGCAGAAATGATTCACTCACGTCCATACCCATTGCTTTGACCTTCGCTGCCAAGTTAGACATACTAGTCACATGATCATGGATGGGCTGTGACAACTCAAATTTCTTAGTGGTCAACTCACTCATCAAGCTTCCCACAATGGACTTGTCGGCAATGTCCGATTGTGAGTACTCTTTTAGTTGGATCATGAACTCCTTTGTGTCGCTTGTCTTAGGCATAGATGGTTTGACATTTTCTGCAATCGTCATTCGCATCAAATTCAAACTTAGCCTATTAGACCGCTCCCAAGCCTCATATAAAGACTTTTCCTCTTCAGGGCTGGCCTCGGTAATGGCCGCGGGCTTTTCGTCTACAATGATTGCTAGGTCAAGGTGCATTACACCCAGTTGGAACTGGATCTGTTCAGACCAATCATTGTAGTTAAGCCCATTGAATTTAACCATCATATTACCCAAAACAAACATATTAGAAGACGCTGCAAATATAACAAAATTATTCACATTAATGCTTTGAGTTAAATCTAATAGATTCAGACATACAACACTTTTATTATGTATTTATGTTCACATTTGGGTGATACTTTAATACATAATTCATGCTATATCAAATTTTTAATATACATACTTTCATTGACAATCAATTATACTTAGATAAATAAGTAAGAAATTTTTGGATAAAACATACATATTTTTAATTAAGTATGAAGATAAATCTCTTAAGTTTCATTAATTATAAGCAATGGTCCACCTTTGGGTGACCTCCTAGCATTATAATTAATTGGTTTTAATTAAATATTTAACATCTATTCAAGCTAGGCCACTTTGGTGACTAACAAGCTTTTCATTAAATAAACATTTAATTAAGCATACATTTAATTAATTAATTAATTATTTTATCAAGATATACATGCCAATCATATGCATATATGCATGACAATAAATTAATCAATTAATAATGTGACATACATTAATATGCATATATTAAATAATATATATACGTAGGGTTAATTTCACAATGGTCACTCAAGATTACAATTAGTAACACTTTGGTCACTAAACTTACATTTTCTCAAATATATCACTCAACTTTACAAAACGTTTCAACAAAATAACTCCGACCACTCTCCGGTAAAAAACCCACAAGCGCTGCTGACGTGGCGCCACGTGGGATTTCATGGGAGATCAAAGTTTTTAAGTGATGACATGGCATGCAATACACCCACCCACCCCCCCATCACGGGGCAAGGTCTCAGTCGTGCTCTCCCTTCCCCCCAACTGGTCGTCTTCTTAAGAAGTCATCACTTAAAAACTTAAGTGATCTCCCATGAAATCCCGCGTGGCGCCACGTTAGCAGCGCCTGCGGGTTTTTAACCCGAGAGTGATTAGAGTTATTTCGTTGAAACATTTTGTAAAGTTGAGTGATATATTTGGGACAAATGTAAGTTTAGTGACCAAATTGTTACGAACTGTAATCTTGAGTGACCATCTGTGAAATTAACCCTATATACGTATATCACAAATTTACTATTAATGTCATGTAATATGTATATGTGTTGTGCACGCATATATATATATATATATATATATATATATATATATATATATATATATATATATATATATATATATATATATATATACTAGTTTCAGGACGTGTTATGCACGATTGACCCGCTCGCTTTGCTCGCAGGAATTAATTTCTAAGAATTTATTAATAAAACTCAAAATCTTAATTAAAATTTAAAAATTAGAAATACAAGTACATTTTTTAGCTTATCAATATTCTCTAATGTGATTGATATAAGATGTTAATGAAAAAATAATCTGGTCATGCTAAGACATTGCTTCCTCAAAAAAAGGAAACAAGGAAAAAAAACACAAGTGGTTTGACCCATCAATTTGTGAACACTTGCTTGTGGAGATTCCGTAGAATTGTACATAAAGTTCAATCTTTACCTCAAACTCTATAGATATAAAGGATAACTTTGAAATTATGAATGTAAATAATTGAATTAGTTGTGATTAAAGCTTTAGACACCTTTTTTCACATGATTAATCAGAATTTTTCACATTAAAATTTCTTATGGGTTTTGAGTTTGTTCCCTCCCCAACACCTTTTTCAAACCACCTTCTTCTTTTCCCTCTCAGATTCTCTTTTCTTCACTGTATGTATGTTGCATATATACCATTGGGAGAACTCTAGATGAATACGTTGCATATATACCATTGGGAAAACTCTGAGTTTACAATTTGTGATATTTAGTTGCTTTTATATATATAGTTGTTTTTATATATATGATAGATATATATAGGCAAATAAGTAAATTTCATTACCACTCAAAAACTTGTGATTCGTGCTTTTATATGTATGATAGATATAAAACTCAAAATTTAAAATTATAATTAAAATTTAAAAATTAGAAATATAAGTACCTTTTTTAGTTTATCAATATTCTATAATGTGATTGAGATAAGATGTGAATGAAAAAATAAGCTAATCATGCTAGGACATTACTTCCTCAAAAAAAGTGTATTGGATTAATGAGAATGAGTTCATGATTGATTTGGAGATAAAGAAAAAAAACTTGTAGTGGATTGATAAGGAGTTAGAGTTTGATTTGGATAAAAAGAAAAAGAGTTAGAGTTTAAATTTCATTTAAACGGGTAGAGAGAAAGAAAGAAAAAAGAGAGAGAGAGAGAAAGGGAGAGAAAGAAGAGAGAAGGAAACGAGAGAGAGAGAGAGAGAGAGAGAGAGAGAGAGAGAGAGAGAGAGAGAGAGAGAGAGAGAGAGAAAGAGGCGCTAGTAGAGAGAGAGAAGAGAGGGATAGTGACGGCTAGGAGGGAAGCTCCAGCGAGGAGTGAGACGGGCAACCAAGAAGATGACCACGGCGGCGAGCTCGGCGGGGCAGTGGCGGTGAGCTCGGCGGGGCAGCGACAGAGCGAGTAGCTACATGTGTGGGTAAGCCAGAAGTAGAGATCGACTCTAGTTGGTTGGGGAGGTCGATGTGCCTCATTGGTTGGAATGGCAGAACAAGAATTTCGAGCGGCAAAGTTTATTTCGACTAAGTCATCGTCATGGGTTATGATAGTGTGAATTTGATCCGATATATTAGTGTTAGGATCTTCTTCTTTATTTTTATCCTGCATTCGCCATGTTTTTGGAATATTTATATCCTTTCCAATTTAATTGTTTGCGAGTAATTAGTTTATTTTGGATGTTAGTGAGAAAGAGAGTTGAAGTACCCTTTTGTAATTTAGTAGAGGCAACGGCTGGGATTATAGTATGCATTAATTTATAATAGATATGGTAGACAATTGCTACATTTGAACATATTCCTTTCATCTTAAATCCTTGTGTATTTAAACTTAAAGTAGCAGCTTCATGAGCAAATTGATCATGTAAGCTTAATGTAAAGTTAGGAAAAGTTAAAGAAAATTGGTCCTTCTGCTAGGCTTCCTTCTATTATCCCTAATAAATAATCATTAAAATCTAAATGTCTTTTATCTCGTACAGAGGCCAAAATAGAAGTATTGATCCTAATGTGGTTAAAGGCTTAATAACAACTTAGATAAGGCCAATATGTAAATATTTGTAAATTTCTTTATAACGATTGATCTTATCGGGAGGGATAAGAAGGATTTCTTGTCCTTCATCATCAATTGATTTCGTGTCTTCTTCTAATTTGATAATAAAATCATGATGCTTAGCAAAGGAGCCTTGAGTACATATTTGCTTTGGGTCGATGATTGGCATGTCCCAATTTTGAAGAGATTGCTCTATATTAGAATATGAAATTTCATTTATATTGTGTAAATCGAGTTTGGATGGTGTTTTAGACAAATTTTGAGTAAATGCTGGTTGATTTTATGAAGAGGAGGAAGGCTCAAATTTTACAATTGGGTTTTTAAATGAAAGAACACTTTTCATTTTCTTTACTAATTCACTCGTGTTTGGGTCTTAAGTTTTAAGGTGATAACTTGATCAACGACTTACAACTAGACTTAAACTTCATCTGCTAGACTTACAACGTGACTAGGAAAGTTTCCCTTAAAAACATGAAGACAATACAAGAGTTTAAGTAAGAAGCAAAAAAAAAAATCTTTCAAAGAAAAACACAATTGTAAAACTTGATTCAAAATCCTTTTGAGAACTAATGATATCGATTTGGAACAATCTACTAAAACATGTATATATGTAAGTACAAAACCATGCATATAATCAAACTTAAGAACTAAATTAAAACAATACCAGAGGCTTGCACTAAATGGCAATGTCCTTAGACGAAATTTCCTCCAATTCGGTGTATGAATGCTTCAAGAGGTTCGTCTTCAGGATACAACTGGATTGATCTTTGATTACACACCAACCAAAAGATCCTATCTTCTGCAATAGCCAAAATCTCTCTCAAAACTAGAAAACTCTTGAATTTCAAAATTTTTCTCTATGTTTTCTAATGAGGTTACAACCCCTATTTATAGACCAAAAGACACCTCTTTTGAACAATTACAACTGACTGTTCACCACTAATTACGCACATTTTTAAAAAAACGAAAATTTAATGTAAAAAGTAAAAATCTTGCGTTGTGAATTGGCTAAGTTATTTTAACATTATCCCCAAGGCCCAAGGCCTAATCATAGACTTATTAAATATCAAGTATTTAATATATATTAATCAATTGGGAATACTCATGGTCTTTGCATCCAACCCCACATTCACTTAACTAAGACTTTCAAGTGAAAAATCTCTTATAAGGAAAGAAACAAAAAGTTTCTTTCCCATGTGGGACTAATAGTGGATACAATACAAACTCAATATATTTCAACAATACTCCACATTTGTATTGTATCCATCTGCAACCATGACCGAGTTTACTTTGCCCAATCACAAACACAAAATTTAAACAAATATTAAATAATAACCATTATTTTAAAAACAATTGAGAGAGATTATCATGTCATGCTAATCAGGAAAGTGTCGTATAGACTTGAACTTACCCTAGTAAGATCATATCGAGTTCACTTCGTGACGCAGTGATGTATGTATCTTGAACCGTTCACTTTTTGTAGTAAACTAAGACAATATGTCTCACTTCTGACATGATTCCTGATGCATTTTTTCTTTGTTGTTCATTTTGGTCCTGAACATGATAGCTTTAGAGAATGTAGCCTATTCATTCTCATAAATGCGACCCTACATTTACTATCATATAGGTGAATTATCTTTAATCATTAAATGCAATATTGCATACCCTAAACTTCTTATCAACACACTTACTTCATCATAGGAACAGGTAATTGTGTGTCCTGTTTGTTAAGTCAAGTCTAACTAATTTGCCTATTGAACCTAGACCATGGGATCTCCAATCAGCTAGGTTAGGTTTCCGCTAGACTTAACTTACTCTATAGGCTTTAAGCCCATTCCCCTCAATAATATCTTCACTTGATCTCTTGGTAAGCCTTTAGTTAAAGGATCTGCAATGTTTTCCTTAGACTTAACATAACCAATACTAATTACTCCACTTGTGAGTAATTGTCTTATAGTATTGTGTCGGCGCCTTATATGTCTCGACTTACCATTATATATGTTGTTCTTAGCTCTAGCTTGTGCTGCCATACTATCACAATGTATGCATATTGTTGTGACTGGTTTTGGCAAGCAAGGAATATCTTCTAAGAAATTTCTTAGCCATTCAGCTTCTTCAGCTGCCTTGTCAAGAGCAATGAATTCAGATTCCATGGTAAAACGTGCTATACACGTTTGTTTTGTTGATTTCCAAGAAATCGCTGCACTACCTAATGTGAATATATATCCACTTGTTGATTTGGTTTCTGTATTATCAGAAATCCAATTTGCATCACTATACCCTTCAAGTACAGGTGGATATTTTGTATAATAAAGTCCATAATTTAAGGTATATTTAAGATACCTTAGAACTCTTATTAATGATGTCCAATGAGCATCATTAGGATTACTTGTGTATCTACTCAGCCTGCTTACTGCATAAGCTATATCAGGTCTAGTAGCGTTCATCAAGTACATCAAGCTTCCAATTACTTGAGAATATTCCAATTGAGAAATTGCTTCTCCATTATTTTTCTTAAGATGACTATTAGCATCAAAAGGAGTTGGAGCAAATTTACAATCGAATCGATTAAATCTTTTTAAGATTTTCTCAACATAATGAGATTGTGTGAGGACATAACCTTCGTTATTCCTTTTAATTTGAATTCCTAGTATTACATCAGCTAGACCTAAGTCTTTCATGTCAAAACTGGAATTCAACATCTTTTTGGTTGACATTATAGCATCCTTACTTGTGCTCATAATCAACATGTCATCAACATATAAACATACTATGACGCGAAAGTTTTTCATTTCTTTAATGTACACACATTTGTCACATTCATTTATTTTGAAACCATTTGCTAGCATAGTATGATCAAATTTTTCATGCCATTGTTTTGGAGCTTGTTTAAGTCCATATAATGACTTAACAAGTCTACAAACTTTATTCTCTTAGCCTTTGACTATGAACCTTTCAGGTTGGTCCATATAGATTTCTTCTTCTAACTCTCCATTTAGAAATGATGTTTTAACATCCATTTGATGTATTTCCATATTGTATAAAGCAGCTATGGCAATCAACATTCTAATGGAAGTTATTCTCGAAACCGGAGAATAGGCGTCGAAGTAATCTACACCTTCCTTTTGTCTATAACCTTTTGCAACCAATCGTGCTTTGTATTTATCAATAGTACCGTCACTTTAAGCTTTCTTTTGAATATCCATTTATATCCAATTGGTTTGATTCCTGGATGGTAGATCAACCAATTCCCATGTATTATTTTCTAAAATGGATTCAACTTCACTATTGATTGCTTCCATCCATAAAGGAGCTTCCTATGAAAACATAGCCTCCCTATAAGTCTCATGGTTCATTTTCGCCATGAGACTTATAAAATCAGGTCCAAAATTCTTTGGAACCTTTATTCTTTTTCCCCTTCTAGGTTCCAATTCTTGTTCTTGAACCCTTGAAGTGGTTGGTTCTTCTAGACTTTCTTCAGCCGTCCTTTTTAGTGATGAACCATTTTGTTTTTCCTTGAAAGGAAATATATGCTCAAAAAATGTAGCATCTGCAGATTCTATAATAGTATTATCACTGATATCTAAAATATGTGATTTAACTACTAAGAATCTATATGTTGCACTATTCTTAGCAAAACCGATGAACACACAATCTATGGTTTTAGGTCCTAATTTAGTCCTTTTTGGTAAAGGAATTTGAACCTTTGCTAAGCAACCACACACTTTTAAAGTTTTGTAAGTGGGGCTTTCTTTTTCTCCAAATCTCATATGGAGAATTATCAGATTTTTTAAAAGGAACTCTATTCAAGATATGATTTGCAGTCAGTAGTGCTTCACCCCACAAGTTTTGGGGAAGTCCAGAATCATTCAACATAGAATTAATCATATTCTTGAGAGTTCTATTTTTCCTCTCTGCCACACCATTTTGTTGAGGTGTATATGGCGCTGATGAAACCGATGAATAATTCCATTTATATTACAAAATTCTGCAAATTCAATGGAATCATATTCTCCACCTCGATCAGTTCTTAGTACTTTTATCTTTTTGTCAAGTTGATTTTCAACCTCGCACTTATATATTTTAAATACATCGAAGGCCTCGCTTTTATTCTTGATCAAAAAGACGTGACAATACTTATTACAATCATCAATAAAGGTGATGTAGTAGTTCTTTCCTCCTCTCGTAGGATTTGATTTGAAGTCACAAAGATCACTATGAATTAAATCTAATAATTCACTTGATCTTTCTGGAACAGACTTAAATGTTTGCCTAGCAAACTTTGATTCAGCACAAACTTCACATTTGTGTTTTAAATCAATTTTAAACTTCGGTAACATATTCAAATGTACCATTTTATGAATTAATCTGTTATTTACATGCCCTAGTCTAGCATGCCATATATCAAATGATTCAATCATGTAAGCAGAGACAGTCATATACGCAGAAACAATCATTCTATTTCCAGTGCCATTAACAATTACAATGCTTAGTTTGAAGAGACCTTCAGTAAGGTACCCCTTCCTTATGAACATGCCACCCTTGGTCAATACAAATTTGTCAGACTCGAAAACAAGCTTGAACCATTTCTTATTCAGTAAAGGGCCAGATACAAGATTTTTCCTAATATCAGGAACATAAAGAACATCAAGTAAAGTGATTACTTTTCCAGACGTGAACTTCATCTTCACTGTTCCTTTGCCTTCAACCTTGGAGGAGGATGAGTTTCCCATGTAAAGTTTCTCTTCACTATCAGCCGGATGAAACTCAGAAAATAAGGTTTTGTCACCGCATATGTGCCTTGTTGCACCAGTATCGATCCACCATCCTTTGGCATCATAAACAATATTAGTTTCAGAAACAACCACAGTGAGATCAAAGTCAGTATTATCAATTTCCATGTCAGTAACATTTGCTTGGTTGTTCACACCAGAATTATCAAAATTCTGATCTTTCTTGTGGCGACAATCTTGAGCCCTGTGACCCTGCTTTCCACAAACCCAGCAACTTCCCTTAATTTTCTTGTAATCCTTCCCCTTTAGTGCTAACGGCTTGGTGGTTCTCTTAAGACTTTTCTTGAAATTCTTATTCTGGAATTTCCGAAATCTGGACTTGCTTGATTGTCCTACCACCATGTTAGCATTAGCATTAGCCATTTCCTTTTTGTCTCCCTTCCTATGATCTTCCTCAACACGAAGCCGCAGAATAAGATCCTCAATGGACATGTCCCTTCGCTTGTGCTTTAGGTAGACCTTGAAGTCATTCCATGAAGGTGGGAGCTTTTCAATAATGGCTCAAGTCTGAAAATATTCATTTACGATGCACCCTTCAGCGTGCAATTCATGTATCAGAACTTGTAGTTCTTCCACTTGCTTTACCACGGACTTTGAATCCACCATATTGTATTTCAAAAACTTGCCTACCACGAACTTTTTAGCCCCTGCATCTTCAGTTCGGTATTTCTTTTCGAGAAGATCCCAAACATCCTTTGCGGTTTTACATTCGTAATAGACATCATACGAAAGTATCATCAAGTCTATTCAAAATGTAATTTCGCAAAGAAAGTCAGAATTCCCCCATGCTTCAAAAGTAAGGAGAGTCTCCCTGGACAAAGGGTCCTCATCAGATTTTGGAACTTCTTCCTTCACTATGTTGGCAAGATTCATAGTGGTAAGCCAGAACAACATTTTCTGCTGCCACCTTTTAAAGTCAAGACCCTTGAACTTCTCTGGTCTTTCATCTTTGGGATTGGCATATGTGGATTTCTCAGTTACAAGAGATGTCATTTCAAACTAGTATGCAAACAACAATTTCGTATAAATCAGTGACTAGTTTTTGTAAAAACAGTGACAAATTATATGCAATCAACTATTGTATGTAAACCAGTGATAACATCGGATTTCGTCTAAGCTTGTTGGAACAATCTACTAAAACATGTATATATGTAAGTACAAAACCATGCATATAATCAAACTTAAGAACTAAATTAAAACAATACCAGAGGCTTGCACTAAATGGCAATGTCCTTAGACGAAATTTCCTCCAATTCAGTGTATGAATGCTTCAAGAGGTTCGTCTCCAGGATACAACTGGATTGATCTTTAATTACACACCAACCAAAAGATCATATCTTCTGCAACAGCCAAAATCTCTCTCTCAAAACTAGAAAACTCTTGAATTTCGAAATTTTTCTCTATGTTTTCTAATGAGGTTACAACCCCTATTTATAGACCAAAAGACACCTCTTTTGAACAATTACAACTGTTCAAAACGAGACCAAAAGACACCTCTTTTGAACAATTACAACGGACTGTTCACCACTAATTACACACATTTAAAAAAAAACGAAAATTTAATGTAAAAAGTAAAAATCTTGCGTTGTGAATTGGCTAAGTTATTTTAACATTAGCCCCAAGGCCCAAGGCCTACTCATAGACATATTAAATATCAAGTATTTAATATATATTAATCAATGGGGAATACTCGTGGTCTTTGCATCCAACCCCACATTCACTTAACTAAGACTTTCAAGTGAAAAATCTCTTATAAGGAAAGAAACAAAAAGTTTCTTTCCCATGTGGGACTAATAGTGGATACAATACAAACTCAATATATTTCAACAATCGATTATATAAGAGTGAGAAGTTTACTTACACTTGATTGGTCCTGAGAGGTATGTAGAACTAAAAGTTGGTTAAAACGATGGCTCTGATACCAGATTGCTTTAGCTGATACTTCTTATTCTATGCACACTATCTTACAAGAAGTCCATAAAAATTACATATATTTTGATAACGTATTCCTTTCATCTTAAATGAAATGGAGTTGTGGACCAAAATTATATATAATCTCGCATCGATTAAGTAAAACTTCATAATAAAGTATATTAATCATGATTATCTCTCTTTAATTAGTACCGATGCTTTTTGAGTTAAAACCCTAAACCTTAATTATGAGTTGAAGGTGTGTTAAGTTGAGGACAATATTGATCTTGCAGCGGCACATAAGACCCACCTCATAAAATCATTTGGAAAAGGTGTACCTTGACGTTAACAACTACAGCAAAACGCAATAAGTCTACAACTTCATCACCCACCAACCTATTGTTTTCACTAATAATGCTCCGGAAAACCTCAACGTCACACCGCTCCTCAAAACTTTAATACGTATCATGCATGCTTGGCTTTCACACTATAAGGACATCAAAATGAAACATTAATTTTGATACCAATTCACGGCATGATCAAAACGTTTCTTTTATGATCCGTAAGTAATTGGTTTACTTTAATTTGAAGTATATACCGACAAATTGGATGGTCTAATGGTTTGGTATGGAGTTTGAGAGTATGTAGGAGGTCATGGGTTCAAACATCAATGTGCACAAGGTGTTTCTTTCTTATGAAAAAAATTTGCTGCTATCAAGAAAAGAAAAAAAAGTAACGAACAGATTAAATTAATGCTTTTCAGAAAAAAAAAATTAAATGCCACATTAACATCAATTGGAACATCAAATATTTAATTAATTAATATGTGACTTAATTAGTAATTAGTAGCCTCCCTTTTTTAAATATCGACCGATGCACCAATGATGCACTACATAATTTAAGGGCATCTTAATTAAACTCTTGATATCTAAAGGGTTAATTTCACAGATGGTCACTCAAGTTTGCAGTTTGTAACACTTTGGTCACTAAACTTTCATTTGTCTCAAATATATCACTAAACTTTACAAAACGTTTCACCAAAGTCACACCGACCACTCTCCGATCAAAAACCCACCGGCGCTGCTGACGTGGCGCCACGTGGGATTTCATGGGAGGTCACTTAACTTGTTAAGTGATGACATGGCATGCCACATACACACCCACCCACCCACCCCACCCCACCCTTAGTTCACCCCGCCCCGTGGTTCCCCGCGCCTCCCCGGCGTCTCTGCTCCTCCCCCCCCACCCCCACCCCCCGATCGTCTCTCCCCCACCCCCGGCGTCTCTGCTCCTCCTCCCCCTACCCCCCCCGGTAGTCTCTCGCCACCCCGTGGTCCCCCCCCCCGTCGTCTCGCCGTCCCCCCCGGTCATCTTCTTCCTCGCGCTCGTTCTCTGTCGCGACACCTCTCTCGCGGAGCTTCGATCCCGCGCAATCCATCGGCCTCGACCGGTTTTGGTGGGGGCGGGTGGGGGGCCTGGGGGGTGGTGGTGGGGCGAGGGCAACCAGGGGGGGGGCGGGGAGAGACGACCGCGGGGGGGGGGGGCAGTGGGGGGGTAGAGACGACCGGGCGGGGGCGGGGAACCAGTGGGGGTGGGGAGAGACGACCGCGTGGGGGAGTGGGGGTGGGGCGAGACGACTGGGGGCGGGGGCGGCGGGGAGAGATGACCGGGGAGGGGGGCGGCGGAAGCGGTGGGGAGAGACGACCGGGGTGTTGGAGCACGAGCAGGGTGAACTAAGAGGGGGTGGGTGGATGTGTATGTGGCATGCCATGTCATCACTTAACAAGTTAAGTGACCTCCCATGAAATCCCACGTGGCGCCACGTCGCGGCCGCCGTGAGTTTTTGATCGGAGAGTGGTCGGAGTGACTTTGTTGAAACGTTTTGTAAAGTTTAGTGATATATTTGAGACAAATGAAAGTTTAGTGACCAAAGTGTTACAAACTGCAAACTTGAGTGACCATCGGTGAAATTAACTCGATATCTAAATGGTGTAATTAATTAATTTTACGTACATTGAAATATTGTAAAGATTTTACATCTATATATACTCCTATATATGCTATACATGTCAAACATTATTTCCCTCTCCAACCTGTTTATGCTTTTTTTTTTTTTTTTTTTTTTTGGAAGGGTTTGTTAGTCTATATTACAATATTAGGAATTCATAAAGTATTAGTAATTTAAAAAGACCAAATAAAAAAAGATTAGAAATTACATATAAAAATACATGCCATATATAGCATGAAAAATAATTTTTTGACAATCTTTTGTTACATACATTTGCTACATAATGATGTAGATTCCCTCCGCACATCTTAATTAAATCTACACTATTGTGTAGCAAATGTATGTCTCCTAAAATATTAGATTATCATTTTGCATTTGGTGCATAAAGCAATTGCCCTAATTAGCAGAAGGTAATAAACACTCCAATCCCCAACTCGAGAGTTGCTCGAGGTCAAGGTAACAAAACTTAATAAAAAGATAAAGATTTTGAAAAAAAAAAATTAAATAACGTACAGATTTTTAAACCTATAGATTGGAGAACTATATACTCCCTCTGATTGCATCGAGATGAGAGTATGTACATCTAAATGTACATCAAGGATCTTGATAATTAAGTTAATTGGTACATATATGTATGCCAAAATCATAGGAGCTTATTTTATATACCATGCATCCCAAAAAAACTTAAAATTAAACAAGTTACCATTTATTCAGGTCTACAAGAACATCATAAATTAAAAGAGACCCCATAATTAAAGCAAAAATCAACACAAACCCAAATCATCATCATTGTCATCATAAGCCGAGGAAGCTCCATCCATATATGAAACATACATCATGGTATATCCTCTTGAATCTCATTATCTCTTTTGAAGCCTTAGCTGCTCGTAAAACCGCTTAATGAACGCCTCGGCCTCCTCATCAACATGGCAATCGTCGTCATCAAAGTTCTTCAACGGAAACATCGAGTCCGTCACCCTCAACTACCTCACCCTCGGCGTACTCCATCCAAACCCCGTGAAAACTATCGGCGACTCCCCTGCCCCCGCCCCCCGCCATCCCATCGTTATTGTTGTTGTTGAGCATCTCATTTTAAGTAAACCAGATTCCGAAACAAGCTTATCTCCCTCACTCTCTCTTGCATGCATGACCAATAATAAATGCATTTCATTCAAATAGATAAATCATATCAATGTGAGAGTCATTGTAAAGTTTACTTACCTCTAATTCGCACTCCAAACCAATTACCCGAGGCTCGTTCTGAAATTGCAGTAGGCGATTGGGTTTGGTAGCGTTTCACCTCACCATCAACTCACCATCTCTAAAAGGATAAGCTATCCCCCTAGTACTTTGGACCATTCCAAAGTCAAGCAAAAATCAGAATTGTTGCCTACAAATTAGCCCAACCTTGCACTAGTAAGATACATGATGTTTTCCATGTTTCCTCCTAAAAAAAATAGAGGGCCGCTATGGGCACCCCACCAATTCATGAAGGTGCCCATTTTTTGTCATTCTCCCCTCTAAATTACATTTTGATGTAAATGACTATTGCCCCTTCTTATATACTCTCTCCAATCTCATAACCCATTTTCAAAACAATTTTGGGGCACCCCACCACATTGGATCTCAAGTGGAACCATAAAGCCACAATTTTGTTTGTTGAGCATGTATCGATTCTTACGCATCTTCACATCATCCGATAACGAGGTAACACTGTTTTACAACCATATGAAGCTTTGAACGAATTGTTTTTTTTTTTTATCTACACAGTGAAATTGATGATTTGGTTTGTCAATGTAGGGTTTGGTAAATTCGACCAATCCGAACTTGTTTCCACTATAAAATGGACGAATGTACTGCAATGGTGCAAGAGGAGGAACAAGAAGAGGTATTTGGTGAGATTTATCGTGTTTTTATTTTCTGGTTTTTCATGTTTTCAGTCGAAGTTGCATGGGCGCGATTGTTTTGGCCTCGCAGACCGAAAACTTATACATAAGTCTCGGTCAAGAGCCACCGAGATTTATGAGTAAGTCACGGTCATGCCTTGACCGAAACTAATGATATAGTCTCGGTTAAAACTACCGAAACTATCACGTAAATCTCGGTTTCCATTAAACGATAATTGGTTCATACTCGCGGACCTGTACTACTAAAAATTTATTTTTGTGGGTTTTTTGGTGAATTTGCTGTGCAATTTAGTTGAGTCGTAATGTTACTATGTATGCATTGCAGGTAATGCCGATTTCAACTTCATTTCCAGACTACAAGTCTCATTATTGGATCTGAGCTCCGTGATTGATACACTTGAGTACCGGACGCTCCTGCAACAACAAAAACATCTCATCGGCTTAGTGAAAACCCTAAGTTTTTAAGTACTATATTCAATGAAACTTTATATACCTCATTGCTCCAAATCGCTAATGCGACATGATCCTTCAAGCTCTTCAACAAAGCACCGTCTAAAGGACCACCAGGGGAAATGAGCACGCATTTCTACAGGCCCTTGTGACTCTCCTTCATTATGGCTGCCTCCACCACTAGTACTCCCACCCACATTATGATCTGTTTTCGTGGTGTTCGTCGCCGCTGATGAGTCACTACTACTAGACTCTTATGCATGAGCCTCCTCTTCGCCTCGGGCAACAACAAGATCTTTTCGTCGCCACGTGTCGATGTTGGAACCCTCATCGTGCAATTGTAAATTCCTTGCACGATTTCCATCAATCTTAGCATTTCCTTTAACATCTACATTCTCCTTCTTTTTCTCTTTACGATAAGATGCGGCGGGGGTCTCCGGCCACCTCGCCCACGGTTACCCCTCGACACCTCAACACCAACCTCCTCCTACTCACCGGGTTTTCAAACGAGCCATACCTGAAAAAACTACAACATGTAAGCGCCTAGAGCAGAAACAAAAGTACAATTAAAAAAAAAAGAACAAAATCTTCCATTTCTATAGTCTCGGTCAAGCAGGTTAGAGAAAAACCTTAGAATATCGGTGACGCATAACCGAGAAAAAATAAAAGTCTCGGTAATGGACAACCGAGAGAAATGCTACGTTCTCGGTTGTACATCACCGACATGACATAAACTATACACTTCGACTTATTCTCGTGATGTGGTGACCAGAGCAAACACTGCATTACGCCACCTAAAACAATTTAAAAAATAACAACAAAATCTTCCATTTCTATAGTCTCGGTCATGCATGTTTGAGAAAACCATAATAATGTCGGTGGCGCATGACCGAGACGACAATAATAGTCTCGGTAATGGGCAACCGAGAGCAATGCTACATTCTCGGTTGTACATCACCGACATGACATAAACTATACACTAATGGTTACTCTCGTGATGTGGTGACCGAGATAACACAATTACTCTCGTCCATTCATTGCTGAGACTGTATAAACTATTATGGCCTGTCTGGCCGAGAACCACGAGTTCTCAAAAATTTCCCCTCTGTCTCGGCCATGCTTGGTCGAGACTGTAAATAACATCTCTGGCCTGTGTGGCCAGAACCACGATTTTCCAATAAAGGAACCATTGAATGCAACGTCACACAAACATAACAACTACTCTACCAAATGCAACTTAATTAGACTATCAACGTATCTTCAAACGATCGATTTCACGACTTGAGTGTGTGAACGAAAAATTTGAACCGAGCCCTAATGTGGAGACGAAATCGACCAAAACCCAGAGCCTTCAAACTCGAAAAACGTCCTACAACAGAAGAGATAGGCGAAGAGGAACGAAGACAAATGACTCTCGGGATCACTTGCTCGTTCGTTCAAGAGAGTATTGTTTGTTTCAAGAGAACGGTGGTGGGGTGGCGGGGTGCCTCTGTTTTGAACGAGGGGTATTTTAGGGATTTCGGGCCTCAATCTTGGTAAATGACTTTGTGCCCTCAACAACTGTGTGCCTTCATGAATTGGTGGGGTGCCCATAGCGGCCCTAAAAATACATTTGGCCTCTCTCCCTCCACCATTACCCCACTACCACCACTCCATGAAGGGCACCTAGTTCCCACACTTCTCTCGGTTCTTCGCTCATGCCTTAACTGGGGAAGACAAGTACTCCTCATTCATTGGGCTACTACCACAACATATGACTCTACTTAAGAGGATCTTACCACTTTTCGCAAAGTTTATCCATAATTCGAGCTTGATGACAAGCTCCATCTCGAGGAAGGGAGTAATGTCATGGATGCATTTGTTGGGCGCACATACAAGTGTTGTTCCATCGATTGATGAAAATCAGAGCAACAATTAAGGAGAATAAAATGACAGACATGATAGAATTTATTTCCATTTTAGCTTGATTTCCAACTAGGTATTTTATATATATGGTAAGCAAAATAATTTAGCTTCAATCTAGGCTGCAAGATTGTAGCTGTATTTCCTTATTTAAGATGGGTTGTGTCCTAGATCTATTTAAAGCTATCACATAAATAAGAAATCAAAAATTTTCACTTAAGTTAAAATAGTCTTGAATTGAATCATGTCAAAGACGAATTCAACCAAGGAAGTTGTCGCACATTCAAGAGAGCTTTGAATTCCACTTCGTCGCATCTTGTGACGAGATCCTACGCTAAGGCACATAATAGTCTTTTATTGTTAAAAATTTGTTACTTTCTTGCAAGTTTAAACCAAACAAAAAATATAATCTTTCACTGTAAATTGACAAAAGCGAATCAAACGAGTCCTTACTTTTATTATGTAATCCACAAGACTCGGACTGTGTTCTCCCATGTAGTTGTGGTTAATATCATTTAACATTTCGAGTTTCAAATTGCAATTCCTTTGAATTATGGAATCTTACATTCTGCTTTTTCCCATCTTTTCCTCTCTTTCATGATTGGACATGTAATTGTTGTAATGATCATTGACATCACTCATCCATGGAGGCACTGTTGTGTGGTATAAGATCATCATTGAGGTACCTTAGAAAAAAATTTCAAGTTTAAAATCTCTCCCTATTGAAAAGGAGTCATAATGTTTGTCTCGTGTGTCATATATGTATATTTATATTAATTACAAGTTTATATCTTGTTTTATGATAATGTTTTATAAGGCAAAATAATTATTGCACGTGGAATAGATAATACTAATCCATAACACTTTTCCTTCAATCAATGATTCCTTTAGAGCAAAAATGACCCCAGAAATCTAACCTTAATTATAATTATTCCTTAATAAATGTGATCTACAAATTAATGCTTGGATGTTTTGATGAATAGTTGAAAATCATACTACACAATGTGAGACCTATAAGGTTCAGTAGACTATGCATGATCACTGGTAGGTGAGTTTTCCAGCTATTTTATACTTTCAAAACATTAAAAAAAACCTTAGGTGTCATGGAACCCTAAAAGATGAGAATCACTTAAATACTTTTGGTTTAATTTATCCCACTTGTTGCTATCATGCATGTGAATTTGAAAGTTGTTAATGAGCAAAGCTATTGAGTTAATTATTTTGACATGTAGCAGTGTGTAGCTCCTACTCAAGTTACACCTACATATTTCTTTTGTTGGACAACCTCTTAAAAGATTAATTTATATTATGATTGAATTATATTTGTTAGGGGTGGGCAAACCGCGATTTGATGGTGAAAATCATCAAACCGCCACCAAATCGAAAGTTTGCAATTTGATCGTTTTGCAAATCACCACCAAACTGCCAAACCTCAAAACCACAACCAAACCGACCGAGGTTTGCGCGGTTTGGTCAGTTTGGTTTTGCGGTTTTTTTGTACACATTTTTAGCAAAAAAAGTCACATTCCATACAATCCTATCAACAAAATATATGTTCATACATGACCATCCACCAAAAATACAATAATACACATGAACTCAATCAAAATTATGAGTCTAAAATCATTTTGAAAGTTAAAACAACAAGAAAATGCTTCAACTTTATTTCAATACATTCTAAGTTTATGGGTGATTTTTGCAATTTGGTGAACCGCGGTTTTTTGTAAATGAAAACCAACACCAAACCGTGGAATTGCGGTTTTCAAGTTTTCTAAACCGCCCACAAACCGCAAGTTAAAAAAACTAGATCATACCATGCGGTTTGCACAGTTTGGGCAGTTTGGACGGTTTTGTGGAGACCAATGCCACCCTTAATATTTGTATTGTTACATGTGTAAATAGAAACTAAAGATATTCGACGGAATAGAAATAGACCGAAGCTAATTTAGAACACATTGATTACAAGAGATTTAAATGATTTGGAAAACATACTATTGATTGCACTAAGTCGAGTGCAATGGAAGAGATTGATCTACATAGTCTATCTAACCCTATATTAGGAGTAGTTGAGGCTCAAAATTGGTTTAAAGTTGCACAAGAAAAAATCATAAGAAACAATTTTTTATTTGTGCAAGTCTTACATGAGGTTATAGTCGATCTTTAACACTTTGTGGTGCGACAAGTATGTCTTGCCATTTCGTGCTCACGTGGCGCGCATTACATAATCCAATAAGAAATAAAAGTGCTTCTCAACCTATAATTATGCCTTTGCCAGTGTCTCTTTTACATCCTAGAAATTCCTAATTGAATGATATGAGTTTTGTTTCTTGTTTGATCTTCAATTAGGTTTAATAAAAAACAAATAAGATGCCAACAAACAAATCAAACAAACTTACATTGGTCCTCTATACCCTCTAAGCATATCTTCATCTAATACCAAAACTTAAACATAAATATTGTCAGTTACAAATAAATGGGAATTGTTCTCATCACAGCCCCACTTAATAATGCAAATTGTGCAACCATCTCCATCATGAACTGGTGAAAACACGCCTGTTAGGGGCAGCATAATGAGGGGGGATGCAAGGCCAAGGCCAAGCAAGGTGGCTCTCATGGGGTCATGGCTGGCCATCGCTGTCCTAAAAGCTACCCTAAATGCATCTTCTCCAAGTCCCATTGTCGGGCCCATGTCCTACAAAGCCAGCCACTCAATTTTCCATCTGTCTCATTAGCCTCTACTACATCATCAAACTCTTCCACTTTACTCAATTTAATGCTGTTAACGACGTTTTTTCATAATTTTTAAATTCTTCTTCACTAATTTGTAAGTCTGCTATAAGTCTACTCCATAGTACTTCCTCCTCCCTCTTATCACAAATATAAATCATTTAAGGTAAGACACAATAATTAAGACGACTTTAATTATAAGTGTAATTTACATATACGTCATTTGACATTAAACGAATTGAAAAATCATAAATATTTGAATTGTATAAGAGTATAATTGGTAAAAAAAATTAATAAATACACTCTTGAATTCCGAAGACGACTTATAATTTTGACCAATAAATTTTTGCTAGAAAGACTTATATTTTTTTTACCGAGAGAAAATACTTCATATAGTTGATTTTTTTTAATTTTTATTTTATCGAGTTTTGTAATTAGAACATTTGTAACAAACAAGAGAAGAAGTACTAAATTGAAGATTTTCTTTTAAACCCAATTACAAAATGGAAGACATATAGTTCTTTGCTTCACCATCATATATGTATCTAATATTCATGAACAACTTGCCAATCTTGAACATACTCGACAATATGCTGTATGCAATTGAAGAACAAAAAAAAACAAAAAACAAAACCAAAAAAAGAATGACAACAAGATCAATCAGGCCCTGTAAAACCAAGACGAACAAACACGAACAACAATGAAGTAGATGAAGAGATATGTTAAGGAGAGGAACAAAGATGAAATGGTGTAGGGGAAACGAAAAGGGCGGAACAACGCTTCTGCACCCGCCTCAAGAATCGGTTATTTGCAGTTGAAGCAGGCCGAGGTTGAAGATCGATGATGACACAGAGGAAGACGAGTGGTGATGAGGAGTGTAAACAATGGTGGTATATTGGATATGACAATGTGTAATAAAATGTACACTTGCCATGACATACATAGGAATAGCACAACAACAACAACAATAGGTGTGGAGAGAACAGAGGATGTGAAATGGAGTGGATTGTACTTTGTGGTGTTTACTAGGGGGACTGACTGGATTAATGCTATGTAGGAGAGGAGACATATAAGGAGAAGAAATGTAAAAGACAACTATTGATTCGGGCTTTCATTTTTTTTTTTTTTTTTTGGAGTCTAATCTTGGGTGTTTGGGATTTGTTTTGATCAGCACTGTCTGCCTCTGCGGCAAGGGAGGGCGCCAGCACCAGAAGTAATAGAGGCCACCATGGATGAAGACTTGGCACCAAGACTTGAAGCTCTTGCATAGCTTGCTGATGCTCCAGCTCCAGATGGAGTGAAGTAGGCTCCATTCAGTAACAAATCTCCCTCTGATCTCCAGTTCCAGTTCTTCCATGTGCCCATATCGGTCTCTACCCTTTTCGTTACCTGCACCGCGCGACGCAATTTCACATCTCAGAATCTCAGAATCTGATATTACATTTACGTTTGATGAAGTTTCAAGTTTGAAACACATAATGTGGGGATAGTTGGTTAGCTTTAGGTAGAAAGTTAAGTTAGTTACCTCTTTCGCAAAAGGGTTTACTGGGGCGAGATATCTGTTGCCTTGGCTGTTAATGGTGGGTTCGGCGCTGCCTCCGATGGCATACATTTCCCAGTGAGTGTAGTCATTGTTCACCACATGGAAATACCCATGTCTACATCTGCAAAATTTAAATTGGTTTTGAGGGTATCAGTTACAAAATTGAGTTATTAATTTCATTAGTAGTTCAATTTGGGAAGTATTGATGACTTCTTACCTGGGCATTCTCTGAATGAGACCTTCACCAAAGTGGTTGTATGCAATGGTGACTTGCATCTGCTTGTCTCTTACATAAGAGTCACTGTGTCCCAACAGCATCACCTGTTATAGATATAGTATTAACTCATTAAGCCAACAAACCACACAAAGTGTTTAATTGGAGAACATGGGTGTGCTAATTTCATTAAATACCTCATTGTGGTGAGCAAAGTGGTTGTTAGAGATGGTGATGGCAGTAGAGCCCATCACAGCATCGACAAGACCATCGGCGCACTTGGAAAGAGAGTTGTGATCAACCCAGATATGGCTGGATCCAAAGATGGAAACTGCGTCGCCGTCCGCCATTGTCCTCCATCCATAGTGAGAAGGGGAGCTGCGAACCATGGCATTTCCGGTCGGCCTGCAGTCGTGGATGTGAAGACCATGAATGATCACATTGGTAATGAATTGGATGGTGATGCACGCCCCGTTCGCAATGTGAACATTCACACCGCGACCGTCGATTGTTTTAAAGCTATTCATAATCAGCTCTTGCTTGAGAGTGATCACCATGTCCCTCTTGAACACAATCCACAGTGGTTTATCCTGAATGACAGCATGCCTTAATGTACCCGGACGGGGATTAACAGGGTCATCATCACCTGGGTCAGTGACCATATAGAAGCGACCGTCACGCCCACCAATTGCATTCCGACCGAACCCAATTCCACAGTCGGCAAGACGCTTGCGGTTGCGCTGCCAGTTGGGGTCGCAGCGCCAGCAGTCATCAATTGGGTTCCCAGTGCCACAAGAGAAGAAACCCAGTTTCCTTCTGTCAGTGCTATTGCGGATGCTCCTGCTCAATCAAACAACAATACTATTACTACTAACAAAACCAAATCAAGTCCCAGATGGGCGGGAAAGGAAGTTTCTAACAAAAAGTGCAACAAAAGAGAAGTCAAGCCAACACATCATTGTTGGAATGTTGAAAGTAAAAGTTGAATTCTACTTTTCAAGGCAGTAAAAAAGTGAAACAACTAGTGATGGGCAAGAGGGGAGTGGGGCCCAATGGATTAAATGTTTAACAGTATATATGTACAAGTGATTCGATCAGTAAACATGTAATCACATGCAAATGCACTTATATGCAAATTGTGAATAAGTTAAAAGCCATGGCTGGTAAATGTAATGTTAATACTGCACAACAAGTGTGTCGGTGGGGATAAAGACGTGTACATGCAATAAATGTAACGGGTGGAAATTCGCCCGTTTCAGAAGCTCTCAGGACATGAAGAAAAGAAACAAGTGTTTTGCAGCACAAGTCACCATCTTCCACGTGAAACTAACATCACAAGTTCACAACATTTTAGCAGTTTAGAGATCTACTGCATGCGCTGAAGCTAGAGATTACATTACACCCCATTCAACTGTGCATCTACTATGCAATCTGGTCAAATATACTTTATCCTTTAAAGGGTCCACCGTATGATCTGATCTAAACCCCAAAAAAAAGTTCAGATATGGACAGCTAGCTCTCATCGCGTTGTGCAGTCAATCC
Organism: Stephania yunnanensis; assembly: GCA_039657365.1. Taxonomy (NCBI): domain Eukaryota; kingdom Viridiplantae; phylum Streptophyta; class Magnoliopsida; order Ranunculales; family Menispermaceae; genus Stephania; species Stephania yunnanensis. The sequence continues at coordinate 46,925,932 of CM077592.1, forward strand.
ATGCTGGACACTGATGAGGGCCCGACCCACACATATGTGAAGTGCTAAAATATTGTTCATGGTTCATGAATAAGGACAAGCCAATGATAAGAGATAGACCCAATTTTGCTATAACAAAGGAATGTGAGTTGTAAAATATGTTAGGAGTCTGAGATGCATAATAATGAATGGTGAAGTGTGAGGAATGAATAATGATGTACATATATAGTCGGTGAATGAATCGTTTGGTGTGATGGGGATTGGGGAGAGGGGGGGGCGTCACATGTGGGTCACGTGCCTCTACTAAATATGCAGAACATGCAAATGCCATGAAAGGAATTGGATAATGAACTAGAAAACATAAATAAAGAGGGGGTGTATACAAAAGAAAATTAAATTAAATTAAAGCGTGACTGGTGGATCTCAGACAAGTGCATGTGGGAAAGGAGGGCATCCACAATTCACATCCACCAAAGAGAAAAAAGAGGGTATCATACTTTCACTACGTTGGACCACTAACATATAAAAGGTAATCTACTAGTCTTTGTAATTTTTGAGAATTTGAGACGAGCTTCAGAAAATTGTATTGAACACAAAGTATATACATGGAGGGTCTGTGTTCCCTCCCGGCTATGCTCCCATAGGAAGGTTACTAGTCTTTCTAATTAACTGGCCCTAATAATCATAATTAATATCACCATTTGTGAGTTCATTAGGTGAATTAACTTTTACATACATACTATAATACTAGAAACTATGATAACTATCTAAGAATCTGACTGAAAACTAAACAAAACTCTGATATGTTGAGATTTAATTGTGTTCACATACATGATACATTGTATTCGAGCTAATAAATAGGGTGGGTGTGTGGCACAACATTACAAGCGCTTGATCTAAAGCACAGGGCGTACTGGCATAGTACACCCTCCCATCTCTCCCATGTGAGACACTTCATCACCAATAACAAAAGGGTCCATCCAACTCGGTACAGAGCATTTTCAAGTGTAAATTATGTTAACAAAGACATCTGTTGAATATTTGACCAAACAATTGAGATACCCATTAAATCCAGGCATAAATTAGTCCTAATTTTCTATTTATTTCTGTTTCTAGAGCATTAAATTAGGCTATAGAGCATAGTCAAGCGTAATTAAGCCCCAAATCAAATTGGCCCTGTACTAAAGTTACCGATATATGTTTGATAACTAAAAGTTACGTGATCGAATTTAGTCGTTCAACTTTTAATAAATCAATTTTTCTTGGGTTGGGTTATGAAGTTGAGACACTGGACTGACTCTCATGAGAACAGTGAGCCTAAGTAGGGTAAGGCTGAAAAAGTTGTGAGATCAATTATTATAAAAAAGAATAATTAAGAAAAAATCACACAAATTGGGTTAATGTACACATAAATTAGGTGGGTTAACCTCATGGGGGCCACTAATCATGTGAGCTTGTTGTAGTTAAAGCGTACGTATCATGTGAGATACTCAGTACGCAATTGACCACAATAGTCTCGGTACATTGACAAACCAAAAACAGAGCAAAATTGCCAAAAAAAAAAAAAAAAACAGAGAAATTCATATATAGAGATTAGAACTCACTCTTCAACCATGGCGACCACTCCTTCTGGGTCATCCACTGCATGTTCATTCAACTCGTCCACTTCCCAACTGAATCAAAATCCACAAAACCCCATTAATCCATCAATCCAGACAGGGACTCAAAAGTGAGAAAAACAAGAAACCACATCAATGCAAAACCCAAATTAACCATAAATCCCAATACAGATTTACTTTTCTAGATTATAGAAGTGTCGGTTCCGACATTTTCACTGCTCGAGACAAATCACTTTTTCCGGTAAAACTGCGGAGAAGGGCAGAGATGGAATTTATCGAAAACACAAACTAAAACAACACACGCATCTAAATGCATATCCGACGGTGTAGAATCAGTTTCACGATTTCTACTTTTTGCATTGGAGGACGAAATTGCCCCCACTCAAATAAAAAATGCTAAAATAAGAGACCGTTGCGAAGTACGACGATTAGCGGATTCGTTGGAACATAGGAACCTAATTCACCAAATCGAATAAACAAATCTAAAAAATCTGAAGCGAAAAGTATCAATCGAGACAAATCCGACGGTCCAGATCTAAAGATGAGTCGTGAATAGCCCCAACCTTTCCGCCATTGACGAGTTCTTCGAGCTCTTCGAGCTCTCATCCAAATGCAGCTCTGCTCCTCCGTCACTGAACCACCAAAACACAGAATCAGAAACAGAAATTGAACTACAAACGCTAATTCAACTACAGAATCACCAAATCTCGCCTAAATTTCTCAAAATTCGAAGAGGAATCCAACTGAATTCGAACTAAAACACATCCAGAAGCCCTATTTGTTGAACAAATCACAATGCTTGCCACATTGAGCCGAAATCGAACAAAAACGAAGTCCAAACCTAGAATTCGAGTTGATCGAGCTGTTCTCGGGCTTCTCTTCTCCCGCCATTACCACTACGAAGAGCAGCAACAGCGCCATCAACGAACACGCAGAGAGCCATCTCAGGCGTCGAACAGCGTCCATTGAACCAAAATCAATCTCTCTTTCTCTCTCAATCACTCAAAATCTCTGAAAATCTCTGAAAACGAAGAACAGAGAAGGAGATTTTAGAGAGAGAAACTGAAACCAAGAGACACAGAGTGAGCAGGTCTAGAGAGAGAGAGAGAGAGAGAGGAGTGGCCAATGGAGTCAATGCGAAACGACGACAACGCGGCCTTTTTATAGACTGTAATGCCGTTTTTACCCCTCAGCTTAACCCAACCATGGTTAAGTCATTTTGAGTTTTTAACCCCCCTACTCTTAACTGCCACAACGGACTTTCTCTCTCTAGCCCCCTCTCTTTCTCTCTCTCTCTCTCTAAAACTATCTCAACCGACGGTTCCTGCGTGACACGTGTCCTGCGTGTCGGCCAGTCATGTGCGACCTCCTCCATCTCCGCTCACTGTTGTCTGACACCACCACCTCTCTCTTTTTCTCACTCTCTCGCCCCAACTAATTTAAACGCCCCTTTTAACTGTCGCGATAAAAAGCAACACATCCTCGAGATTCGCAGTGGACAATCCAAGGGTCGTGAGTTGGGGAGTACGTCCAGGTCAGCAACCGTACGGTGTACCACGCAATCAACTGCACGATTTATATTAATCATTTTAATAATTGTTTTAAATTTTTTTTATTGATTAAAAAAAATTAAAAATGATACTCTATTTGAATATCTAATGAGAGGCACCAACTTAGGCTCATCGTTAGATACAATTTTAACACGTATTTTGAGGTATATCGAATGATACGTGATTAAAATACTTAGATCGATGCGCCTAATTAATTGAATGTTCAAAGTGAGTCTATTTAGCAGGTCAAAAAATTTATTTGAACTCTTTGAATTAATTACCCTCTAAGTAAAAGACCTAATTACCCTCTACCCCCAAACACCAATAATGAATTTAAATTAAGGGTCGTTATGTCTTTTTGATTGTTTGAGTCCGGACTTTTTGAGTCCATCTAGCACTACCCTTAGCAGGTTCCTACTTTTTAGGCATCGTAAAATAGACATTAGCTGAGTGGATGTCGTACAAGGTAGATGCTACGTACAATAACACCTCAATATCACATCCTAAGTCATACGTACCTCGTGGTGACCCCACATGAAAATGAGTGTGCGCACGTAGCTTCCAATGTATAACGGACATGATGTATATCTCGAAGCGCGCGTAAACGATTTTTAATGATGCGAGCCCGCACACTATGTCAAAAGATGTGACTTTAGGATGTCATTCTTACGTTTTTCGTTGTGCGGTGCACCATGAGACGTATAGGACACTGTGTACCATGACGGTGTCCGAAGTGGGTTAGATAAACACTTTCATTATTTTTAATAACTGTTTTAGTTTTTTTATTAATTAAGATTAATTTATTTTTTGTTGATGATGCTCCCATGCATAGCAACCACCACGCCACACCATCATGGGCACGATATCATGCGTAGACGACACGTTTGTTTAGACAATTTGTGTTGGATTGACAAGTATACCCCTGATTAAGAAGACACGTGACGTGTTTAGGAGGGAGTATGAGATGGTTTTACGTAAGTCGACCATGTGAGATCGAATAAATAACAGGTAATATGTGCTTGTATGGAATATTACAATCTAGGTCGCATTGTGTGTTATGAGATAATGTAGTATATGTTTCTTATTCTTATTCACTATTGTAATCCACTCATTTATTAGAGATTGTGACACCAATCAGGTGCGTACGTAGCTCACTGATTTGATATGTGATTACTTGTATAAGAGATTGAGAGTTTGCGTCTCACAAAATTTTTGACTAAAAAATCGTAGAATTAAATATATTACCTGCGTTGAATTCTCTCCATTTCTAACTAGTCATATATGTTAGTGAAGGTAGTCGAAAACTTAAAGCTATACTTGTGAAAGGTGTAAATTGAGTTGATTGTTAGTTAAAAATAAAAATAAAAACAAAAAAAACACATGTTGGAAACAATATCAAATAAAATTTGATGACATTATTGAAAAAGTTTAAGAATTTGTTAGAGTTGGGAGGAAGGGAAGGTGTCAATTAAAGTGGGACTAGGGGTTTTGGGGATCACATGGTGGGTCTAGTGATTTTTGCGTGTCACTAACTAACAATCAAGTCTACACCACCAAGTGTATAGAATTATAAATCCACATAATACATACATGCATGTATATGCATGCCATCGTTGTTATTAATGTTGCAGTTTTTGGTGTTGTTTTAACTCAAATTTCTTCTTTTTGATCACCACCTAGTTTGCTCTCTCTATTAATTATTGGTTTTTCTTTTGTGGCTCTCAATTTTTTTTTTTTTTTTATTATTCATATGTATTCAAACACCTGTCTGACTTGTCTCATGAGCGCTAAAATTGTAAAAAAAAAAATACGCCTTTGCCCTTACCAACTCGTCCGGATTTTTTATTTGTGGCTCTCAAATAATTATGACGCATGCATGAATAATCAATCTTTATAAATACGATAACCCTTGTTTCACACGCCAAGTTCAATAGTGAAATTTTTTTCACTTTTGTTGTGCCCCAACTCAACAAATATTACATAGATTATGTTATATGTATGTTTGTGGGACCAATTCAATTACACCAGTAACTCTGCCGGGTCTCACGTTTTGTCTATTGCTTTCATGAGTACTGATGAACCCCTTTGTCTTTCAATCTTCCAATTCGACTTATATAAGCTTCTCACCAAGTACAATTCTAGTGTCACTCAATTTAGCCTTTTCAGCTAGCTTGCTTGCTTTGGTTTAAAAACTGCCCACCAAACTAAGCAATTGTTAATTGAGACCAGCGTAATTTGCGTGACATGTATCATGGAGGGGCCAAAATTAAAAGAGTGCACAGAGAGAGAGATTGACGTGGTCACACTTCTTAGGTGATCATTGATGAAGAGAGATAGCTAGGGCGAAGTAATTTTTTAGGTATTTTCTATGCTACTATGGGATCCAACCATCCCGATTAGTCTGAAGTCTGAACTAGCTAGTTAGCTAATCTTATTAAGTGATTGATGAGGAGTAAGAACTAGGTTTTAGAGCTAGTAATTTTTTTGAGATCAATCGCCCTCAACTAGTCTAGAAAAGTCTTATGAAGCCTATGTATATAAGGGGTGAGATCTCTCGACATAATACCCCATACTAATCTATAACCTATATTAATGTTCTGCGAATACGTACGGTCATAGCTAGGTTAATATTAGCTGAGTCAACGACGTGTTTGATTGGGTATCATACATTTTTTTAGAGACATTTAACGCCAACCACCTCGATTAGTCTACATAAGTCTTTTTCAAGTCCTGCATAAGATCTACTTACATATATAATTTTTTAATATGCTGAACTGAGTTTAACTATGGAAATCGTGTTAATTAATCGAATACTCTGACTAATTTTAATTTAGTACAATATATAATTGAGTAAATTCTGGTTGTAATTGCATATGTTCTGGCCAACATTGTGGAAAGAAACAGTGATTTATGATTGTTGTCTTGCATCCAAAATGTGGGCTGGATATTAATGTAATTATGCTCACAGAGAGTTTACATGCTGAGTTTTTAATTAATTTTAGGAGGTATATAATATATATATATGCAAGTGTACGTATCAACTGATGTGAATGCTGTAACAAACTTTTAACAGATTCTCTATGAATGTGACAATGTAACTACCCTGATAGTTCCATGCATATATACTTCAATTTTGCATCCAAGTGTTCACTAAGTAACTTGTGTGGTAATTAAGACCATCAATAACTCTCTCGTACATCAAACACGCGTTTCTTTAAATCTCTATAAATTAATAACCACGTAATTAATTACAATATCTATCCAGAGAATGTTACTTTTGATGCACACTTAATTTACAAAAGCATGTCAACTAACCATTTTCCAATATATTATTATATAATATTATAAACATGCATAAGTATATATATAATAAATGATTTTTAAAAAAGATTCCCAAAAAATATTTAGTAGGATAGCAAAACTAAGGGAGCTTGGCCCGGAGGGTAATTACCGGACTTAAAACTCTGTAGAAAACCCTTTCTCCTCTCTGATGATGTTTTTAATCAGTAGTTAAAAGTTTGTCCCTCTGATTTCATTTTCTGATTCCCCGCTAAATAGTAGACTCATACATGTATTTATCAACTATTATATGTTAATAAGCGAGATAAATAAATTATTAAGATAGCTAGTAGATCTATAAAAACTTTACTAATTAAGACTAATTAATTCATTGAAGAATCCAAGAGTGAAAAGAAAATATGCAATATATGACTATTTAATTATAAGTTACATCTTCAAAACCCTAATTAAAAAAATTAAACTATCTACCTACCACTAATTAACTTTTGGCCGGAAGAAGTGATTAGTTAGGTTGGCTAATTTCGTTCCCCAAAGAAGCTTAAATGGTTTAGGTGTTTGGTCAATATTATTGGACCAACCACTGGTGGATCATGAGAAATTCAGCAATATTAATCAATTACTACCCTGCAAAAGAAAAAAAAAACCATGAATCACCATTAAAATCAGTAATAATTTTATATTTCTTTATTTAATTTCTTTTTATATAGTCTACTAATTAATCTCCATTACTTAATTAATTAGCTAGGCATGTGTTCAATTCATAATTTGAAAAAGTGGTTTAACACGTACTCAATCACCTTTAGATTCAAGGATTTAAGTCTTCGTATATATATATAAGAGTTCAGTTTATTAGTCAAGGCGATCTAGCTAATTAAATCTTTTATAAATAAAAAAATCAATTAAAAATCGGAAAATAAAGAGGTATTATTTGAATATTTGTTAGGTTTAAAAAAATTAAAAGCTACTTTTTTTTTTATTTTTTATTTTTTATAAGAGGTGATAATTAATTTAGTTGTCTCATAACTTGAAATACATCTTTATCCCAATTATAAACTCACAACCACGTGATTAAATAGATAGAAATTGGTCATATAATATTGTGGCTTATAGTACTACTTTCTTAATTATTGATGTATTTAAAGATTAACAACACAAAAAATTTGAAAACACTTCAATTTTTCCAAAATAAGAAAGTGGTAATTAAAAAAAAAATTCACTGTTACGGTTATAGACAAAAACTAATTAACTATCATACAAATCCTCAAGGACCTCAACAAGTATAGTGGCAATTGAGGGACATAAATGATGAATTTTACTAAAAGGCATTTTAATTAAAAAATATATTAATTAAATTAAATGAGAGGCTGATATAAAATAGTGGGGCTTAATAATCGTTCTCTATATATATATATATATGTGTGTGTGTGTGTGATGTCACATCAATATTTATATATATGGTTTTCAAATTGAGAAGTTTGATCTTAAGTAAATATACGTTGCAAAACAATTATATAACACGTGCGATTTTGGTTTTTGTTTTATACACCTCATATGATCACACGCGCATTATTAATTTTTATTCAAGCTATAGAATCTCGATTTTTCAAGGAAAAAAAGATTATCTTTTATCATGAAACGTGGCTTAAACAATTTCTTCATGTTTTTCCCAATATGTAAGTAGTGAGCTCCACTGAAAAAAAATGAAAGTGAGCTTTCAATAAATTTCTTTCTTTTTTTTTTTTAAAGGAAGCTTTCAATATATATTTAAAAGTCACAAACATGCATAACACAAACCAGGTGAAAATACAACAATCAATGTGACAATGTGTATAAATCATTCACATATTAAAAGAGCATCTACAAATGAGACAATTTAAATTCATTTTCATTTGCTCCTGTAAATATATTAATTAATTTCTTCGTCATGTTCTCCACTGAAAAAATCTCACCCGTTATTCAAAGCTGGCGTAATAGATCTTCATCATATTTTGCATCACAATATTACAAACAATAAAAAAAGAGTTGTCAATGTTAATATGTACTTTAAAACTTTTGTACACACCACAATCCAAGGAAAATTAATAATAACCAATGTGACAACTTGTATAAACTCATGGGGACATATATAATTAACTTATTGAGACTTTGGCCAGCCAATTGCATCTTGATAATTCATATAAAATACATATTATTAATTTTTACGACATTTGCATACTACAGTATGAAAGCATGTCGTCAACTGCATTAAATCCTTAGAATAAGTAAAATGAAAAATTAATGCATGTAACCGGTTCCCAATTAGGAATTATTGGTGTATTTGCCTTCTTTAATTAATCAATTCTTATATCTGTTTTTGCATATTATCTTTTTTTTACATCCATTAAAACTAGTAAATTACACCACCTGGGCATACTTTTGTATTTTTCTTTATAGGAAAGTTTGGACATGTATATTTTATATACACAAACACATCATATATCAAACGTGTATAAATCAAATTACACACATAAAATTATAAATAAGATCCATTATTTCACTTATTCATAAAAATTCACGTGTTTCTTGTTGGTATTATTACATGCACACTTTCGCAGGTCCAATTCTAAAATTCAGGGGGGAACTAACGTAATAAAGTTGATGAACAAAAAATGGGCCACTATATTTTGTTTTCTTTTTCTTTTTTTTTAATTTGCAGAAAAAAAAGTTCAATTTAGCCTCATAAATAAATATACAATTGGCCCCGTTCATATATATATATATATACACATTTTTTCACTTTTTCTTTTGATAAAAAACAAACAATTGGGCCCTTATATTTTCACATTACAGTAAGATAATACATATTTATAAAAACACAATATGGAGTATATAAGAGTGAATGTTACGCAATTAGATATGCCAACTAATAATCTTTCTTCAAAGCTACCTAGCAAGTGGAGATATATAGGTCAAGGGTGGGGATTATTTGACGACACATCTTTGCTTGCGGAGCAATTGGCGCTCAATTTAGGTTTCTTCTTTGAATTATCAATTAACGCACAAAAAAGACTAATGAATTAAATACATTATATACTTTGACATAAAAATATTGAATGTATTCTCTCTGCAAAGTAGCTCCACTTCATAAAAAGATTAATTAGGGAAGGGATGTCGCAGTGGTTAATTTGGACACCTCAAAAGACAACCTACGTACAAATTCACTCACTAAAAAACTCGACTCAATAAAGACTAAAAAAATTATTAATTCGACAAGATATATACGGGTAAATCAAACCTAACTTGAGACATGTTGATTGTATATGAGAGATTTGAATATGATTTTCAAAACACACCATCAATTGCCGAAACACAATGAAAGAGCTTGATCGATGTACGTAGCTCAACTCAACTAATTTGGGATTAAGGTTAGTTTGTTAGTGTTGCCAAATTGCCAAAGTACTATATAATATATTACGTAATTTTGATTCCAAGTATCTCAAAGTATTAGAATCAATGCAATTAATTAATGATAGTACACTAAAACGACATGTGCAATAAAATACATGCATAATGTATGTTCTATAAAAATACATAATGTATATTATTAATGAAGGTATATATATATATAGTAGAAGGTCAAAAATATATTGCGGTCTAAACTTGCTTTATGTGGAGGACTATATAAATAGCACGGCATTAATTATTGAAAGAATTCTATAGAGAGAGATGAACATGTGTAACAGCTCACGTGGTACGGTGACTTTGTTACAACAAGAAGAGCAAAAAAGAGAGATCTATATAGGTATTCATGTGCACCTTTATTCTTGAAATTTAAGAGATGGTGGAGGTGGTGGTTGAGGGAGAAGGAAACAAAAGAGCTCACACGCACACCACTACTCAAACCAATTTTTGGTCTTTGAGAAGTCTTTACTTTTGCAACCACTTCTCCTAACCCAATGAATTTCCAACCTCAGCTCCCCCAACATTTTTAATTTTGGTTCAACAAATTAGGTCAAGTTTAGTTACAATATACCAAACTTAATTTGGTTTTACCTTTCAAATATAATTTATTTTGAAATGGATCGAGAAGTCATCAAAATAAACAATTTGATAAGATTAAGTTGTATGTAATATAAAAATGTCTTTAGAGACACAATATTTATGATATATATAATCCGGATATGGGTTAGCGTAGTGGTAAGGGCGAAAGCGGAATCCATGTGTTAGGCGCATGTCTCGAATTCGATTCCTCGTGACAACCAAATGTTAGGCCACTGGTGGTTTCTTTCTGCAATTTAGAAGTCCACTTGATTAATTAGACAAGTGTATATATACCAATAATTAATAAAGAAAGTATATTAATATATATTTCTCAATGATTAGCTGATGTCTTACCATGTGAAGTTGGCTCAATGGATAGGTGTTTAGTTATGGGTGTAAGGTGTTGGGGTTTGATTCCTACAAAAAAGCAATTAAGCTTCTTTCTTATATATATAAAAAAAAATGATCAGCTGATGTCTCAAGCTAAGTTTTAAATACAAAAATATCTATATTTTGAAAGCTCGTAGACACTTTCATAAAGGTTGAGCCAAGCTAATCAAAATAATTGGCCTTGGATATTGCCCTAAAAAATTGAATTAATTCAATAAAACTTGGAATTATTTCCGCCCTAATTTCGCAAAAAAAAGTTGAATTAATGGTTAATTAGAGACGGAATTAGAGACGGAATTAAATTCCGTCTCTCGAACTTTTTGAGTTTGTACTTTAAAAGTCCAAATAGTTGTTTTTGTTATAATATTAGTGTCTATGAATTTGAATTTTTAGCGTTTTGTGATTTTGAGAATCTTTGAAGTTTGATTCCTTAGTGTTTTTGTGATTTCGAGTGTCATTGAAATTTGAATCTCTTAATGTTTTGTTATTTGGTCCACTTGGGTGTCTTTGAATTTGAATCACTAATCACTAGTGTTTTTGTGATTTTGAGTGTCCGAGAATCTCTCTCTTTGTGTTTGTGATTTTGGGTTCGTTTGAAATGGTGAATGCGTATGCGAGTGTTGGAGTTGGCAGGGAACGCAATGAGGGACAACAAGAAGACTCGGGTAGTCCCTCGCCACATACAAATGGCGGTGAGGAACGACGAGGAGCTCAGCAAGTTGCTCGGAGCGATGACGATTGCGAGCGGTGGAGTCATGCCCAACATTCACAACCTCTTGCCTAAAGAAAACCGGTGGTGGTGCTTCCAATAGATATCCATGTTTCCCGAATGGCATAAACAAACCCTCCTATAATGTTGGTTTTGCACTAAGATGACATCTTAAGAAGACTGGCATCTCCAATGGAATTTATAGTTAAGAGGTTGTGGATAAAGTTGCAAGTGTAGGCTTATGCTTTAATGAATTTGATTGTATTGATTAAATTTGTCGTCCTAATATTTTTTATGTTATTATCTTCTTCATTCGTGTGATGTAGGTGAACTTTACATGTGGTGGGTTTTCCACAATGGCAATCACAGAAGATGGAAAGCTTTGGAATTGGGGAGGTAGAACTTATTTACTTATTTGCATAAGTTCAATATTTTATTACATGATATTTTATTTCCTTGCTTTGCATATTACTCTCTTATACAAATATGGTGGACTTGGTTTAGTAATTGTTGTTTGAACTAGGCAACTTTATCTGTATTTCGATCGTAATCTTGCCGTCATTGTGAATCGGGAGTTAGATTTGAATCTTACTTTTATGAAGTTATTTTCAACTTTTCTTTAACTCTTTCTAAACATGTACAACAACAACAACAACAACAAATCAACATTTTAATCTTTGAATATTCCTCTATTAATGGATTCATTCTTTTTCCTTTTAGGGACTTGAAAATGGTTCTCTTTAGTTGTTTGATGCATAATGGATTTATGACATAATTAGCTAATGAGTAGTAATTAGAAACTATTTATTCGGATTTTATCTTTTATAGTTTCAGCTCAATGCGCCAAACAATTTATTAGAATTTTATTAGAAATTTGCTACTTGCTTACAATGTATTCTTTTTTGGAACTTTGTAGGAAACCGATAGGCTTAGACAAGTGATTGATCAAACTTTTTCATTGTACTCGATTAAGTGCAATTGATGAGAAAGTTCATACTTCACAACTTAGCTTTTTGCATTGTTGTTTGAATAAGGATATGTCAAACCATTCAAATCCATCATAATCAATGCATCTCATGTTAAATTTGGTTTGCCTTTGATGGTCTTCGTCACTATAAGTTCGATGTGAGTCATTGCTCTTTCTACCTTAGTCTATCTCCTATGATGCTTATGTCCCTGAAAAATTTAAGTTCAATTTCTAAGAACATCTCAAGACTTTTCGATTGATAATTCCATATTTATAGAGTCAAGTTTTTTTGTGAGTTGGATATATATCTTTTTCAATTTTTGATTTTTACATTTTTGTTCTCTCAATTGAATATTTGTTGATATATATTGTCATTTGTATAAATCGAAACGGATTAAATTCCGTCTCTCGATCCGTCTCGGCCATAATCTTTATTCCGTCTGCGTCTCAACAACAAATCGAAACGGAATCCATTTTCCGTTTTCGATCCAATCAATTGACCAAACCACCGCACCTCCCTTTCATAATTTTTGTATCAATTGGTGCTACTCCTACTTGTCTTTGAATTTTTATATTTTTTATTCTATATTTACGAGTTTTACCACACGTCCACCTAAACATCCTCATTTCTGCTACGTTCATTTTATGTAATTGTTGTTGTTTTACCGCCTAACATTCACTTCTATAGAGCATAGCTGGCCTAATTGCGGTCCTATAAGTTTTCTTTTTAACTTAGTAGGAACATTTCGATCACAAATCACCCATATTGCACTCCGTCATTTCTTCCATCCAACTTGAATTCTATGTGTGACATCATTCTCAATGTTACTATCATTTTGTATGATTGATCCTAGGTATCTAAAGTGGTTTACCTTAGAAACTTCTACTTCCCCTAATTTTACCACTTCGTCATCTCGATGTCTAGTTTTCTAAACTCACAATGCATGTATTCGGTTTTTATCCTACTCAACTTAAAGTCTTTAGATTCTAATGTATTCCTCCAGAGTTCTAATTTCCTATTCACTCCATTTTTGTTTCATCCACTAAGAAAATATCATCTGCAAATAACATACACCATGGTGTATCCTCTTGAATATGTCTAGTTAGTTCATCATGAATAACTAAAGTAAATACATATGGGCTTAAAGCCGATCCTTGATGTAGTCTTATCGTAATGGAAAATTCTTTTATAGCTCATCCAAATGTCTTTATACTCGTTACTAATCTATCATGCATATCCTTAATAGTGCCTATGTATCTAGCATACACTCTTTTTCTTTCCAGAACCCACCCAAGTACATCTCTAGGGACCCTATAATATGCTTTTTCTAAATCTACGAATACCATATGAAGATCTTTTTTCTTTTCTCTAAATTTTTCTAACAATCGTCTTACAAGGAAAATAGCCTCTATAGTTGATCTCCCAGACATGAAACCAAATTGGTTCTCTGATATTGTTGTTTCTCTCCTTAGCCTATTGTCAATTATCCTCTTCCAAAGTTTCATAATGTTACTCATAAGTTTAATTCCCCGGTAATTTGAGCAACTTTGAATATCTCATTTGTTTTTGAATATTATCACAAGCTTGCTTCTTCTCCAATCCATTGACATCAATTTTGATTTTAAAATTTTATTGAAAAGTTTTGTTAACCAAGTCAATCCAATTTCTCCTAAGCATTCCCAAACCTCTATGTGTATTTCATTTGGGCCACATGTTTTCCCTATTTTCATTCTTTTCAATGCCTCTTTAACTTCTACAATTCTAATATTGCGTGTATAGTTTACATTTCTTTCTTGGTGTGGGTTTTCATCTATTATAGTATCAACTTGGCCATCATTAAATAAACTATCGAAGTAACTTCTCCATCTCTCTTTAATATCATCCTCGCGCGTTAAAACATTTCGATTTTTGTCCTTAATACATCTTACATGACTTAGGTCTTGTTTTTTATCTCTTAATTTGGCTAGCCTATATATATATATATTTCGATATCTATTACCTAACCTTGTATATAGATCTTCCATGAAATTTGTTTTAGCTTGACTAACTACTTTCTTAGCTTGTTTTTTAGCTTCTCTATATTGATTGTACATATCTTCATCTTGACACTTAGGTATTTTCCTATACATCTCTCTTTTAATCTTAGTTGCTCGTTGGACATCCTCGTTCCACCACTATGTTTCTTTCTTTGGTGGTCTTAAGCCTTTAGATATACCTAATACGTTTGATCTCACTCTCCTTATGCAACTACTCATTTCTAGCCATATTGTATTAGCATCTAAGTCAATATTCCAAATATTTTTCTTTAGTAGTTTCTATAAACTCTACTTGTTTACTATGTTTTAGGTTCCACCACTTTATTCTAGGGCCGCTAACTCTTTTATTCATATTATGTCATCGTGTTAGCTTAATATCAAGTACTACTAACTTATGTTGGGTAGTAAGTGCTTCACCAGGTCTACATATTTTTTATTTATTTTTCTTGTTAAAAGAAAATCTATTTGACTCTTGTCATGACCACTACGAAAAGTAATTATATGCGACTCCCTCTTCCTAAAACTAGTATTTGCTAAGACAAGATCGTATGCTGAAGCAAATTCTAAAATTGATTTTCCTTCTTCATTTCTATTACCGTAACCAAAACCTCTATGAACTCTCTCAAATCCATCATTACTTGCCCCGACATGGTCATTTAAATCTCCTCCAATAAAAACCTTTTCATATAATGGTATATATACTTAGCATAAATCCATCCATATCGTCCCAAAACTTGCATTTGATGCTCTCACTTAATCCTACTTATGGTGCATAAGCGCTAAGTATGTTAATTTTTTCGTCTCCAATAATTAATTTAACTAGAAGTCTAGAATCAATCTATCTCCCATTCTAATTTTAACCTCTAAGACCTTATCCTTATAACTTCTTCTAAACATGTACGGTAATTAAATTAGTTAGTTAATTTGGATCCTCAACGACATGGTGGCCATGCGAACATTCCATTTGATATTATTGTATATATATATATATATATATATATATCTAGAGTCTACTATAAGAGGGTTACAAAAATAATATATGTAGCAGCTGTTGCAGCTAAGCCTAATATGGATAACCTCAAAGTTGCACGGCATCTTGTACTGGAAATCAGCTAAGTTCCCACACCATGTGAGCCTGACACTTTTATTCTCTCTCTCTCTCTCTCTCTCTCTCTCTCTCTCTCTCTCCAAATATATATTTTTCCAAAAATATATTTTATCCAAAAATAAATCCAATATATATATATATATATATAAATATATATATATATATTAAAATCTCAATAGCTAGTTATGTCCCCAATCGTGTCCCTTAGAACACCATAAAATGTGCAATAACTTCAGCGAGAATATAATGTCTATAATAACAATTATAAAAATGTATACAAATACATTAATTATACATCTATCTATGTACATAAGATAACTATATATATATATATATAATTTGTGAGTGTTTGGCACAATATATAAAAAGAATTGACAAGTACCTACCAAAAGACACTGCATTTGTGGGACGGACCCATATTTATCTTTTTTGTGATACATATTTAGGGTTTGTTATTGACCCTAAAATTCAACGCTTTCAAACAAACCATACATTCATGTTATAAGGGCAATCCAAATGTCCCTTTTAGAAGTATAGTTGGAGAGTTTTGAATTATAGCTAGCAAAAGCAAGCTGGCTAGCTAGATCTATACATGGCTTTTATGTGACGTGCATGTGTGTACATGTATGTACTGGGCCATGTTGTTTTTTGAAGCTTTATTAATTGGTTTGTATATATCCATTAATGTTTGAAGGTCTGTTGGTATAGTTATTATTATTGCATGGAAATTAAGGAGTTGCTTTCATATGGTAAAGTGGGTATGTACGTGTTTGAATTATAGGGCCTAGCTTTATGAGGTTATATATTGGAGGCACGTACGTACTTTATGAAACTATACAAATTAAAAGAAATTGTTCTGGTTTCGGTGAATATTGTGCATGTATAAAGTACTACTACATGCATGCCAGTTGTGAGATGTGCTTAAGACTGCCAATTTTGTCTTGGAGGAATGGGTAGAACTACTGGTTTTGAATTCCAAGTGCCCTTACGTATACCGGCCAGAGTGCTAGGTCGGTGTGCTAGCACAACAAAATTTGTACTACACGTCTACAACATTAATAACATTATACTCCATCCGTCCGTTTCTTTTTAAGTCATATTTTAAGGTTGTTCACATTTTTTTTAAATCATTTAACTATTTTAATTGAAGAGAAAGTGATAGTTAAATTACTAAATCACTTTTTATCTCTCATAACCACACCACTTTTATACTCCCATTTTTTTATAAGTGACTTTTTAACCATTTTGAAATATATTCACAATATCTATCATTTGTTAGTTTCAATACACATTAATTACTTAATTGACTTTGATACCCTTCATAGAAAAAAATTTACTAATTACACGTTAATAACTAGTGTAGGTAGAAGTGGTGGGGTTATGAGAGATAAGGGATGGTTTAGTCATTTAACTGCCACTTTCTCCTCATTTAAGATAATTAAATGACTTTCTTAAAAATTGTGAACAACCTTAAAACGACACTTAAATATAAACGGAGGGAGTATACAATAGTTATTAATGTGTACTTATTAAAAACTATGAAAGGTATAAAAGTCAATTAAGTAATTAATGTGTATTGAAACTATCAAATGACAAATATAGTGAAATATTTCAAAATGGCTAAAAAGACACTTATTGTGGAGCGAAGGGAGTAAAAAAAAAACTTCAACTTTGAATTAGTTGCATTAGTCAGCATGGATTTCGATTGGGTTCAATTTAATGCACTTGAGATAAAAGATTTGCTATCATAATTTTTAAATTTTTAAATTTAATGCATCTCTAGTTACTCACTTCGTTCATTTATATAAGTCGTTTAAGATAAGGACACAAGAATTAAGACAACCTTCATTACAAGTATAATTTACGTATATGACCTTTGACATTAAATTGATTGAAGAATTGAAGAATCATAAATGTTTGAATTGTATAAGGGCAAAATGGGTAAAAAAATGTAATAAATACACTCTTGAATTTCGAAAACGACTTACAATTTCAAACAAGAAGCTTTTGCTAGAATGACTTATATAAACCGTAGGGAGTATTTATTTTTAATTGATATATGTGCTTGATAGGTATGGCTAAGGCTTTAAATTTCTTACATAGGCCAAACTTGCACATATTTATAGTCCCACATGTATATAGTGGATGGGGTTAGGCTAAAGTTTTTAAGCCTAGGCTCGGCTCGGCTCGGCCTGAGTCGGGCTGTGTACAGGTCTAATTGTCTTATATTAATTAACTAGTTGGCATCCCGTGCAAGATTAACTATCAAGATATTATTAAAAAAAATGTTGAAAAAATGTAAAAATAATTATTATGAAATCTCTAATATGAATTCAAAGTCGCTTTTTTTAGGTCCTCAACAATCAATAAAAAAATACTTGCAAACACTATGCATATTTTTAAATCTACACAAAACATTAAATATTTACAATAGTACATAGAAATAGTCGGGTTTGAACCCATTGTTATTTACTCCTAAATCTAATAACATACCATGAGGCTACCCAACTAATTATGATATCAGCGTGTCACATATCATGTTCTAAGAGCTTCTCACGCGCTACATGTTGCGTTGTGAGAGTGTCTCACGAAACAATTTCAAAAAAAAATTAAAAACCAAAAATCCTATTTGTATAATAATTAAAAACGTGACCTAAAAATGTATAACTTAATTTCTTCTTAAATAATCTAATATATCGTGTACGTAGTATGTAGTATCTAATAAATTAAAAACCAAAAATCTTATTTGTATAACAATTAAAAACATAACCTAAAAAATAGCAAAAAAAAAATTAAAAAATTAAAATTTTAAAACCAAGAATCCTATTTGTATATCAATTAAAAAAATAACCTAAAAAACAACAAAAAAAAACGAAAATTAGAAATTTAAAAACCAAAAAAACATAACCTAAAAAATAGCAAAAAAAAAATGTAAATTTAAAAACCAAAAACCCTATTTGCATAATAATTAAAAACATAATCTAAAAAATAGCAAAAAAATCAAAATTTAAAATTTAAAATTTAAAAACCAAAATTCTTATGTGTATAACAATTAAAAAAATAATTTAAAAATAGCAAAAAAACGAAAATTAAAAATTACGAAAAAAAACTTAAAAACCAAAAAATCATATTTGTATAACAATTTAAAACATAACCTAAAAAATAGCAAAAAAACAAAATTGAAAATAGAAATTATACTTTAATTAATGACAAAATATTCTTTTGTGTTTTACCATCCTACCATCACTTAAGTGTGAGAAAGATCAATAGCTTATATTTTTTATTTTTTGTTATAAATCTTAATTATGACATCGTCATGCCACGTGTCACGTTACGAGAGCTTCTCAAAAGCCATGTGTTACGTCGTGAGACCTTCTCACAAAAACAATTCCTTTATATCTTATATATAATGGAAATACCCCCAGGATCTTCTTGAAGCCAAAATAGCCTTATTGACCAAAGTACCCTTCAATATTAACATTTGAGTGGGTGAAAAAATCTTTGAAAAAATAAAAGTAGGGGTATTTAAGTAAATTCAACTTAACTAACATAAAAGTGATGATTTAAAAGTGATACTCGTAGGAAGAGAGAGAGTGTGTGGGGATTTGAAAGTGATAAACGTGGAGAGAGAGAGAGAGAGAGAGAGAGAGAGAGAGAGAGAGAGAGAGAGAGAGAGAGAGAGAGAGAGAGAGAGAGTAACCGTATGGTAGTTATCTTTTCTTTTCGCGGATATGAGTAGTTATGTTAATTGAATCTTTTGATTTAATTAGTCAAATTGCTAGAAACATTCACGTGTACGTGTGACGACCCACAAATCAAAAACACCCATCCGAGGGGTAATTTAGTAATTTCATAAACCCTAAACTAAATCGCTACAAGGAAAATGAAATTTAGAAACGGAATTAGAAACGGAATTAAGTTCCATTTCTAAAAAAAAAAGTTAGCGACGGAATTGAGACGGAAACATTCAGAGACGGAATTGAGACGGATCAGAGACGGAATTAGAGACGGAATTAGAGACGGAATTAAATTCCGTCTCTAAAAAATGGCGCCAACATTCCCACCAAAACTTTATTTTGTTATACCCGTTCATCAAATCTCGAGATTTGTGCCCCCTCCAACACCCCCCCTCGTCCTCCCCACCACCGAAAGCCCTAACTCCCACCGCGAGAAAACCTCGTCTTCGTCGTCTATCCTCTATACTCTCGTCTCTCCTCTGCACTCGGTCTCTCCGTCTCTCCGGTCACCGGCCCCCAAATCTCCAACCCCCAACAAATCTCTCGTCTCTGTTCCGTTGCTCTCAACTCTCTCTCTCGTCTCTCCGTCTCTTGCTCAACCAAGCTTATAGTGGTGTCTCTCTCTGGTCTCTCCGTCTCTCTCCGATCCACCGCCCCCAAATCCCCAACCCCCAACAAGTCGTCCTCGCACTCCATTACTCATTGGTAGTGCTGCCCGCTCTGGTCGTAGCGCCGCTTGCACATTTTCGGTCCACGCCTCTGCTCCTCTCGGCTCTCACATCGTGCTCTCATTCAGTCCCCTCTTCGACCTCTCTCGCTCTCTCATTGTGCTCTCATTCGATCCGCGCCTCGTCATGTTTCATTGGTGAGTTCTCCTCTTTCCTCTCGAAACATTGTTTTTGGTTAATTGGCGGTGACATGTTTTGTTTGCTTTTACAATGATCTCGTGATTTTTACTCTGGCGCGAGAATTTATTGTTTCATGTATTTAGTTATTTTTTTGCAAGTTTATTATACACAAGTTGTTTTGGTGAGTAACAATTCGATTGCAATGTTGGCAAATATTTGGATGAATCTTCACGACGACATGTATTTGTAACATCAACTATGTAATTAGTTGTTGTCTATATGTTACTTGTTCCACTTTGTGTACTTTTCTATTTACCTTGTCCACTAAGTGTAGCTTGTAATCTTTGTTCAAAGTACATATGATCATCATGATCAAGGGCATATAAATGGAGTTCATTCTCTTGTACACAATATAAAAATTCTTGAGATACAATCTCTACATTATCTCTAACTCTCTTCTCTTTTGTTTCCCTTCTCTACTTGCTCTTCTAATTGTTAGTTTAATTAAGCCTTCCATGCTTAAGTCTTTAGCAAGGCCAACTTTAGCTTATACATGTTATCAGCACAAATTTACTATTGCACAAAAGAGATCTTGAAGTTCAAGAAAGCTTGTTAAAGAGACAAAGCTAGAAATGTATAATTTAAATAAATTTGATTTGGTTGTAACTCTTTACATCTTTGTATTAATTTAAACTTGATTTAAATTTATGAGGTTTACCTATATAATAAAAAAAGGGAAAAAGGAAGAAAGGGAACTGTCCTTGCAAGCCTCTCACTATGTTTCTCTATGGGTGTCCGTTCTTTTGTGTTTCTTGGTCAATAGTTTTGTAATACATGGGTGGTTCATTATATTGATTATATGTTTTTTAATATCATGTTAGCATTAATTTGTTGATATTGCTCCTACGTTTCGTTATTAAATATTATACGGATTGTTGACAGTTAGGTGAATCTGAACTTATTGAGCAAATTGAAGTGTTGACCCTGTGACAAGTGATAACCCAAACCCATATGAAGACCCCTGTTTATTACATAAAAACTAAATAGATAAATAGTATTAAAACCTACGCATGGAATAAAGATCTCTTATGTTATAACCATTTTTTTTTTTTTTTTAGATCAACAACTGAGGTACTTAAGAAGTAGTCATTGTAAAGAAGTTAATCACTTAAGTATTTTCACTTGAGGAAATAAGTCTTAGAAAAAAAACTTTGATCCTAGATATCTCTACAACAAGTCAAAATAATGCGGCAAACGAAGTAAGTGAGGTTTGAACTATTATCAATCCTCCCATGCTAGTTTATATGCTTCGATTCATTTTAGTAGTGATTGAAGTTTAATTTGGGATCCATTATGGTAGTTCTTCACTAAGATTTTTTTAGTAGTTCCCTTTTAAACTCCTTATCGTTTAAATGCCTGTGGAACTGATATAACGTTGGATAATTTCAATTAGTACCTTGTAAAGTAGGGCCAATGGCCACCAAGATGTCTCCTTGCTATTTTATGATATCTTGATGTGTATAACTATTCGTATATCATGCGATATCTTGATGTCTTTGTTATATGTTCGGTGTCTCTCTTGATGTGTTATGTAGGTGTTCAACTAACATTTATAAAAAGAACAAGTTTCCACTTCCTTTCAATCTAATGAAATCATGAATTTTCGTTCAATATTTTTGTTCAAATTTATCATGTTAGGCATTGTTGTTTTTTTTCTTGCTATTTTATTATGTTTGGTTATGCTATTCTGAAATGCCAAAAAAATTATAATAGGTTCGATGATATGAAATATGAAAACCTAATTCTGAATATACTAGGTATTACTTGGATGATTGATGGTAATTTGGACTAGTGTTTTACTTAGACATTGACATTTGTGCTCACCACACTTCTCTTTCCAAGTACCTTAGCTGTCGTGATAGGATTGCGAAAGGGAAGGCGTAGAAAACTAATAGGGCCTTCTCATTTGCGTATGAAAATGGTTGTAATTTTATTATGTATTTTCTTATTTAAACATTTATGACACAAGGATTAACTCGGGTAACTAATTGAAATGAAATAAGACTTAGAATTAAATATTAGACATAAAATATTTATGTGGATAAATACACCTTATTGCATTTGGATATACCATGCATAAGTTGTAGAAGAACTTTTGCAGGTATTTTGGGACTTATTTGATAGCTCGAACTACAAATGAAACTCTATCAAAATTTCGTTAGAAGTGTAAAGTTTGAATATTTGAAATAACTAAGTTGACTTAATGGGCCTTCAACTAGTTCCACGGAAAAGTTTAATTGGTGTAGAAAATAGTTAGGCAATGTCTATAAATTATTCCAAAGTTTGAGGCTTATTAAGTTGTCGCTTAACTTGTCTCGGTATTTAGAGAGGGTTAAATGGCGGTTCAGGTCGAGCGAAGTAGTTTTGGAATTAAGGTCGTCACATTACACGTGTCAAACATGTTGAATAAGGTTTCTTTATATCGGTATTATTTATAAATTGTGTTAGTTGGACACACAAGTTGTCATGTACCGTCGAAAATTATGAAACTAGTTGACTAATTTAATTGCACAACACTTCAATAGGAATGTCGTCTACAAGTCGAGACTGGATGTACAACCGGCTCGACAACGGTTACGTTCGAATTGAATTCACGGCGAAGGTTAAAGAATTCATATCATTTGCCAAACAACATTGTCCTACATACCAAAGTGAAAGGAAGATTAGATGTCCGTGCAATTTTAAGAAATGTCGACTTGTACCGTACTTGGACGTCGAAACGGTTGAGTACCACATATGTAGGTATGGATTTGTTCCGGGATATCACTGTTGGTACGAACATGGTGAGAACGGAGATGAAGGCCCGCAAAACTTTTACCAAATGGATAGCCATATTGATAATGCTGATGTGGGAGGATACGATCCGACAACTTACCGCGAGATGCTACACAACGTGGCAGGTCCGAGTTTCAATTGGAATCACGTGGAAGAATCACCAAACCCCAAGCACGCCAACTATATGACATGATTGATGCAAGTAGGGAACAATTGCGGCCGGGTTGCGAAACCATGACAACGTTGTCCGCAATGGCAAGATTACTTGCGATCAAGTCTGAACATCATATATCTGAACGAGGGTATAATGAGATCATCAAACTCATGAAGGATTGTTTGCCAAATGACAACTCATTGGTTGAAAATTTTTATGCTACTAAAAGACTAATGCGAGGTCTAGGTCTATCTGTTGAGAAAATAGATTGTTGCGAGGACCAATCTATGATTTATTGGGGAGTGGACTCTGAGTTGACGTCATGTAAATTTTGTGGGAAATCACGCTACATTGCACATCGACGAGGTCGTGGTCGGAACATAAAAAACCGCCCTTGCAAAAAAAATGTACTACTTCCCATTGGGCCCTCGGTTGCAGCGATTGTATGCGTCTGAGTCAACGGCAAAACATATGCGATAAACAGTCGAAAGAATTATTGGGAGTACTCAAGTTCATGGCTCTTTACTTTGCATTATTTGTTAGTCTTATGTTCTTTTGCATTTATGGGTTTTGGGAGATTGGGGAAGGTTTCCGGGGCTACGGACGCTTAGTCCCCGTACTTCAAGAATATATTTTTTGCAAATAAATTTACCAAATGAGAAGTGGTCACGCTTTCGCCTCTATGTTCTCGCAAGCAGCACTCGAAAGGTGGAATGAGCATGTTCATTGGACCTTGATCCATCATCGTAAGTCCCCCGTACTTCTTTAGACTAAGTTTTCTCTAAAGTAGTCGGTGTATTTAACCTTTTTTTTTTTTTTTTTTTTTTTTTTTTTTTTTTTTCGGTGTATTCACTTTTTACAAAACATCTCTATTACAAGCCCAATCCAAATGACTTTAACTGCTGTGTTGTAAATGTATTCAGCAAAAGAACATTGCCCCAATTCTTTTCCATATTGTAATTGGAGTATGTGTTTTCAGTGGTTAGGATCTATCAAGTTGAGGTGTTGTATCCTTAATCTTCTCGCCAACCTTGGACATTCTTGTCTTTGCAGCAAGCCCAGGTATTAAAATGATCCCCTTTATTCAATTTCAGACGTTTGAAAGTTATCCTGTTTAATTGAGCTTATTTTGATGCGTTTCAACAAATAAATTTAATACAGTCCAACCCTGGCAATTACCTCACTAGACTTGTTCTTGCATGTTAGATTACAGGGACCTGATAGGGTGCCTGAATGGAATAAGATTTGAGTGACATACTTTTGACACATACATTTGCTAGATCTTTTCAAAATGATGTATCAAAAGTATGCTACTCAATCACTTTCCTTCAAAATTATGCCTAATCTTGGATGGAGACCACCCATTGTTGTTATGGCCTTGAGAAGAGGAGGTCATGTCTAATTTATTAGCATTGTGAATCTGACCATGTTCATGTTTCTTTCTCTAGGTTGCAGAGACTCCACAAGAAAGTGCAGAAGAGATTCAAACATATGCTCGATATAGGTATCCCACCATGAGTAAAACTCAAGGAGGCTTTAAGCATCAGATTAATTGAGGGTGAATTCACTGATTCTCAGATCATTGTCATGCTTGGTGAGAATGGAACTGGGAAGACAACTTTCATACGCATGTTGGTAGGCCCTTATCATTACTGTATCCACACGGAATTCATAAATTTATTAATTCCGTCTCTGATTCCGTTTCTGATTAGCAACGGAATCGAGATTTAATGTAATCGCAAATGTATCATTAATTGGTCTCACTATATAAATATAATTGTAAACTCTAGCCTAAATTGGGTATACCAAAGCTTTACAACATTCTTTTGAAATAAGTGTGGTGTACTTGACTGTAGTATAAAAATATAAACTTGGAGAACATACCTTACGACTAGTAATACTATAATGAGTGCAATGATAATGAACTCAATGATAGACATATTTTAAAAATTAAGAAAACCTAGTTAAAATTATAGTACGTCATGATATGATTGTTCAGAGTTAGACATTTGGATTGACAACCGTTAGGTCAAGCGGAACCTAATCGGGTCATAAAAAGTCAGTTGAAAAATAAAAATAAATTCGAGAAATGAATAATGTAACTAGTACCACCTAATCTAAGTCATGATGACAAAATCCTTAAAATTGTGGATCTTAATATAGAATCGATTTTTTTATAGTGAAGAATAAGTAAATAGGTGGTATAATGGATTGCGAATCCAAAAGAGATAGTGAACACTACGATAGCCTTTTGTAGCCATCAGACTTGCAAAGGGATTAACACACTTGAAAGCCCAAAATTTTAATGATATTGACAACATCACGAGAAATCTTGAAAAGCGCTGAAGTAAGTGGCTTGAAATTTCTCGACGGGAGTGACCATTACTTTCAAACATAACATATAAAAGTTAAGAAACTTTATTTCTCAGTGAGAGAAAGTTTTAAACAAGTTGTAAGAGTTAAGAGCTAGCTTAGAAAGGTGACAAGAGGTGCTTGTTCACCGAATGTAAATAAGAATAAGCTAAATGAATTTAAAACAGTAGCCCAGATCGTGAGAGTTGACTCAAAATATAAAACTTATAACGATAAATGGCGATAAATGTATGTTAACATTGATGTTAAGGTATTATTCTCGAGAGGAATACTTGACATGCATATTTGTAAACTCCACAGATGAGTCGCAAGAACATAAAAAGTCGTTCATTGATATGTAACCAAGATAACGATATAGTTGGTGTGCTAGTGCTCATACTATAACGGGTAGCTATCCTCGTTCCTATTGCCGGTAGACAGATGATTTTATTGCCGTATAGACAAAGATATTTATGAAACTGATAGGCACCAAATCACATCTCGAGTAGATTTCAACATACTTTCCGGTTGAACGACTTAGGCGTCCATTGTGATTTCGGTGGAGCGTACAAGGGAATACCTAGATATGCGTGATGATACGAAGACTTAGCGGTTAGCTAAAGTTTAATGACTATAATAAGACCTATACGAGATAAGCCTTGCAAATTTCCGTCTGGTAGGAAGAAAAATAAGAATATTGGGATGTTAGAGTCAAGGGTAAATTTTATTTCACGCGAGGTAGAAGTAAAATTCACAATTGCGGATTTGCATCACTGTAAAAAAAAAGGTCGTAAAAGAAATCGTTACAAACGGAAACATCGGGCTACATGTATACTGTGACGACCCCAACTACAAATAAAGGCACCGCCCGACCTAATCCCTTAATTAAACCCTAATCTCCCCTATAGGACCTAACAAGGAATTAGTCAACCTTAGTTAAACACCTACACACCTACTATTTATGATACCACCTACGATTAACTTAATTATTATAATGACTAACATATGGTTGTCTGTAAATCAGAGTTACTAATTTTTTTTTTTTTTTACAAATTATTCAGCGGAAGTCTTATTTAGTTACTAGTGGAAATGAAATCATAAGACCTAACCTATTGTGGAAAAACCAGGAAATAGTGATCACATGCATATATAAACAAAAATGGTGATATATATAACATGTGTCCAGTTCTATATTCCTATCACTTAACCTAAAAGGAAAACTAGCATGTACATAAAAATCTTATACAAAAGCATCCAAAACGTACGAAAGTATGTCGTAGCAGTCCTCCACCGGCTTAGAGGTAGTCACCAATCTTCTATTTGCCTGGTCTGCTACTCGGCTGATCTGCACCCACCGTCACAAACTAGACGGTGAGTACATGAAATTATTTAAGTAACACTGAGAGACATCGATCCACATTCCCAAATAGGCAACAAGTATCAAATTGCATAATTTAAATAGAAACTATGCTGAAAGAAACATCATGCAAAGAGATACTTGAGTTAATCAAATATGAAACTGACTCAAGGTTAAGTAGTAATGGATTAAGGTCGATCGACCGCGATCTTCATCACATCAGCCTGTCCACTACAATTTGAGCTATGCTTTATATCATTTTATTACAAATTGAGCTCTATATCATAATTTCAAAAGGTCGTACGTACGATACGCCTTTTCTATTCCAAGTGAATTAATCGTCACCGGAATGTATACTTGCTAACATACCCGAGTTTTAAAACTCGTCATGTTAACCCAAGTTATTCTTGCGCCAACAAACCCCGAGGTCCGGTTACCCCGTTCGAGGCACGTTACCTCGTGTGTCATGTAAGGTAGTGGAGAAATTCCCTAACATCCCGGCAAGTCTAGTGACCCCCGTATGAAAGCTGAATTTCTATCATCAAATGACCCTAACCACAAGAACCATTTTCATATTCAAAAATGACATAACATTGGAATTCAAAAGATGTATTAGCATACTAATGCACAAAGGATTTGAGTCAAATTAAACAAACTATCATAATAGCATGCTATATCACTGACTTTGATACACAACAATCAATATGACAAAGTATAGCAATTAGAAGCAATGATATACAAAAACAGAGTATGCTATGAATATCATAAAATGAGCAACTGAAACAAGTCATAGCATATGGATTTCAAAGGCAATTCAGTTCGAATAACTGAGAAGAAATAAATAAATGGAATGAAATGTAAATAAATGTCTCAAATCGGCTTACTTACATACATACAACAATTCCTAAGCTATCCGGCTTCCTTCGAGTAGATGTACGAACCCAAACCCCGTAATAGCTCATCTACTGTCCTAACATTTGAAAATTTATCAATTTAGTGTAATTATTACTTATTCACAATTTATAAGTTGGTCGAAATCGGTCGAAATTGAGTTCGAGATCAATTTACCGATTTTGCTTTTTTCGAGGTAAAACCCGGTAGAACGCCTTGATCGACTCTCGAATTTTTCACTTTTTGTAGAAATATGGAAGTTTTATTGATTTGAATCACAAATATATTTTTTCCTTTTTTTTGGAATTTTTCCATAATTTTCTTCTATTTTCTGAAATTTATTATATATTAAAACTGTTTAATTAATTAAATAATTAAATATATATATATATAAAATATTTAAAAAGGTGGGTCCGGGTCAAATCCGACCCGGTCCAACCACATGAGATAAGATTGATTGACCAATCTATATATATATATATATATTGGGTGACGTGGCCTCTTTATAACCACCCACTTATAAATTTTTTTTTTTTTGAAATTCAACTGGTTACACTTACCCCACGAGCTGCTACCTCGGCCCCACGTCGGCACGCGACTCGAAGCTTATCCCCGCTCGTCTCGGTATCTGCATACCCGTAAATGACTTAATAGTCTACACATAAACATTACACTAGGCAAACAACACACAAATATAACATTTACCTCGTCCACCGTGTCTCGGTAGTGACTAGGGGTGGGCAAACCGCGGTTTGGTGGTGAAAACCACCAAACCGCGACCAAACCGATGGTCTACGGTTTGGTAATTTTCCAAACCACCACCAAACCGCGAACCACCAAAACCGCAACCAAACCGAACCGCGGTTTGCGTGGTTTGCGGTTTGGTTTCGCGGTTTTGGTACGAGGCGCAGTGGACGTTCCCACGGTGGAAGGCGACGACGATGGCGATGGAATCGGCGGCGAGGGTGAGACGAAGAGTGAGGAGGATGAAGGAGACGGGTAGGGTGAGAGGAGCGCCGACAGGAGTGAGAGCGGAGAGACGCGCAGCGCCTAAGGAGTGAGAGCGCAGAGACGAGCGGGAGTGAGAGCGCAGAGAGAAGAGAGGAGTGAGAGCGCAGCGCAGCAGAGAGGAGAGAGGAGGGAGAGCGCAACGCAGAGAGGAGAGACGAGGGAGCGCAGAGAGGAGTGAGCGCAGAGAGGAGGGAGTTCGTTTCGCGTTTGGCGGTGTTGGCGATCGATCCGGTCGGAGTTCAGATTCGCGTGAAACGAGGCTGATCCGATGGCGAGGATACCAGACGAGGAGTACGATTACCTGTTCAAGGTGGTGTTGATCGGCTACTCGGGCGTCGGGAAGTTGAATCTCCTCTCCCGATTCACTCGCAACGAGTTCTGCTTGGAGTCCAAGTCCACGTGACACATTTGGGCGGTTTGGGCGGTTTTTCGAAAACCGCTGCCCACCCCTAGTTGTGACACATATTGCGCTGCGGGTCCTACGTCACAGGTCATTGTGTCATAATTAACGAATTAAATGTGTATTAATTATTGGGCCGTGACATATACTGTGACGACCCATCTCCTAATATAGGGCCTAATCACGTAATTAAGCCATAATCATATCCATGCAGGACTTAACTACGTATTAGTTAGCCTTTACAACCTTGACACCTCTTTTCTCGTGTTCAGGATAAGTAATACACAAGTCCTACCAGTTTATAAAATTTAGAGTTAATTAAAACTTTTTATTAAATTAATTAATTAGCGAAAGTATTATTAATTATGCAGAAGCAATTAGTAACTTATGCGGAAGCCATTTATAAAATCCTAAGTGTGGAGAACCAAGAAATGACATCACATATATAAAGTCCTCAAAATGAAGTGAAACAGTAAAATAGTCTAAGTCAAGTCGGAGAAACTAACGCTCAACCCAATATACAACCTCAAATAGTATATAAAAGACATATATAACATATACAATCAAAATACCAAAAGAAGACCTACAATTGATGCAATGACGAGCAGCGTGCTCAGGGATAATCGCCGATCTTCTCCTTGTCCGGCTTGCTGGTAGACGATTCTGCACCCACCGTCATAAAAGGAACGGTGAGTCCAAGAATAAAACAACAATCCCCGATGACAAGTTTAATTTGCATTTCCAAATATTCAAATGATATTTAAAAGCATATAAATAGGAAAACTGAAAATAAATCACATGCGAGTAAATACCAGAGTTAAACAAGTGATACTGACAATATACTAAGTAGTGGTGATTTAGGTCCAGTTGGCAGTGAAATGTGTCACTCCGACTCAATAATCATATAGCACAAGAGACTTTAACCCAAGTGTTACCAGGGACTATAACCTGGTGTGTAAACCACCTCAGGGACTATAACATGAGTGTCATACAGTGTCAGGTAACATGTGTCGACATTCCCAGGAACTCTAACCCCGTAAATCACGCACACCTCGATCGAGTACGTGGCCTAAATGCGAAAACTAATTTTTAAATTTCAAGAAATACCAAGTATGAATTGTCAAGGCATAGACACATCTACACACCTAAACTAATAAGGAATATAAGTTCTCTTAAACATTTGTAAGATATTCACTAGCCTAATAACATGCTATTTATCATTCAATTCACATTAAAACAACAAGAATAAAACTAGCATGGGATAGAATCAATGAATCAAATCAAATGAATGGATATCATGTAAACTAAACTCATCAAGTGAGCATAGACACAAAGAACACATGATATAAGAATACAAAGGCAAAATAGTCAAAAGGACTATGCAATGACAACAATTAATAGAAATGAAATGCCAAGTAAAGTTGTCATTTGGTATACTTACAACAACAAAGTAAAGTCCTAGCTTTACTGGCCTCCCGATACTCAAATCTTGTATTCGCTCTCCCGTACCATTTTCCTAGGTTCCCGAGTTTGGTATCTCATTAGTTCAAATATAGTGGGTTTAAGCTCAATTTAGTGGTATTTATTGTGTATTCAAATTAGTTCAATAGACTTTAAATCAATCGTCCTAAATCAGCCACTAAAGACTAAATTAAGTTTCAATTTCAGTCCTGCATTTTAATGTAGTTTTAGGCATGAAATGATCAAAATATTATAATCATCCATCAATATGATTATTTTTGGTCTCTCTCTTAACTCTCCAGAAAGGTTTAGTTTGCAAAATTATGATTTAAAATGAAATAGATATCATGATTTTACTAAACATAGTTCTAATTGGAATTTAATCCGACTAGCGGATTTAAAAAATTTATTTCTTCCAATCTATAGTTCTTGAAAATGAAATCTTTGGTAACAAGGTAGCAAATGTATCCAAATACAACATACTAAAAGATCAACTCAATTGGAAAAGTAGTTAGGGAGTTATGCCCTTAACAAGTTTAATTTCAAAACTTGCCTTTTTAATTCCAGCACTTACCTGTAGAGCATGTTTGGACATAAAAGCATTTGAATCAAAATACCTTCAGTTAAGCAAAGTTATTTCCCCTTTAAATAAGCTCTCAAATGTTGCTAGTTTGGATCAATTTGGATCTCAAATGAGCAGATTATGACCAAATTACACAGGTTGATTCCTAATACAACATGCATAATTCTAGTTTCGGTGTTGCAACTTCAAAAATTCATATCTTTATGATTTCAAAACCAAATTAAGAACTTCAATATAGCTGGATTATCATCTTGAAATGATGAATTCAAATATATAAATCAATTGAAAATACTCAATCATCTAACATTTGAAATTAGCCTAAAACCAGAACTTGTTCTAATTTCAACTAAAAAGATGTGTATCTAGTTGATGTAGCACCCTTGATTGAGAATTTCACACAAACTCCCATGGATTCCTTCAACACCTCGATGATTCACTCATCTCCAGCAATTCCTTCTTCTTCTCCAGTAAAAATGAATGAGTGATTTGGTTTGCATGTTGTTTGATCTCTAATGTTATATATTAAGGTGATGTTCCTTCATAAGCCTTAATATCTATGGATTTTTGTATCCCGAGGAATATCTAATGGTCCACCTCTTGCCATATATCCCACTAACTCCCACTAACTCGACCTCAAGTGACACCATTTTATTACTCACCTAGTTCCTAGATGTGTCAATGTGTATCTCTAGACCAATCCTATGCTTTCCATTTAATTTACTCAACTATATGCCTTTAATTTGATTTACATTAACAAACACAACCATAGGCTTATAAGTAATTCCTTATTTCATATTAGTATTTTATAAGACTTACCAAAATTCTAACTACCGGTACGCCACTCAAGGCACATCCCCGCTCTCGTCTCGACGCCTACAATTGTACAAATCGACTTAGTAAGTCTACACAATACATAACACTAGGCATACATCAATACAAAAATACAATATACCTTAGCCACGTGCCTCGGTCAGTGATCCCACGTTAAGGGTTGGTGATCCTGATAAAAGAATTAAAACGGGGGTTAGAGATTTGAGCTGTGACATATACTTTACTTTTACTTTTGAAGACGAAAGTTCTTAAAATTGGGGATAATATGACGACCCACGAATCAAAAACAAACATCCCAGGGGTAATTTAGTAATTTCATAATGTAATGGCCTAAATTAATTAAACTAGGATTAGCGTTAATCTCTGAGATTAACGACCGTAATTCGGGCGTTACGTGGACAACTCGATTGGCTCAGACACGAGAACCGAAAAAATGTGTTATTTATGAATGGTGCTTGTATATATGTGGTGTTTAACTTTATTTTATTATATTGCACAACATGTGTGTATGTTGCTATCGGACGAGTTTGTGTGACGAGTGTTTGCCTCAAAAAGCGTGTCGACACTGGTGTTGAGTAGGTGAACTACGGGTACACTAGGAAACTTGATGAATTTATGTTAGAATGAATAGTTAATCAATTTAAAATAGGTAATGTAACCATAGGCTAAGATTGATTCAATTAAAATAATAGGCTATGACGTTGTGTGTTGAGATGCAGGGCACTGAGTGTCGGGTAGTCGAGGGTTAGTGAGATCACAAGTTGATAATTTTTAGTGAATAAAACCATTAACCATATATATAATGATGGGCCTAAGCTAAGGTGATTAAATCAAATAAATCAAGGCCTATAGTTTAAGTAAATTAAATGAAAACTATATGATAGTCCTTAAGATATACATTGGCAGATCTAAGCACCGGAGAGTATTAATTTGGTGTCACTTGAGTTTGGTTAGTTGGAGTAAGTGGGCTAGTTGGTTTCAAGTGAACCACTGGATAAACCTCAGGATATGTAAATACATGAGATGAAGGGCTAAGAATTAACATCACCTTGATATATATAAGCAAGATTAATCAAGCCATGCAAATGAATCATATCAACTGAAAGGCCGGAGGGAAGAAAAATTGTTGGAGAGCTGGAACTCAACCATTTTGGAGCTCAATTGAAAGAGTAAAACCTAGGTAATAATCTTCATCATCATCACATCTATCTAATGAACCCATTTTTGGGAGTTTTGATGAAAAATTGAATTTAAGGGTTAGATCCAT
Organism: Stephania yunnanensis; assembly: GCA_039657365.1. Classification (NCBI taxonomy): domain Eukaryota; kingdom Viridiplantae; phylum Streptophyta; class Magnoliopsida; order Ranunculales; family Menispermaceae; genus Stephania; species Stephania yunnanensis. The sequence goes on from CM077592.1 coordinate 46,959,338, forward strand.
GGTTTTACGGATGTTTTGATGAATTATGTGTTAAATGATCATTTCCAATAAGGAATTATTAATGGTTTTGAAGAATTAAGTTTTTTGAACAATTTGGGAAAATTAGTAGATTTTATTAAATTAATTAATTAGATCTAATTGATGTGCTAAGGTAGTGTAAATGATGTTTTGGGGTCAATTTGATGTGGAGAGGGTGTTGAATGGGGATTAGTTAGCTAATTAGGGGCTTTGAGACATAATTTTTGAGTTGAAAATTATGTCATAGAGGGCTATTAGCGCGCTAATGAGGAAAATTAGCGCGCTAATGAGGAAAATTAGCGCGCTAATGATTTTGGGCAGAAACTCGAATTTAATTTCGCGATTAGCGAGCTAACTTGACACCAAAAATTTGGAAAAAATGTGTTTTAATAACGTAGGTAGTTGAAACCCACTTTTGACACCGATTCTTAGATTTACTATTTTTTAACTTATTTGAAAGAATTAACCTAATAAAAGACTCTTTAATATTTTTTAGGTTTTGAAATAAATATTGATTTTAAGAGTTAATAGACACTAAATTGAGCTTAAACTCACTATATTTGAACTAATAAGACACCGAACTCAAGGACTATAACTCGGGTACCTGGAGCTAGTCGGTCAGGATTCGGGAGTACGGGAAACCCAATGAGAATACTTAACAGAATTCATGGTTTTAGTTTTATTGATATCGCGTTTCAAGTGTGACTCTTGACGAGCACACATGTGTTTTCACTCATATTCGGTTGCGTATATATTGATTGTGACTAAATCGCTTGCATAAGTTAATTGTGTTCTGTGCTCGTGTCAATGGCAGTAGAATATATCTACGATTTTTGGAGGGATTTAGGGTGTTCCTTTGACTTGAAATAACATCTGGAGGGGTTCATCCGGTAACTGAAGTTGGGGTTTAGTCACTGTAAGCCTGTAAGTATATACACGGTTCCTATTTGATTTATCGATTCCTGGCTGGTGTAGGTCATGATTTTCTCGTGATTAGACGCATGTTTTTTGATTATTGCTTTATTTCCAAGCTTATTAAATTGGTACATGCTGCTTATTTACTTCACGCTATTGCTTTTGTTTGTCGTATGTTGCCTACATTCATGGGAATATAACGTATTGTTGTCAGGAGTTATATTTGCATGTCTCGTATTTTATCGGTTTTATTTCATAAATATTGTGTGGACTTCTCTTGGGACCTCTCACTGGACTCGTCACTATATTTGTTGGGTGACTTAGTGTAGATTCTTTGATGAGCAAGGGCAAGGAGGTACTAAGCGACTACCTATGAGATTGTAGAGCCAACTTGTATGTGACTATAGTATGTATTGATTTTACTTTTGTTGAGTTTTGGGGACTGTAAAACACTGATTACATGTATATGGAACTTTTATTATACTTATTTTGCCTTGATATATACATGATATCTTTTGCTTGATTTTCCACTACTTAGGATTGTTAAATACTGCATAAGTTACTCATTAAAAGACTTTCGCGGTAAAATTATCATATAACCTGATAAATTAAGTAACTAGCTAACTAAATTAAAAACACTTGTGTAAATGTTAGTTAGCATAACTAGGGTAAGCTGGAAGAGTGTAAGTAACTAGTTAGGTCACGAGGCGTCAAGGATAAGCGGGCCACGACGTGGCACGACTTGGTGATGTGGGAGAGATCTCAAGGCGGCCTGGATTTTGGGGCCCCTACACGTAAACCCTTAATTAAATTGGTCACACTATATAAATTTAATTGTAAACCCTAGCCTCCTTTTGTTCACACACAAAAATTGAGAGAGAAAAGGAGAGGAGACTTGTTTGGGGAATCGTGGTGGTGCGAAGCCAAGGGGACATCCGTTGAGGGTAAACCACCCTCTATACCTTTTCTTTTCTTTTCTAAACAAATTTGCAAGCTTGTGTTTGCTTCAATAATGATGGAAAATATATTTTTTCTCCTTTTGATTTTAAGTTTGTAAAATTTTGGTAGAGAACTCCGAGGGGTGGCGCCGTCGGCACCGCCAGAGAAGGGCAGCGGCTTTGCCGCGGTCGCTGTCAGTTAGGGCGGCAGACCCACCACCGTCGGAGTTGAGTGGTGGCGGTGGGGCACCTCCATCAAAGGAGAAGGGTAATGGAGGCCCCCAAGTGAGCACGGGAGGATGGGGTGACCCTTGACCACCCCCAACCAGGGGCCATTTTGGCCCCTGGATCAAATAAAAAAAATATAATATATATAATAAAAATAAACTAAAATATTATGTATATAATAGAAATGGATAGAATAAAATAAAAAGAAACAAAATTTGTGGAATTCGAGTCGCACTACCACACCCGAACGAGGGTTCTCGACAAAGCAATTTGCTAATAAATTGGAAATTGAGTAACTTTGAAATGAGATTTATGAATTAATGAGAATGAGTCTTAAATTTTATAGATTCGTGAAACTGTTCACATGGAACCCCGCGCGCACAAGGATCAGGAATGGATATCGCGACGAGTCGAGATAAATGGGGAGCTTCGCTCAAGAATCAAATATGACATGTTATTAGATAATTAAGATTCATGACTCGAACTCAAGACTTGGGAATGGGTTGCATCGCGACGAGTCGAGGAAAGTGGGGAGCTTCGCTCCAGTATCAAATATGCATGTTATTAGATAATTAAATTCATGATTTGAACTCAAGACTTGGGAATGAGTTGCATTATGCTAATGACTTGATTTACTTATCTATGGTTGTATATGTGTTGCACCAAAAAAATTGGGATTACTTTCTCCTGGGCAAATAGATGGAATTACACTACAAAAAATGAATATTTAGAAACATAATTAGCAACGGAATTTAGTTCCGTTGCTAAGAAAAAATGGTTTGAAACGGAATTGAGACGGAATAATTCAGAGACGGAAATAGAGACGAAATTAAATTCCGTCTCAAAAAAATGGCGCCAACACTCCCACCAAAACTTTAAATTTTTACAACCATCCATTACGTCTCGAGATTTGTGCGTGATTCGATCTAGACGCCCCAAAAATGGGGACCAACCACAATAGAACTCTCTCTCTCTACCGATTCTCACAACTAACTCTCTTTCTCTCTCACCGAAATCTCTCTCTCTCTCACCGCTCTCTGCTCTCTCTCTCTCCCCACTCACCGTTACCGCTCTCTCTCTCTCTCTCTCACTCTCTCTCTGCTCTCTCTCTTTCCCACCACTCACCGTCATCGTCACCGCTCTCTGCTCTCTCTCTCTCTCTCTCTCTCTCTCCGCTCTCTCTGCTCTCTCTCTCCTTGCCGTCACCGCTCTCTCTCTCTCTCTCTCTCTCACCACCGCTCTCACTCATCGTCAACTCTCTCTCTCTCTCTCTCTCTCTCTCTCTCTCTCTCTCTCTCTCTCTCTCACCGTCAAATCTCTCTCTCTCTCCCAAACCCTAAATCTCTGACGTCGCTGCGATTGAGGCTGCGACGAGGCCATCGGGTCTGCCGGAGATTGGAGCCTCCGAAGCCGTAAGCCGTCACCGTTGTTCGCCGCACCCTAACCAGTCGTCGCACCCTAAGTCGTCGCCGTTGTACTTCGCCATCACCGAAGCGATTGATACATTATTTATTATGGGTCTTGATGAGCAATTCCAAAAGGCTAAAAAGTAAGTTTAATTTCTGTTTCTAGTTATCATTCCCAATATATCCTTCCTCATTTTTCATTATTTTCCGACCATATATTCCTTATTTTCTTCATTTAATTAGCACAATCGACAAAATATCTTCCATGGTTTGAGTCGTTTGCTAACTGGTGACATGATATATGTCCCTTACTATAGTTTCTTGATGTTCTATGCAAGTTTGTGAATTTCAATGAGCCTTAAGAAGAGTTATGTGTCACTTGCTCTTTTAACTTTGATTTCTACCCTTTCCTTGTGACAGATGGGTGGCAACATCGTTGGGTTTTAACAAGAACTATGATGCTAGCGTTTTTTAGACAACCATTAGGTTGCATTGTAAGGTTTAATTTATTTTACTTTCCAATTTGTCTCTCTCTTCTTGGAATAATATCCTGGGATTATGTTTGAAATGTAGAAAACGTTTTAAAGACAAAGAGGATGAGAGGCAATTCATTGCTTTCACTTTAGCTCATGCTTACTTGGTCAAGTCTTAATTGGATTTCAGGGTCGTAGGTGGACTTCTCAGTGCTTATGATCTCTCTGAGACAAATTTTTCCATGAAAAAACTAGAGATGTCGCTGACAGGTTGCTCCCTGCATGGGATACACCTTCTGGAATTCCTTATAACATGATCAATTTAGCTGCTGGAAATCTTCATAATCCTTCATGGACAGGGGTAGGTTGCGAATCCTGGATACGATTTATATATATATATATATATGGATCTCTTATCCAACTTTGACTTTCTGGTTCACTGATATTGCATTTGGTTTTCACTGTTAAAGCTAACTCAATAATGTACTTATAAATCTATAATACAACATCATTTTTGATGAGGTATTCTTGCTGTAGACAACCACTTACTGTCATTACTTATTTGTACATCAGGGATATGGTTTTAATTAGTACTTACCCTATTCCTTTTTATGGTAGAATTATTGATTAAGCCCTAACTTCTGATAACTAGTTTACTTGCTGATTACAGAATATGGTTAGCAAAAAAGTGTTACGTATTTAATTATGTAGTGATAGTTGTGACTCAAATTTTTGTTTTTTTATTTATTGTGGCATTTGGCAAAGGTTAGTTATTTATTTGATTTGCATTAAAAGTTGAGATTTTAGGTGATTTCTACTAACGAGTTATTCAAACCCATCTCTTGTAGCAATTTGGTTTGGTTGTCTTTGTTTTTGAAGTGTGTATTGAAGATGTAACAAGTGAAATTTAATTTTCTATAGTTTGAATCTTATATTGTTCCCACCCATGTTCAAGAATGATGTTTAAATTCAAAAAAATTATGATGTCCAACTTTTTTGCTATCTGATATGCATATGCATGTATGCGGTGTGCTCTTTGCAATCTGATGGAACTTTCTTAATCTATTGTTCTGTTGTCCCACAACATTAGAGTATTTTGGCTGATTCAGGCACCGAGCAACTAGAACTTATTGTTTTATCACAAAGAACTGGGGACCCTAAGTACAGCAGAAGGTAAATTTGTCAGATTAGTGGTTCTTCCCCGAGCATATGCCACCCAAAAAAGAAAAGGAAAGGAAAGAATTTTTTTAAAAAAAACTGAGCCTTAATCCCAAATTAGTTGAACTTGGCTACATGGATCCTACGTTTCCATTCAGCTGTGTTTAATACAACAAGTTTTATATCATTAATTGGATCCCTTCATAGAGAGTGACAAGTTTTTTGCACTAGCTACCGAAAAATCAAATCAATTGGTCCATTTATGCGAGCAACATCTTTATTTCTTCAACTTGCCTATAGAAAATCAATTCATCTATTCATTTCCAACTCAACTTTTAGGTGGAGAAAGTTATTACCGAGCTTCGTAAGAACTTCCCTATAGATGGATTGCTTCATATCTTTCTTAATCCTCACTCTAGGTCATCATCATACTCGACAATCACCTTTGGTACGAATTGCGTGCATTTAAGGTAACTAAATCATTTGAGGGAATTCTCTTTATTTCATTTCCATTTTGAGTTGACATTAAATCATTTGGATTGTTTTACTACCGATCTTATATTGGTAATGTCATGCATTGTGTATTACTATCTATGATTTCTTTGGCTAAAATAATCGTGTAAAAAATAGTCGCATAGCATTCTTTGTCTTGACTTCGTTCTATGATTGAATTCCTTTAATGTCATTGATCTATGAGATATTGAATTTCTTTCTAAATAACATACTATGATTTGTGTAACTGTATTTATTGGTGAATGTACACACATATGTCAACATGTTTATGGTGTGATGCTTGTTTGTAAAATCTAAAACATGAAGTCTTTGATAGGAATGATTCCAACCTTTTTACTTGCCCTTACTTAATGAGTTGCAGTGTCTTATCTATTATCCAATGTCTCTTGATTATGTTGGTTGTCTTATCTATTGGTTATGTTTTAGTATGATTTAGTTTGATGTTTCATAACTAGTTAAATACCCATATTTTGTTGTTTAAGTGGTCGTGTAGATTGAGTTTTAGCCAAGGGTTGCCTATGGTAGAAAACTAGAATGGAATTGTTTAACCGAGTGATGCCATTAATCATTTGTAAGCTTCACATGTCAACAACCACTCGAGTTGCTATCTAGTAACTTAATTATTTTGGACCGTTTGTACTGCAATGCCTCTCTAAGGGTCGCGCGGGCATTCCTTAAATCTTTATTTCTTTTTCCTTGTGCATTTATGATTTTTTTTGTAAGTAATTACTTATACATTTGATCTTTCTATGCAGGAAGATGTATATCAAAGGAGACGTCAAGAGCTGACCCAGACTACTTAAGAAAACAAATTTAATGCTACTATTATATTGTTAAAAAAATATTGATGATCCATGCAGGGTAAGCTCCAAAGGAGACGTCGGGAGCTAACCCAACTACACCGGACCAGCTGGTGGATGATTAGGCGGTGTACTACAAGGAGGCGGGTGAGTGTCCCAAAGGACGTGTCTACAGTCTCAGGTCGTTAGGGAGAAAGAAGAGAAGATATGTAGATCCTGATGCTAGCACATCCTAGGTGCTAGCACAACGAGGGATGGGCAACTTTATGATACTTAGGTATTTTTATGGTTGTTGTAGAACAATGAGAATTGTAATTTTTCGTGGATACTTAGATATCTTAGACATTTATTATACTTGACTACGTTTCATGAATATATAAATCTTTTTTAATATCAAATTGTATGTTTTTTCTCATTTGAATCTTTGTTGTTGCTATATATTGTTGATTTGTGTATGTATGTAAAATTTTGCCTTTTTGGGGATGTTAGCTCCCCCAAAGAGTTGTTAGAGGGGGTGCAGGCGATGGAGCAGGTCCTGTTGTTATTTTTAGTTTTAGAAGTTTTGGAGAACCAATTTGATTATTGTGAATATTTAAAAAATAAACTAGGCATAGAAACGGAATAGAAACGGATTAGCAACAGAATTTATAAATTTCATTGCTAATCTGTCTCTAATTTGTGAAGAAATAGAATGAAAAAACTGGGTAAATAGAGTTTAGAAACGGAATAGAGACGGATTAGCAACGGAATTCGTAAAGTCCGTTGCTAATCCGTCTCTAATTAACAACGAACTTCATAAATTTCGATGCTAATCTGTTGCTAATTAGAGACGGATTGGCAACGAAACTTATAAATTCCGTTGCTAATTAGAGACTGATTAGCAACGGAATGCAAGTAAAACCATTCACTTTGGAAGAATGTGAATTTATGTTCCGTCTCTGTTCCGTTTCTAAATTTCGTCTCTAATCCGTCTCTAATCATCAATGGAAACACATTTTCGTTGCTGACTAAATCAGCGACGACAATTTTAGAGACGGAATAGATTTCATCTCTATTATGTTGCATAATTGAATTAGAGACGTAATTTATGTTAATCAGCAACGAAAATTTCTGTTTCTGATCGGCTATTTTTTTATAGTGATTACCTACTCCTGGTAAGAAGTTGGATGACCTCTCTTTGGTAAGGAGTTGGATTACCCCTTCTGGCTAAGGAGATGAAGTTAAATTATTAAGGACCCGAGCAGTAGTAAACTTCTCATGAAAACTCTAAGTGATATTGGTGCACATATCGGCGACGGCTTGAACGAACTTACTGTTGGTTTGATGAGACCATTGAGGGGACACAATGGCCATTGAGGGGACACAATGGCCATTGTGTTCACTAGTGATCTTCATCACCTTGAGAGTATGGGAATCGGTCATCAAAATCAAGTCAATAACTAGTATGCATTGAATTGAACAATGACTTATAAATATTATTATTCTTTTATGATATATCTCTTGTGGGCCCCTATGCATGAATGTTTTAATTTCATTTATGATTTGCGAACTTCTTGCTATATGGTTTAATGAATTTTGAAACTTGTCTTAAATGAATAAAATGGATGGTTTACATTTAATTATAGATATGAATCTTATTTCCATGTTTTTTACTAAATGTTTGATGATTTGATTTTAACTCCATATTAGATTTTGCATCTTTATTAAGTAGTACTTGCGTGTTTGATGTTTGAGCGAGGTTTTTTTTTATTGAGCTCTGTTGCCCCTTTTAGCTCACCCACTTACTCTCCAGGTACATCCATATCTGCTTTAGTCCACGGCAAAGGAAATGAGATAGCTTGAAGTCTTCCCTTGTATTGTGAGCCTTGTGTGCTCCTAATATCTAGTTATTGTATTTTGAGAACTTATGAATTTGACTTGTAACTTTAGACTTGTTGGGTAGTTTGAAGTTGTCATAATTAGAACGTATTGAAGCTTTTCTTTTGGGATATCGTGAGTTGAATAGACTTTTGAAAGCCTAGTTCATGGATCTTACTCTAATAGCTTTATGGATATTTTATTTCCTTAATTCCGCATTTATTATCCATTGGTATAGCTATTGTTTTTCCGCAAGTTTTGTTTAGGCGAGCCAAGTCGTTGCTCGAGGTCCGATTCAGGTACTTGGGCTTGGGTAATGGTTTGGACACATGTTAAATAAATCACCATTTTTAAATCACCATTTTTATACTCCACCCTAGGTTGGGGGAGGGTCGTCATAACGTGCTTAGCACGTGCCCTCCCTGTCAGGGCCCAAATACTTACTAGACACATGTTATATAAATCACCATTTTTGTTTATATAGGCATGTGATCACTATTTCCTGATTTTTTCACAATAGGTTAGGCTTTGTGTCCCACTAGTAATTTAATAAGACATCCACTGAATAATTGGTTAGATGAAAAAAAAAATTAAGTAGCTCTGATTTATGACAACCATTGGTCAGTCACTAGAACAATTAAGTTAACTATAGGTGGTATCATAAATGGTAGGTGTTTAAATAAGGCTGACTAGTTCCTGATTAGGTCCTATAGGGGAGATTAGGGCTTAATTAGGGATTAGGCCGGGCGGTGCCCTTATTTGTAGTTAGGGCCGTCACACTCCCACTAGTGTGTGTATATATATGTGATTCTACATGGTGATGAGAAAAAATCATCATGCATAGTAATTTTTATTTTTGACCATTAAATTTTAATTCAATGAATAATATAACTTCTTGGTATTTGTGCACACATTGAAGTGTCATTAATGGTTAAGAATAAAAATCATCATAAATAATGATTTAAAAAGATCATCACAGTAGAATTTCCTTTTATATATATATATATATATATGATTAATGGAAGTTCTAGTTAATGGAAGTTGTATTTCTTCGAGAAAAAAAAGCATATAGATCTATGAAATATTAAGGAAATAATTCAAATTGTCATTAATTTTTTAGAATCTTTGAAGATATTTCTTTTCTGATGTACGTATTATTGTTTATTCAGAACTTTAATTGGATTAGAAGAGCTTAATTGGTCATGGTTCTTCTGCATTGAATGTTGACTGTAAAACTTGACCAAATAAAACAAACGGCACCGACAAACAAGTTGACTACAAGTTACATTGTAAAATAATATCTTAAATATTTCATTTTTTTTTGTTGGTACAAATATTTCCTGTTTCACGTACAAAGCATATATTCCTTTGCAGAACTTCTAAACTACTCCACGTTACACCTGGTATATATATTGCTGTATGAACCACAGTGACATGAGTCACAAAACTGGCAATTGAAAGTCAAAGACCAGTAAAGAAAGAAAACCGAAGAAAAAGTGATCAAGAGATCAGTTTGAGTTTGAATTTGACTTTCTAATCAATAGGACTTAATTTGAACCCCCTTAGTGATTTAGGTTTTGGTCAATCTCAAAGTATATATCTTGGACCTCATCAAATCAAACTCGATCAGGTGACATAAGAATTTTTGGAACTCAAAAAGATGATCAATTTTTTGTCTTGGATAACTTTTTTCTTTCTTTCTTTTTTTTTTTTTTTTTTTTCGTGGATAACTCTTTGACTACTCAACAAGAGATACAAACTCTACCCTATAAAAAAATATACTTTTAAAATTACGAGATTTGAACATTAAGAGAGGCCTCATAAGACTCATATATTATAGAGGCTTAAATAGACATCTAGTAAGTCTCAAATATAATGAACATTGCCTCATTTTTAAAAGAAATAAAAAGAAAAAAATAAATTACATTTTTTTGATTTCTTACGTAATGTTTGGTGTCAACTACAGCGATTAATCTATATTCAAACATTATAGAGCCCTCATAACTCAATATTACTCAATATTTTTTTTCTTTAGAAACTCAAACTCAAAATTTCGTTTACCTGGATCAAGTCACTTAACTCTTAAGCTAATTGATGGTTGGTAAATAATTTTTTCTCTGTCAAACAAGAGTACTCCATAATACAATTGGAAAAGAAGTTGGTAAGGACATGATGGGTGTCCCTCTTCCAACAATTGCTGTAATGCAAGCGCAAATCACGCCAAGTCAACTCAATCCCCATCAAAGTCTCTGGAGGAATAAATTTCGCTTTTACTTTTAATTTGCTTGATTGCTTCAAAGCTCAAATCATACTGCCCATGATTAGCCCATGCTCACACTTGTTACATATATCATCCACATATATTATAGGACCCAATCAATCAATCAATTAATCCCTTTTTTTCTTATTAATTAATATTTATTTGATAACAAAAGACAAGTCACTTTATTTCATTCTTTGATTTCTATTTCAAACAAATTAAGCTAGAACAATTATGTAATTAATTACCATGCTTTATTGTAGTTATTCAACCAGTGTACAGACAAGCAATATTGCCTTGTAAAAAGTAGAATTCCCATTTCATGATTTGCTGCTTTCACATGGGACCTTATATATAGAAAAGTTATTTATTTTTATATTATTTTTTAAAAAACACATAAAATATCAAGGCGATGTATATGGTTAGATGGGAAGTGGGATGAAGAAGTGTATTTTCTGAAAGTGATAATTTTTCTTATTTGATTGACAATTTTATTAAAACTTCTCGGATAGTAGTGATTCCAACTTACATTAAAATTAAAGAACAATATTTCTTAGAAAATTGTACTTTTTGAAAAAATATGTCTCATTTTTAACTAACTTTAAATCTTTTTTACGAATGTTATAGTCAATCACGACAATTTGATATTTTTAAATAACCTATTTTCCCGAGAAGTGGAAAACTTATTAATCACACACACACACATATATATATATATATATATATATATATATATATATATATATATATATATATATATATATATATATATATATTAAAATTTCTTATTTTTTTAAAAAAAATTGTAGGATTAACTTTTCTTTCACAACTTGAAAGGCATTTTAGTTTATTAATATATTGATCACATATTAATAATATCTCGTGGTTGGGCCTTTCCTTTTAAAAATATATATTGCTCACAATCACAATCATGTCTTTACAAACAACAACCATTCCTCAAAGGGACACTCCTTGAATATTTGAGAGTTTTGGTTCTCTTAATTAGCGGATCAATTATTTGTTCGTATCTGATCATATATAGTAAGGATAAGATACTCAAAAACTTATTGGAAATTTATACATTCTACCTCATTAATGTCTCAATGGTCATAAATTAACATAAGTGGTTTGAGGACTATTTACTATGATTTTTTTTTTGGCTTAGGCTAAAAGGACCCTAGTTTTGGTAAACGGACCCCATGACTCGAGCATACCTCGATTTTGCTAAACATATCCCACCTTTATTTTCATAAATTCTAAAAATACATTGCTTACCCATGCCTTAAAAGTGAAGAAGTGTAGCCCGCAAGTTTTGTTTTGATTCGGCCTACACGGGACATCTTTAGAGGTCAAGTGCCGACTCCTACCGAGACCTTTAAAGAGGTCTCACTTTGGTGTTGTCTTGGTAGGAGTCGAGTGAAACCTCTAAAGATGTCTCAAACTTGTGTGACCGAGACTTCCAAAGCGGTCTCAGACTTGTGTGACTGAGACTTCCAAAATAGTTTCGGCCCGAGTGTCTAAAACCCACGGACAACAAGAACGAACAAAAAAAATTTAAAATTTTAAAAAATACATATAATCGATCAAAAAATTAGTAGATTTTACTTGTAATTACTAGATATTCTTGATTCTATCGACATTTTTATGCCAAAAATGTGAGATTCAAGCTCCAAATCAAAAACCCTAAACCCAACCACAAAACCACAAAACATGCACCATTACCGACTCAAAAAAAAAAAAAAAACTCAAGAAAACTCATAAATCGACATGCAATTGGGTGATGAATACACTCACGGCGTCGAATCGATGTGTTTTCACTCGGATTTCGTCGATTTGGCCCAAAGTGAAATTGCAATTCGAAAGATGGGTGACTAGGGTATGAGTAAGTGAGCGTGAGCGGATATGAGCAAAATCTATTTATATGGATGGCAATTGAGTTATTTCACATATGCATCAATTTTTTTAAAAAAATTTTTTTAGCAAAAATTAAGATCCTTTTAGCCGCTACCTTTTTTTCATTAATGAATTTAGAGTTCTTTTTTATGGCTAAAAAAATGGTGTTCTCATGCGTATATATAAAGTAGTTTTACCATGGTGATTAAAGAAAACTACTATCTCCAATCATATTTATAAGTCATCCTATAAAAATCTTAAACTATAAATCGTTTTTGAAATTTTAGAAATTTTTTTACCTCTTCGACCATTTTACTTCTAAACATTTAATTACAATTAAAAACTTAATTGTTCTCCTTCAGTAAATAGAGAATCAGTGTATACTTAATAGCGTAATTAAAGCACAGACAATAATATAATTTGAACCTACAATTAATAATATCCGTATTTGAACAAACTACAATTAATGCTTCCTTAATATTAATAATGTATTTCTAAGAAAAGACAAACCGACCAATAATGAATTTGATTAAGGGTCTTTATTTTTTTCGGATGGATCTAGTAAATATTATTAATTGCATTTAAATGGACCATTTAGGACCATCAGATTATTAAAATCCAAAGGCAATTTAACAACCGTATCAAATAACATTTATAAATGTGTGCCCTAACATTAATAAGTGATATTATTAATCGGATCTCAAATTTGCAATTCAATTATTAAAACTAAAAATCACTATCTATGAATGATTATTATTTCTAATCACCCTTAATTCAAATTCATTATTGGCGAAGAAGATAATTTCTTAACTTTAATAAAAAAATCTTTGGTCAAAACTAATGATTATTTCTAATCAGACGAGGAAGATAATTTAACTTCACAAAACTAATGTGTAAAGATCGAATATAATATGTTACGTTTATGTGATTAATTAATAATTAGCACGAAGATTATATAAATTTATGAGAAATTAATTCAAAAGAACCGTTATTTATCAATTGACCAAATACATATAGTAATGTTAATTTATACCAAAACCTATATGATCAGAAACATATAGAGTGCATTTTGACAGGTGTTTAATTTAGCACCATATTACATAATTAATGTCACTACAAATCAAGTAATTAAGGCTTCAATTAACTACAAGTCAAGTCATTACAAACCTTCAAACTTAATCCAAGTGTATGGCTCTACAAGTGCTAAAAAAACATATGCATTATAATTTGTAACCACTAATTAACTTTACTTAAATTGTCCTACATGAATATTTTCTAGTCCATGACCCACGTGCTTGGCTTATATATATGTATGTATAGTACATTTTGTTCAATCGATCATTACAAAATGGAAATTTTGGTTTGAGTAATTTTCAAGTTAAACCACATTGTAACCTCATAAATAGATGGGCTTAATTAGCACACTATCAACGATTGATTAAGGTTATTTGAAGTTTATATTGGTTTTGGTTTCTAGGTTTCATAAATTACATATACAAGAGAATTAGTTCAACATTGTTCATAAATTGTTCAATCACTCGACAATAATACGATTTAAATTGACAACACTTGACAATGGCATTCAATTAGCACCAATTCGGAATTCTAAAACTATAATTGATTAATGCACTATTAATATTGTCGTACCATTCGATTCCCCTCAAGAGTAGTCTAAGACTCGGATGTTTTTTTTTTTTTTTTTTAATAAACGGATATATTTAAGCCACCATCGCTGACACCAAACTTATGGTGGACTCGAATAGTCCCTCAAAGGTCCTCAGTTACCCTCCACCAGAGAACTCAAGAAAGAAATTGGAAGGAAAATAAGTAGGAGGCAAGGAATCAAATCCCACACTTTTAGGTTCTGTTTGGTAACACTAGCTAATAATCTAGTTGATAGTAGATAATATAACTGAAAGCCAATAATCAAGCTGATCAATTAAAATTATTTAAAAGAAATAACTGATCAAGTAGCCGATAAATACAAAATGATGTAAAAAGACTTTCTTTTAGTTCTTAAAAAATACATATTTATATAAACTATTATTTACATTACATATACAAATAAATTTATTATCATATATGTAGAATAACGTAATATTAATGTTTTTAAATAGTAATCATAACATGTCATGTCTCATATGTTTATATTAAACATTTTTTTTTGAATAATAATGTTCCAAATCTCATTTGTAGTAAATTAGTAATATTAATTGATGTTACTTGAATGAGTATCTATATATTATTTTGGTCAATAAATACTAATAATATTGTAAACCATAATAATGTTAAGTGATGTTATTTTGTAAATGTAATTACCATATTTTTTTAACATAAATGTATTTATCATGTTACATTGCATATATGGTATTGTCACTATTGTGTTATCATCGTTGCACAACCTCACTTACACATTACATGAGTTTTTTTATTATATATATTCGCTATTTTGCTTGCAAAAGAATAAATGAAAATCAGTTATTTTTTAGTCAAGAATTGATTATTTACATGAGCAGAAAAAAGGGCAAAATTGGAACAAAAAATTGAAATGACGTTTTAAAAATGAAATGATAGAGGGGATAGTGTTTATGACTTTAGTTTATCATCTAGCTTATTTTGAAAATAAGCTGCCAATTAAACACAACTTATTTATTTAAGTAAATTATAAGCTAATTGATAAACTAGTTTGTGCGTGCCAAATAGAGCCTTAGTATGTTGAGCTTCATTCTTCCATCCCACCAACTCCCCTAGTCCAAAAGACTCGAATTTTGAACCTATGATCATCTTGTTATGGGGTAGACTTCCATCTACTAAGCTATCTTTGGTTCATACCGTGAGATAAGGAGTACTATTAATTAAACTAAATAATTAATGTGCTCTTCCTCACCCAATGCACATAATATATAATATATGATTCTAAAGGTCAAATATTATTCATCCAAAAAGATTTTGTTTCAAGTCGTCATCACGTAGTCTTAATTAACTACACAATTGTCTCATTAGATTTTATTTTTTCGGTCAATTCATGATACACATCGACACATTGTTACTCGTCTCATTTAGCTTGATTCAACTACAATAATAATAATAATCATGAAATTGACTCCAACATTCCTTAATCCTTATTGCTGCTTTGCACAACTTTTTCTTTCCTCTTATTCGACGTACACAGTACTTGTTTCATTCAAATAGAGACCAAATTCAGTTCTCTACCAAACTCTTATATACATTGAATTTCAAAGGTTTGGTACCCCAACTTAATCACTTTGATTTTTTTTTCTAACTTCAAATCTCCCTTCTAAGAATACCTAATTAGTTGCTAATCTTTTGATGATTATCACTAATTATATATTATATATATAGAGAGAGAAAAGGAGCATATGCTCAAGTGTATAAATTATTATATCAGACACATTCCAAGATGTGCTACTCCTCTAAGATCCTCCAATATAATATTGCGAATATAGTCGGAAGGGATAAAAAAAATGTTATTCCTTTTGAAAACTACTTTGCGTATGTTGCGAGAGCATCCGCCGGCCTATTGCCTTCACGATACGTATGCGAGTTTATCGCTAATTAATTTAATTATATTCACGTTTAGAGAGAAAAGATAGTAAATAAGCTGTGGACTTTAGAGAGAACCACAAAATCTGATTTAAAGTCCTAAAAAGAGATAAAGAGCTAGTTGCACAAGGAAGAATTTCTCTAAACCATAGAAATAGACGTTCTTGTATACATGTGTTAGTGTTGGTGGGTGCGGTGTATATAATATTAAGGATTTGCGATGGACACAATTGACTTGACCACGTGCATCCATGTGCACTTGGTTCTTCTCCTAACATGTTCTGTTTCCCAAGTGGATTCTCTTCTCTCTAATTATGTAATGTTGTATTCAATCACTTAATTCTCCACCATACGAGGAGTTTGGATAAGACCTAACTAATTATAAGTGTATATTCCAATCTGTATCTACGTATGTTATTCTTTTGTCCGTATTTCTTTATTTTTTGTTGCTGAAAAGTGCTACAATATACTAAACATTACAAAAAAAAAAAAAAAAAAAAAAAAAAAAAAAAGTTAGGCACGCATACCGCATTAAAAACCGTCAGATACAGTTAGGGTTGCTTGTAGACACATCTCGAGATGTGACAATCAAGCTTTAAAAGTGCCATTCAAGCGCTTTTTTTTTTTTTTTTTTTTTTTGGTGTAGTGCATGAATCACTTGGTATCATGACTAACCGACTCTTTTGAACTCAAGCCGTAGTTGGCTCTAAAGGGGCTTGGGCTCGTCCAATGGAAGGGACTCCATCTGTCAGGCTCAAACTCGAGTGCCTAAATGTCAATTGAGTCACTTAGACCTGTCGTTATTGGTGACTTATTATGTTTTTGCCACATGAGGTTGGATTCGCTAGTTACTTTTAACAATTTGAAGCCATATATTCAAATCTTTTTTTTTAGGTATATTTCCTTCAAGGTGCGACACATCTTTTATGAAATAGTCAGGAATAATCCTCAACACTATAGTTTTAAAAAATTGTCCATAAAATGTCTCCATTCGTTGTCTCTGCCTTCCTTAATTAATTTAGGGTAAATAGTCACAATAACCCCAAATTAATAATTGTGTCTAAATAATCTAAATCTTTATTTTTGTGTCAATTTTGATCCAATTATTTTTTTAGGCAAATTGATGTTGATGTGGCATATGAAATTAGTAAAGTTGTTTTGTTTTAATGAGGTGGTTTAAGTTTTAAGAAATAAAAAGGGGGTTGATTATAAATTTAAAATGTTACAACCTACACAAAGACAAATAATTAGTTCATTCCAGATCAAACTTAAAGTTTGAAATTATTTTGATATCAAAATTTAAACCACTTCATTTAGCTAGCAACTTAATTTATCAATTTCATGTCACACCTCAATTTATCTAAAAAAAGTGATAGAGTCAAAATTGACACAAAAAACAAAGATCGAAATTATTTAGACACAATTATTAATTTGAAATTATTTAGACACAAAAGAAAAAGTTTGAGATTATTGTGACTATTTACCCATTAATTTATGATAAGCAAGAAAACAAGAAAATAAGTACTTGTACATATAATTGTCAATTAGAAATTTAGAACTCTTGATTTGTTCTAATTCTAGTATAACTTCCCTGATTGAACTAAATCAACATTATGTTTGTTTTTTCTTCTAATTTAGACATTATTCATAGAATGTGCATGTTAATAAGCTTGAGGTAGCATTACATCAATATTATTGGACTCCCATGTGGGGATGGGTCCAATAATGGATCCAATATATTGTCTTAATGGGTTCAAAATTGACCCATACATGAGTTGTGATTGGAAAGTCAATTAAGTTGTTAAAGTGGATATGTCAAGTTAATAATAATTTGTTGGATCTAACTAAAACTAGGTAAAGAAATTTTGGCTTATCTATGTTACTAGTAAATTGGTTGCTATGCACGCGAGAAGTTTAAACCGTTTGTTTGATTTTTTCATATTATAACCCGATTAATTTTAGATTCGAGGAATGTAAGATAAAAAATGCAGAAAGACTCAAAATCAAGCCCTCTAGTTAAGCGAGGAAAAACCCGTGCCATTCCATCACAACCCTTTCAATTCGAGAGTCTTTTTTTTTTTTTTTTTTTTAATGAAACCTAATTAGATCTTTCAAGAAACAAACTAACCTAATCACGTAAAGAAACAAACAAAAAACAAATAAACATGGCCTGTTTTGTTCTTTTCAGTTCAGTTGCGTTTGATGTGATCAGCTTATGACATAAGCAGAGGACCTACAGAATAATTATATCCAATAAGATTTTCAAATAACTATATATATATATATATCTGATAAATTTTGTTAATATTGATGTTGCGACATTATTAACATTGTGACAGATCATGGAGCCCTTATATGTATCCAAATATAGAGAGAATCATATCAAGTACATTAAAATTTGTTGATATAAATAGAGATACGCATTACCTACATCCAATGCATTCAAAAGACTACTCTTTTTTTTTTTTTTTGATTGATAGGAGCATAGTTGCCCTCCATGAAGTGGATTTGCTTGGTCAAGGTATCCACATAATTATTGGGTTGTGAAGATTAAACCAGCCCATGATCCACAATTTTTTAATCAAAATCCAGGTCTAGCTAAAAATGCAGGTATAGCTTGATATATAGTTTCACTTTATCAAAGCGATGCTTATAAAAATCACAACTATTTAATAATTTTGAATACCATGTAATATTTCAAAATCTATACTATATATATTGGCAATCCTCCTTAAAATACTATTAAATAAAACTTCACAATATTGCCTATATTGCCCTTAAATTAAATAAAACTTTTCTTAATTTTCTCAACTTCTATATTTGATAACACCCTAAGCAGAAGTTGTTGATTTCACGTTTCCTTTTTATCAAAATCTCAAGTATGCCCCTAGATACTTAAATACAAACGGTTCAAAACCTGGCCAAAAAGGTAATTTAATCAGTAAATCCATTAGCAATACCTTCTCCCCAACGAATGTTTCTCTTCTCACCTATCTTCTCTCTCTCTATCTCTCACTCCGGCAATTATTTTCTACGTGGAACTTAGTTTTGAAACTGAAAATAATAGAGTTTTACTTTGAATCTTCCTTTTTTTTTTTTTTTTTTTTTTTTTTTTTTTTTTTTTTTTTTTTTTTTTTTTTTATAAGCGTTCTAATTTGAATCTTCATCATGCATGTGAAACATTTTTTTTTTAAAATTGACGTTTTCCAAATCCATTGTTGAACGAACAAGCATAAATTGGGAGTAACTTGGTGGCTAGTAATAATGTTGCTGCATGTATGAATTTAATGGGTTGCCATTAGACACAAAATCTCAAAATTTCATAGATATTCAATTCTTTACATTCTATGAGTTTATAATTCCTCTAATTTTTTTTGGTAGTTCAATCAAGGTATGCTTCACCTCTCCGTTTTTGTTTGTTGTCTTCTTGGTCTTTTTTTTAATTTTCTTAATTATGGAACGTATGAATAGATAGAAGAAATATAGCGCAACTTTAATGTGGAAAGGTTTGTGATTGTGGGTGCAGGGAGGTAACGGATGCGAGTACATCAACAATGTTATTTTCCCTTTATCCAGGCTTTGTAATTGCATTGAGATCAATCTATCAATATCCGATATCTATAATAGTTGGGTTCAACTTAAAGTCAAGTTTTATGGGATGTTGAATCATGTTCTGCCTTTAATCAAATTTTATGGGAGGTTAGACTAAAAAGAAGAACAAGTATTGCTATAATTCTTCAAGCATCATATCTCATTCAAAGGTTTATACATGTTCAGTGCATCTTGAGGTGCGCACGGATGTGTTTGCTAGTGTTGGCGATGTCATTCTACCATTATTCTTTCATATAATTTGGAGCAAGACACAACTCACCCAATTTCCTTTCATATTTTTTTTTTTATTTTTATTTTATGTTTGTGGATATGCAAGCGAGCCCGAATATTTGGGAGCAAGACACAACTCACCCAATTTCGTTTCATATTCTTTTTTATATTTGTGGGTATCGAGTATACCTTAATGGTTCTCAGGAGCGCGTCGACCTAAATATACCTTAATGGTCTGGACAATCTTAATGCAGCAAGGAACCATCGAACGTGATGATATCTTTGATTTGGGGCAAGAGTGAACTTGGGGATATGGGTAAGAGAGGATAATCCGGCATTGCCTTTGATTAACCTGAGACCGTATGCCTAACCCACACAATTCCAAGCTCTCCCTTACCATTGGGCCAACCCGTCCGAGTTCCAATTAATTTCCTTTTATATGGATTCCATGTATAGTTTTTAGGCTTTTTTTTACTATGATTCCATTTACGTTGTTTTACTTGATAATTCTAAGCAGGACATGTCAGGCATCTAACTGTAGCATTGTTAATTTATGTTGATGATTTTATAAAAGGTGTTGATTTTAATATTTGTTCATAAAATTGTTGTTTTTTTATTTAAAAAATCTTATATCCTTTGTGTTAAATTAACTTTCGGTGTTAGGTTTTCTCAAAATAAAAATAGAAAACTTTTGGTGTTAAATTTTGTTTATGTTAGTTTCTGAAATGTAATCTTTTTTTTTTAGATTTTGTTTTTGTTAGTTTCTAAAGTATAACTTTTTTGTTCACTGTCTAAAATGTATTCTTAGTAATAGCAACAAAGTAGAACACACATATTTACTTAATGTTTGGTTTTGCGACCTCACATTTTCTTTTGAAAGAAATAAAAATTCATAACTAATTCATACGCATGGGCAAAATTTTATTATTTTTCTATTGCAGAACTACCTTTTAGGTATAGGGTAAAAAAAAAAACCCAAGTTCAAATTATTTTATCTCATACAAAACAAAGAATTATATATTTTATCGCAAAAATAAAAATAAAAAATACAACAACGCGTCCACTTCGATCCCTCTACTTAATCCTTCATATAAGTGATTCACTCACATAAGAAAATTATTTTTCTAACTGAACACACTTTCAATTATGCTCACGTGCAGAGCACGTCCTCTCTTGCTAGTAATAATAATAATAAAACCATGTCAATGGATCACAAAAAAAAAAAAAAAAGAAAAGAAAATGCTAAACAATACCAAAAGACACAAGTTGTTTCTTTTAGCCATGAAAGCCACAAGCCCAAAGAAAAGCCATACCTAATATATCCGTGAAAAACCAACATACTTAAAGTTGGATGACAAGATTTAATCATATTAAGTCAACAAGCCAAGCGCATCTCAGATGTGGCAAAAAAAAAAGAACACATACTACCTTTAGAAATCAATCGAATAGGGATTACATGCATTAATTATATGCATAAAAAAATCAAAGAAATTAAAAATTTTAGGCTTTGTATGGTAAAATAGCACCAGATGTGTAAACATACTTAGAACTGGTATATATTATTATCTATTAATCTTCATTGATACACGCATAACACGCAGATGCCAAAATCCTCTTTGCCTTCCTTTTGTGGTCAAGATTGACCCATGACCTTCTTCCCTTTCAACTGTCATTCCTTCAACCTTAACAACCATAATAACTAACAAAACTAACAATGACAACAACATCAATGGAGACCACCCCCATCGACGTTGCGAACTATTCCCACAGCCCCGCCCATGCTGCCGTGGCATCCAGCGATCACGCCACCCTTCGCCACCTCCTCCAGTCGCTCCCCACCTTCCACGTCCCCTCCCACAACCTCTCTACGGCGGAGGCTGCCATCGAGGACTCCAAAGCCGATGCCATCTCCGCCGTTGTTGACTGTCGTGATGTCCCCAACCGCGAAACCCCTCTACACCTTGCCGTTCGCCTCAATGATGCCACCGCTGCGGAGCTCCTCATGGTGGCCGGCGCGGACTGGACTCTCCAAAACCACCTTGGCTGGAATGCCCTCCAAGAAGCTGTTTGCAACAAAGTAGAATCTGTTGCCATGGTTATCTACATTCATTCCAAACCATTGGCTTGGGCTAAATGGTGTAGAAGATTGCCCAAGTTGAATTCAGCTTTGAAAAACATGAGAGATTTCTACATAGAGATGAGTTTTCATTTCGAAAGCTCTGTGATCCCGTTCATATCGCGGATGGCTCCTTCGGATACTTATCGGATATGGAAGAGAGGATCAAATCTAAGAGCTGACATGACATTGGCTGGGTTTGATGGATTCAAAATTCAAAGATCAGATCAGAGTGTGTTGTTTCTTGGAGAGGGATGTGAGGACAACAATGTGGTGCATGGATCTTTGTGTTTGGTTTTCCACAAGGATAAGGAGGTGGTGAACGCTTGGGAGGGCGCCGGCGAGAAGGTGAAGGGGGTGGAGGCACGGAGGTATGTGGCAGCATTGTCGAGATCAAAAGTGTCTAAGCCAGGGATCAATATGACTCAAGCGGTTTTGGTGCCGCAAATGAATTGGAGAAGGCATGAGAGGAGTGAGATGGTAGGAAAGTGGAAGGCCAAAGTCTATGATGTGCACAATGTGGTGTTTAGTGTTAGGTCTAGGCAAGTTCTTAAATCGAATAATAATGCAGCGACGCATGTGAATGAGAATTCAGTGCGGTCATCGAATGAGGCAGAGGCAGAGGGAGAGGGAGAGGGAGAGGGAGAGGCAGAGGCAACGGTAGAGGAGCACGAGGAATTGTTGAGTGAAGATGAGAGGAGGCAGTTGGAGTTGGCTTTTGAAATGGAAGGGGGCAATGAAGGCAATGAAGGTGGTAGTGAGAATGGCCATAGCAGCGCTGAAGATGATGTAATAGATAGTAGTGCAAAAAAAATGCATAGTTGCAGTGATGGTGAGGTTAAGCAAAAGGAGAAAAGAGGGTGGTTTGGGAGGAGGAAACATAGAGATGTCAAACATGAAGGGAAGAAGTTGCCGCGATTGAGAAGCTCACCGTGTCTGAGTGCAAACTCAAGCAACTTTGAAGGGATAGATTATTCTTGTGAACTTGAGAAAGAAAGGCATTCTGTGGAGATTGATGTCAGGGAAGATGAGGAGTTTGGAAGTGTTATTGATGCAGCCAAGTCTTTTCATTCAAGTCCTTCTATTAACAATAGCGGTGAAAGCGAATACAAGAAGGGGTTGACACCAGTTCTTTGGCTCTCTCCTGACTTCCCTCTAAAAGTTGAAGAATTCCTTCCTTTGCTTGACATTCTTGCAAACAAAGTTAAGGCAATTCGTCGTCTAAGAGAGCTACTTACGACGAAGCTTCGACCCGGAACATTTCCTGTTCAGGTGTTGGTCTAATTGTAGCAGTTGAAACTTGTTCTACTTTGAATCCACATTTGAACAATTCTCACTGAGAAATTCATGGTGTTTCAGGTTGCTATTCCAGTTGTTCCTACGGTTCAAGTCTTGGTTACTTTCACTAAGTTTGAGGAGCTGCAGCAATCAGAAGACTTCTGCACTCCGCCATCAAGTCCTACTCCCGAAGACTTGTCGACTCAGTCATCTAAATCTTCTATGTCATGGCGTCAATGGATAAAAGCCCCTTACCGTCGTCACAACTCCTCTGCAGTAACTTTTGCTCCAGTAGATGTGGTAGACGATAATGTAGACCCATTTGCCATACCACCAGATTACACTTGGACAACAAGTGAAGGTAGGAGGAAAAGGCAAATGAGAAATAGGAAGCCCAGGAGACCAAAACCGCAAGAAAAATGAAGCTTATGAAATCGTTTTCTTGATCGCAATTCGGTTTCTTTCTGTCTATACTGATTCTATACCAGGCAACCCCTAAATTTTAAGCCTATTAAGTCCAAATTCAGGACTGATTCATGCCTCACTTTGTTGTTTTATTGTTATTATTTAATTTTCATAAGGTATCATAATAAGCCAAAGATGTACAAACACACGGGAGAACTCAATATAGGCTAAATGAAAAATAGCAATTTGAAGAACTTCTGTAGAGCTAAGGGGGAGATTGAATAAAATAAAGAGAAAAGAAAAAAAAAAAACAAATCCTGCAACATGTAAAGTACGCATAAACAACAGGCAGCGAGCGCAACAACTCGAGATAATATGCACGATGGAGAAGTTCATTTCCAGAAAAGCTTTTCCTATCATACCAAAGTAAGCATTATATATGGATGAAAATGCACTAACCTCAACATACTAGATTCCGTCGCCACTGCTCCTCCAATGACCGCACCCTCCCTTACCCATCGCCACATCTCCAAAATCCCCTGCCTCTTTCATATTTAGAATCGGCATATCAAGTTGATCAAAGATAGGATGGTTATCCCCAAAAGACATGCAAGGATATATATTCTATTCCTTATACGGCATGAATATGTTAGATAATCCTCGAATAGAAGATAGAGGAGAGTCATGTTGAAATGATCTGTTCAAGCATATCAGACTTATAGTATGTTCTACACTTCAACCTAACAGAAAATCACTAGTTTGATCATTAAGCCATTATCGGAAGCATAATATACATTGATAAATTTAGATGTACTGATAGAAAAATGCAACTACAAAACACTCTTGTTTATGCACTAACACAGCTACCTTTGGTTGATACTGCTGTGTGACTTGGCCTGACCAACACATAATGGAGCTTCATATCTATTAAAACATAACTTCATTAAAAATTCGTTCCCTAAAAGAATTTCAGAATATCAACACATCAAATGCTATAATTACAATTATTTATAATGGCATTAGGATAACTAGTATACAAGTGATCAATGTCGCATTTGGCATTTTTGTAAAAAAAAATAAATGCATTATTTATTTATAGCTTGATGAATGGTTTATATCGTTATCTAGTTCTTGTTGATGTTTTTGTTTGTCTATTAAGCAATAAGATTTCAGTATTCTATCACAATGTTGTAGGTGTGAGTTTAGAGGGACCGCAAGTTAGTACAAAGGAAGTAGTGTGTGTGAGTTTTGATTAGTATAAAAGAGTTGTGTACTTCAACCCTGATGAGTTTGGGAAGAGAGTTCTAGTGTCTATCTTAGTTCTTTGGTGTCTCGTACTTCGTATTTGTCTTCCTCTATCGCAAATATATAGTGGTTAGTTTTTTGGTTTAGCAATCCGTGTTTGTTTGCTTGAATCAGTACAATAAGATTGAGGTTCTTATCATTTGACAACACCAATCACAAGCACAAATTTAACAAAAGAGCATACAATGCCAGCTTCCCATATCAATCAAAAACACAGAAATCATGACATGCTCATGGATTCCACGAGAACCCATGCAAATTCTCAAAGCTGAATATTACTGCAGCTTGAAAAACACACAGAATATCTAACTAGAATCATTAAGCAAGAAGTATAGCATCATGAAACAAACCAGCATAAAGGCACACCTTGATCATACTAAAAATGTCAAATAGATTCATCTACCCAAAACAAAACAGCCGAGAGGAGCTGCCATAGAAACACTATCCGATGAAAAAATTGAAAATGAACAAAATTGTCTAGAACTAAATGCTCTGTAAATAAATATTTTCTTCGTTAATTAAATTTTGTTGACCGTATTTAGTCCAAGATTCAAAAATGTTGTTAATTTAGACATCAGAACTCAATAATGGACCATCCAATAACATATTATTGGACAAGTAGGCAAGAAATCTCCCATTTCCTCAACATGAACCTCATGTGCCTCAACAATAATATAGCTTCAGTCGCAGGTTGGCTACATGAATCAAACTCTTCCATTGAGTCATCTTCTATTGTGCCCGATTTAGTGCAATTGATGGTGAGCTTTCCAAACCATTTAAATGCTTCCTAATTAATGCGTTCCAAGTTAACTTTAGTCTACCCCTACCTCGTCGAATTTCTTCAGTTTTTATTGAGTCAAGTTTTCTAGTGAGGGCATTTGTAGGTCGTCTTTGCAGGTGTCCAAACCACCGCAACCACCCTTCCATAATCTTTGTGTCAATTGGTGTTACTCCTAATCATTGCAAACTATAGTTTTTATATACAATCATTATTCTTTTTTTTGCTCTCCGTGGGTACGGAACCTTTTTCAGTCCCTTCCACTTTGGTTCAACTCTTGCAAGAGTTAGTAGGCACCTCAACCCCATAACTCGAGAGAAATAAAAACTGATACATATGCGATGCACTAAAGTTATTCTTTTTAATCGATTTGTTAGGGTGTCTTGATTTAGTAATTAGATATCGGTTATGTCAAGCATTAGCATGATTTAGGTTATCTCGATTTTTGTTTAACTTGGTAAGTTTTAAGTGGCGTCTTTAGATTAGGAATTAGGTTTTTATATCAATATTAAGTAATTTCTAAGTAGTACATGTCATCTACATTATTGTTTTAAAAGCCAATATAAAGGCTTGTTTATGCTTATGGAAGGTGGATTATATGTGGTTGATTTTTAGTAAATGAAATTTGGGTTAGTGAATTTGTTTTTCTTTTGTGTTTCTTCTACGTGAGCGTTGGGAGCACATCTGTAGAGAAGCGGGTATTCTTTAATTCAGGTATACGAAGACTCAACAAATTGGAAAAAAAAAAATTACCTTTTTCTTCGTTGCCAGAAACTCGTGGATTCCTCGCTACACCGTAAAACTAAGGGAATATAATGCAGCTAAAATTTACGAAGACTCGCCAAATCGGAAGAAAATTTACCTTTTCCTTAGTTGCGTGGTCGAAAAACTACGGGAATATAATGCAGCTAAAATTTACGAAGACCCGCCAAATCGGAAGAAAATTTACCTTTTCCTTAGTTGCGTGGTCAGAAAACTACGGGAATATAATGTAGCTAAAATTTATGAAGACTCGACGAATTGGAAGAAAATTAACCTTTTTGTTTCTTAGCAAGAAACTTGTGAGTTATTCGCCGCATCATAAACCAAGGGAATACAATGTAGCTAAAATGGTCATTTCATTGCAACAGAGTCAGGTTTCATCAGTTCAATTGCTAAAACCCTAGAAACCAAGCAGTGTCAAACCCTTATAGCACAAATTCAACTATTATCAACCATAGGAGAGCCACATTAGTACTATTAAAAAAACAAAAAAAAACAAAAAAACTGCTCATTTGGAACACATCATAGATACTTCAAAGAATCAAAAACAAACGATTCAGGGTGCAAGGGAACGGTGTACCTGAGCACAAGTTATAATTCCATTGTGCGGCAATTTGGATCTCTCGCTTGTTTTCGACTCATGAGGTCTCTGTTGTTTACTGATTCAAGGCTCACTTTGTCTCTAATGGCGGAATTGCAGAATGGGTTGGAGTTGGTATTAATTAATTAGGAGAGAAAGGTAAAACCCTAGAAGAAAAAGAAGAAGAAGAAGAAGAAACACGTGTTGTTTTGGGGATTAAACCTCTTCAATTGATTTGGGATTCTTTTGTTTTTTTTTTTGTTTTCTTTTTTTGCTACTCCCCAACTACTTTGGAAAATTCAGCGTACCCCCATGTTCAACACTAAATTAGACATGTGCCTGAATGTCTGACTTGAGTGCACAAAAGTGAATACATTTTTTTTTTTTTTTTTTGGCTATTTTAATTTATTTTATTCATTTAGTTGGGGCTTCAAAAGGGGCAATTGCACAAATCGAGTTTGTTTCGTCCTCATGCATATATAGTCTCAACTTGATACAATATCCTTTAAGATGAGGCAGCGGGGTAGCTATTACTTTAGGCTGTAGATCAGGACAGCTCAAAAAAAAAAAAAAAAAAAAAAAAAAATAAGTACATACAGCTTCTTGATAAAATTCAGCTCACCCTATTTAACTCCTAAGCACAACCCAGCAAGCCCAAAAACAGAACAAAAAAAAAAAAAAACCCACGTACAAAAAAAAGCAAGTGCCCTTGTGCATAAAAAAAAAAAAAAAAAAAAAAAACGCATTAAAAGTCAAACGCAAAGCGAAAAGAGAAAAGAAATGGAACAAATGCTGCATGCTAGTGCCGTAAAAGCTTTTTATCAGTTCTTATGCTCTCACTTGCAACATTTATAAAAGCTTTTTATCAGTTCTTACGCTCTCACTTGCAACATTTACATTAATAGGAGAAGAAAAGAGAAAAATTGTAGTCACTTGGTAAAAGAAAAAAAAATAAAATAATGAGAAGTGATCAGTGATCCTACATTACGTTCACTTATTTTGAAGGCTTCAGTAAACTCTTTTTTTTTTCAACTTTTTCATCTCATTCTTCTTAAATAGTTTATATTTTGTATCTCTCCTTTGATTTGTCTTCTTCTTTATCTTGTTGTTTTGTTTTTTTGTTTTTCCCTCTTCTCTTATTTGAATCATCAAAACCCTATTCTCAAAATAATTTGGGTCAATTACATGGATCAAACTCTTCAATTACGCTTGTTTTAGTGCAAAACCTTAAGTCTATAGGCATTAGGGATACAAATAGGGAGGGGAGGGGATGGAGATCCCATCTCCATCCTCATTCCTACTTAAGAATTCATTCCCCCATCCCCATACACATCCCCACGCGAGGATGAACTTTCATCCCTATCCCCATCCCCGCCTAATCCCCGTGGAGATTGGGAATCCCCGTGAGGAAAAAACTTTCCCCATTTCATTTCCCATTGAATATCACCGCGGGGATATTCTTGCGGGGAATTTGCGAAGAATTACCACGGGGAAATTTTTTTCGCACATAATGTTTTTCAAAAATTTATAAAAAGTATGTTACACATACATATAATTACAATTATTGAAAATTCCAACCAAATAAAGTATAACATGCATATAAATATAGTTGCAAACAATTCAAAACAAAACATATAATCATTTAAGAAACATATAATTAACAAAACAAGTTAAAATTATAAATCACATTAGAGTTTGTTTATCACTAGTGTTTTGGGTAAAAGCCTTGTAATATTATATAAAATTGATATATACAATGTATATAGATGTATTTGATAAATATAAATAAATGGATCTTCGCGGATATCCCCATTGGTAATCCCCACGGGGATCCCTGTGGATATTATTAATGGGGAATCTCAGCGGGGATCCTCGCGAATATATTTTTTTCTCCATCCCCACCTCCATCCCCATTTAAATTCCCCATCCTTATCCCCGTTGCAAGAAATCCCCATCTCCGTGGGGATTCCCCGCCTTACTTGCATCCCTAATAGGCATCATTAACTATTCATGTCAATAAGAATAAGTTGATTTTATTTTTTCTTGTTGAAAATGATATATAATATGTAAAATAAATTTCATTATTTGTGGTTGAATATGTTTATTTTTAATTAATTAAAAAGTTTTTTTTTTCAAATTTTTGTCTAGATTGTTAATTTAAAATAATTGTACTCTATGAATTATGTTGCCTTTAATGGAACATTGTGGGCAGAAAAGACCAAAAACTCTTTATTCATTCTTTAAGATGAGAGGAGAAACATTAAGAGGTGGCACACCTCCTTCAAATGTTGAACAATCAACTCCTAATGAAGTAGAATCTTCTAAATCCCCAACTCAAAGAATTGAGATTGAATATAACTCTCTTGAAAGAGATACCAATTTGCGTATTTCGATTTGAGAATATCATGTTAACTTGCAAGATGAAGTACGAAGGGGCTTACATAAAAATAGGTCCTTATTAATCTAAATTAGCAGAATATCCTCGAACTCTATTTGGGAAACAATATCGAAGATTCAAATATGGTTAATTTGATAATTTTACATGGTTAGAGTACTCTCCTTTAAAGGATGATGTATTTTGTTTTCCGTGTTATATTTTTGAAAGTGGTATTGCATCTCAGTGCACATTGACTAAAGAAAAAGTTGGAAGAGGATTAATTAGTAATGGACACGATTATGCATTTTTGACGCATGTTGGAGGTATCAATTCTTCGCATAGGCATTGCATACAGACTGTTGATGTGATGGCCCCAGTTCCACAATCCTCAACTGGGCCCCGCCCGGCCTAGACTTGCGTTTAAAACTTAATTAATCAATTCGTGAGTTATCATAGTTATAGCAGAAGAAATTAAACCTCAAACTAACTGAAAAATCTCAAAGATACCAGTTAAGACAACCTAGAGTGTGGAAACCCCGAATATGTATATCATCGTCAATAAACATCCGGAGGAAAGTAAACGAAAGATATACGTGCCCAAAATCTCATCAAAAACTTAACTCCCAATGTTTTAAAACAAGTATAGCTAATAATACAAAAGAATCATATATATATGTAAGACAAGTAGAAGGAACTGCTCCGGTACCCTCAAATAATATCTCATAACTATGGAGCCTTCCCTTTGCTGGACTGTGGATTTGCACTCCGTCAAACACAAAATGACGACCCCAGGTAAGTAATGCCAGTAGGACATATATACAACATTTTGAAATAACTAGAACAGTTGAATTCATGCAAATAGAAAGAAAGGTACAAGAAACACATGAATATAAAAGACTGTAAACAAATCAATCGATAAGTGAGGCCAAATAGCAAGGAGTCTCGACCAAAAGGTCGTTGAGTCGCGACAAAAGCCCAACAGACTTGCGTTCAGGGACACCTGCCTCCCAGCCTTAACCCTTGCGACTATGAGATATCCACAGACCCGGATAAGTGCCCCAACGTACACTCAATTGGGAGATATCGACGGCGTCCAGATAAGAGCTCATATCACAGATAAATAGTACCATGACTCACTTGCCAATGGACCACTCCACGCAATAGCACATTCAATGATAGATATTACAGTTGAGGATTTTTCGAATATTACTAACCATATTAATAGGTTGTTGAATGTATAAACATCAGAAGAATTTCAACATAATCGATTACGACTAAAAATTAGCATTGGGAGTGCTCGATGTTTTCCTTAATTACAAGCATGCGCATTTAGAGGTCATGATGAATCTTCAAGCTCTAAGGATTGAGGAAATTACGTGGAAATGATAAAACTTTTGGGAAGATTATATGTCAATGTTGATGGGGTTGTATTATATAATGCTCCAAAAAAATGCAAAGTACACATTACATATGATTCAAAAAGAGACTTTACATAGAATGGCTCATATCGTAAGAACTAAAATTTGTAAAGGAAGTTTTGTCTTTTAGATGAGATAGGAAGTTTTGTCTTTTAGTTGATGAAGCTAAGGATGCATTTGAGATTTAAATAATTATGTGTTTGATGTCGTCGGGCTAATATTATATATATTAGCTAGCTAGCTAGGAAATAATATATTGCCACACCTAAATTTTCACACACCATATAACAATTAATTAAGTCACAAATTCTTATCAAAAAAATTAATTAAGTCAAATATTAAGAATCCACATCGTGTGTGTGTATATATATATATTTCGAGACGTCTTAAAAAATCACTATAGTAGAATCACCATATAGGGAAATAATATATTACAACGAAAGCAGTAAATTAATTAGAATTCCCTTAAGATTAATTGTAACCAAATAGTATTGCGCAAGTGTTTTTTTTTGTTTTTTTTTTTCTGAAAAAGTTTTGTGTTCACTATTCAGGTCAAACTTAAATCAATAGTGATGACATGTGTACTGTATGTTGCGCGCGAAAGTTTGAATAAGTGTATGAAAAATACTAAATGAATGAGATCCATGTATAACCTCATCCCGAGGCATAAATAAATTGCTCTTAATTGTGAGCCAATATATTATCAAACTTAATTCATGCATGATGTTGCATGCCAACATATGTCTCACACCAAAACCAAACATGTTCATTGATCATCAACACCAACATGCATGTTAATCACATGAATAGTATCCTTAATTGTGATCAATTAATTGATCACATGAGTAGGTCCTATGGTTGTATTTTCAGGTTTTGAGGTTATGGAGCACCAATAGGATTGAGCTTAGGTTTGAAAACTAAACAAAGGGGAGTTGAGACGGATTAGCAACGGAATTCAGAGATTCCGTTGCTATTCCGTCTCTAACTTTCGGGGAATAGACTCGCCCAACTGGTTTATTACTAAATAGGAACAGAATAGAAATGGAATTCATGAATTAGGAGCGGATCAGAGACGGAATTAACGTATTCCGTCTCTGATCCGTTGCTAATCAGAGACGGATCGAGAGGACGGACTGATAGATTGTCTCTAATCCGTTAATAATCAGAGACAGATCAGAGACGGATTAGGGACGAACTACAATAATTCGTCTCTGATCCGTTGATAATCAGAGACGGATCAGAGACAGACTTATTAAATTTCGTCTCTGATCCGTTGCTAATCATAAACGGATCAGAGACGTAATTATTCAATTTCGTCTCTGATCCATTGCTAATCAAAGACGGATCAGAGACGGAATACAATAATTCTATCTCTGATCCGTTGTTAATCAGAGACGGATCAGAGACGGAATAAAAAAATTCCATCTCTGATCCGTTGTTAATCAAAGACGGAATTCAATAACATTTGTACCCTTTAGAAAAGCATTTGCATTTCTGTTCCGTCTCTGTTCCGTTTCTAAATTCCGCCTCTAATCCGTCTCTAATCAGAAACAAAAACAAATTTATGTTGCTGACTGAATCAGCGACGACGATTTTAGAGACGGAATAGATTCCATCTCTGTTCCGTTGCAGAATTGAATTAGAGACGGAATGTATGCAAATCAGAGACGGAAATTTCCGTTTCTGATCTCCAATTTGTTTGTAGTGTTCTTAGCTTTATATCTTTGAAAAGCTTATTGATCTTCAAGACTTCCTCTTGTAAAGCAACTTTGTGCTGATAACGTGTTGTAAACTAAGTTGTAAGCTAACTAGAACTTAAGTTGGACTTGCTAGAGACTTATGCATAGAGGGTGATGAAGTCCAAGAATTAGCTTGCAAATTCTTGAAAAAATATGATGGAAAGATATGACAGGATGACATTTTGGTAATTTCGGTGAAGTTCGGGCGTTTGAGTTTCGGCGTTCCGGGGGCATGGGTTGATTGGAAACGGGGTGGAGATAGTACGACATTTTTCGGCGAAATTCCATCGTTTCGCCCTCCGAAATGACAATTTTGCTATTTTAGGAAAGTTTTGTTTAGCTTATAACTTTCATCGGAATTTCGTTTTTATTGCCGTTTGCGGCGTTTGTTTCTATTTTTGTCTAGTTTTCAGTTTAGGGCTTTTATGACTTTTTGGAATTTTTACTATTTTTGACAAATTTTAGGGTTTCGCTATTTAAGCGACCTATTGGATGTAATTCGCGGTTTTGAAATGGAATAAAAGAATTTTCGAACTTTGGCTTAAGTTCGACCTAGATCGAGTTGTTCGTGGATACGTTCAACTGGTTTAGAAGATCTTATTTGCATCGGTAGGCATAAACTAAGAACTACTAAAACAAATAGAGCAAATGAGACAAGAGAGAAGAGAGCTAGAGATGAGAATGTAGAGATTTCATTCATACATTGGTGTGTGAATTGGCACCCTTTATATAAGCCATTTGGTGATGCGATAATTGTACTTATACAATCATGCAAGTTATACATACACCACAAGTCATACAACACATTACAAGAAACATAGGCAATACATGGAAGAGTTGGTGTACATTGGTGAGGATTACAAGTTACATGAAGTGTGAGAGCCATTTTTGATGTTACAATTCAATGTAAGAACTATGCTTCACAATGTGGTCACCTACATGCACGAGTGTCCATCCATTTCATAACAATTTCGACAAAAAAAAGGGTCATTAAAAGTCAAACGTAAAACGAAAAGAGAAAAGAAATGGAACAAATGCTGCATGCTAGTCGTCCTCTCCACTGCCGTAAAAGCTTTTTATCAGTTCTCATGCTCTCACTTGCAACATTTACTTTAATAGGAGAAGAAAAGAGAAAAAATTTAGTCACTTGGTAAAAGGAAAAAAAAAAAAAAAACAATGAGAAGTGATCAGTGATCCTACATTCGGTTCACCTATTTTGAAGGCTTCAGTAAAGTCTTTTTTTTTCAACTTTTTCATCTCATTCTTCTTAAATAGTTTATATTTTGCAACTCTCCTTTGATTTGTCTTCTTCTTTGTCTTGTTGTTTAATTTTTTTCCCTCTTATCTTATTTGAATCATCAAAACCCTAATCTCAAAATAATTAGGGTGAATTACATGGATCAAACTCTTCAATTACGCTTGTTTTAGTGCAAAAACCTTAAGTCTATAGGCATTAAGGGTGTAAATGGAATGGGGAGGGGAGGGGAGGGGATGGGGACCCCATCTCCATCCTCATCCCCGCTTAAAAATTCATCCCCCATCCCCATCTTGGATGAACTTTCATCCCCATCCCCACCTAATACCCGTGGAGATGGGGAATCCCCAAGGAGAAAAAAATTTCCCATTTCATTCTCATTGAATATCACCGCAGGGATTCTTGCGGAGATTTTGTGAAGAATCATCGAGGGAAAAAAAATTTCGCACTTAATGTTTTTCAAAAATTTATAAAAAGTATGTTACACATACATATAATCACAATTGTTGAAAATTCCAACCAAATAAAGTATAGCATATAAATATAGTTACAAACAATTCGAACAAAACATATAATTAATGAAACAAGTTAAAATTATAAATCGCATTAGAGTTTGTATATCACTAGTGTTTTTGGTGAAAGCCTTGTAATATTATATAGAATTGATATACACAATATTTATAGATGTATTTGATATATAAATGGAACTTCGCGGATATCCCCATGGGTAATCCCCACGGGGTCCCCGCGGATATTACCAATGGGGAATCCCATCGAGGATCCCCGCGAATATATTTTTTCCCCATCCCCGTACCCATACCCGCGTGGGTATGAGATTCTTTCCCCATCTCCACCTCCATCCCCATTTAAATTCCCATCCTCATCCCCATTGCAGGAAATCCCCGTCCCCCGTGGGGATTCCCCACCCCATTTGCATCCCTAATAGGCATCATTAACTATTCATGTCAATAAAAATAAGTTGATTTTTATTTTTTCTTGTTGAAAATGATATATAATATGTAAAATAAATTTATTTTTTGTGCTCGAATAGGTTTATTTTTAATTAATTAAGAAGTTTTTTTTCAAGTTTTTGTCTAGATTGTTAGTTTAAAATAATTGCACTCTATGAATTATGTTGCCTTTAATGGAACATTGTGGGAAGAAAAGACCAAAAGACTCTTTATTCATTCTTTAAGTGAGAGAAGAAACATTAAGAGGTGGCGCACCTCCATCAAATGTTGAACAACCAACTCCTAATGAAGTAGAATCTTCTAAGTCCTCAACTCAAGGAATTGGGATTTAATATAACTCTCTTGAAAAAGATACCAATTTGCGTATTTCGATTCGAGAATATCATGTTAACTTGCGAGATGAAGTACGAAGGGGCTTACATAAAAATAGGTCCTTATCAATCTAGATTAGCGAGAATATCCTCGAACTCTATTTGTGAAACAATATCGAAGATTCAAATATGGTTAATTTGATAATTTTACATGGTTAGAGTACTCTCCTTTAAAGGATGATGTATTTTATTTTTCGTGTTATCTTTTGAAAGTGATATTGCATCTCAGGTGCACATTCACTAAAGAAAAAGTTGGAAGAGGATTAATAATGGACACGATTATGCATTTTTGACGCAAGTTTGAGGTATCAATTCTTCGCATAGGCATTGCATACTGTTTGTTAAGGATTTGTCGAATGTTACTAACCACATTGATAGGTTGTCGAATGTAAAATCATCAGAAGAAGTTCAACATAATGGATTACGACTAAAAATTAGTATTGGGAGTGCTCAATGCTTTCCTTAATTACAAGCATGCGCATGTAGAGGCCATGATGAATCTTCAAGCTCTAAGAATCGAGGAAATTACGTGGAAATGATAAAAATTTGAGAAGATTAAATGTCAATCTTGATGGGGTTGTGTTATATAATGCTCCAAAAAATGCAAAGTACGCATCACCTATGATTCAAAAAGAGACTTTACGTAGAATGGCTCAAATCGTAAGAACTAAAATTCGAAAAGAAGTCGGAGATAGGAAGTTTTGTCTTTTAGTTAATGAAGCTAAGGATGCATTTGAGAAGGGGCAAATGGCTATTGTTTTGAGGTCTGTTGATTGCCAATTAAGGTTCTATCAAGGAGCCTTTTTTTGATATTGTGCATGTTGAGAACACTACAACTCTCACACTTAAAAAGCATATATTGAATTTACTTGCTCGGTATAACAGGTAAATTCAATATGCACATTATGTGCATGATATACGTACGTGGTCAGGGATATGATAGTGCTAGTAATATGTGTGGTGCATGAAATGGATTACAAGCTTTATTTTTTAGAGATTGTCCACATGCATATTATGTGCATTATTTTGCCAATCAATTGCAACTAGCAATGGTTGCATCATTTTCAAAAGAAACTATGTTATGGTTGTTCTTTTCAAAGTTGACAACCATTGTAAATCTTATAATTGCTTCTCCCAAGCGTATTGTTGAATTACAATCCATCCATGCTGATTACATTGCTCAAGACATTGCTAATGGAGAATGTGAAACTGGAAGAGGAGCTAATTAGATGGGGAATTTGCAATGTGCAGGAACTACTCGATATATGGAGTTCTCAATTCGATTCTATTTGTAGCTTGGTCTATATGTACTACACACCTGCTAAAGTGCTTCATAACATAAAAAAGGATCAAATCATGATGTTCGAGGAAAAGCAATTGGTTGTTTAATTGACATGAGAACTTTCAATTTCATGTTCATATTGGATTTAATGCGTAGAATCATGTGAACCACCCGCTTTGCCAAGCTTTGCAATACAAATCTCAAGATATTTTGAATGCTTTAGATTCACTTGCCCAAAAATTCTATTACGCCTATTTTAGTGAACACGACATGCATTATTTAAGATGTCAATTGGAGCATTATGAGCTTGACCTTGTGTGACGCAAACTCACGGGCGATACTTCCTCACTTCTAAATTTACACCAATCGCCAACAC
This sequence comes from Stephania yunnanensis, assembly GCA_039657365.1. Taxonomy (NCBI): domain Eukaryota; kingdom Viridiplantae; phylum Streptophyta; class Magnoliopsida; order Ranunculales; family Menispermaceae; genus Stephania; species Stephania yunnanensis. The sequence continues at coordinate 46,996,196 of CM077592.1, forward strand.
CATATCCGACTTGTTTGACGAAGAAATAAACACTCCTACAACATTTTCGATTGACCTAATACAAGTGCTCTAGGCAAAACCAAGAGATAGAGAGGATTGAGGGGTGACGAGGTGAGGCTGAGGGAGAGGGAGAGAAAGTTTGAACATTGGGAGAGAAAGAGTATATCTGAGGGATTTCAAAGAAGAAAAAAAAAAAGAATGTTTAGCAATTGGAAATTTGAAATCGAGGTATATGTTTGAGTAATGTGGTACGTTTAGCAAAAAGTAGAGTCCATTTAATTAGCGGCTCCCATAAATAAATATATCGCTGCCTTTTTGTACAAGTGCATGGTGCATGTATACACATGCACGATGATAATATATATATGGAAACTCAAAAGTATGTACATATGATGGAACCAATTTTATTGATGTAATATTAACCAATACAACAACTGGAGAAGTCCATTGTAACAGTGGATATATAACCTTAAAGTCCTATATATATATGCTGACCTAATTTAATGTACGTAGTTAACAATACCTACGACAATAGGAAAAATCTATTGAAACTCCCTTCATCAATTCCTTTATTTCACATAATTATAATTTAGTATAATGATTTGTATATATTACTATGCAGCCAAGCAGCTCGAAGGGTGGACGAGACCAAAAGCCGAGCCATCAGCATTTATGCACGAAGACGAAGCAGATTTACTCCCATAAGTGAGATCAACGTTGTTCAAAACAATGCCACTGCATGGAGTCTTTGGACTGCAATCGAACTTCATAGCAACTTGACTCCCCGACGAGCCTCTAATGTTTCTATAAACCACATCACTAATTTTAACACCGGAGACTTGGCCGGGGCACCCTTCGTTGTGTGGACAATAGTCTTGGTCGATTATAATTGGATTTCGCGCATTATTGATTATTATGTCTTCGAATAATACACCTTTAACATATCCAGTACTCGGCCTCGCCCATGTCTTGATTCTCACTCCATTTTGAGAACCGCTAAATGTAGCCGTCTTAACAGTCACATTTTGCACTCCTTGTTCATTTGCTGCCTTTCCAAGACTCCCAATGCTGCGAGTAGGTACGTGCACAAATAATGTACCGTAAAAATCATGTTATTCCATGCACACACACATAATGTATACTTTATATAATTAATACTTGTATGTACATAATGTATAATTATGTGAATACCTACTTGTTACAAAAAAAAAAAAAGTACCTTATGCCATGGCCGGGGCCACAGTTGATGTTTTCCATCCAGAGGTTGGTGGTGCCGGGGCCAATGGAGATGCAGTCGTCGCCGGTCTTGATGTTGGCTTGGGTGATGGTGACATCGGTGGATCCCTGGACATGTATGCCGTCGGTGTTGGGGCTATTGCCGGAGGCCGTCACCTGCACTTGTTGGAGCTTGACGTTCTTACAGTCGTGGATGACGATATGGAAGATTTGGCTGTTCATGGATGTCAACCCGGTAATAGTAATTTCTGACGAGTAGGTGAACTCCAATGACTACAACATATACCAACACATAGATCAGAAGTAGCACCCTATATATAAACACGGTATTAATTAATTTCTAGTACAAAAAATTATATATAGCCCTTTTGGACTTACATATATATATATATATATATATATTTATAGTAATCCAATGGTAAGATATAGAGTTGATCATGACATTTTCATATATTTGAGCTCTATTGTAAAATTACCCCATATATATGTAGAAGTGTCTTTGATTTGTGTTGAAGATGTGTGTATTGAAATATACAATTTCACTGCGCACGATTAATTAAGTAAGATGCGTGTTATATATGATGAAGATATATATATATATATATATATATATAAAAGTGTATACAAAATCTCTGAATCTCCAAATAAAACTTATCGGGGTCTTTTGGAGTACAATCCCAAACCTTTAAGTTGAAGGTGGTTAATATGGGCCAATACCATTATCACTAGCAAAGATTTAATTATTGGTCCTATATTGGATAAGGGAAAATTTTAGATGCACATCAACAAACACACATCAGAACGTACACCGTATTCTGATGAACGTGTGATGCTCTTCAAGATGCGCATGAATGCATGTCGAGATGCATCGTATACACATCGGAAGAGATGTACCCCTAGCTAGCTAGCACTCCTATAGGAGCAAATATTTGGCCCAACAAGATTTATTTTCTTTAAAAAAAAATATTGTTTTGAATTGATCATACAGTACCATATATACATATATACACATACCCTGGCTCCAAAAGGACGGTTCTTTCCGTAGCCTTACATGCCCAAAGACCAGCGCCTTGGCCATCAAGGATGCCCCCGAGAAATGGACACGCCTTGAACTTTGTTAAACGTAATCCATTTACCGAAGTCCCAAGAATGCGATAATCCGAAGGAGCAACAAGAGTGCCATCAATTTTAAAGGTAACACGACCTTTGCACTCCCCGGTAAATAAGACCTCGTTGAGGAGGTATCGTCCTTGCGGCACATAGATAGTGGTGGAAGAAGGGGAGGCGCAACCCGATTCCCATGCCCGAGAAAGGCACGGGTGGAGTCGGTCCTTCCATCGCCTTTGGCACCCAAATCCACAACATTGAAGGTTGTTGGAGCGGCAAAAGCAACCGATGACGAGGTGAGGTTGATCATAAGTACCATTGTCGACATTAAGATATACGCCGGCAATACACTACAAGAAAAAATGTATTTTGAGATCGTCATGTTTGAAACTAGCTTGAGCTAGATGAAGGTTTATTATATAAATGGAGAGATGAGCTAGAGTAGTAGTACTAGCTCGAATTGATATAGGTTAATTAGGATGAATGAAAGATGAATAGAGGAATTGCATATTTATAATAAGGTTTGGTTTTGAGGTTTGAGCTAGTTAGTATATCGTGTAAAGGCTTAAGCAATATGCACGGCGGAGTTACGTGATTGTTTGGAATTAAAGAGCAAAAAGAACAAAAAGTTTGAAAAGAAGATCACGCCTTGTACTTCATGAAACACAGATGATGAATAAATGCACGTGTGCATGGACCTTGGTTATGTTTTGAATTTAATTTATATTGTGAGCCGTGCTGCCTTGTTTTTAGAACATTAACTTTTTTTTCTTTCTTTCTAGTTTTGATTATCACCGTTTATTGTTTTTTCATAAAAAAAATTATGGGTAAAATACAAAATGTCCTTGAGGTTTGGTGAAATATACACTAGCATTTGAGTTTTCAAAATATGCACTTTGGTTCCCTCTCTCGGTTTATTCTTGGTTAAAAAAGCATCCTTGTGCTAGAGCGCGGCCAAGTCAAGATATTATTATTATATTGCTTTTCGATGATATGATATATTTGTTTTACCATTAATTAATACCCTTGTGCTTTTATATATTTTTCTTTTTTTAATTAGTCTCTTTAAAACATTCATATATTTAAATCGATACAATCACATTTTGTGAGAAACAAATAACAATATATATTCCAATAATAATAATAATAATAATAATAATAATAATAACAAATGAGTCGTCAAGCACATCTCAACAAATTTACCATCTCACAAGTTACACCGATAAGAGCAAATCATTTAAATAATTATGTGTTTGATGTCGTCGGGCTAATATTATATCACTACAAAAAAACAAAATCGAAACGGAATTAGAAACGGAAATAAATTCGTTTCTAAATCAAACGGAATTAGAAACGGAATAAGTTCCGTTTCTAAATTAAAAAGTTAGCGACGGAATTGAGACGGAAACATTCAGAGACGGATTTGAGACGGATCAGAGACGGAATTAGAGACGGAATTAGAGACGGAATTAAATTCCGTCTCTGAAAAATGGTGCCACTATTCCCGCCAAAAATTGCGTTTCTTATGACCGTTCATCAAATCTCGGGATTTGTGTACACTTGGACCAAGGCCGCCCAAAATTGATTGTCCAAATTAAAAAAAAAAAAAAAAAAAAAACGTCTCACAACTCTCTTTCTCTCTTCTCTCGCTTGCGCTCTTCTCTCTCTCTCAACATCGACCTCTCCATACCTGCGTCGCCTCTCCGATGGACACCGTCTCGGAGTCCTCCATGGCCGCCTCGGCATCGGAGGCATCGTCATCGTCCACTACAACAACACCCCGTTCGACCGGTACTCCATTATCCGCTCCGCCAAGTCCCGCCGCATCCCTTCGCATCGACACCATCTTCAAATCTCCTCGGATTTCGTCGTCGATTCCGGTGACGATTTCGCCTCCTCCCCACTGCGTTTCGTCACCCAACGGGGACTCCAAGTCCGAGCTTCTAGGGCTTGTTTCGAGGTCGTATTGGGGTTAGGGTTGGGGATTGTATGGAGGCGGCGGCGGCGGCGGGTCTTCGCGGTACGATTTTGATAAAGCGGCGAGCTTTCTGGCGCGAAACGTGGTGGATTAGGCGTCGTTGGTGAGCGGGGAGGATGGGGAGGTGGTGGATGTGTTCAGTGCGAAAGATGTGGAGAGGATTCGGGGGTTTCCGAAACTTTGGGCTGCCGTCGTTGGGGGCCGATGGGGATTTCATGGTGGGCGCGGCGATGGGGACGAGGTTCGTCTTGGCCTTCTGAAAGCGAGGTAATCAATTTCAGTCCTGTTTCGATCTCGATTTTGATTTATGGTAGTTATTGCTAAGGATGCAATTTTGTTGTTTCTGATCTGAATTGTGAGGGTCCGAGTTGATAAACTATTGATTTTGATGTTGTTCTTGTTTTGATTGGAGAAATTCATCGCAGAATTAGCTGGTTTGATCTGGAGATGGACAATTTTGTTGTATTTTTTCTAATGTGGATTTGGATGTGGTTGTTGCATTGTGTGCGCTCGTTTGATTTTTAGCTTGTTGATTGACTAGTGTTTGTTTGAAGAATTGTTTGTGATTCCAAACCTTTAATACGTATGTAAAAGTTGAAGTACGTAAAATTACTCCTCGATAAGCCTCCTCGAATCTGAAATTTGAGAGAAGTGTGCATCTCGGCGAGTGCCACTTCGCTTCATGTGACGAGGCTTGCGGCTTATCGATGGCTTGACCTTACAATGTCTGCTCAACTAAATCTATTGGAAGAATATCGAGTGAGTTTCGGTTGTGAAATCAAACTAGTGCGATCACCGAGATTGAATCTCAAGGAAATAAACTCAAACAATTCCTATTATCCTTATTTTCAATCCGCTAACAACAGTGTTAGTCTTCTCGGTTGAAGAAACCTCGACGTCCAAAGCATGTCCTCCGTTGGATCGATAATAAGATTAGGTCGGATTGCAGTTTGGATCCATGCGATGTTGAGGAGATATCTAAATCGAATCAAGTGGATCAGCCCCTGCAGAAAACTTTGTAAGTTTCAAGTATGTATGTTGCATCTTCAACCTATTTTATGTATTTTTTTGTTTTTGAAGTGAAATAGGAATTTTATTAATCTATCAATGGCTCGATACATGACTAGATATAGAATCAATTGACCTAATTAAAGTATGTTAACTCGATAAAGACAGACAGACTCCTTTAATTTGTCTAGGTGAGTTTTTTATTAAAAACTGAATCTTGTAAGGAAAAAGTCTTTTTGTTCTCAATAATTTTGTTAATTTACAATTACACATTGAGTAAACTTTCACGATGGATCAAACAAATTGATATCATGTTCCTGCACTGTTGTCTAACTTGTCTTTCTTCATGTTACATGTGAAAATGAGTTCTCACTTTTTATTTCTTTAGTGCTCAAATAAACTCAATTTGTAATGGGAGCTTTGTACTAAAAGCATACAAGTTGCAGCTTCCTCTGGGAAAACTATAGTACTATATAACAATATTTGTTGCACTAGTTTCAAAATAGGGAAATAAAAGAAAAGAGGAGGCGTGAAGGGCATGAGGCTTTAATGGTGTGTTGCAGAAATAAAACAGATTAGATTCCTTTTGAACTAGAAAGAACCAATCGAACATCCAAATTTGACTATGGTTTTTTTATTCTTTTTTTATTCTTTTTTATTTATTGATTAATCATTAAAACGTACCATACGAAAAGAATTCGAGAGAGGAAAATACTAAACGTTGAAATTTCTCTACAAATGGTCATTAAGTTTTTTTAGACTTTATTGCTTTGTTATTTAATTCTATTTCTTTTGATTGGTTTGGCATGTATATATGACATTCCCATGGTAGTTGTTTGAAAGATTTAATGGTCGCTTGGCTCCATTTGTTTCTCCCTTGTATGAATACTATTTTTCGTTTAGTTTTGCTCTTTTAACTTTTAATATGCTTACTTGTTGTTAATTATAAACTCTTTCCCGCTGAAGTTTTTTAGTTCCTCTTGCGGTTGGATGAAATAATGAATAAGGTGGCGAAATGAGTGGCAAATATGCAAAAGAGGTTAAAGTGGTTATCTCTCCTTATGGGATTTGTCCACTAGGAGCCCACATTGATCATCGGGTGACTTTTTTTAATTTTTAATTGAATCTTCTTATGACCCAAATTGATCATTTTATGGATTCTTTGTTTGATGCATAATGGATTTTCATAGTTTATGAGCCCACATTCCTATTCTCTTAAATATCCACATTCAGAAGATCACGATTTTGGTATTAGTGCCTAGGTTTAGAGAATTCGGTGGCAATGGTTTGTTAGATGTTTCTCTTTGGTTTTTTTTTAGACTAACTATTGATGTGAATTTGAATCATTCTTTTTCCTTTTAGGGACTTGAAAATGGTTCTATTTACTTGCACTTTTCTCATGTTTTTCCTTCTCATTCTTTTTGCGGTTGTTGGGATCCAGGTTCATGGCTTGTAGGTATGCGTTCATATCTAGAAGCGGCCTCTCAACAATGTGAACAAGACTCTATACATTGAACCATTCCCAAACATAGTAATGATTGGGTACCATTCATTGAGTAAGTTTAACACTGATTCTTTCTGTTTGTTTCCTTCTCCTTGCATTTTTATGGTTTTATTAATTTCGGTTTCACCCTTTAGTTTGCATGGATGACTCACTTGCTAGAAATTAACTTTCTAATAGCATCTATATGATTGCACTTCTCTTTGCTAGAAATTAACTTTATGCGGAATGATTCTAGTTGTTTGATATGAGAAGGAACCAAATCGGACCTTCTAAGCTTTTTTCACGACTTGCAATGTAAAGTTTTCAAACTTAAAAAAGTTGTAGAACATATTTTTGTTGTGTGCATATCTGTGTGTTTAAAATAGGTTAATGAAAGTCATTCCTATTTTTCACAGCCTGCAATGTAAAGTTTTTCTTTGTATTGAGTTCCTTCATTCTCTTTTTTGACTTGGACCAAAGAATTGCGTTTATCTACCTATATTCTTAGATCTTGTTCGTATAACCAAACGGAATGAGTTTTCAGCTAGTGAAAGTAGCGAAATCTTATAATTCTTGGAAAGAGCATTTATTCGTCTTGAAGCATGGTTCCAATGGTTCAATACCACTCAAGCACTTGTGCTTGCGATGATACGTAGTTCTCCCATAATGATGAATTTCTTTTTCTTTATTACCTTATTTATGTTGTGTTTGGCTCATACACTTGTGCTTGCGATGATACGTAGTTCTCCCATAATATTGTTTATATTCCTATTATTGTTTGCATAATTTAGTGATTTTTTTCTTTTTGATTTTTTTCAGGTGATTTGTACGAAGTCAAGTATTATTTGAAGAACAATCAACTTTATATAATCTCGGAACACTTCATTTTTTATTTTATTTTTCATTTAGAACAATTTTTGCTTTTACTTTTGTAGAAAGATACGATATAGAAACTTTTTAGATTGTTTTTGTTGTTTCGTGTACAGTACATTGAGAAAAGATAATGTTAAGGATATGTTAAGTTTATATAAATTGTGCAATATCAATATATTATTTAGCTATGATTTTTATTATATATTGGCAGGTTAAATGTGCTTGGATTGAGACCTATATATATATATATATATATATATATATATATGATCCGTTGCTAATTAGAGACTTTAAAAACTAAACAAAAATGAAAATTAGAGACGGAAATAGGAATGGAATACGATTTAATCAATCGAAACGGATCAAATTAAAATCTCGATCCGTCTCAGATTAGCAACGGATCAGAGACGGAAATAATCAGAAATGGAATTTATTCCGTCTCTAATCAGAAACGGAATTTATTCCGTCTCTAATCAGAAATGGAATTAGAGTTTATTCCGTCTCTGATCAGAAACGGAATTTATTCCGTTTCTGATCCGTCTCTAAATCAGAAACGGAATGCGATTCCGTTTCTGATTGAATTAGCAACGGCGTTTTTAGAGACGGAATTGATTCCGTCTCTGTTCCGTTTCTGATTGCAATTAGAGACGGAATTTTCGCAAATCAGAGACGGAAAATTCCGTTTCTGATTTGCTTTTTTTTGTAGTGTTAACTGGCTAGCTTGGGAAATAATATATGCCACACCTAAATTTTCACACATCATATAACAATTAATTAAGTCACAAATTCTTATAAAAAAAATTAATTAAGTCAAATATTAAGAATCCACATCGTGTATATATATATATATATTCCGAGACGTCTAAAAATATCACTATAGTAGAATCACCATACAGGGAAATAATATATTGCAACGAAAGCAGTAAATTAATTAGAATTCCCTTAAGATTAATCGTAACCAAATAGTATTGCTCAAGTTTTTTTTTTTTTTTTTTTTCTGAAAAAAGTTTTGTGTTCACTATTAAGGTCAAACTTAAATCAATAGTGATGACATGTGTATTGTACGTTGTGCGCGAAAGTTTGAATAAGTGTATGAAAAATACTAAATGACAATAATAATGTCGCACCACGAAACACATATATTGACTCACAAAAACCTTTTATGCAACTTCGACCAATGTGTTATGAATTGAGATCCATGTATAGCCTCATCCCGAGGCACACATAAATTGCTCTTAATTGTGAGCCAATATATTATCAAACTTAATTCATGCATGATGTTGCATGCCTACATATGTCTCACACCAAAACCAAACATGTTCATTGATCATCAACACCAACATGCATGTTAATCACATGTATAGTATCCTTAATTATGATCAATTAATTCATCACATGACACAATTAACATATTTTGAATGAATGAGACGTGTTTTTTACTTGATGAAGCAATGTCTCCTTGAGGATTAACTTGCCGATCGTGTTTAACTGTTTAATTAACAACTTTTTTTTGATAAAAAAGAAACAATTGACTCTACCGAAGTTTGAACTTATGACCACTTACTTCCAAACAAACCATGCTTAACTATATATTGGGCGAACCAATTGGTTAATTAACAACAAACATTGACTCAATTAATTTGATGCCGTGCACGTACGTACATAGTAATAGACTCATTAACTCTTATGACGTCATTATAAATATGTAAGTACATGACGATGGCAGAGATTAAGTCAAATATATGTTTTCTCGAAAAAAAAAAGATTAATTCATCATAACATAATAATGAGTCCGAATAGAACATGGTTTTTTTTTTTTCGGGCTCAATATAGCATGTTAATTAACCTCTAGTTAACTGGTATAAGAATTAAACTACGTACTTGTTTTCAACTTTGATTTCAATAAAATCGTCCTTTTTTATTAAAAAAATAAGTCCTCATCGATATCCCTTAATTTTTCTAAATATTTCTACCTATATATACCATCATATGAAATGTCTCTGTTATATATAGGGGTGTACAGGATCTAGTAAACCGCGGATTCTATCCAATTTATTTCAATTATTGTGAATCGGATCGAATTCCATAATATTAATTGGACTGGATTAAATGACTAGCAAAATTGTCAATCCGCACATAATAAATCAATTAATTGCTGATTTTATATATATGCAGAATCCGTGAACCAATCTTGATCCGTCAACATTAAATACATGCAATATATACTTTATAGATACTTTTAGTTAAGATTTCGAGATTCATATCAATGGTTTAATTGGTCGTATAATATTCGTATTAAGTTGAATTAAGTATAATTTGTAGTATAACCACGCGCTTTATTTTATGTTGTTTAATCAAGGTTTTATCATGACATATTTTAATGTTATGTTTATTTGATATCCAAACGCAAGTTTTGTCCACAATTGTGAACCTTCCCTATAATTTTCACCTCAAAAAGACACCGTATGGTATATATTCAATCGATCGATCACTTTGATGGATGTTAATTCTACGCTTTAAGAAGAACAAAGAGCTTCTCACTAGTACTAATAATTTTCCCACCTTAATTACCTTCAACCACTAGAACAATTTTAGTCTTTAATAGAGGTTTCAAAACCCTTATTAAATGAGGTGTTATTAAACAACACTTAATTGATAGGAGTTTTTAGAAACATCTATGTAATACATGTATTAAAAATTAAAACATAACACATTCTCACACGACATTTAATAACACTTTATTTAATAAGGGTTTTAAAACCTCTATTAAAAGTCAAAAATGTTCTAGTGAACTCTCGGTGTGAGGTTTTACTTTAAAAAGTATCGATACTACGTTGGGAGAAATCCATTCTTATATATTTATGAAGTCTATATATATTAGTCTAATTAATTACCCAATACAATAAAAAAAAACTAAAGAATTTGTTGAATCAAGTGGCTTAGACTTGTAATTTGAGTTGGACTTAAATTAGTGTCATACATGAATTCATGCATACATGGTGATTACACATGGGATTAATCAGTAATTGGATACAAATTACGTTAATGTGTTGTATTCCAATTATAAGGTAATATTTGCGTTGGTTTATGTGTACATGCATGTAACACCTATAAATAGGTCAATACGGTTAAGTGAAAGAACATAGTGTTGTGCTTGTTTTAGAGAGCCAAGAATTGTGTCGTAACGTACGTGCATACGAGCGAGTATGCAACACTATGAGATTAAATCTTGTTGATGTTTCTATCTGGGGCTTAAACAGATGAGAGTTTTCCTTTGTATACTAAACTATTGAAAGTGGGTTGCCTTGTTTCTTGCCTGTGGTTTTTCCCTAATTTAGAGGTTTTTCATGTAAATTCGTGTGTTCATATTTTCTTTATGGTTTATTTATCTTTGGGTGTATTCTTGTGATTGTAGGTATTCCGCGGTGACTCGTCTCAACAAATTGGTATCAGATCCAATATTCGGATTTCCTTTTTAGGGGGAAGGGGTACATTATTAAGCTGAGGTTTCAGAGATGTCGAAGTACACAAGTGCGATAAAGTTCGATGTGGAGAAGTTTGACGAGAAGATAAATTTTGGTTTGTGGCAAATTCAAGTCAAAGATTTGTTGATTCAATCTATAGGCTACGTTAAGCGTTAAAGGGCCGTGGGAAGGAAAGTGATGAGAATCGAGAAGAGTTGGTTTTGATGGTGGCGAGCGTCATAAGACTCAATTTGGTAAAGAATGTTCTGTCGAACATGAGGAATATTTCTTCGGCGAAAGGTCTTTGGGAAAACTAAAGACTATTTATATGATGAAAAGCATGTCAAATTGATTCTACTTGAATGAACGGTACCATCACCTGAAGATGGATGAAGGGACAAATATTACTGATCATCTCAGTGCCCTTATCGAAATTTTCTCGGAACTTGAGGAGTTGGGAAAGTAAGTTAGTGATGAGGATCAGACACTGAAACTCATCTGGTTACTTCCGTTTTCGTTGAAGCATATGAAACCGATAATGATGTATGGGAAAGAAACCATCAGTTTAGCATAGATTACTGCCATGTTAACATCTGAGGAGAAATTGATGAAAGGCGAAAACAACGGTTCATCTAGAAACTCTAGTTTGGTAGCTGCATGGATCTCTCGCTTGTTTCGATTCATAAGGTCTCTGTTGTTTACTGATTCAAGGCTCACTTTGTCTCTAATGGCGGAATTGCAGAATGGGTTGGAGTTGGTATTAATTAATTAGGAGAGAAAGGTAAAACCCTAGAAGAAAAAGAAGAAGAAGAAACACGTGTTGTGTTGGGAATTAAATCTCTTCAATTGATTTGGGATTCTTTTGTTTTTTTTTTTTTTTTTTTTTTTTTTTGTTTTTTGTTTTTTTTGGTAGTGCTAGATAAACTCAAAAAGTCTAGGCCCTTAATTTAAATTCGTTATTAGTGTTTGGGGTAGAGGGTAATTAAGTCTTTTACTTAGGTAGATATCTTAAATTGTTAACAAAAATTTTTTTGAGTCCGGACTCAAAAAGTCCAAATAGATTTTTTTTTTTTTTTTTTTTTTTTTTTTTTGCTACTACTCCCCAACTACTTTCGAAAATTCAGCGTACCCCCATGTTCAACACTAAATTAGACATGTGCCTGAATGTCTGACTTGAGTGCACAAAAGTGAATGCATTTTTTTTCTTATTTTTTTGGCTATTTTAATTTATTTTATTCATTTAGTTGGGCCTTCAAAAGGGGCAATTGCACTAATCGAGTTTGTTTCGTCCTCATGCATGTATAGTCTCAACTTGATACAATATCCTTTAAGATGAGGCACCGGGGTAGCTATTACTTTAGGCTGTAGATCAGGACAGCTCAAAAAAAAAAAAAAAAAAAAAAAAAAAAAAAAAAAAGGTTAGTACATACAGCTTCTTGATAAAATTCAGCCCACCCTACTTAACTCCTAAGCACAACCCAGCAAGCCCAAAAACAGAACAAAACAAAAAAAAAAAACCCACGTACAAAAAAAAGCAAGTGCCCTTGTGCATAAAAAAAAAAAAAAAAAAAAAAAAAAACGCACATTAAAGAGGGTCATTTCGACCAAAAAAAAAGAAATGCTGCATGCTAGTCGTCCTCTCCACTGCCGTAAAAGCTTTTTATCAGTTCTTATGCTCTCACTTGCAACATTTACATTAATAGGAGAAGAAAAGAGAAAAATTGTAGTCACTTGGTAAAAGAAAAAAAAATAATAATGAGAAGTGATCAGTGATCCTACATTACGTTCACTTATTTTGAAGGCTTCATAAACTCTTTTTTTTTTTTTTTCAACTTTTTCATCTCATTCTTCTTAAATAGTTTATATTTTGTATCTCTCCTTTGATTTGTCTTCTTCTTTATCTTGTTGTTTTGTTTTTTTGTTTTTCCTCTTCTCTTATTTGAATCATCAAAACCTTATTCTCAAAATAATTTGGGTGAATTACATGGATCAAACTCTTCAATTACGCTTGTTTTAGTGCAAAACCTTAAGTCTATAGGCATTAGGGATACAAATAGGGAGGGGGGGGATGGAGATCCCATCTCCATCCTCATCCCCGCTTAAGAATTCATTCCCCCATCCCCATACTCATCCCCACGCGAGGATGAACTTTCATCCCTATCCCCATCCCCGCCTAATCCTGTGGAGATTGGGAATCCCCATGAAGAAAAAACTTTCCCCATTTCATTTTCCATTGAATATCACCGCGGGGATATTCTTATGCGGAATTTGCGAAGAATTACCACGGAAATTTTTTTTCGCACATAATGTTTTTCAAAAATTTATAAAAAGTATGTTACACATACATATAATTACAATTATTGAAAATTCCAACTAAATAAAGTATAACATATAAATATAGTTGCAAACAATTCAAAACAAAACATATAATCATTTAAAAAACATATAATTAACAAAACAAGTTAAAATTATAAATCACATTAGAGTTTGTTTATCACTAGTGTTTTGGGTGAAAGCCTTGTAATATTATATAAAATTGATATATACAATGTATATAGATGTATTTGATATATAAATGGATCTTCGCGGATATCCCCATTGGTAATCCCCACGGGGATCCCTGCGGATATTATTAATGGGGAATCTCAGTGGGGATCCTCGCGAATATATTTTTTCTCCATCCCCACCTCCATCCCCATTTAAATTCCCCATCCCTATCCTCCAGTTGCAGGAAATCCCCATCTCCGTGGAGATTCCCCGCCTTACTTGCATCCCTAATAGGCATCATTAACTATTCATGTCAATAAGAATAAGTTGATTTTATTTTTTCTTGTTGAAAATGATATATAATATGTAAAATAAATTTAATTTTTTGTGGTTGAATATGTTTATTTTTAATTAATTAAAAAGTTTTTTTTTTCTAATTTTTGTCTAGATTGTTAATTTAAAATAATTGTACTCTATGAATTATGTTGCCTTTAATGGAACATTGTGGGCAGAAAAGACCAAAAACTCTTTATTCATTCTTTAAGATGAGAGGAGAAACATTAAGAGGTGGCACACCTCCTTCAAATGTTGAACAATCAACTCCTAATGAAGTAGAATCTTCTAAATCCCCAACTCAAAGAATTGAGATTGAATATAACTCTCTTGAAAGAGATACCAATTTGCGTATTTCGATTTGAGAATATCATGTTAACTTGCAAGATGAAGTACGAAGGGGCTTACATAAAAATAGGTCCTTATCAATCTAAATTAGCAGAATATCCTCGAACTCTATTTGGGAAACAATATCGAAGATTCAAATATGGTTAATTCGATAATTTTACATGGTTAGAGTACTCTCCTTTAAAGGATGATGTATTTTGTTTTCCGTGTTATCTTTTTGAAAGTGGTATTGCATCTCAGTGCACATTGACTAAAGAAAAAGTTGGAAGAGGATTAGTAATGGACACGATTATGCATTTTTGACGCATGTTGGAGGTATCAATTCTTCGCATAGGCATTGCATACATACTGTTGATGTGATGGCCCCAGTTCCACAATCCTCAACTGGGCCCCGCCCGGCCTAGACTTGCGTTTAAAACTTAATTAATCAAGTTGTGAGTTATCATAGTTATAGCGAGAAGAAATTAAACCTCAAACTAATGAAAAATCTCAAAGATACCGCTAAGACAACCTAGAGTGTGGAAACCCCGAATATGTATATCATCGTCAATAAACATCCGGAGGAAAGTAAACGAAAGATATACGTGCCCAAAATCTCATCAAAAACTTAACTCCCAATGTTTTAAAACAAGTATAGCTAATAATACAAAAGAATCACATATGTAAGACAAGTAGAAGGAACTGCTCCGGTACCCTCAAATAATATCTCCTAACTATGGAGCCTTCCCTTTGCTGGACTGTGGATCTGCACTTCGTCAAACACAAAATGACGACCCCAGGTAAGTAATGCCAGTAGGACATATATACAACATTTTGAAATAACTAGAACAGTTGAATTCATGCAAATAGAAAGAAAGGTACAGGAAACACATGAATATAAAAGACTGTAAACAAATCAATCGATAAGTGAGGCCAAATAGCAAGGAGTCCCGACCAAAAGGTCGTTGAGTCGCGACAAAAGCCCAACAGACTCGCGTTCAGGACGAGACACCTGCCTCCCAGCCTTAACCACTTGCGACTATGAGATATCTACGAGACCGGATAAGTGCCCCCAACGTACACTCAATTGGGAGATATCGACGGCGTCCAGATAAGAGCTCATATCACAGATAAATAATACCATGACTCACTTGCCAATGGACCACTCCACGCAATAGCACATTCAAGGATAGATATTACAGTTGAGGATTTTTCGAATGTTACTAACCATATTAATAGGTTGTTGAATGTATAAACATCAGAAGAAGTTCAACATAATCGATTACGACTAAAAATTAGCATTGGGAGTGCTCGATGTTTTCCTTAATTACAAGCATGCGCATTTAGAGGTCATGATGAATCTTCAAGCTCTAAGAATTGAGGAAATTAG
Source organism: Stephania yunnanensis (assembly GCA_039657365.1). Classification (NCBI taxonomy): domain Eukaryota; kingdom Viridiplantae; phylum Streptophyta; class Magnoliopsida; order Ranunculales; family Menispermaceae; genus Stephania; species Stephania yunnanensis. The sequence goes on from CM077592.1 coordinate 47,011,882, forward strand.
GTGGAAATGATAAAACTTTTGGGAAGATTATATGTCAATGTTGATGGGGTTGTATTATATAATGCTCCAAAAAATGCAAAGTACACATTACCTATGATTCAAAAAGAGACTTTACATAGAATGGCTCATATCGTAAGAACTAAAATTCGTAAAGAAGTCGGAGATAGGAAGTTTTGTCTTTTAGATGATGAAGCTAAGGATGCATTTGAGTTTTCAAAATATGCACTTTGGTGAAATATACACTAGCATTTGAGTTTTCAAAATATGCACTTTGGTTCCCTCTCGGTTTATTCTTGGTTAAGAAAAGCATCCTTGTGTTAGAGCGCGACCAAGTCAAGATATTATTATTATATTGCTTTTTGATGATATGATATATTTGTTTTACCATTAATTAATACCCTTGTGCTTTTATATATTTTTTCTTTTTTTAATTAGTCTCTTTAAAACATTCATATATATATTTAAATCAATACAATCACAATTTGTGAGAAACAAATAACAATATATATTCCAATAATAATAATAATAATAATAATAATAATAATAATAATAATAATAATAATAAGAATAATAATAATAATAATAATAATAATAATAATAATAATAATAACAACAAATGAGTCATCAAGCACATCTCAACAAATTTACCATCTCACAAGTTACACCGATACGAGCAAATCATTTAAATAATTATGTGTTTGATGTCGTCGGGCTAATATTATATATATTAGCTAGCTAGCTAGGGAAATAATATATTGCCACACCTAAATTTTCACACACCATATAACAATTAATTAAGTCACAAATTCTTATCAAAAAAATTAATTAAGTCAAATATTAAGAATCCACATCGTGTGTGTGTATATATATATATTTCGAGACGTCTTAAAAAATCACTATAGTAGAATCACCATATAGGGAAATAATATATTACAACGAAAGCAGTAAATTAATTAGAATTCCCTTAAGATTAATTGTAACCAAATAGTATTGCGCAAGTGTTTTTTTTGTTTTTTTTTTTTCTCAAAAAGTTTTGTGTTCACTATTCAGGTCAAACTTAAATCAATAGTGATGACATGTGTCCTGTATGTTGCGCGCGAAAGTTTGAATAAGTGTATGAAAAATACTAAATGAATGAGATCCATGTATAACCTCATCCCGAGGCATAAATAAATTGCTCTTAATTGTGAGCCAATATATTATCAAACTTAATTCATGCATGATGTTGCATGCCAACATATGTCTCACACCAAAACCAAACATGTTCATTGATCATCAACACCAACATGCATGTTAATCACATGAATAGTATCCTTAATTGTGATCAATTAATTGATCACATGAGTAGGTCCTATGGTTGTATTTTCGGTTTTGAGGTTATGGAGCACCAATAGGATTGAGCTTAGGTTTGAAAACTAAACAAAGGGGAGTTGAGACGGATTAGCAACGAATTCGAGATTCCGTTGCTATTCCGTCTCTCTAACTTTCGGGGAATAGACTCATGAACCGGTTTATTACTAAATAGGAACAGAATAGAAATGGAATTCATGAATTAGAGCGGATCAGAGACGGAATTAACGTATTCCGTCTCTGATCCGTTACTAATCAGAGACGGATCAGAGACGGACTACAGTAATTCGTCTCTAATCCGTTAATAATCAGAGACAGATCAGAGACGGATTAGGGACGAACTACAATAATTCGTCTCTGATCCGTTGATAATCAGAGACGGATCAGAGACAGACTTATTAAATTTCGTCTCTGATCCGTTGCTAATCAGAAACGGATCAGAGACGTAATTATTCAATTTCATCTCTGATCCGTTGCTAATCAAAGACGGATCAGAGACGGAATACAATAATTCTATCTCGATCCGTTGTTAATCGAGACGGATCGAGAGCGGAATAAAAAATTCCATCTCTGATCCGTTGTTAATCAAAGACGGAATTCAATAACATTTGTACCCTTTAGAAAAGCATTTGCATTTCTGTTCCGTCTCTGTTACGTTTCTAAATTCCGCCTCTAATCCGTCTCTAATCAGAAACGAAAACAAATTTATGTTGCTGACTGAATCAACGACGACGATTTTAGAGACGGAATAGATTCCATCTCTGTTCCGTTGCAGAATTGAATTAGAGACGGAATGTATGCAAATCAGAGACGGAAATTTCCGTTTCTGATCTCCAATTTGTTTGTAGTGTTCTTAGCTTTATATCTTTGAAAAGCTTATTGATCTTCAAGACTTCCTCTTGTAAAGCAACTTTGTGCTGATAACGTGTTGTAAACTAAGTTGTAAGCTAACTAGAACTTAAGTTGGACTTGCTAGAGACTTATGCATAGAGGGTGATGAAGTCCAAGAATTAGCTTGCAAATTCTTGAAAAAATATGATGGAAAGATATGACAGGATGACATTTTGGTAATTTCGGTGAAGTTCGGGCGTTTGAGTTTCGGCGTTCGGGGCATGGGTTGATTGGAAACGGGTGGAGATAGTACGACATTTTTCGGCGAAATTCCATCGTTTCGCCCTCCGAAATGACAATTTTGCTATTTTAGGAAAGTTTTGTTTAGCTTATAACTTTCATTAGGAATTTCCGTTTTTATTGCCGTTTGCGGCGTTTGTTTCTATTTTTTGTCTAGTTTCCAGTTTAGGGCTTTTATGACTTTTTGGAATTTTTACTATTTTTGGCAAATTTTAGGGTTTCGCTATTTAAGCGACCTATTGGATGTAATTCGCGGTTTTTTGGGCTGGAATAAAAGAATTTTCGAACTTTGGCTTAAGTTCTGACCTAGATCGAGTTGTTCGTGGATACGTTCAACTGGTTTAGAAGATCTTCGCTGCATCAGTAGGCATAAACTAAGAACTACTAAAACAAATAGAGCAAATGAGACAAGAGAGAAGAGAGCTAGAGATGAGAATGTAGAGATTTCATTCATACATTGGTGTGTGAATTGGCACCCTTTATATAAGCCATTTGGTGATGCTGATAATTGTACTTATACAATCTGTGCAAGTTATACATACACCACAAGTCATACAACACATTACAAGAAACATAGGCAATACATGGAAGAGTTGGTGTACATTGGTGAGGATTACAAGTTACATGAAGTGTGAGAGCCATTTTTGATGTTACAATTCAATGTAAGAACTATGCTTCACAATGTGGTCACCTACATGCACGAGTGTCCATCCATTTCATAACAATTTCGACAAAAAAAGGGTCATTAAAAGTCAAACGTAAAACGAAAAGAGAAAAGAAATGGAACAAATGCTTTGCATGCTAGTCGTCCTCTCCACTTAGTAAAAGCTTTTTATCGGTTCTCATGCTCTCACTTGCAACATTTACTTTAATAGGAGAAGAAAAGAGAAAAATTTAGTCACTTGGTAAAAGGAAAAAAAAAAAAAAAAAAAAACAATGAGAAGTGATCGGTGATCCTACATTCGGTTCACCTATTTTGAAGGCTTCAAGAAAAGTCTTTTTTTCAACTTTTTCATCTCATTCTTCTTAAATAGTTTATATTTTGCAACTCTCCTTTGATTTGTCTTCTTCTTTGTCTTGTTGTTTAATTTTTTTCCCTCTTATCTTATTTGAATCATCAAAACCCTAATCTCAAAATAATTAGGGTGAATTACATGGATCAAACTCTTCAATTACGCTTGTTTTAGTGCAAAAACCTTAAGTCTATAGGCATTAAGGGTGTAAATGGAATGGGGAGGGGAGGGGAGGGGATGGGGACCCCATCTCCATCCTCATCCCCGCTTAAAAATTCATCCCCCATCCCCATACTGGATGAACTTTCATCCCCATCCCCACCTAATACCCGTGGAGATGGGGAATCCCCAAGGAGAAAAAATTTTCCCATTTCATTCTCATTGAATATCACCGCAGGGATTCTTGCGGAGATTTTGTGAAGAATCATCGAGGGAAAAAAAATTTCGCACTTAATTTTTTTCAAAAATTTATAAAAAGTATGTTACACATACATATAATCACAATTGTTGAAAATTCCAACCAAATAAAGTATAGCATATAAATATAGTTACAAACAATTCAGAACAAAACATATAATTAATGAAACAAGTTAAAATTATAAATCGCATTAGAGTTTGTATATCACTAGTGTTTTTGGTGAAAGCCTTGTAATATTATATAGAATTGATATACACAATATTTATAGATGTATTTGATATATAAATGGAACTTCGCGGATATCCCCATGGGTAATCCCCACGGGGGTCCCATGGATATTACCAATGGGGAATCCCATCGAGGATCCCCGCGAATATATTTTTTCCCCATCCCCGTACCCATACCCGCGTGGGTATGAGATTCTTTCCCCATCTCCACCTCCATCCCCATTTAAATTCCCATCCTCATCCCCATTGCAGGAAATCCCCGTCCCCCGTGGGGATTCCCCACCCCATTTGCATCCCTAATAGGCATCATTAACTATTCATGTCAATAAAAATAAGTTGATTTTTATTTTTTTCTTGTTGAAAATGATATATAATATGTAAAATAAATTTATTTTTTGTGCTCGAATAGGTTTATTTTTAATTAATTAAAGTTTTTTTTCAAGTTTTTGTCTAGATTGTTAGTTTAAAATAATTGCACTCTATGAATTATGTTGCCTTTAATGGAACATTGTGGGAAGAAAAGACCAAAAGACTCTTTATTCATTCTTTAAGCTGAGAGAAGAAACATTAAGAGGTGGCGCACCTCCATCAAATGTTGAACAACCAACTCCTAATGAAGTAGAATCTTCTAAGTCCTCAACTCAAGGAATTGGGATTTAATATAACTCTCTTGAAAAAGATACCAATTTGCGTATTTCGATTCGAGAATATCATGTTAACTTGCGAGATGAAGTACGAAGGGGCTTACATAAAAATAGGTCCTTATCAATCTAGATTAGCAGAATATCCTCGAACTCTATTTGTGAAACAATATCGAAGATTCAAATATGGTTAATTTGATAATTTTACATGGTTAGAGTACTCTCCTTTAAAGGATGATGTATTTTATTTTTCGTGTTATCTTTTGAAAGTGATATTGCATCTCAGTGCACATTCACTAAAGAAAAAGTTGGAAGAGGATTAATAATGGACACGATTATGCATTTTTGACGCAAGTTTGAGGTATCAATTCTTCGCATAGGCATTGCATACAGACTGTTAAGGATTTGTCGAATGTTACTAACCACATTGATAGGTTGTCGAATGTAAAATCATCAGAAGAAGTTCAACATAATGGATTACGACTAAAAATTAGTATTGGGAGTGCTCAATGCTTTCCTTAATTACAAGCATGCGCATGTAAAGGCCATGATGAATCTTCAAGCTCTAAGAATCGAGGAAATTACGTGGAAATGATAAAAATTTGAGAAGATTAAATGTCAATCTTGATGGGGTTGTGTTATATAATGCTCCAAAAAATGCAAAGTACGCATCACCTATGATTCAAAAAGAGACTTTACGTAGAATGGCTCAAATCGTAAGAACTAAAATTCGAAAAGAAGTCGGAGATAGGAAGTTTTGTCTTTTAGTTAATGAAGCTAAGGATGCATTTGAGAAGGGGCAAATGGCTATTGTTTTGAGGTCTGTTGATTGCCAATTAAGGTTCTATCAAGGAGCCTTTTTTGATATTGTGCATGTTGAGAACACTACAACTCTCACACTTAAAAAGCATATATTGAATTTACTTGCTCGGTATAACAGGTAAATTCAATATGCACATTATGTGCATGATATACGTACGTGGTCAGGGATATGATAGTGCTAGTAATATGTGTGGTGCATGAAATGGATTACAAGCTTTATTTTTTAGAGATTGTCCACATGCATATTATGTGCATTATTTTGCCAATCAATTGCAACTAGCAATGGTTGCATCATTTTCAAAAGAAACTATGTTATGGTTGTTCTTTTCAAAGTTGACAACCATTGTAAATCTTATAATTGCTTATCCCAAGCGTATTGTTGAATTACAATCCATCCATGCTGATTACATTGCTCAAGACATTGCTAATGGAGAACGTGAAACTAGAGGATGAGCTAATTAGATGGGGAATTTGCAATATGCAGGAACTACTCGATGGAGTTCTCAATTCGATTCTATTTGTAGCTTGGTCGATATGTACTACGCCACACTGCTAAAGTGCTTCATAACATAAAAATGACCAAATCCTAATGTTCGAGGAAAAGCAATTGGTTGTTTAATTGACATGGGAACTTTCAATTTCATGTTCATATTTCATTTAATGCATAGTATCATGTGAACCACTCACTTTGCCAAGCTTTGCAATACAAATCTCAAGATATTTTGAATGCTTTAGATTCACTTGCCTAAAAATTCTATTTTGCCTATTTTAGTGAACACGACATGCATTATTTAAGATGTCTATTGGAGCATTATGAGCTTGACCTTGTGTGACAGAAACTCACTGGCGACACTTCCTCATTTCTAAATTTACACCAATCGACAACACCATATCCGACTTGTTTGATGAAGAAATAAACACTCCTACAACAATTCTGATTGACCTAATACGAGCGCTCTAGCCAAAACCAAGAGATAAAGAAGATTGAGGGGTGACGAGGTGAGGAGAGGGAGAGAAAGTTTGAACATTGGGAGAGAACACTAGAACAAATTCTACTTTTCATAGAGGTTTTGAACCTCTATGAAAAGTGTTATCTTTTAAGGTGTTATCGTATCCTCAAAGCTTACATAGGAGTTTCAAACCTTTATCAAATCTTGGCTATTTCATAGGGGTTTCAAACCTCTATCAAATCTTGGCTATTTCATAGGGGTTTGAAACCTCTATAATATCTTCAGAGGCTTACATAGGGGTTTCAAACCCCTATCAATTGTAGTGATTTCATAGGGGTTTGAAACCTCTATATTATTGTTAAAGGCTTACATAGGGGTTTCAAACCCCTATCAAATGTAATTTTTAAATAATAATAGCTGAAAATGCCCAGAATTAATTTCCATTTCCATTTTCAATTGAAAATATACAAATCTACATTCCATTCACAATATTATTATTCCATTAAGAAATTCGCAGTGTTCTACAACCAATCAATAAAACAACAAATTGATAGCTACACATTTCACGAAACCAATCAACAAAACTCGCTTTTCATTGTCGGACAATGTGTTAGCGAGAGATAAGTATATGTAGAAAGTCACCCCCGCTTGTTTGAAACTTCACCATTGCCAATTCTCTCATCCACAATTGCTTTGACAGTGGAAGCAATTCTTAATGTAGCCTTTGATTTGCAGAGTTGGGATTGACCTTCCCTCAATTGAAGTCCGGTTTCAATGCATGAACATCAATGCAAAACCTGAGCATTACAAACAATTCTCAATTTTTCAGTTAACGTGGCAGAAATGCGAACAATTAAAAATACTTGTACAGATTTGAGTGGCATCATTGGAAGAAACAACTATAAGTATCAATCGTGGTAAATGTTGTTAAAGTAAAATTGCAAACTGTAACCTTTAAAAAAAAAAAACTCAAAGCTATACATAACACTATCACGAGACTCACCTCACTATGTTGGCATATTTAAGTAGAGATATGTGCTAGCTAGTAATTGAATGAATTCCAAAGCAAAGTAAACTTACATTTAAATTTGTTAATGATACATGCAGCATCATTGTAATGACAGATTATATAATCAAGGTATCAACACATTGCTATAGTTCAAAATAGAGAACTTGAGTGGCATTGAATGAAATTCTTACCTTCTATTTTCTTTCTTAGGTTGCTCTACAGATTTGACAACCGAATACAAGATCTCCACATGAAAATAAACATATCGGACATGCCTGCCAACAATGATCAACACATACTTCATAAGTCCTTCATTAATTTCTTTCTTTGGTTGCTCTACAGATTTGACAGCCGAATATAAGCTCCTTCAAATGAAGAGAACACTAGAACAAATTTAACTTTTAATAGCACTTAATAGATAGAGGTTTTAATTAACCCCTATGAATTAGATTTAATAACACTTAATAGATAGAGGTTTTAATTAACCCTTATAAATTAGACAATTAGGCTTTTAATAGCACTAATTCATAGAGGTTAAAAAACCCCTATGGAAACTCTTGGCCAAGAACAACAAATGCCTCAACACTCTCACTCAACACTCTCACTCGCGAGTGAGCGAGAGTCGCTCACTCTCGCTCACTCGCTCACTCTAGCCCAACATCCCTTACTGCTCACTCTCGCCCAACACTCTCGCTTGCTCACTCTCGCCCAACACTCTCGCTCGCTCACTCTCGCCTCGCCCAACACTCTCGCTCGCTCACTCTCACCCAACACTCTCGTACTCGCGTCCGTCAACTCTGAATCAGATAATTTCGCACTCGCAATCGGACCTTGCCTCTTCATCTAGGGTTTGGTCTGCCTCCACCTTGCCTCTTCTTCACCGCTTTCGGACCTTCTTCGATTTCAAGACCAGTTGTCCGATCTGCAAGGTGAGACTCGATCGATCTCAAACCCTAACGAGTCGATTCGATGAATCTGTGAGTCTTCTCTGATCGTTGGTTCTGTTGTTGTACATTTGATAATCTGGACCGATTTATTTGTGTTGATTAGGTTGGGCGATATTGTTTTCTATGGCTCTATGACTAGAATTAGCTATTCATGTAGTTGATGTTCTTACGTTGGGTGTTGGATTGGCTGTGGCGATTAGTTACTGATTTACGGTCTCTCTAAGTCTCTATGTTCATTAGGTTGACTGAATTTTGTTTTTTTTTTATGGTTCTGTGACTTGAATTAGCGATGAATGTATTTGACGTTTATAGTTTCTGTGTTGAATTGGCTTTGATGATTGATTTGCTCTAGGTCGGAAGTTCAAGCCAGTTTTTTGCTCTATAGATTGAACTGTGATTGATTATTGACAAGTGAAGAGTCTCTAGTTGTTAATTTAGTCATTCTTGCGTGTTATCTCCAATTTTGATTCTGATGAAATTTTGTTATAGAAGAATCTGCAGTGTTAGTGACTTGTAGAGATTGATTCATAGGTTTGGAGGTCATGTGAGACTGTGTAAACATAAGGTTGAGTTTAAGTCGGAGCAGAAAAGGAAGAAATGAAAGACTTTTAGTCAGTCGGGCTTGAGCGACTCGGTGTAAATTGATTCAAGAGGTATACTTGTTTCAGTGCTTCTTTCTTTACCAAAAAATTTATGTTTACATTATATTTTGTTTTTCAATTCATTCTTTTTTATTTTTAGAAATCAAGGTCAATACTTCTTTAAATTTTACTCTTTTTATTATTGTCTTCTTTGCTTGGTTTATGAACTAATGTGAGGTTCTATATCCTATTCAATGAAAGATGTAAAGTAATACTTGGTTAGTTCCTCTCTCAACAAGGACTAAACATATGTAAGAACCCTATTCTAACGAGTGTACCACCTTTTTATCTAAGTAAATTCAGGATCTTTCCAACTTCTGAATGTCAAAGTCAAGGTGACAAGACTAAACATATGTGTGATAGCAAAGTGTGATGTAATTAAGTCTCCATAAGATACTTTGAGCCAAATAAGGCGGCGACCGGAGAAGGAAAATAGGACAGGATTACAGGAACCCAAGTCAAGTTTTAGGTAAGGTCTCATGTTGTGAATTAATGTTTTTTTACGATTGTGAATTAATATTTATTTGCTTTTATTATATATGTTCTTAGTCTCTGATTTTTTATTTTTTGAAATCGGTGATTGCATTCTAGAGTTGGTACCATTAATTTGTTTCTCTCATTGTGTGTTATATGTTTGTGTTTTTCATTGTGGTTGTAATATCTATCTAGGCAAGACTTTTTGCCTTTTTAGATTGATTTTTATGTCTTTCAATGTTCATTTGTTTGGAAGAACGAAAATCAAAGAGAGATTTCTCAAGTGTTTTTCCACTTTAATTCAATGTACAATTTCGATGGCAAAGTGCGAGTTTTATTTCATAAGGCGTATTGGTAATTTATTTTTATAATCTATTATTGTAATATGCACTTGTTTGTGTTTTGTGACTTTTGTGCACAATACTAATATAGAGAGATGCATTTGAATAGGTAAATGGTAGACTGGGTCATGCTCATTTACATGATATCTTCAAGTAAGTACCTTTACTTCCTAATTATTTTTGTCTTGATGTTAGACCGAAACATTATTACAGGGTAATTGAGACATTTCGATTAAAGATTTCGAGGACCAAATAATGTGAAGGTGCACAAAATGCAATGGGAGATTTATACGAAGCCTCTAACAACCGAAGAAGGCGTTGAAGCCGCAAAAAGATTTCAAGTAATCCCAAACTGCTGTTTAACGAAAACTTGGAGTTTTGGCAATGCACTGATCCTGTAACCGCTTTCTTGGGAGGTACATTATCTTATCTGTTTTTTTTTTTTTTGTTTTTTTTTGCGTTGCTTTATATCAATTTAGTCCTGTCGCTACCTGATGCATCTTGAAGATAAACAAATTAAGGTGGGTGGGCTCCTAACTTCTACACTTATTTAAGTAGGTCGGTGGTCATAAAACAAACTTGACGCCGTAAAAAAATTGCAAGGAAGGGAATATGCCTAACTGGAAAATTGGAATGCACTAACTAGGGTCATACGACCCACCTCATGAACCAGATGATATATAGCTTGTTTGATAATATAGATGGCTAAATGGGGATCTATCCGGCATAGATCCCCAACTTATATCTTGAACGATCGACACAAAGCATGGTAACCTATTCTTGTTGATTTTTATTTTGATCATGTACAACATAATAGCAGAATGCGCCAAAAAATACATGAGCATACAAGTAAATACCTCTACAGATGAACTCTAGGTGGTAGGTGTCCACCATCCTTTCTTTTCTCATGTTGTGACTTTGAAATGTCTGCTCTAGTTCTCGTCTAGAGCAAGCAAGCTATACATAAGTATCAGTATGGCCCATAGGAATTTCTTGCACCTACTCTAGCCTGAAAGCGATGCAATTGTCTTTCGTCGTTGGAAATGATTTGGTGTTATTGAGAAATGTTCATTAAGTTCTTAACACTAATTCTCTCAAGATTGTACATCTTAATCAACGAGGAACGCAATACCACAACGCAATTCGAAAATTCATCGACGTCTACAAGCTACAAACATCGTAAGAAGAAAATACGTGTGTAGCGAGGTAGCGATCTCGCATCCTCAGCCGCATCATTCAGGTGGAGGAGAGGCTGTTGTTGTTGTAGTAACTTAAATCATGTAAGTCTGTACATAAAACTATATTCTTGATTTTTTCAATCTTCAATGATCTATGGCATTGTTGTCCAAGTCAGGCAATCCATTTCACAAAGCGTATTTCATTGACTCGGATCATTGATTTCCTTATCTGCCACACGGATCCTTAGCATATCTCAACTTGGTTTCATCGAGAGAACTCAGTTGTTTTCGAATGCTTTTGTTTATACACTAGTTTGTTCATTAAAGTTTAGATTCTCTGACATAGTAGAAATTCCTATATGATGTAAAGTTCATAGATTCTTATCTTTTAGAGGGACTTGGAGAGTTGAAGAACCTTTTCTAGCAAGTAATCAGTGGACACAATGAATCCTTGAGGGTAGGTCAATTGAAATAGATTGATGTGCCTGGCTGTCAACAACAATAACAACAACAAAAACAAAAGCCTCATTCTTAATTAATTGGTGTCGGCTACATGGATCGTACTCTTCTATTATGCTCGATTTAGTGCAACCATGGCTGTTAGAGTAATTTATTTTATAATCTTAATTCCTTTCTACAACTCTACATTTCCCTACATGATATGTGATGCCTCTTTTATCAATGCGTGGAAATGCTTGGTTAGTTCTTTCTTAATTTCATCTCATTTCTTAAGTCCTCATTCTTGTTCGTGTTTTGCCATATTTTTAGAAGGAATAAGTTTCTAGAGATGGAACTCTTGAATATTCATTTCTTTGGTGCATGTTTACTCAATTTGAAGTCTTTCAGCGAATCGAAGTATCATTTATTTGACTTCATTTCATTCTAGAATACTAAACTTTTATGGCAATGAGTCACATGATTTATACCAAGAATCAGATTGGTATATATAGATGTTCACAGTGCGGTCAACTCTGCTATGACTGGTTAGAGATGGAGAGACTAGCGAGGGCATCTACTTCATTTAGGACTGAGAGGTACTCTATTTTTCGAGGAAGGGCTCGACAATGTGATTGCAAGGCACAGTCGTTTAGCCAAAGCGACTAGGTCAGTAATCTATTTTTTCTTTATATAGGCATGCATGATCATATCCTTCTTGTTCAAGTTTTATGATGGTTCTTCAACAAAAATTTCATGATCATGCTTGCTGTTGAGGTTTGGGGCTTGAAAAATTGTACTCAAAAGGAGGAATGGTTTAGCGACACGATCACGGCGATGATCGTCCCTCTTATATCGATAGTTCTGAAATCGTTAGAAGGGCATGGAAGATGTACAATTTAAGCTTAGGTCTTGGATTGAACAAAGTAGCCGGCAAAGTATTCAGAATAGGCCACCTAGGCAACCTTAATGAGGTATTGTTTCTAAACTTCTTTTCATCATTCAAGTTAGTGATAGGGGACTTGAACTTCAATTCTATCTAAGCTTCATTTCTCCACTGTTATTTTGCGTACAAATTTAAAACAATTATGATTTATGAATTGCAGTTCCTATATCGATTTTTCTTATGATCGATTGACTTTTTACATCTTCAATTGCTTGGTTGTTTAGCAGTATTGCTCTTTGGTATGCACGGTAATTAATCCCCAACTCATGTCAATCACTCCGTTACTCTCCAATGAAGAGTTTTTTATTAGTATATTCTCTTGTTACTCCTCTTTCATGCTTTTTGTTCTTCTTTATGTGGAACAATATATTTTTTAGACTTTTGATTGATGAGGGAATGCAAGTTTGTTGTGATTCACCTAATAGGCTAATAGTTGGCGTGCAATACCCCCAAACTTAGGACTTTGCACGTCCCGAGCAAATGTGTAAATGACAAACACACAAATAAACTAGACTTATAATATAGATATGTACGACTCAACTAATCCTATACCCGATTCAGAATTCATGGAGTTCCTTTGGTTTACATAGTTGTCAAGTTAACAAGCCACTCATGAAATTTCAGAGTTAAGATATGTCAAGAACCACAACCCAAACACAATTAAGATCACACTTTAAAGACAAAGAGTCGTCAAGACAAAGGCCATCAACTACTCACGGGTTTTCTTGGTCTACACATTCAAGCACGCAAGTTAAGCACTCGAGCTAAATCTTTTTATTTGAAGAGTTTTCATACACTTCCGCCTTTATCCATTTTATATGTTTACTCTTTTTTTTTTCTTTTCTTTTCCTTTTTTTTTTTTGGGGCCGAGCCTGGACTGTTGGTCGTCCAGCCGGGTCGGGTTCGACCCGCCTGGTCGGTCGACCCGACCCTTCCTTCTTGGTCGGCCCAGAACGGACCGAGCTCGGCCCATGGGCCGAGCTGGACTGTTTCGGTCCAGCCGGAAGTCGGGTCCGACCCGTTTGGGTCGACTTCGACTCAAACAAGAAATAAATAAAAAGAAAAACGAGAAAAGAAGAGAAAAAAAGGAAGAAAAAAATGAAAGAAAATTTGGAAAAATTCTGGAAAAATGGGAAAAATTGGGAAAATTATATTTCAATAAAATAAAGTTGATTGAACCAACTATACTTGTACTAATGAGACACCAAACTCAGGAATTTAGGAAAAGGGCACGGGAGAGCGAAGGCCAGTTAAGCTAGCACATTACTTTGTTGAGTGAGTATACCTATTGACGATTTTAATTGGCATTTCATTCCTATAAATTGTTGTCCTTGCATAGTCCTTTTGACTATTTACCTTTGTACTCTTATATCATGTGATTCTTTGTGTCTATGCTCACTTGATGAGTCTAGTTTGCATAATATCCATTTATTTGATTTAATTCATTGACTCCATTCCATGCTATGTCTATTCTTGTTGTTTCAAATGTGAATTGAATGATAAATAGCATGCTATTAGGCTAGTGAATATCTTATAAATGTTTAAGAGGACTTGTATTCATTATTTGTTTAGGTGTGTAGATGTGCCTATGCCTTGACAATCCATACTTGGTATTTCTTGAAAATGTAAAAAGTAGTTGTTGCATTTAGGTCCTGTACTTGATCGAGGTGTGCGCAAATCACGGGGTTAGAGTCCCTGGAGATGTCGGCACACGTTACCTGACTTTGTATGACACACTCGGGGTTAGAGTCCCTGAGGTGGTCTACACACCGGGGTTAGAGTCCCTGGTAACACTTGGGTTAGAGTCCCTTGTGTTATATGATTATTGGGTCGGGGTGACACGTTTCACTGCCGACCGGACCTAAATCACTACTACTTAGCTTAGTGTCAGTATCACTTGTTTAACTATGGTATTTACTCGCATATGGTTTATTTTTCAGTTTTCCAATTTTTATGCTTTTAAATACCATTTGAATATTTGGAAATGCAAATTAAATTTGTCACTTTGGGGATTACTTGTTTTTTATTCTTGTACTCACCGTCCTTTTATGACGGTGGGTGCAGAGCCATCTACTAGCAGGCCTGGGAAAGAGAAGATCGGCGATTATCCACGAGCAATGACGGCGCGTCACTACATTAATTGTAGGTCTTCTTTTGATATTTTGTTTGTATAGTTTATATATGTCTTTCGAGATACTTTTTGGGGTTGTATATTGGGTTGAGCGTTAGTTCCCCGACTTGACTTAGATTATATTACAGTTTCAATATATTTTGAGAACGATATATATATATACATATATATCAATGTGATATCATTTCCCTGGTTTTCCACATTTAGGTTATTATAAATGAATTCCGCATAAGTATTAATATTTCCGCAATTAAATATATTTAATGAAAGACTTAAGTTGAAAGGCTGACTAATACGTAGTTAAGTCCTGTGAGGAGATGATTAGGGCTTAAATACGGGATTAGGCCGGGCGGTGCCCTAGATTAAGGAGAGGGGTCACACCCCGCTCCATTTCCTGTGGACCACTTTCCTCACTTTTTCCCACCACAAGTTTCACTGCTCCATTTCCTGTGGAAACTTGTGGGACTCTCCATAATTGGAAAACTCATGTTAGCCCTTCTCACTTTCACTATAATTAAGCAAATTCCCTAATGTGGGTTAAAGTCTCATCACTTGCACAATTTCAACCGTCTACCCATTTTGGTATCTAGCACAAGGCTTAACCATCATACTAAGTCCCTAATCATGAAATCATAAAAATGCTAAGCTACGGACTCGAGTGAGTATTTCTCCTACTTTTTCCTAAGTTTCAAGTCAAAGAGGCAACCATAATGTACTCATCCACAACCAATGGCATGAAACAAAGTTTCGGGTGACTCTAAACAATATAATAATAAAAATTATACTAAATACATGCATGAAAGTGTATCAACTCCTAATAAAATGAGAAAATGAGATAGGGAGGGAAAAGAAATGGAAGAAATGAATGAATAAGAGATATCAAACACCACCAATACCATCCGTCAACCACATATAACCGCATATAACTGAAAAATCTTAAACGATCTCACCTGCAGTCTTTTGCAAATAAGTCCATCCAACTCAATCCACAAATCCTAAAGTACCCCCAAACTTATTCCGAACCTTGTCCTCAAGGTTCAAAACAAGTCAAGGAATCTATGCAACAAAAAGACAAAGAATAGTGGTGAAAAAGAATATGGATATAAGAAGAAGATGATACAAGTGCACGCATAACAAAAGTCTCCAAAAACTAGTAAATGCTCAACTCTCGCATGTCTAGGTGACTAAAGAAACTATGAAATAAAATTATCATAATAAGAGCAATAACAAATAAGCATGGGAGTTAATTCAAATGATTCCTATCAAATCTTGCGAGCCTGAGTCTTTCAACTACGGGTGAAGTCAACAAGATGATGGAATGAGGTTTTGGGTTTTGGGTCTACTTAAAGACCCACCACTAATGTGGCGACTTAAGTTGGATATTTCCCAACCAAGCCTCAAAACACCTAAAACTCTAATAATATGTTAATTCCTAAAAAAGAATATGCTCAAATTACTCCAAAAACAATGTAATCCATAGTCAAACCCAACAAAACTCAGGGGGTGGTCAAGTGCCATCGGTGCTTATCAAACATTCATTACACCTGCAAAAATCTAAGAGACCAAGTCAGGGATTTATTAAACATAAAAAAATTAAAACTAAATTAAAACTGAAATAAATGCAATAAAAATAAAAACAAAGCTGGGCTGCCTCCCAACGAGTGTCTTTCTTTTAAGTCTTTGGCTAGACTTATTGTGATTCTTCACGTGATGCCCTCTCCTTTCGAGATATCAACAACGAATGGCGCATCAACATATTTGGGTAATGCAGCATGCACGCCCTCTTTCAGAATTGGGAGCTCATTCGAGACTTCTAACACAAACGAATCTGTCACATCATGGTCCTCCAACACAAAGGTGTTAGCAGTGTAGAAAATCTGCGAACACCACTGCTCTCACACTTAAAAAGCATATATTGCCAATTAAGGTTTTATCAATGAGCCTTTTTTTGATATTGTACGTGTCGAGAACACCACTGCTCTCACACTTAAAAAACATATATTGAATTTACTTGCTCGGTGTAACAGGTAAATTCAATATGCACATTATGTGCATGATACACGTGGCGTGGATATGATGGTGCTAGTAATATGAGTGGGGCATGGAATGTATTACAAGCTTTATTTCTTAGAGATTGTCCACATGCATATTATGTGCATTATTTTGCCAATCAATTGCGACTTGCATTGGTTGAATCCTTCTCAAAGGAAACTTCAGTTTGGTTGTTCTTTTCAAAGTTGACAACCATTGTAAATCTTATAATTGCTTCTCCCAAGCGTATTCTTTGAGTTACAATCCATCCATACGATTACATTGCTCAAGAGATAACTAATGGAGAATGTGAAACTGGAAAAGAGCTAATTAGATGGGGAATTTGCAACGTGCAGGAACTACTCGATATGTGGAGTTCTCAATTTGATTCTATTTGTAGCTTGGTCGATATGTACTACACACCTGCTAAAGTGCTTCATAACATAAAAAAGGACCAAATCCTGATATTCGAGGAAAATTAATTGGTTGTTTAATTGACATAAGAACTTTCAATTTCATGTTCATATTGCATTTAATGCATAGAATCATGTGAACCACTTGCTTTGCCAAGCTTTTCAATACAAATCTCAAGATATTTTGAATGCTTTAGATTCACTTGCCCAAAAATTCTATCCAATATATTTTAATGAACACAACATGCGTTATTTAAGATGTCAATTCGAGCATTATGAGCTTGACCTTGTGTGACAGAAACTCACGTACGGGCGACACTTCCTCACTTCTAAATTTACACCAATCGACAACACCATATCCGACTTGTTTGATGAAGAAATAAACACTCCTACAACAATTTCGATTGACCTAATACAAACGCTCTAGCCAAAACCAAGAGATAAAGGGGTGACGAGGTGAGGGTGAGGGATATGGTTTGAACATTGGGAGAGAAAGAGTATATCTCAGGGATTTCAAAGAAAAAAAAAAAGGATGTTTAGCAATTGAAATTCAAAATTGAGGTATATATTTGAGTAATGGGGTACGTTTAGCAAAAAGTAGAGTCCATTTAATTAGCCGCTCCCATAAATAAATATATCATTGCCTTTTTGTACAAGTGCATGGTGCATGTATACACATGCAATATGATAATATATATGGAAACTCAAAAGTATGTATATATGATGGAACCAATTTTATTGATGTAATATTAACCAATGCAACAACTGGAGAAGTCCATTGTAACAGTGGATATATAACCTTAAAAGTCCTACATATGATGACCTAATTTAATATACGTAGTTAACAATACCTACGACAATAGGATAAATCTATTGAAACGCCCTTCATCAATTCCTTTATTTCACATAATTATAATTTAGTATAATGATTTGTATATATTACTATGCAGCCAAGCAGCTCGAAGGGTGGACGAGACCAAAAGCCGAGCCATCAGCATTTATGCACGAAGTCGAAGCAGATTTACTCCCATAAGTGAGATCAACGTTGTCCAAAACAATGCCACTGCATGGAGTCTTTGGACTGCAATCGAACTTCATAGCAACTTGACTCCCCGACGAGCCTCTAATGTTTCTATAAACCACATCACTAATTTTAACACCTGAGACTTGGCCGGGGCACCCTTCGTTGTGTGGACAATAGTCTTGGTCGATTATAATTGGATTTCGTGCATTATTGATTATTATGTCTTGAATAATACACCTTTAACATATCCAAGTACTTCGGCCTCGCCCATGTCTTGATTCTCACTCCATTTTGAGAACCGCTAAATGTAGCCGTCTTAACAGTCACATTTTGCACTCCTTGTTCGTTTGCTGCCTTTCCAAGACTCCCAATGCTGCGAGTACGTACGTGCACAAATAATGTACCGTACAAATCATGTTATTCCATGCACACACACATAATGTATACTTTATTTAATTAATACTTGTATGTACATAATGTATAATTATGTGAATACCTACTTGTTACAAAAAAAAAAAAAAGTACCTTATGCCATGGCCGGGGCCACAGTTGATGTTTTCCATCCAGAGGTTGGTGGTGCCGGGGCCAATGGAGATGCAGTCGTCGCCGGTCTTGATGTTGGCTTGGGTGATGGTGACATCGGTGGATCCCTGGACATGTATGCCGTCGGTGTTGGGGCTATTGCCGGAGGCCGTCACCTGCACTTGTTGGAGCTTGACGTTCTTACAGTCGTGGATGACGATATGGAAGATTTGGCTGTTCATGGATGTCAACCCGGTAATAGTAATTTCTGACGAGTAGGTGAACTCCAATGACTACAACATATACCAACACATCAGAAGTAGCACCACATATATAAACACGGTATTAATTAATTTCTAGTACAAAAAATTATATGCATAGCCCTTTTGGACTTACATATATATATATATATATATTGCTATATAATTGATGAGTTTCATTGTAGAAGCACTTATTTATATATATATATATATATATATATATATATATATATATATATATATATTTATAGTAATCCAATGGTAAGATATAGAGTTGATCATGACATGTTCATATATTTGAGCTCTATTGTAAAATTACCCCATATATATGTAGAAGTGTCTTTGTTTTGTGTTGAAGATGTGTGTATTGAAATATACAATTTCACTGCGCACGATTAATTAAGTGAGATGCGTGTTATATATGATGAAGATATATATATATATATATATATATATATATATATATATATATATATATATATATATAAGTGTATACAAAATCTATGAATCTCTAAATAAAATTGATCGTGGTCTTTTGGAGTACAATCCCAAACCTTTAAGTTGAAGGTGGTTAATATGGGCCAATACCATTATCACTAGCAAAGATTTAATTATTGGTCCTATATTGGATAAGGGAAAATTTTAGATGCACATCAACAAACACACATCAGAACGTACACCATATTCTGATGAACGTGTGATGCTCTTCAAGATGCGCATGAATGCATGTCGAGATGCATCGTATACACATCAGAAGAGATGTACCCCTAGCTAGGTAGCACTCCTATAGGAGCAAATATTTGGCCCAACAGTATTTATTTTCTTTAAAAAAAAAATATTGTTTTGAATTGATCATACAGTACCATATATACATATATACACATACCCCGGCTCCAAAAGGACAGTTCTTTCCTGGACCTTACATGCCCAAAGACCAGCGCCTTGGCCATCAAGGATGCCCCCAGAAATGGACACGCCTTGAACTTTGTTAAACGTAATCCATTTACCAGAAGTCCCAAGAATGTGATAATCCGAAGGAGCAACAAGAGTGCCATCAATTTTAAAGGTAACACGACCTTTGCACTCCCCGGTAAATAAGACCTCGTTGAGGAGGTATCGTCCTTGCGGCACATAGATAGTGGTGGAAGAAGGGGAGGCGCAAGCCGATTCCCATGCCCGGAGAAAGGCACGGGTGGAGTCGGTCCTTCCATCGCCTTTGGCACCCAAATCCACAACATTGAAGGTTGTTGGAGCGGCAAAAGCAACCGATGACGAGGTGAGGTTGATCATAAGTACCATTGTCGACATTAAGATATACGCCGACAATACACTACAAGAAAAAATGTATTTTGAGATCGTCATGTTTGAAACTAGCTTGAGCTAGATGAAGGTTTATTATATAAAAGGAGAGATGAGCTAGAGTAGTAGTACTAGCTCGAATTGATATAGGTTAATTAGGATGAATGAAAGATGAATAGAGGAATTGCATATTTATAATAAGGTTTGGTTTTGAGGTTTGAGCTAGTTAGTATATCGTGTAAAGGCTTAAGCAATATGCACGGCGGAGTTACGTGATTGTTTGGAATTAAAGAGCAAAAAGAACAAAAAGTTTGAAAAGAAGATCACACCTCGTACTTCATGAAACACAGATGATGAATAAATGCACGTTTGCATGGACCTTGGTTATGTTTTGAATTTAATTTATATTGTGAGCCGTGCTGCCTTGTTTTTAGAACATTAACTTTTTTTTTCATTCTTTCTAGTTTCGATTATCACCGTTTATTGTTTTTCCATAAAAAAAATATGGGTAAAATACAAAATGTCCCTGAGGTTTGGTGAAATATACACTAGCATTTGAGTTTTCAAATATGCACTTTGGTTCCCTTTCTGGTTTATTCTTGGTTAAGAAAAGCATCCTTGTGTTAGAGCGCGGCCAAGTCAAGATATTATTATTATATTGCTTTTTGATGATATGATATATTTGTTTTACCATTAATTAATACCCTTGTGCTTTTATATATTTTTTCTTTTTCTAATTAGTCTCTTTAAAACATTCATATATATATTTAAATCAATACAATCACAATTTGTGAGAAACAAATAACAATATATATTCCAATAATAATAATAATAATAATAATAATAATAATAATAATAATAATAATAATAATAATAATAATAATAATAATAATAACAACAAATGAGTCATCAAGCACATCTCAACAAATTTACCATCTCACAAGTTACACCGATACGAGCAAATCATTTAAATAATTATGTGTTTGATGTCGTCGGGCTAATATTATATATATTAGCTAGCTAGCTAGGGAAATAATATATTGCCACACCTAAATTTTCACACACCATATAACAATTAATTAAGTCACAAATTCTTAATAAAAAAATTAATTAAGTCAAATATTAAGAATCCACATCGTGTGTGTGTATATATATATATTTCGAGACGTCTTAAAAAATCACTATAGTAGAATCACCATATAGGGAAATAATATATTACAACGAAAGCAGTATATTAATTAGAATTCCCTTAAGATTAATTGTAACCAAATAGTATTGCGCAAGTGTTTTTTTTTGTTTTTTTTTTTTTCTGAAAAAGTTTTTGTGTTCACTATTCAGTCAAACTTAAATCAATAGTGATGACATGTGTACTTGTATGTTGCGCGCGAAAAAAGTTTGAATAAGTGTATGAAAAATACTAAATGAATGAGATCCATGTATAACCTCATCCCGAGGCATAAATAAATTGCTCTTAATTGTGAGCCAATATATTATCAAACTTAATTCATGCATGATGTTGCATGCCAACATATGTCTCACACCAAAACCAAACATGTTCATTGATCATCAACACCAACATGCATGTTAATCACATGAATAGTATCCTTAATTGTGATCAATTAATTTATCACAAGACACAATTAACATATTTTGAATGAATGAGACACGAGTTTTTTTATGATGAAGCAATGTCTCCTTGAGGATTAACTTGCCGTGATCGTGTTTAACTGTTTAATTAACAACTTTTTTTTTGATAAGAAAGAAACAATTGACTCTACCAAAGTTTGAACCTATGACCACTTACTCCCAAACAAAGCATGCTTAACTATATATTGGGCGAACCAATTGGTTAATTAACAACAAACATTGACTCAATTAATTTGATGCCGTGCACGTACGTACATAGTAATAGACTCATTAACTCTTATGACGTCATTATAAATATGTAAGCACATGACGATCGCAGAGATTAAGTCATATATATGTTTTCTCGAAAAAAAAAGATTAATTCATCATAATATAATAATGAGTCCGGATATAACATGTTTTTTTTTTTTTCGAGGTCAATATAACATGTTAATTCACCTCTAGTTAATTGGTATAAGAATCAAACTACGTACTTGTTTTCAACTTTGATTTCAATAAAATCGTTCTTTTTATTAAAAAAATAAGTCCTCATCGATATCCCTTAATTTTTCTAAATATTTCTACCTATATATACCATCATATGAAATGTCTCTATTATTATGTATAGGAGTGTACAGAATCTAGTAAACCACGGATGCTATCCAATTTATTCCACCTATGATCTCCGCCGATCTGATCGATATCGTCCCCAACTTGACCACCTTTCAATTTTTATAGATGTGTGGTTTTATCTTAAAAGGCATCGGTACTAGTTAAGAGGAGATCACCACTTATATACTTTACTGTAAAGTTTCAATTATCCGATGTGGGACTATTATTTCAATCCACACATCTCAACAATTCCAATTATTGCGAATCGGATCGAATTCTATAATGTTAATTGGACTGGATTAAATAACTAGCAAAATTGTCAATCCGACGGAATAAATCAATTAATTGCTGATTTTATATATATGCAGAATCTGTGAACCAATCTTGATCCGTCAACATTAAATACATGCAATATATACTTTATATATACTTTTAGTTAAGATTTCGAGATTCATATCAATTGTTTAATTGATCGTATCATTTTCGTATTAAGTTGAATTAAGTATAATTTGTGGTATAACCATGCGCTTTATTTTATGTTGTTTAATCAAGGTTTTATCATGACATATTTTAATTTTATGTTTATTTGATATCTAAAAACAAGTTTTGTTCACAATGGTGAACCTTCCCTATAATTTTCACCTCAAAAAGACACCGTATGGTATTTATTCGATGGATCGATCACTTTGTGTTGATTTTTTATGTCTGCGGCACATTATACGCAAGCGTCGGCCCGCGGCACTTCTCCGCGAGTCTATGATCTCCGCCAGTACCGATACTGTCCCCAACTTGACCACCTTTTTAATTTTTATAGGTGTGGGGCTCAAAAGGCCTCGGTACTAGTTGAGAGGAGATCACCACTCGTATACTTCACTATGAAGTTTCAATTATTCGATGTGGGACTATTTCGGTCCACACATCTCAACACTCCACCTCGGACTGAAATCTATCCAAGGGTTTTTTTTTTTTTTTTTTCGACTAGTCCCGATCGAACCGTAGGCTTTGATACTATGTTGATTTTTCATGCCTGCGGCACATTATCCGCAAGCGTCGGCCCGCGACACTTCTCCGCGAGTCTATGATCTCCGCCAGTACCGATACTGTCCCCAACTTGACCACCTTTTTAATTTTTATAGGTGTGGGGTTTTTATCTCAAAAGGCCTCGGTACTAGTTGAGAGGAGATCACCACTTGTATACTTCACTATGAAGTTTCAATTATTCGATGTGGGACTATTTCGGTCCACACATCTCAACACTTTGATGGATGTTAATTATGCGCTTTAAGAAGAACAAAGAGCTTCTCACTAGTATTAATAATTTCCCCACCTTAATTACCTTCAACTCTCAGGTGTGAGGTTTTTTCTTCTTCATGCAATCAGTTTTCGCTATTCAGTTTAGTTGAGAATTGATGTATACTTGAATTCAGTTGTGTGTGTGATATCTCTTGCAGTTATTTTTCCAAACTCAGAGTTATGTATGTGATATCTCTTGTAGTTGTGTAGATAGCCAACTTGTGGGTTCTTTATACTTGTCTTGATGAAAAAGCGTGCTGTATATTGCTCTACGTGAAAGTGGATATCAAGGTAGCTGGAAGAGAAGTCCCTGGTCCACCAAGGAATGACTGAAGTATTAGCAAGCAAATTAGATCCTCTTTTAGATGACTAATGAAAATTATTAGTCTTGCATCATTGGTTCCTATGGCAAATTATTGAACAAGCAAGTTTTAGTGACTTTAAACTGATTTTTTTTTAATACGTTTGGAGATTTAAGACTTTCTGTTGCATGTAAGAAGTTGGTGTTTCAATTATTTCTTTTTGAAGTATTGTGTTATTTAATCATGTTTCCTTCCACTTGGCTATTTGGAATTCTCATGCTTTTGATATGATTAATTTTTTGTCGACAAAAAGTAAAATTTGTTTGTGAGTTTGTGGAAGTTTTGGCAACTAGTAAAATTTGTTTGTGAGTTTTCATGTTAGATTGGTTTTAGTACCATATGCATAATTTCTTTGAAACTTCCATAAACTTCCACAAACTTCCCCGAAACTTCTACTTAGTCATGGAAGTTTTGCGCTTTTGCCCCTATTTAGAGGACTTCCCCAAAATTATGCTTTGAACTTCTCCGAATTATGTCAACTTTTTGAGGGGAAGTTTGACATTTTGATGAAGTCCAAGAATTAGCTTGCAAATTCTTGATAGGATAATGAAGCCCAATAATTAGTTTGCAAATTCTTGATAGGATAATGATGAAGTCCAAGAATTAGTTGCAAATTCTTGGAAAAATAGGAAAAGATATGACTTGCAGCGATCCGGGGGTATGGGTTTATTGGAAACGACGTGGAGATCACGACACACAGCTATGCTGTGATTACGACGTTTTTGGGCGAAATTCCATCGTTTCGCCCTCCGAAACGGCAATTTTGCTATTTTAGGAAACTTTTATTTCGGTTATAACTTTCATTAGGAATTTCCGTTTTTATTGCCGTTTGCGGCGTTTGTTTCTATTTTTCGTCTAGTTTTCAGTTTAGGGCTTTTTGGACTTTTACTATTTTTGGCAAATTTTAGGGTTTAAGCGATCTATTGGATGTAATTCGTAGTTTTTTGGCTGAAATAAAAGAATTTTCGAACTTTGGCTTAAGTTCTGACCTAGATCGAGTTGTTCGTGGATTCGTTCAACTGGTTTAGAAGATCTCCGCGCGTCAGTTGGTATCAGAGCCTGCTTCAGCGTGATTGGAGAAATCATGCCGCCAAGAGGAACCAACAACAGTATCGAGGAGGTGTATGACCGTAACAATCTGAATCGACAAATTGGCTCATTAATTGACCAATGCATGGTCGCGGTGGTAGAACAATTAACTGCCAGAATCGATCAGTTGTTGGATCGGCATATGGATCGTATCCTCCCCTTCGAGAGGACGGATTATGTAGGTTCCGCGGGGAGATGGAGGGACTCCCATCACGGATCGAGAGAGTTCGTGCGTTGGGGTTCGGAGGACTTGCGCAGACCTTCAGTCATAGTAAGGTGGCGGTTACCGCCATTATCTTCGGAGGAGTCCAGTCGGGGTTTGCGTCGTCTCGTGCCGGAAAAGGAGCGCGAAGAGGAGAGCGGATTTAGGCCCTCCGCATTACGGGGAGGCGACGGGAAGTATTATGCCCGTGGCGGCGCGCAACCAAAGTGGTCTTTCACCCGAGAGAGGCCGGAGAGGAGGGCACGGTTCGGAGCAAGGACGCCAACATGATGTGACTGTTTAGACGCCAGTTCACGAGTTTGATGATTCGGGTTCGAAGGAGACGCCGAGGAAGAGCTTGGTGAAGAAGAGTGGGGACAGAGAGAGGACGCCTGATTTTGGGATTGAAGATGAAGAACCAGCGTTCATGAGAGATGAGTTTGATAAGAAGTTTGATAAGGGAGGGAAGATGAGCTCGAAGGGTGGGAGCTTGTCGGCGATTTATCCTGGCCGCGATCGTGAGATGAAGGAGCTATGGGATACGGTTGTCGGGGCGGATTCTGAGGATGACCAAGAAGGTGTTAGGATTATGGATGACGTTAACTTCATAGATGATACTGGAGTGGATCCGGCTGACCGGTACGGCAGTGACAACGAAGGCATTAGGATAACTAGAATATAAGTGATCAATGTCGCATTTGGCATTTTTGTAAAAAAAATAAATGCATTATTTATTTATAGCTTGATGAATGGTTTATATCGTTATCTAGTTCTTGTTGATGTTTTTGTTTGTCTATTAAGCAATAAGATTTCAGGATTCTATCACAATGTTGTAGGTGTGAGTTTAGAGAGACCCCAAGTTAGTACAAAGGAAGTAGTGTGTGTGAGTTTTGATTAGTATAAAAGAGTTGTGTACTTCAACCCTGATGAGTTTGGGAAGAGAGTTTTAGTGTCTCTCTTAGTTCTTTGGTGTCTCGTACTTCGTATTTGTCTTCCTCTATTGCAAATATATAGTGGTTAGTTCTTTGGTTTAGCAATCCGTGTTTGTTTGCTTGAATCAGTACAATCAGATTGAGGTTCTTATCATTTGAAATACCAATCACAAGCACAAATTTAACAAAAGAGCATACAATGCCAGCTTCCCATATCAATCAAAAACACAGAAAACATGACATGCTCATGGATTCCACGAGAGCCCATGCAAATTCTCAAAGCTGAATATTACTGCAGCTTGGAAAACACACAGATTATCTAACTAGAATCATTAAGCAAGAAGTATAGCATCATGAAACAAACCAGCATAAATGCACACCTTGATCATACTAAAAATGTCAAATAGATTCATCTACCCAAAACAAAACAGCCGAGAGGAGCTGCCATAGAAACACTATCCGATGAAAAAATTGAAAATGAACAAAATTGTCTAGAACTAAATGCTCTGTAAATAAATATTTTCTTCGTTAATTAAATTTTGTTGACCGTATTTAGTCCAAGATTCAAAAATGTTGTTAATTTAGACATCAGAACTCAATAATGGACCATCCAATAACATATTATTGGACAAGTAGGCAAGAAATCTCCCATTTCCTCAACATGAACCTCATGTGCCTCAACAATAATATAGCTTCAGTCGCAGGTTGGCTACATGGATCAAACTCTTCCATTGTGCCATCTTCTATTGTGCCCGATTTAGTGCAATTGATGGTGAGCTTTCCAAACCATTTAAATCCTTCCTAATTAATGCGTTCCAAGTTAACTTCAGTCTACCCCTACCTCGTCGAATTTCTTTAATTTCTATTGAGTCAAGTTTTCTAGTGAGGGCATTTGTAGGTCGTCATTGCAGGTGTCCAAACCACCGCAACCGCCCTTCGATAATCTTTGTGTCAATTGGTGTTACTCCTAATCATTGCAAACTATAGTTTTTATATACCATCATTCTTCTTTTTTTTGCTCTCCGTGGGTACGGAACCTTTTTCAGTCCCTTCCACTTTGGTTCAACTCTTGCAAGAGTTAGTAGGCACCTCAACCCCATAACTCGAGAGAAATAAAAACTGATACATATGCGATGCACTAAAGTTATTCTTTTTAATCGATTTGTTAGGGTGTCTTGATTTAGTAATTAGATATCGGTTATGTCAAGCATTAGCATGATTTAGGTTATCTCGATTTTTGTTTAACTTGGTAAGTTTTAAGTGGCGCCTTTAGATTAGGAATTAGGTTTTTACATCAATATTAAGTAATTTCTAAGTAGTACATGTCATCTACATTATTGTTTTAAAAGCCAATATAAAGGCTTGTCTATGCTTATGGAAGGTGGATTATATGTGGTTGATTTTTAGTAAATAAAATTTGGGTTAGTGAATTTGTTTTTCTTTTGTGTTTCTTCTACGTGAGCGTTTGGGAGCACACCTGTAGAGAAGCGGGTATTCTTTAATTCAGGTATACGAAGACTCAACAAATTGGAAAAAAAAATTACCTTTTTCTTCGTTGCCAGAAACTCGTGGATTCCTCGCTACACCGTAAAACTAAGGGAATATAATGCAGATAAAATTTACGAAGACTCGCCAAATCGGAAGAAAATTTACCTTTTCCTTAGTTGCGTGGTCAGAAAACTACTACGGGAATATAATGCAGCTAAAATTTATGAAGACCCGCCAAATCGGAAGAAAATTTACCTTTTCCTTAGTTGCGTGGTCAGAAAACTACGGGAATATAATGTAGCTAAAATTTATGAAGACTCGACGAATTGGAAGAAAATTAACCTTTTTGTTTCGTAGCAAGAAACTTGTGAGTTATTCGCCGCATCATAAACCAAGGGAATACAATGTAGCTAAAATGGTCATTTCATTGCAACAGAGTCAGGTTTCATCAGTTCAATTGCTAAAACCCTAGAAACCAAGCAGTGTCAAACCCTTATAGCACAAATTCAACTATTATCAACCATAGGAGAGCCACATTAGTACTATTAAAAAAACAAAAAAAAACAAAAAAACTGCTCATTTGGAACACATCATAGATACTTCAAAGAATCAAAAACAAACGATTCAGGGTGCAAGGGAACGGTGTACCTGAGCACAAGTTATAATTCCATTGTGCGGCAATTTGGATCTCTCGCTTGTTTTCGACTCATGAGGTCTCTGTTGTTTACTGATTCAAGGCTCACTTTGTCTCTAATGGCGGAATTGCAGAATGGGTTGGAGTTGGTATTAATTAATTAGGAGAGAAAGGTAAAACCCTAGAAGAAAAAGAAGAAGAAGAAACACGTGTTGTGTTGGGAATTAAATCTCTTCAATTGATTTGGGATTCTTTTGTTTTTTTTTTTTTTTTTTTTTTTTTTTTTTTTTTTTTTTTTTGGTAGTGCTAGATAAACTCAAAAAATCTAGGCCCTTAATTTAAATTCGTTATTAGTGTTTGGGGTAGAGGGTAATTAAGTCTTTTATTTAGGTAGATATCTTAAATTGTTAACAAAAATTTTTTTGAGTCCGGACTCAAAAAGTCCAAATAAATTTTTTATTTTTTTTTTTGTTTTTTTTTTGCTACTCCCCAACTACTTTCGAAAATTCAGCGTACCCCCATGTTCAACACTAAATTAGACATGTGCCTGAATGTCTGACTTGAGTGCACAAAAGTGAATGCATTTTTTTTTCTTATTTTTTTGGCTATTTTAATTTATTTTATTCATTTAGTTGGGCCTTCAAAAGGGGCAATTGCACTAATCGAGTTTGTTTCGTCCTCATGCATGTATAGTCTCAACTTGATACAATATCCTTTAAGATGAGGCACCGGGGTAGCTATTACTTTAGGCTGTAGATCAGGACAGCTCAAAAAAAAAAAAAAAAAAAAAAAAAAAAAAAAAAAAAAAAAGGTTAGTACATACAGCTTCTTGATAAAATTCAGCCCACCCTACTTAACTCCTAAGCACAACCCAGCAAGCCCAAAAACAGAACAAAACAAAAAAAAAAAACCCACGTACAAAAAAAAGCAAGTGCCCTTGTGCATAAAAAAAAAAAAAAAAAAAAAAAAAAAAAAACGCACATTAAAGAGGGTCATTTCGACCAAAAAAAAAGAAATGCTGCATGCTAGTCGTCCTCTCCACTGCCGTAAAAGCTTTTTATCAGTTCTTATGCTCTCACTTGCAACATTTACATTAATAGGAGAAGAAAAGAGAAAAATTGTAGTCACTTGGTAAAAGAAAAAAAAAATAATAATGAGAAGTGATCAGTGATCCTACATTACGTTCACTTATTTTGAAGGCTTCAGTAAACTCTTTTTTTTTTTCAACTTTTTCATCTCATTCTTCTTAAATAGTTTATATTTTGTATCTCTCCTTTGATTTGTCTTCTTCTTTATCTTGTTGTTTTGTTTTTTTGTTTTTCCCTCTTCTCTTATTTGAATCATCAAAACCTTATTCTCAAAATAATTTGGGTGAATTACATGGATCAAACTCTTCAATTACGCTTGTTTTAGTGCAAAACCTTAAGTCTATAGGCATTAGGGATACAAATAGGGAGGGGAGGGGATGGAGATCCCATCTCCATCCTCATCCCTGCTTAAGAATTCATTCCCCCATCCCCATACTCATCCCCACGCGAGGATGAACTTTCATCCCTATCCCCATCCCCGCCTAATCCCTGTGGAGATTGGGAATCCCCATGAAGAAAAAACTTTCCCCATTTCATTTTCCATTGAATATCACCGCGGGGATATTCTTGCGGGGAATTTGCGAAGAATTACCACGGGAAATTTTTTTTCGCACATAATGTTTTTCAAAAATTTATAAAAAGTATGTTACACATACATATAATTACAATTATTGAAAATTCCAACTAAATAAAGTATAACATATAAATATAGTTGCAAACAATTCAAAACAAAACATATAATCATTTAAAAAACATATAATTAACAAAACAAGTTAAAATTATAAATCACATTAGAGTTTGTTTATCACTAGTGTTTTGGGTGAAAGCCTTGTAATATTATATAAAATTGATATATACAATGTATATAGATGTATTTGATATATAAATGGATCTTCGCGGATATCCCCATTGGTAATCCCCACGGGGATCCTCATGGATATTATTAATGGGGAATCTCAAATGGGGATCCTCGCGAATATATTTTTTTCTCCATCCCCACCTCCATCCCCATTTAAATTCCCCATCCCTATCCCAGTTGCAGAAATCCCCATCTCCGTGGAGATTCCCCGCCTTACTTGCATCCCTAATAGGCATCATTAACTATTCATGTCAATAAGAATAAGTTGATTTTATTTTTTCTTGTTGAAAATGATATATAATATGTAAAATAAATTTAATTTTTTGTGGTTGAATATGTTTATTTTTAATTAATTAAAAAGTTTTTTTTAATTTTTGTCTAGATTGTTAATTTAAAATAATTGTACTCTATGAATTATGTTGCCTTTAATGGAACATTGTGGCGTAAAAGACCAAAAACTCTTTATTCATTCTTTAAGATGAGAGGAGAAACATTAAGAGGTGGCACACCTCCTTCAAATGTTGAACAATCAACTCCTAATGAAGTAGAATCTTCTAAATCCCCAACTCAAAGAATTGAGATTGAATATAACTCTCTTGAAAGAGATACCAATTTGCGTATTTCGATTTGAGAATATCATGTTAACTTGCAAGATGAAGTACGAAGGGGCTTACATAAAAATAGGTCCTTATCAATCTAAATTAGCAGAATATCCTCGAACTCTATTTGGGAAACAATATCGAAGATTCAAATATGGTTAATTTGATAATTTTACATGGTTAGAGTACTCTCCTTTAAAGGATGATGTATTTTGTTTTCCGTGTTATCTTTTTGAAAGTGGTATTGCATCTCAGTGCACATTGACTAAAGAAAAAGTTGGAAGAGGATTAGTAATGGACACGATTATGCATTTTTGACGCATGTTGGAGGTATCAATTCTTCGCATAGGCATTGCATACATACTGTTGATGTGATGGCCCCAGCCCACAATCCTCAACTCAGGCCCGCCCCGCCCGCCTAGACTTGCGTTTAAAACTTAATTAATCAAGTTGTGAGTTATCATAGTTATAGCAGAAGAAATTAAACCTCAAACTAACTGAAAAATCTCAAAGATACCAGTTAAGACAACCTAGAGTGTGGAAACCCCGAATATGTATATCATCGTCAATAAACATCCGGAGGAAAGTAAACGAAAGATATACGTGCCCAAAATCTCATCAAAAACTTAACTCCCAATGTTTTAAAACAAGTATAGCTAATAATACAAAAGAATCACATATGTAAGACAAGTAGAAGGAACTGCTCCGGTACCTCAAATAATATCTCCTAACTATGGAGCCTTCCCTTTGCTGGACTGTGGATCTGCACTCCGTCAAACACAAAATGACGACCCTAGGTAAGTAATGCCAGTAGGACATATATACAACATTTTGAAATAACTAGAACAGTTGAATTCATGCAAATAGAAAGAAAGGTACAGGAAACACATGAATATAAAAGACTATCAATCGATAAGTGAGGCCAAATAGCAAGGAGTCCCGACCAAAAGGTCGTTGAGTCGCGACAAAAGCCCAACAGACTCGCGTTCAAGACGAGACACCTGCCTCCCAGCCTTAACCCTTGCGACTATGAGATATCTACAGACCCGGATAAGTGCCCCCAACGTACACTCAATTGGGAGATATCGACGGCGTCCAGATAAGAGCTCATATCACAGATAAATAATACCATGACTCACTTGCCAATGGACCACTCCACGCAATAGCACATTCAAGGATAGATATTACAGTTGAGGATTTTTCGAATGTTACTAACCATATTAATAGGTTGTTGAATGTATAAACATCAGAAGAAGTTCAACATAATCGATTACGACTAAAAATTAGCATTGGGAGTGCTCGATGTTTTCCTTAATTACAAGCATGCGCATTTAGAGGTCATGATGAATCTTCAAGCTCTAAGAATTGAGGAAATTAGGTGGAAATGATAAAACTTTTGGGAAGATTATATGTCAATGTTGATGGGGTTGTATTATATAATGCTCCAAAAAATGCAAAGTACACATTACCTATGATTCAAAAAGAGACTTTACATAGAATGGCTCATATCGTAAGAACTAAAATTCAAAGAAGTCGGAGATAGGAAGTTTTGTCTTTTAGATGATGAAGCTAAGGATGCATTTGAGTTTTCAAAATATGCACTTTGGTGAAATATACACTAGCATTTGAGTTTTCAAAATATGCACTTTGGTTCCCTCTCTGTTTATTCTTGGTTAAGAAAAGCATCCTTGTGTTAGAGCGCGACCAAGTCAAGATATTATTATTATATTGCTTTTTGATGATATGATATATTTGTTTTACCATTAATTAATACCCTTGTGCTTTTATATATTTTTTCTTTTTTTAATTAGTCTCTTTAAAACATTCATATATATATTTAAATCAATACAATCACAATTTGTGAGAAACAAATAACAATATATATTCCAATAATAATAATAATAATAATAATAATAATAATAATAATAATAATAATAATAATAAGAATAATAATAATAATAATAATAATAATAATAATAATAATAATAATAATAACAACAAATGAGTCATCAAGCACATCTCAACAAATTTACCATCTCACAAGTTACACCGATACGAGCAAATCATTTAAATAATTATGTGTTTGATGTCGTCGGGCTAATATTATATATATTAGCTAGCTAGCTAGGGAAATAATATATTGCCACACCTAAATTTTCACACACCATATAACAATTAATTAAGTCACAAATTCTTATCAAAAAAATTAATTAAGTCAAATATTAAGAATCCACATCGTGTGTGTGTATATATATATATTTCGAGACGTCTTAAAAAATCACTATAGTAGAATCACCATATAGGGAAATAATATATTACAACGAAAGCAGTAAATTAATTAGAATTCCCTTAAGATTAATTGTAACCAAATAGTATTGCGCAAGTGTTTTTTTTTGTTTTTTTTTTTCTGAAAAAGTTTTGTGTTCACTATTCAGTCAAACTTAAATCAATAGTGATGACATGTGTACTTTGTATGTATGTTGCGCGCGAAAGTTTGAATAAGTGTATGAAAAATACTAAATGAATGAGATCCATGTATAACCTCATCCCGAGGCATAAATAAATTGCTCTTAATTGTGAGCCAATATATTATCAAACTTAATTCATGCATGATGTTGCATGCCAACATATGTCTCACACCAAAACCAAACATGTTCATTGATCATCAACACCAACATGCATGTTAATCACATGAATAGTATCCTTAATTGTGATCAATTAATTGATCACATGAGTAGGTCCTATGGTTGTATTTTCAGTTTTGAGGTTATGGAGCACCAATAGGATTGAGCTTAGGTTTGAAAACTAAACAAAGGGGAGTTGAGACGGATTAGCAACGGAATTCGAGAGATTCCGCTGCTATTCCGCTCTAACTTTCGGGAATAGACTCGCTAACCGGTTTATTACTAAATAGGAACAGAATAGAAATGGAATTCATGAATTAGGAGCGGATCGAGAGACGAATTAACGTATTCGTCTCTGATCCGTTGCTAATCAGAGACGGATCAGAGACGGACTACAGTAATTCGTCTCTAATCCGTTAATAATCAGAGACAGATCAGAGACGGATTAGGGACGAACTACAATAATTCGTCTCTGATCCGTTGATAATCAGAGACGGATCAGAGACAGACTTATTAAATTTCGTCTCTGATCCGTTGCTAATCAGAAACGGATCAGAGACGTAATTATTCAATTTCGTCTCTGATCCATTGCTAATCAAAGACGGATCAGAGACGGAATACAATAATTCTATCTCTGATCCGTTGTTAATCGAGACGGATCGAGACGAATAAAAAATTCCATCTCGATCCGTTGTTAATCAAAGACGAATTCAATAACATTTGTACCCTTTAGAAAAGCATTTGCATTTCGTTAAATTCGTCTCTGTTCGTTTCTAAATTCTCGCCTCTAATCCGTCTCTAATCAGAAACAAAAACAAATTTATGTTGCTGACTGAATCAACGACGACGATTTTAGAGACGGAATAGATTCCATCTCTGTTCCGTTCCAGAATTGAATTAGAGACGGAATGTATGCAAATCAGAGACGGAAATTTCCGTTTCTGATCTCCAATTTGTTTGTAGTGTTCTTAGCTTTATATCTTTGAAAAGCTTATTGATCTTCAAGACTTCCTCTTGTAAAGCAACTTTGTGCTGATAACGTGTTGTAAACTAAGTTGTAAGCTAACTAGAACTTAAGTTGGACTTGCTAGAGACTTATGCATAGAGGGTGATGAAGTCCAAGAATTAGCTTGCAAATTCTTGAAAAAATATGATGGAAAGATATGACAGGATGACATTTTGGTAATTTCGGTGAAGTTCGGGCGTTTGAGTTTCGGCGTTCCGGGGGCATGGGTTGATTGGAAACGGGGTGGAGATAGTACGACATTTTTCGGCGAAATTCCATCGTTTCGCCCTCCGAAATGACAATTTTGCTATTTTAGGAAAGTTTTGTTTAGCTTATAACTTTCATTAGGAATTTCCGTTTTTATTGCCGTTTGCGGCGTTTGTTTCTATTTTTTGTCTAGTTTTCAGTTTAGGGCTTTTATGACTTTTTGGAATTTTTACTATTTTTGACAAATTTTAGGGTTTCGCTATTTAAGCGACCTATTGGATGTAATTCGCGGTTTTTGGGCAATTTTGGAATAAAAGAATTTTCGAACTTTGGCTTAAGTTCTGACCTAGATCGAGTTGTTCGTGGATACGTTCAACTGGTTTAGAAGATCTTCGCTGCATCAGTAGGCATAAACTAAGAACTACTAAAACAAATAGAGCAAATGAGACAAGAGAGAAGAGAGCTAGAGATGAGAATGTAGAGATTTCATTCATACATTGGTGTGTGAATTGGCACCCTTTATATAAGCCATTTGGTGATGCTTGATAATTGTACTTATACAATCTGTGCAAGTTATACATACACCACAAGTCATACAACACATTACAAGAAACATAGGCAATACATGGAAGAGTTGGTGTACATTGGTGAGGATTACAAGTTACATGAAGTGTGAGAGCCATTTTTGATGTTACAATTCAATGTAAGAACTATGCTTCACAATGTGGTCACCTACATGCACGAGTGTCCATCCATTTCATAACAATTTCGACAAAAAAAGGGTCATTAAAAGTCAAACGTAAAACGAAAAGAGAAAAGAAATGGAACAAATGCTTTGCATGCTAGTCGTCCTCTCCACTTCTTAGTAAAAGCTTTTTATCGCTCATGCTCTCACTTGCAACATTTACTTTAATAGGAGAAGAAAAGAGAAAAAATTTAGTCACTTGGTAAAAGGAAAAAAAAAAAAAAAACAATGAGAAGTGATCAGTGATCCTACATTCGGTTCACCTATTTTGAAGGCTTCAGTAAAGTCTTTTTTTTTCAACTTTTTCATCTCATTCTTCTTAAATAGTTTATATTTTGCAACTCTCCTTTGATTTGTCTTCTTCTTTGTCTTGTTGTTTAATTTTTTTCCCTCTTATCTTATTTGAATCATCAAAACCCTAATCTCAAAATAATTAGGGTGAATTACATGGATCAAACTCTTCAATTACGCTTGTTTTAGTGCAAAAACCTTAAGTCTATAGGCATTAAGGGTGTAAATGGAATGGGGAGGGGAGGGGAGGGGATGGGGACCCCATCTCCATCCTCATCCCCGCTTAAAAATTCATCCCCCATCCCCATACTGGATGAACTTTCATCCCCATCCCCACCTAATACCCGTGGAGATGGGGAATCCCCAAGGAGAAAAAAAATTTCCCATTTCATTCTCATTGAATATCACCGCAGGGATTCTTGCGGAGATTTTGTGAAGAATCATCGAGGGAAAAAAAATTTCGCACTTAATGTTTTTCAAAAATTTATAAAAAGTATGTTACACATACATATAATCACAATTGTTGAAAATTCCAACCAAATAAAGTATAGCATATAAATATAGTTACAAACAATTCAGAACAAAACATATAATTAATGAAACAAGTTAAAATTATAAATCGCATTAGAGTTTGTATATCACTAGTGTTTTTGGTGAAAGCCTTGTAATATTATATAGAATTGATATACACAATATTTATAGATGTATTTGATATATAAATGGAACTTCGCGGATATCCCCATGGGTAATCCCCACGGGGGTCCCCGCGGATATTACCAATGGGGAATCCCATCGAGGATCCCCGCGAATATATTTTTTCCCCATCCCCGTACCCATACCCGCGTGGGTATGAGATTCTTTCCCCATCTCCACCTCCATCCCCATTTAAATTCCCATCCTCATCCCCATTGCAGGAAATCCCCGTCCCCCGTGGGGATTCCCCACCCCATTTGCATCCCTAATAGGCATCATTAACTATTCATGTCAATAAAAATAAGTTGATTTTTATTTTTTTCTTGTTGAAAATGATATATAATATGTAAAATAAATTTATTTTTTGTGCTCGAATAGGTTTATTTTTAATTAATTAAGAAGTGTTTTTTCAAGTTTTTGTCTAGATTGTTAGTTTAAAATAATTGCACTCTATGAATTATGTTGCCTTTAATGGAACATTGTGGGAAGAAAAGACCAAAAGACTCTTTATTCATTCTTTAAGCTGAGAGAAGAAACATTAAGAGGTGGCGCACCTCCATCAAATGTTGAACAACCAACTCCTAATGAAGTAGAATCTTCTAAGTCCTCAACTCAAGGAATTGGGATTTAATATAACTCTCTTGAAAAAGATACCAATTTGCGTATTTCGATTCGAGAATATCATGTTAACTTGCGAGATGAAGTACGAAGGGGCTTACATAAAAATAGGTCCTTATCAATCTAGATTAGCGAATATCCTCGAACTCTATTTGTGAAACAATATCGAAGATTCAAATATGGTTAATTTGATAATTTTACATGGTTAGAGTACTCTCCTTTAAAGGATGATGTATTTTATTTTTCGTGTTATCTTTTGAAAGTGATATTGCATCTCAGTGCACATTCACTAAAGAAAAAGTTGGAAGAGGATTAATAATGGACACGATTATGCATTTTTGACGCAAGTTTGAGGTATCAATTCTTCGCATAGGCATTGCATACAGATCATTAAGGATTTGTCGAATGTTACTAACCACATTGATAGGTTGTCGAATGTAAAATCATCAGAAGAAGTTCAACATAATGGATTACGACTAAAAATTAGTATTGGGAGTGCTCAATGCTTTCCTTAATTACAAGCATGCGCATGTAGAGGCCATGATGAATCTTCAAGCTCTAAGAATCGAGGAAATTACGTGGAAATGATAAAAATTTGAGAAGATTAAATGTCAATCTTGATGGGGTTGTGTTATATAATGCTCCAAAAAATGCAAAGTACGCATCACCTATGATTCAAAAAGAGACTTTACGTAGAATGGCTCAAATCGTAAGAACTAAAATTCGAAAAGAAGTCGGAGATAGGAAGTTTTGTCTTTTAGTTAATGAAGCTAAGGATGCATTTGAGAAGGGGCAAATGGCTATTGTTTTGAGGTCTGTTGATTGCCAATTAAGGTTCTATCAAGGAGCCTTTTTTTGATATTGTGCATGTTGAGAACACTACAACTCTCACACTTAAAAAGCATATATTGAATTTACTTGCTCGGTATAACAGGTAAATTCAATATGCACATTATGTGCATGATATACGTACGTGGTCAGGGATATGATAGTGCTAGTAATATGTGTGGTGCATGAAATGGATTACAAGCTTTATTTTTTAGAGATTGTCCACATGCATATTATGTGCATTATTTTGCCAATCAATTGCAACTAGCAATGGTTGCATCATTTTCAAAAGAAACTATGTTATGGTTGTTCTTTTCAAAGTTGACAACCATTGTAAATCTTATAATTGCTTCTCCCAAGCGTATTGTTGAATTACAATCCATCCATGCTGATTACATTGCTCAAGACATTGCTAATGGAGAATGTGAAACTGGAAGAGGAGCTAATTAGATGGGGAATTTGCAATGTGCAGGAACTACTCGATATATGGAGTTCTCAATTCGATTCTATTTGTAGCTTGGTCTATATGTACTACACACCTGCTAAAGTGCTTCATAACATAAAAAAGGATCAAATCATGATGTTCGAGGAAAAGCAATTGGTTGTTTAATTGACATGAGAACTTTCAATTTCATGTTCATATTGGATTTAATGCGTAGAATCATGTGAACCACCCGCTTTGCCAAGCTTTGCAATACAAATCTCAAGATATTTTGAATGCTTTAGATTCACTTGCCCAAAAATTCTATTCTGCCTATTTTAGTGAACACGACATGCATTATTTAAGATGTCAATTGGAGCATTATGAGCTTGACCTTGTGTGACAAACTCACGGGCGATACTTCCTCACTTCTAAATTTACACCAATCGCCAACACCATATCCGACTTGTTTGACGAAGAAATAAACACTCCTACAACATTTTCGATTGACCTAATACAAGTGCTCTAGGCAAAACCAAGAGATAGAGAGGATTGAGGGGTGACGAGGTGAGGTGAGGGAGAGGGAGAGAAAGTTTGAACATTGGGAGAGAAAGAGTATATCCGAGGGATTTCAAAGAAGAAAAAAAAAAAGAATGTTTAGCAATTGGAAATTTGAAATCGAGGTATATGTTTGAGTAATGTGGTACGTTTAGCAAAAAGTAGAGTCCATTTAATTAGCGGCTCCCATAAATAAATATATCGCTGCCTTTTTGTACAAGTGCATGGTGCATGTATACACATGCACGATGATAATATATATATGGAAACTCAAAAGTATGTACATATGATGGAACCAATTTTATTGATGTAATATTAACCAATACAACAACTGGAGAAGTCCATTGTAACAGTGGATATATAACCTTAAAGTCCTATATATATATGCTGACCTAATTTAATGTACGTAGTTAACAATACCTACGACAATAGGAAAAATCTATTGAAACTCCCTTCATCAATTCCTTTATTTCACATAATTATAATTTAGTATAATGATTTGTATATATTACTATGCAGCCAAGCAGCTCGAAGGGTGGACGAGACCAAAAGCCGAGCCATCAGCATTTATGCACGAAGACGAAGCAGATTTACTCCCATAAGTGAGATCAACGTTGTTCAAAACAATGCCACTGCATGGAGTCTTTGGACTGCAATCGAACTTCATAGCAACTTGACTCCCCGACGAGCCTCTAATGTTTCTATAAACCACATCACTAATTTTAACACCGGAGACTTGGCCGGGGCACCAGGGGCGAATCCAGGATTTTTGATAGCCCTGGGCTATAAATATTTTTTGGTTCTTAACGGAGGATTTAAGAGATTTTTGGGGTGGGCTAAAATGTATTTTTAAAAAATTTTGGCTTAAAAAAAAAATTTTTTTTGGGCTTTGCCCTGGGCTGTAGCCCAGGGCAAAGCCCATTTAAATCCGCCCCTGCGGGGCACCCTTCGTTGTGTGGACAATAGTCTTGGTCGATTATAATTGGATTTCGCGCATTATTGATTATTATGTCTTCGAATAATACACCTTTAACATATCCAGTACTCGGCCTCGCCCATGTCTTGATTCTCACTCCATTTTGAGAACCGCTAAATGTAGCCGTCTTAACAGTCACATTTTGCACTCCTTGTTCATTTGCTGCCTTTCCAAGACTCCCAATGCTGCGAGTAGGTACGTGCACAAATAATGTACCGTAAAAATCATGTTATTCCATGCACACACACATAATGTATACTTTATATAATTAATACTTGTATGTACATAATGTATAATTATGTGAATACCTACTTGTTACAAAAAAAAAAAAAGTACCTTATGCCATGGCCGGGGCCACAGTTGATGTTTTCCATCCAGAGGTTGGTGGTGCCGGGGCCAATGGAGATGCAGTCGTCGCCGGTCTTGATGTTGGCTTGGGTGATGGTGACATCGGTGGATCCCTGGACATGTATGCCGTCGGTGTTGGGGCTATTGCCGGAGGCCGTCACCTGCACTTGTTGGAGCTTGACGTTCTTACAGTCGTGGATGACGATATGGAAGATTTGGCTGTTCATGGATGTCAACCCGGTAATAGTAATTTCTGACGAGTAGGTGAACTCCAATGACTACAACATATACCAACACATAGATCAGAAGTAGCACCCTATATATAAACACGGTATTAATTAATTTCTAGTACAAAAAATTATATATAGCCCTTTTGGACTTACATATATATATATATATATATATATATTTATAGTAATCCAATGGTAAGATATAGAGTTGATCATGACATTTTCATATATTTGAGCTCTATTGTAAAATTACCCCATATATATGTAGAAGTGTCTTTGATTTGTGTTGAAGATGTGTGTATTGAAATATACAATTTCACTGCGCACGATTAATTAAGTAAGATGCGTGTTATATATGATGAAGATATATATATATATATATATAAAAGTGTATACAAAATCTCTGAATCTCCAAATAAAACTTATCGGGGTCTTTTGGAGTACAATCCCAAACCTTTAAGTTGAAGGTGGTTAATATGGGCCAATACCATTATCACTAGCAAAGATTTAATTATTGGTCCTATATTGGATAAGGGAAAATTTTAGATGCACATCAACAAACACACATCGAACGTACACCATATTCGATGAACGTGTGATGCTCTTCAAGATGCGCATGAATGCATGTCGAGATGCATCGTATACACATCGGAAGAGATGTACCCCTAGCTAGCTAGCACTCCTATAGG
Source organism: Stephania yunnanensis (assembly GCA_039657365.1). Classification (NCBI taxonomy): domain Eukaryota; kingdom Viridiplantae; phylum Streptophyta; class Magnoliopsida; order Ranunculales; family Menispermaceae; genus Stephania; species Stephania yunnanensis. The sequence goes on from CM077592.1 coordinate 47,053,103, forward strand.
AGCAAATATTTGGCCCAACAGTATTTATTTTCTTTAAAAAAAAATATTGTTTTGAATTGATCATACAAGTACCATATATACATATATACACATACCCTGGCTCCAAAAGGACAGCTTCTTTCCGTAGCCTTACATGCCCAAAGACCAGCGCCTTGGCCATCAAGGATGCCCCCGAAATGGACACGCCTTGAACTTTGTTAAACGTAATCCATTTACCAGAAGTCCCAAGAATGCGATAATCCGAAGGAGCAAGAAGAGTGCCATCAATTTTAAAGGTAACACGACCTTTGCACTCCCCGGTAAATAAGACCTCGTTGAGGAGGTATCGTCCTTGCGGCACATAGATAGTGGTGGAAGAAGGGGAGGCGCAACCCGATTCCCATGCCGGAGAAAGGCACGGGTGGAGTCGGTCCTTCCATCGCCTTTGGCACCCAAATCCACAACATTGAAGGTTGTTGGAGCGGCAAAAGCAACCGATGACGAGGTGAGGTTGATCATAAGTACCATTGTCGACATTAAGATATACGCCGGCAATACACTACAAGAAAAAATGTATTTTGAGATCGTCATGTTTGAAACTAGCTTGAGCTAGATGAAGGTTTATTATATAAATGGAGAGATGAGCTAGAGTAGTAGTACTAGCTCGAATTGATATAGGTTAATTAGGATGAATGAAAGATGAATAGAGGAATTGCATATTTATAATAAGGTTTGGTTTTGAGGTTTGAGCTAGTTAGTATATCGTGTAAAGGCTTAAGCAATATGCACGGCGGAGTTACGTGATTGTTTGGAATTAAAGAGCAAAAAGAACAAAAAGTTTGAAAAGAAGATCACGCCTTGTACTTCATGAAACACAGATGATGAATAAATGCACGTGTGCATGGACCTTGGTTATGTTTTGAATTTAATTTATATTGTGAGCCGTGCTGCCTTGTTTTTAGAACATTAACTTTTTTTTTCTTTCTTTCTAGTTTTGATTATCACCGTTTATTGTTTTTTCATAAAAAAAATTATGGGTAAAATACAAAATGTCCTTGAGGTTTGGTGAAATATACACTAGCATTTGAGTTTTCAAAATATGCACTTTGGTTCCCTCTCTGGTTTATTCTTGGTTAAGAAAAGCATCCTTGTGCTAGAGCGCGGCCAAGTCAAGATATTATTATTATATTGCTTTTCGATGATATGATATATTTGTTTTACCATTAATTAATACCCTTGTGCTTTTATATATTTTTCTTTTTTTTAATTAGTCTCTTTAAAACATTCATATATTTAAATCGATACAATCACATTTTGTGAGAAACAAATAACAATATATATTCCAATAATAATAATAATAATAATAATAATAATAATAACAAATGAGTCGTCAAGCACATCTCAACAAATTTACCATCTCACAAGTTACACCGACAAGAGCAAATCATTTAAATAATTATGTGTTTGATGTCGTCGGGCTAATATTATATCACTACAAAAAAACAGCAAATCAGAAACGGAATTAGAAACGGAAATAAATTCCGTTTCTAATCAAAACGGAATTAGAAACGGAATAAGTTCCGTTTCTAAATTAAAAAGTTAGCGACGGAATTGAGACGGAAACATTCAGAGACGGATTTGAGACGGATCAGAGACGGAATTAGAGACGGAATTAGAGACGGAATTAAATTCCGTCTCTGAAAAATGGTGCCACTATTCCCGCCAAAAATTGCGTTTCTTATGACCGTTCATCAAATCTCGGGATTTGTGTACACTTGGACCAAGGCCGCCCAAAAATTGATTGTCCAAATTAAAAAAAAAAAAACCGTCTCTCACAACTCTCTTTCTCTCTTCTCTGCTTGCGCTCTTCTCTCTCTCTCAACATCGACCTCTCCATACCCTGCGTCGCCTCTCCGATGGACACCGTCTCGGAGTCCTCCATGGCCGCCTCGGCATCGGAGGCATCGTCATCGTCCACTACAACAACACCCCGTTCGACCAGTACTCCATTATCCGCTCCGCCAAGTCCCGCCGCATCCCCTTCGCATCGACACCATCTTCAAATCTCCTCGGATTTCGTCGATTCGGTGACGATTTCGCCTCCTCCCCCCTGCGTTTTCGTCACCCGAACGGGGACTCCAAGTCCGAGCTTCTAGGGCTTGTTTCGAGGTCGTATTGGGGTTAGGGTTGGGGATTGTATGGAGGCGGCGGCGGCGGCGGGTCTTCGCGGTACGATTTTGATAAAGCGGCGAGCTTTACGGCGCGAAACGTGGTGGATTAGGCGTCGTTGGTGAGCGGGGAGGATGGGGAGGTGGTGGATGTGTTCGGTGCGAAAGATGTGGAGAGGATTCGGGGTTTCGAAAGCTGGGGCTGCCGTCGTTGGGGCCGATGGGGATTTCATGGTGGGCGCGGCGATGGGGACGAGGTTCGTCTTGGCCTTACGAAAGCGAGGTAATCAATTTCGATCTGTTTCGATCTCGATTTTGATTTATGGTAGTTATTGCTAAGGATGCAATTTTGTTGTTTCGATCTGAATTGTGAGGGTCCGAGTTGATAAACTATTGATTTTGATGTTGTTCTTGTTTTGATTGGAGAAATTCATCGCGAGAATTAGGCTGGTTTGATCTGGAGATGGACAATTTTGTTGTATTTTTTCTAATGTGGATTTGGATGTGGTTGTTGCATTGTGTGCGCTCGTTTGATTTTTAGCTTGTTGATTGACTAGTGTTTGTTTGAAGAATTGTTTGTGATTCCAAACCTTTAATACGTATGTAAAAGTTGAAGTACATAAAATTACTCCTCGATAAGCCTCCTCGAATCTGAGCTTTGAGAGAAGTGTGCATCTCGGCGAGTGCCACTTCTCTTCACGTGTGACGAGGCTTGTTGGCTTATCGATGGCTTGACCTTACAATGTCATGCGCAACTAAATCTATTGGAAGAATATCGAGTGAGTTTCGGTTGTGAAATCAAACTAGTGCGATCACCGAGATTGAATCTCAAGGAAATAAACTCAAACAATTCCTATTATCCTTATTTTCAATCCGCTAACGGTGTTAGTCTTCTCGGTTTGAAGAAACCTCGACGTCAAAGCATGTCCTCCGTTGGATCGATAATAAGATTAGGTCGGATTGCGGTTTGGATCCATGCGATGTTGAGGAGATATCTAAATCGAATCAAGTGGATCAGCCCTATGAGAAAACTTTGTAAGTTTCAAGTATGTATGTTGCATCTTCAACCTATTTTATGTATTTTTTTGTTTTTGAAGTGAAATAGGAATTTTATTAATCTATCAATGGCTCGATACATGACTAGATATAGAATCAATTGACCTAATTAAAGTATGTTAACTCGATAAAGACAGACAGACTCCTTTAATTTGTCTAGGTGAGTTTTTTATTAAAAACTGAATCTTGTAAGGAAAAAGTCTTTTTGTTCTCAATAATTTTGTTAATTTACAATTACACATTGGGTAAACTTTCACGATGGATCAAACAAATTGATATCATGTTCTGCTTTTGTTGTCTAACTTGTCTTTCTTCATGTTACATGTGAAAATGAGTTCTCACTTTTTATTTCTTTAGTGCTCAAATAAACTCAATTTGTAATGGGAGCTTTGTACTAAAAGCATACAAGTTGCGACTTCCTCTGGGAAAACTATAGTACTATATAACAATATTTGTTGCACTAGTTTCAAAATAGGGAAATAAAAGAAAAGAGGAGGCGTGAAGGGCATGAGGCTTTAATGGTGTGTTGCGAAATAAAACAGATTAGATTCCTTTTGAACTAGAAAGAACCAATCGAACATCCAAATTTGACTATGGTTTTTTTATTCTTTTTTTATTCTTTTTGATTTATTGATTAATCATTAAAACGTACCATACGAAAGAATTCGAGAGAGGAAAATACTAAACGTTGAAATTTCTCTACAAATGGTCATTAAGTTTTTTAGACTTTATTGCTTTGTTATTTAATTCTATTTCTTTTGATTGGTTTGGCATGTATATATGACATTCCCATGGTAGTTGTTTGAAAGATTTAATGGTTTGCTTGGCTCCATTTGTTTCTCCCTTGTATGAATACTATTTTTCGTTTAGTTTTGCTCTTTTAACTTTTAATATGCTTCTTGTTGTTAATTATAAACTCTTTCTGCTTGAAGTTTTTTAGTTCCTCTTGCGGTTGGATGAAATAATGAATAAGGTGGCCGAAATGAGTGGCAAATATGCAAAAGAGGTTAAAGTGGTTATCTCTCCTTATGGGATTTGTCCACTAGGAGCCCACATTGATCATCGGGTGACTTTTTTTAATTTTTAATTGAATCTTCTTATGACCCAAATTGATCATTTTATGGATTCTTTGTTTGATGCATAATGGATTTTCATAGTTTATGAGCCCACATTCCTATTCTCTTAAATATCCACATTAGAAGATCACGATTTTGGTATTAGTGCTTAGGTTTAGAGAATTCGGTGGCAATGGTATGTTAGATGTTTCTCTTTGGTTGTTTTTTAGACTAACTATTGATGTGAATTTGAATCATTCTTTTTCCTTTTAGGGACTTGAAAATGGTTCTATTTCTTGCACTTTTCTCACTTGTTTTTCCTTCTCATTCTTTTTGCGATTGTTGGGATCCAGGTTCATGGCTTGTAGGTATGCGTTCATATCTAGAAGCGACCTCTCAACAATGGAACAAGACTCGATACATTGAACCATTCCCAAACATAGTAATGATTGGGTACCATTCATTGAGTAAGTTTAACACTTGATTCTTTCTGTTTGTTTCCTTCTCCTTGCATTTTTATGGTTTTATTAATTTCGGTTTCACCCTTTAGTTTGCATGGATGACTCATTGCTAGAAATTAACTTTCTAATAGCATCTATATGATTGCACTTCTCCTTTGCTAGAAATTAACTTTATGCGGAATGATTCTAGTTGTTTGATATGAGAAGGAACCAAATCGGACCTTCTAAGCTTTTTTCACAACTTTGCAATGTAAAGTTTTCAAACTTAAAAAAGTTGTAGAACATATTTTTGTTGTGTGCATATCTGTGTGTTTAAAATAGGTTAATGAAAGTCATTCCTATTTTTCACAGCCTGCAATGTAAAGTTTTTCTTTGTATTGAGTTCCTTCATTCTCTTTTTTGACTTGGACCAAAGAATTGCGTTTATCTACCTATATTCTTAGATCTTGTTCGTATAACCAAACGGAATGAGTTTTCAGCTAGTGAAAGTAGCGAAATCTTATAATTCTTGGAAAGAGCATTTATTCGTCTTGAAGCATGGTTCCAATGGTTCAATACCACTCAAGCACTTGTGCTTGCGATGATACGTAGTTCTCCCATAATGATGAATTTCTTTTTCTTTATTACCTTATTTATGTTGTGTTTGGCTCATACACTTGTGCTTGCGATGATACGTAGTTCTCCCATAATATTGTTTATATTCCTATTATTGTTTGTATAATTTAGTGATTTTTTTCTTTTTGATTTTTTTCGGGTGATTTGTACGAAGTCAAGTATTATTTGAAGAACAATCAACTTTATATAATCTCGGAACACTTCATTTTTTATTTTATTTTTCATTTAGAACAATTTTTGCTTTTACTTTTGTAGAAAGATACGATATAGAAACTTTTTAGATTGTTTTTGTTGTTTCGTGTACAGTACATTGAGAAAAGATAATGTTAAGGATATGTTAAGTTTATATAAATTGTGCAATATCAATATATTATTTAGCTATGATTTTTATTATATATTGGCAGGTTAAATGTGCTTGGATTGAGACCTATATATATATATATATATATATATATATATATATGATCCGTTGCTAATTAGAGACTTTAAAAACTAAACAAAAATGAAAATTAGAGACGGAAATAGGAATGGAATACAGTTTAATCAATCAGAAACGGATCAAATTCCGTCTCTGATCCGTCTCAGATTAGCAACGGATCAGAGACGGAAATAATCAGAAACGGAATTTATTACGTCTCTAATCAGAAACGGAATTAGAGACGGAATAAATTCCGTCTCTGATCAGAAACGGAATTTATTCCGTTTCTGATCCGTCTCTAAATCAGAAACGGAATGCGATTCCGTTTCTGATTGAATTAGCAACGGCGTTTTTAGAGACGGAATTGATTCCGTCTCTGTTCCGTTTCTGACTGCAATTAGAGACGGAATTTTCGCAAATCAGAGACGGAAAATTCCGTTTCTGATTTGCTTTTTTTTGTAGTGTTAACTGGCTAGCTTGGGAAATAATATATGCCACACCTAAATTTTCACACATCATATAACAATTAATTAAGTCACAAATTCTTATAAAAAAAATTAATTAAGTCAAATATTAAGAATCCACATCGTGTATATATATATATATATATTCCGAGACGTCTAAAAATATCACTATAGTAGAATCACCATACAGGGAAATAATATATTGCAACGAAAGCAGTAAATTAATTAGAATTCCCTTAAGATTAATCGTAACCAAATAGTATTGCTCAAGTTTTTTTTTTTTTTTTTTTTTTTTTTCGAAAAAAAGTTTTGTGTTCACTATTAAGGTCAAACTTAAATCAATAGTGATGACATGTGTATTGTACGTTGTGCGCGAAAGTTTGAATAAGTGTATGAAAAATACTAAATGACAATAATAATGTCGCACCACGAAACACATATATTGACTCACAAAAACCTTTTATGCAACTTCGACCAATGTGTTATGAATTAAGATCCATGTATAGCCTCATCCCGAGGCACACATAAATTGCTCTTAATTGTGAGCCAATATATTATCAAACTTAATTCATGCATGATGTTGCATGCCTACATATGTCTCACACCAAAACCAAACATGTTCATTGATCATCAACACCAACATGCATGTTAATCACATGTATAGTATCCTTAATTATGATCAATTAATTCATCACATGACACAATTAACATATTTTGAATGAATGAGACGTGTTTTTTACTGATGAAGCAATGTCTCCTTGAGGATTAACTTGCCGTGATCGTGTTTAACTGTTTAATTAACAACTTTTTTTTGATAAAAAAGAAACAATTGACTCTACCGAAGTTTGAACTTATGACCACTTACTTCCAAACAAACCATGCTTAACTATATATTGGGCGAACCAATTGGTTAATTAACAACAAACATTGACTCAATTAATTTGATGCCGTGCACGTACGTACATAGTAATAGACTCATTAACTCTTATGACGTCATTATAAATATGTAAGTACATGACGATGGCAGAGATTAAGTCAAATATATGTTTTCTCGAAAAAAAAAGATTAATTCATCATAACATAATAATGAGTCCGAATAGAACATGGTTTTTTTTTTTTCGGGCTCAATATAGCATGTTAATTAACCTCTAGTTAACTGGTATAAGAATTAAACTACGTACTTGTTTTCAACTTTGATTTCAATAAAATCGTCCTTTTTTATTAAAAAAATAAGTCCTCATCGATATCCCTTAATTTTTCTAAATATTTCTACCTATATATACCATCATATGAAATGTCTCTGTTATATATAGGGGTGTACAGGATCTAGTAAACCGCGGATTCTATCCAATTTATTTCAATTATTGTGAATCGGATCGAATTCCATAATATTAATTGGACTGGATTAAATGACTAGCAAAATTGTCAATCCGCACATAATAAATCAATTAATTGCTGATTTTATATATATGCAGAATCCGTGAACCAATCTTGATCCGTCAACATTAAATACATGCAATATATACTTTATAGATACTTTTAGTTAAGATTTCGAGATTCATATCAATGGTTTAATTGGTCGTATAATATTCGTATTAAGTTGAATTAAGTATAATTTGTAGTATAACCACGCGCTTTATTTTATGTTGTTTAATCAAGGTTTTATCATGACATATTTTAATGTTATGTTTATTTGATATCCAAACGCAAGTTTTGTCCACAATTGTGAACCTTCCCTATAATTTTCACCTCAAAAAGACACCGTATGGTATATATTCAATCGATCGATCACTTTGATGGATGTTAATTCTACGCTTTAAGAAGAACAAAGAGCTTCTCACTAGTACTAATAATTTTCCCACCTTAATTACCTTCAACCACTAGAACAATTTTAGTCTTTAATAGAGGTTTCAAAACCCTTATTAAATGAGGTGTTATTAAACAACACTTAATTGATAGGAGTTTTTAGAAACATCTATGTAATACATGTATTAAAAATTAAAACATAACACATTCTCACACGACATTTAATAACACTTTATTTAATAAGGGTTTTAAAACCTCTATTAAAAGTCAAAAATGTTCTAGTGAACTCTCAGGTGTGAGGTTTTACTTTAAAAAGTATCGATACTACGTTGGGAGAAATCCATTCTTATATATTTATGAAGTCTATATATATTAGTCTAATTAATTACCCAATACAATAAAAAAAAACTAAAGAATTTGTTGAATCAAGTGGCTTAGACTTGTAATTTGAGTTGGACTTAAATTAGTGTCATACATGAATTCATGCATACATGGTGATTACACATGGGATTAATCAGTAATTGGATACAAATTACGTTAATGTGTTGTATTCCAATTATAAGGTAATATTTGCGTTGGTTTATGTGTACATGCATGTAACACCTATAAATAGGTCAATACGGTTAAGTGAAAGAACATAGTGTTGTGCTTGTTTAAGAGAGCCAAGAATTGTGTCGTAACGTACGTGCATACGAGCGAGTATGCAACACTTTGAGATTAAATCTTGTTGATGTTTCTATCTGGGGCTTAAACAGATGAGAGTTTTCCTTTGTATACTAAACTATTGAAAGTGGGTTGCCTTGTTTCTTGCCTGTGGTTTTTCCCTAATTTAGAGGTTTTTCATGTAAATTCGTGTGTTCATATTTTCTTTATGGTTTATTTATCTTTGGGTGTATTCTTGTGATTGTAGGTATTCATGGTGACTCGTCTCAACAAATTGGTATCAGATCCAATATTCGGATTTCCTTTTTAGGGGGAAGGGGTACATTATTAAGCTGAGGTTTCAGAGATGTCGAAGTACACAAGTGCGATAAAGTTCGATGTGGAGAAGTTTGACGAGAAGATAAATTTTGGTTTGTGGCAAATTCAAGTCAAAGATTTGTTGATTCAATCTATAGGCTACGTTAAGCGTTAAAGGGCCGTGGGAAGGAAAGTGATGAGAATCGAGAAGAGTTGGTTTTGATGGTGGCGAGCGTCATAAGACTCAATTTGGTAAAGAATGTTCACGTCGAACATGAGGAATATTTCTTCGGCGAAAGGTCTTTGGGAAAACTAAAGACTATTTATATGATGAAAAGCATGTCAAATTGATTCTACTTGAATGAACGGTACCATCACTGAAGATGGATGAAGGGACAAATATTACGATCATCTCGGTGCCCTTATCGAAATTTTCTCGGAACTTGAGGAGTTGGGAAAGTAAGTTAGTGATGAGGATCGGACAACGAAACTCATCTGGTTACTTCCGTTTTCGTTGAAGCATATGAAACCGATAATGATGTATGGGAAAGAAACCATCAGTTTAGCATAGATTACTGCCATGTTAACATCTGAGGAGAAATTGATGAAAGGCGAAAACAACGGTTCATCTAGAAACTCTAGTTTGGTAGCTGCATGGATCTCTCGCTTGTTTCGATTCATAAGGTCTCTGTTGTTTACTGATTCAAGGCTCACTTTGTCTCTAATGGCGGAATTGCAGAATGGGTTGGAGTTGGTATTAATTAATTAGGAGAGAAAGGTAAAACCCTAGAAGAAAAAGAAGAAGAAGAAACACGTGTTGTGTTGGGAATTAAATCTCTTCAATTGATTTGGGATTCTTTTGTTTTTTTTTTTTTTGTTTTTTTTTTTTTTTTTTTTTTTTTTTGGTAGTGCTAGATAAACTCAAAAAGTCTAGGCCCTTAATTTAAATTCGTTATTAGTGTTTGGGGTAGAGGGTAATTAAGTCTTTTACTTAGGTAGATATCTTAAATTGTTAACAAAAATTTTTTTGAGTCCGGACTCAAAAAGTCCAAATAGATTTTTTATTTTTTTTTTTTTTTTTTTTTGCTACTCCCCAACTACTTTCGAAAATTCAGCGTACCCCCATGTTCAACACTAAATTAGACATGTGCCTGAATGTCTGACTTGAGTGCACAAAAGTGAATGCATTTTTTTTTCTTATTTTTTTGGCTATTTTAATTTATTTTATTCATTTAGTTGGGCCTTCAAAAGGGGCAATTGCACTAATCGAGTTTGTTTCGTCCTCATGCATGTATAGTCTCAACTTGATACAATATCCTTTAAGATGAGGCACCGGGGTAGCTATTACTTTAGGCTGTAGATCAGGACAGCTCAAAAAAAAAAAAAAAAAAAAAAAAAAAAAAAAAAAAAAAAAAAAGGTTAGTACATACAGCTTCTTGATAAAATTCAGCCCACCCTACTTAACTCCTAAGCACAACCCAGCAAGCCCAAAAACAGAACAAAACAAAAAAAAAAACCCACGTACAAAAAAAAGCAAGTGCCCTTGTGCATAAAAAAAAAAAAAAAAAAAAGAAAAAAAAAAAAACGCACATTAAAGAGGGTCATTTCGACCAAAAAAAAGAAATGCTGCATGCTAGTCGTCCTCTCCACTGCCGTAAAAGCTTTTTATCAGTTCTTATGCTCTCACTTGCAACATTTACATTAATAGGAGAAGAAAAGAGAAAAATTGTAGTCACTTGGTAAAAGAAAAAAAAAATAATAATGAGAAGTGATCAGTGATCCTACATTACGTTCACTTATTTTGAAGGCTTCAGTAAACTCTTTTTTTTTTTCAACTTTTTCATCTCATTCTTCTTAAATAGTTTATATTTTGTATCTCTCCTTTGATTTGTCTTCTTCTTTATCTTGTTGTTTTGTTTTTTTGTTTTTCCCTCTTCTCTTATTTGAATCATCAAAACCTTATTCTCAAAATAATTTGGGTGAATTACATGGATCAAACTCTTCAATTACGCTTGTTTTAGTGCAAAACCTTAAGTCTATAGGCATTAGGGATACAAATAGGGAGGGGAGGGGATGGAGATCCCATCTCCATCCTCATCCCTGCTTAAGAATTCATTCCCCCATCCCCATACTCATCCCCACGCGAGGATGAACTTTCATCCCTATCCCCATCCCCGCCTAATCCCCGTGGAGATTGGGAATCCCCATGAAGAAAAAAACTTTCCCCATTTCATTTTCCATTGAATATCACCGCGGGGATATTCTTGCGGGAATTTGCGAAGAATTACCACGGGAAATTTTTTTTTTCGCACATAATGTTTTTCAAAAATTTATAAAAAGTATGTTACACATACATATAATTACAATTATTGAAAATTCCAACTAAATAAAGTATAACATATAAATATAGTTGCAAACAATTCAAAACAAAACATATAATCATTTAAAAAACATATAATTAACAAAACAAGTTAAAATTATAAATCACATTAGAGTTTGTTTATCACTAGTGTTTTGGGTGAAAGCCTTGTAATATTATATAAAATTGATATATACAATGTATATAGATGTATTTGATATATAAATGGATCTTCGCGGATATCCCCATTGGTAATCCCCACGGGGATCCCTGCGGATATTATTAATGGGGAATCTCAGTGGGGATCCTCGCGAATATATTTTTTTCTCCATCCCCACCTCCATCCCCATTTAAATTCCCCATCCCTATCCCCGTTGCAGGAAATCCCCATCTCCGTGGAGATTCCCCGCCTTACTTGCATCCCTAATAGGCATCATTAACTATTCATGTCAATAAGAATAAGTTGATTTTATTTTTTCTTGTTGAAAATGATATATAATATGTAAAATAAATTTAATTTTTTGTGGTTGAATATGTTTATTTTTAATTAATTAAAAAGTTTTTTTTTCTAATTTTTGTCTAGATTGTTAATTTAAAATAATTGTACTCTATGAATTATGTTGCCTTTAATGGAACATTGTGGGCAGAAAAGACCAAAAACTCTTTATTCATTCTTTAAGATGAGAGGAGAAACATTAAGAGGTGGCACACCTCCTTCAAATGTTGAACAATCAACTCCTAATGAAGTAGAATCTTCTAAATCCCCAACTCAAAGAATTGAGATTGAATATAACTCTCTTGAAAGAGATACCAATTTGCGTATTTCGATTTGAGAATATCATGTTAACTTGCAAGATGAAGTACGAAGGGGCTTACATAAAAATAGGTCCTTATCAATCTAAATTAGCAGAATATCCTCGAACTCTATTTGGGAAACAATATCGAAGATTCAAATATGGTTAATTCGATAATTTTACATGGTTAGAGTACTCTCCTTTAAAGGATGATGTATTTTATTTTCCGTGTTATCTTTTTGAAAGTGGTATTGCATCTCAGTGCACATTGACTAAAGAAAAAGTTGGAAGAGGATTAGTAATGGACACGATTATGCATTTTTGACGCATGTTGGAGGTATCAATTCTTCGCATAGGCATTGCATACATACTGTTGATGTGATGGCCCCAGTTCCACAATCCTCAACTGGGCCCCGCCCGGCCTAGACTTGCGTTTAAAACTTAATTAATCAAGTTGTGAGTTATCATAGTTATAGCAGAAGAAATTAAACCTCAAACTAACTGAAAAATCTCAAAGATACCGGTTAAGACAACCTAGAGTGTGGAAACCCCGAATATGTATATCATCGTCAATAAACATCCGGAGGAAAGTAAACGAAAGATATACGTGCCCAAAATCTCATAAAAAACTTAACTCCCAATGTTTTAAAACAAGTATAGCTAATAATACAAAAGAATCACATATGTAAGACAAGTAGAAGGAACTGCTCCGGTACCCTCAAATAATATCTCCTAACTATGGAGCCTTCCCTTTGCTGGACTGTGGATCTGCACTCCGTCAAACACAAAATGACGACCCCAGGTAAGTAATGCCAGTAGGACATATATACAACATTTTGAAATAACTAGAACAGTTGAATTCATGCAAATAGAAAGAAAGGTACAGGAAACACATGAATATAAAAGACTGTAAACAAATCAATCGATAAGTGAGGCCAAATAGCAAGGAGTCCCGACCAAAAGGTCGTCGAGTCGCGACAAAAGCCCAACAGACTCGCGTTCAGGACGAGACACCTGCCTCCCAGCCTTAACCCTTGCGACTATGAGATATCTACAGACCCGGATAAGTGCCCCCAACGTACACTCAATTGGGAGATATCGACGGCGTCCAGATAAGAGCTCATATCACAGATAAATAATACCATGACTCACTTGCCAATGGACCACTCCACGCAATAGCACATTCAAGGATAGATATTACAGTTGAGGATTTTTCGAATGTTACTAACCATATTAATAGGTTGTTGAATGTATAAACATCAGAAGAAGTTCAACATAATCGATTACGACTAAAAATTAGCATTGGGAGTGCTCGATGTTTTCCTTAATTACAAGCATGCGCATTTAGAGGTCATGATGAATCTTCAAGCTCTAAGAATTGAGGAAATTAGGTGGAAATGATAAAACTTTTGGGAAGATTATATGTCAATGTTGATGGGGTTGTATTATATAATGCTCCAAAAAAATGCAAAGTACACATTACCTATGATTCAAAAAGAGACTTTACATAGAATGGCTCATATCGTAAGAACTAAAATTCGTAAAGAAGTCGGAGATAGGAAGTTTTGTCTTTTAGATGATGAAGCTAAGGATGCATTTGAGTTTTCAAAATATGCACTTTGGTGAAATATACACTAGCATTTGAGTTTTCAAAATATGCACTTTGGTTCCCTCTCTGGTTTATTCTTGGTTAAGAAAAGCATCCTTGTGTTAGAGCGCGACCAAGTCAAGATATTATTATTATATTGCTTTTTGATGATATGATATATTTGTTTTACCATTAATTAATACCCTTGTGCTTTTATATATTTTTTCTTTTTTAATTAGTCTCTTTAAAACATTCATATATATATTTAAATCAATACAATCACAATTTGTGAGAAACAAATAACAATATATATTCCAATAATAATAATAATAATAATAATAATAATAATAATAATAATAATAATAAGAATAATAATAATAATAATAATAATAATAATAATAATAATAATAATAATAATAACAACAAATGAGTCATCAAGCACATCTCAACAAATTTACCATCTCACAAGTTACACCGATACGAGCAAATCATTTAAATAATTATGTGTTTGATGTCGTCGGGCTAATATTATATATATTAGCTAGCTAGCTAGGAAATAATATATTGCCACACCTAAATTTTCACACACCATATAACAAATAATTAAGTCACAAATTCTTATCAAAAAAATTAATTAAGTCAAATATTAAGAATCCACATCGTGTGTGTGTATATATATATATTTCGAGACGTCTTAAAAAATCACTATAGTAGAATCACCATATAGGGAAATAATATATTACAACGAAAGCGATAAATTAATTAGAATTCCCTTAAGATTAATTGTAACCAAATAGTATTGCGCAAGTGTTTTTTTTTGTTTTTTTTTCGAAAAAGTTTTGTGTTCACTATTCAGGTCAAACTTAAATCAATAGTGATGACATGTGTATCTTGTATGTTGCGCGCGAAAGTTTGAATAAGTGTATGAAAAATACTAAATGAATGAGATCCATGTATAACCTCATCCCGAGGCATAAATAAATTGCTCTTAATTGTGAGCCAATATATTATCAAACTTAATTCATGCATGATGTTGCATGCCAACATATGTCTCACACCAAAACCAAACATGTTCATTGATCATCAACACCAACATGCATGTTAATCACATGAATAGTATCCTTAATTGTGATCAATTAATTGATCACATGAGTAGGTCCTATGGTTGTATTTTCAGGTTTTGAGGTTATGGAGCACCAATAGGATTGAGCTTAGGTTTGAAAACTAAACAAAGGGGAGTTGAGACGGATTAGCAACGGAATTCAGAGATTCCGTTGCTATTCCGTCTCTAACTTTCGGGGAATAGACTCGCCCAACTGGTTTATTACTAAATAGGAACAGAATAGAAATGGAATTCATGAATTAGGAGCGGATCAGAGACGGAATTAACGTATTCCGTCTCTGATCCGTTGCTAATCAGAGACGGATCAGAGACGGACTACAGTAATTCGTCTCTAATCCGTTAATAATCAGAGACAGATCAGAGACGGATTAGGGACGAACTACAATAATTCGTCTCTGATCCGTTGATAATCAGAGACGGATCAGAGACAGACTTATTAAATTTCGTCTCTGATCCGTTGCTAATCAGAAACGGATCAGAGACGTAATTATTCAATTTCGTCTCTGATCCGTTGCTAATCAAAGACGGATCAGAGACGGAATACAATAATTCTATCTCTGATCCGTTGTTAATCAGAGACGGATCAGAGACGGAATAAAAAAATTCCATCTCTGATCCGTTGTTAATCAAAGACGGAATTCAATAACATTTGTACCCTTTAGAAAAGCATTTGCATTTACGTTCTCTGTCTCGTTCGTTTCTAAATTCGCCTCTAATCCGTCTCTAATCGAAACAAAAACAAATTTATGTTCTTGATCAATCAAATGACGACGATTTTAGAGACGGAATAGATTCCATCTCTGTTAGTTGCGAATTGAATTAGAGACGGAATGTATGCAAATCGAGAGACGGAAATTTCCGTTTACGATCTCCAATTTGTTTGTAGTGTTCTTAGCTTTATATCTTTGAAAAGCTTATTGATCTTCAAGACTTCCTCTTGTAAAGCAACTTTGTGCTGATAACGTGTTGTAAACTAAGTTGTAAGCTAACTAGAACTTAAGTTGGACTTGCTAGAGACTTATGCATAGAGGGTGATGAAGTCCAAGAATTAGCTTGCAAATTCTTGAAAAAATATGATGGAAAGATATGACAGGATGACATTTTGGTAATTTCGGTGAAGTTCGGGCGTTTGAGTTTCGGCGTTCCGGGGGCATGGGTTGATTGGAAACGGGGTGGAGATAGTACGACATTTTTCGGCGAAATTCCATCGTTTCGCCCTCCGAAATGACAATTTTGCTATTTTAGGAAAGTTTTGTTTAGCTTATAACTTTCATTAGGAATTTCCGTTTTTATTGCCGTTTGCGGCGTTTGTTTCTATTTTTTGTCTAGTTTTCAGTTTAGGGCTTTTATGACTTTTTGGAATTTTTACTATTTTTGACAAATTTTAGGGTTTCGCTATTTAAGCGACCTATTGGATGTAATTCGCGGTTTTTGGGTGGAATAAAAGAATTTTCGAACTTTGGCTTAAGTTCGACCTAGATCGAGTTGTTCGTGGATACGTTCAAGCTGGTTTAGAAGATCTTCGTTTGCATCGGTAGGCATAAACTAAGAACTACTAAAACAAATAGAGCAAATGAGACAAGAGAGAAGAGAGCTAGAGATGAGAATGTAGAGATTTCATTCATACATTGGTGTGTGAATTGGCACCCTTTATATAAGCCATTTGGTGATGCGATAATTGTACTTATACAATCTGTGCAAGTTATACATACACCACAAGTCATACAACACATTACAAGAAACATAGGCAATACATGGAAGAGTTGGTGTACATTGGTGAGGATTACAAGTTACATGAAGTGTGAGAGCCATTTTTGATGTTACAATTCAATGTAAGAACTATGCTTCACAATGTGGTCACCTACATGCACGAGTGTCCATCCATTTCATAACAATTTCGACAAAAAAAAGGGTCATTAAAAGTCAAACGTAAAACGAAAAGAGAAAAGAAATGGAACAAATGCTTTGCATGCTAGTCGTCCTCTCCACTTCTAAGTAAAAGCTTTTTATCGGTTCTCATGCTCTCACTTGCAACATTTACTTTAATAGGAGAAGAAAAGAGAAAAAATTTAGTCACTTGGTAAAAGGAAAAAAAAAAAAAAAACAATGAGAAGTGATCAGTGATCCTACATTCGGTTCACCTATTTTGAAGGCTTCAGTAAAGTCTTTTTTTTTCAACTTTTTCATCTCATTCTTCTTAAATAGTTTATATTTTGCAACTCTCCTTTGATTTGTCTTCTTCTTTGTCTTGTTGTTTAATTTTTTTCCCTCTTATCTTATTTGAATCATCAAAACCCTAATCTCAAAATAATTAGGGTGAATTACATGGATCAAACTCTTCAATTACGCTTGTTTTAGTGCAAAAACCTTAAGTCTATAGGCATTAAGGGTGTAAATGGAATGGGGAGGGGAGAGGGGAGGGGATGGGGACCCCATCTCCATCCTCATCCCCGCTTAAAAATTCATCCCCCATCCCCATCTTGGATGAACTTTCATCCCCATCCCCACCTAATACCCGTGGAGATGGGAATCCCCAAGGAGAAAAAAATTTCCCATTTCATTCTCATTGAATATCACCGCAGGATTCTTGCGGAGATTTTGTGAAGAATCATCGAGGGAAAAAAAATTTCGCACTTAATGTTTTTCAAAAATTTATAAAAAGTATGTTACACATACATATAATCACAATTGTTGAAAATTCCAACCAAATAAAGTATAGCATATAAATATAGTTACAAACAATTCAGAACAAAACATATAATTAATGAAACAAGTTAAAATTATAAATCGCATTAGAGTTTGTATATCACTAGTGTTTTTGGTGAAAGCCTTGTAATATTATATAGAATTGATATACACAATATTTATAGATGTATTTGATATATAAATGGAACTTCGCGGATATCCCCATGGGTAATCCCCACGGGGTCCCCGCGGATATTACCAATGGGGAATCCCATCGAGGATCCCCGCGAATATATTTTTTCCCCATCCCCGTACCCATACCCGCGTGGGTATGAGATTCTTTCCCCATCTCCACCTCCATCCCCATTTAAATTCCCATCCTCATCCCCATTCACGAAATCCCGTCCCCCGTGGGATTCCCCACCCCATTTGCATCCCTAATAGGCATCATTAACTATTCATGTCAATAAAAATAAGTTGATTTTTATTTTTTTCTTGTTGAAAATGATATATAATATGTAAAATAAATTTATTTTTTGTGCTCGAATAGGTTTATTTTTAATTAATTAAGAAGTTTTTTTCAAGTTTTTGTCTAGATTGTTAGTTTAAAATAATTGCACTCTATGAATTATGTTGCCTTTAATGGAACATTGTGGGAAGAAAAGACCAAAAGACTCTTTATTCATTCTTTAAGTGAGAGAAGAAACATTAAGAGGTGGCGCACCTCCATCAAATGTTGAACAACCAACTCCTAATGAAGTAGAATCTTCTAAGTCCTCAACTCAAGGAATTGGGATTTAATATAACTCTCTTGAAAAAGATACCAATTTGCGTATTTCGATTCGAGAATATCATGTTAACTTGCGAGATGAAGTACGAAGGGGCTTACATAAAAATAGGTCCTTATCAATCTAGATTAGCGAATATCCTCGAACTCTATTTGTGAAACAATATCGAAGATTCAAATATGGTTAATTTGATAATTTTACATGGTTAGAGTACTCTCCTTTAAAGGATGATGTATTTTATTTTTCGTGTTATCTTTTGAAAGTGATATTGCATCTCAAAGTGCACATTCACTAAAGAAAAAGTTGGAAGAGGATTAATAATGGACACGATTATGCATTTTTGACGCAAGTTTGAGGTATCAATTCTTCGCATAGGCATTGCATACGATCGTTAAGGATTTGTCGAATGTTACTAACCACATTGATAGGTTGTCGAATGTAAAATCATCGAAGAAGTTCAACATAATGGATTACGACTAAAAATTAGTATTGGGAGTGCTCAATGCTTTCCTTAATTACAAGCATGCGCATGTAGAGGCCATGATGAATCTTCAAGCTCTAAGAATCGAGGAAATTACGTGGAAATGATAAAAATTTGAGAAGATTAAATGTCAATCTTGATGGGGTTGTGTTATATAATGCTCCAAAAAATGCAAAGTACGCATCACCTATGATTCAAAAAGAGACTTTACGTAGAATGGCTCAAATCGTAAGAACTAAAATTCGAAAAGAAGTCGGAGATAGGAAGTTTTGTCTTTTAGTTAATGAAGCTAAGGATGCATTTGAGAAGGGGCAAATGGCTATTGTTTTGAGGTCTCGTTGATTGCCAATTAAGGTTCTATCAAGGAGCCTTTTTTTGATATTGTGCATGTTGAGAACACTACAACTCTCACACTTAAAAAGCATATATTGAATTTACTTGCTCGGTATAACAGGTAAATTCAATATGCACATTATGTGCATGATATACGTACGTGGTCAGGGATATGATCGTGCTAGTAATATGTGTGGTGCATGAAATGGATTACAAGCTTTATTTTTTAGAGATTGTCCACATGCATATTATGTGCATTATTTTGCCAATCAATTGCAACTAGCAATGGTTGCATCATTTTCAAAAGAAACTATGTTATGGTTGTTCTTTTCAAAGTTGACAACCATTGTAAATCTTATAATTGCTTCTCCCAAGCGTATTGTTGAATTACAATCCATCCATGCTTGATTACATTGCTCAAGACATTGCTAATGGAGAATGTGAAACTGGAAGAGGAGCTAATTAGATGGGGAATTTGCAATGTGCAGAACTACTCGATATATGGAGTTCTCAATTCGATTCTATTTGTAGCTTGGTCTATATGTACTACACACCCTTTGCTAAAGTGCTTCATAACATAAAAAAGGATCAAATCATGATGTTCGAGGAAAAGCAATTGGTTGTTTAATTGACATGAGAACTTTCAATTTCATGTTCATATTGGATTTAATGCGTAGAATCATGTGAACCACCCGCTTTGCCAAGCTTTGCAATACAAATCTCAAGATATTTTGAATGCTTTAGATTCACTTGCCCAAAAATTCTATTCTGCCTATTTTAGTGAACACGACATGCATTATTTAAGATGTCAATTGGAGCATTATGAGCTTGACCTTGTGTGACAGAAACTCACGGGCGATACTTCCTCACTTCTAAATTTACACCAATCGCCAACACCATATCCGACTTGTTTGACGAAGAAATAAACACTCCTACAACATTTTCGATTGACCTAATACAAGTGCTCTAGGCAAAACCAAGAGATAGAGAGGATTGAGGGGTGACGAGGTGAGGCTGAGGGAGAGGGAGAGAAAGTTTGAACATTGGGAGAGAAAGAGTATATCTGAGGGATTTCAAAGAAGAAAAAAAAAAAGAATGTTTAGCAATTGGAAATTTGAAATCGAGGTATATGTTTGAGTAATGTGGTACGTTTAGCAAAAAGTAGAGTCCATTTAATTAGCGGCTCCCATAAATAAATATATCGCTGCCTTTTTGTACAAGTGCATGGTGCATGTATACACATGCACGATGATAATATATATATGGAAACTCAAAAGTATGTACATATGATGGAACCAATTTTATTGATGTAATATTAACCAATACAACAACTGGAGAAGTCCATTGTAACAGTGGATATATAACCTTAAAGTCCTATATATATATGCTGACCTAATTTAATGTACGTAGTTAACAATACCTACGACAATAGGAAAAATCTATTGAAACTCCCTTCATCAATTCCTTTATTTCACATAATTATAATTTAGTATAATGATTTGTATATATTACTATGCAGCCAAGCAGCTCGAAGGGTGGACGAGACCAAAAGCCGAGCCATCAGCATTTATGCACGAAGACGAAGCAGATTTACTCCCATAAGTGAGATCAACGTTGTTCAAAACAATGCCACTGCATGGAGTCTTTGGACTGCAATCGAACTTCATAGCAACTTGACTCCCCGACGAGCCTCTAATGTTTCTATAAACCACATCACTAATTTTAACACCGGAGACTTGGCCGGGGCACCCTTCGTTGTGTGGACAATAGTCTTGGTCGATTATAATTGGATTTCGCGCATTATTGATTATTATGTCTTCGAATAATACACCTTTAACATATCCAGTACTCGGCCTCGCCCATGTCTTGATTCTCACTCCATTTTGAGAACCGCTAAATGTAGCCGTCTTAACAGTCACATTTTGCACTCCTTGTTCATTTGCTGCCTTTCCAAGACTCCCAATGCTGCGAGTAGGTACGTGCACAAATAATGTACCGTAAAAATCATGTTATTCCATGCACACACACATAATGTATACTTTATATAATTAATACTTGTATGTACATAATGTATAATTATGTGAATACCTACTTGTTACAAAAAAAAAAAAAAGTACCTTATGCCATGGCCGGGGCCACAGTTGATGTTTTCCATCCAGAGGTTGGTGGTGCCGGGGCCAATGGAGATGCAGTCGTCGCCGGTCTTGATGTTGGCTTGGGTGATGGTGACATCGGTGGATCCCTGGACATGTATGCCGTCGGTGTTGGGGCTATTGCCGGAGGCCGTCACCTGCACTTGTTGGAGCTTGACGTTCTTACAGTCGTGGATGACGATATGGAAGATTTGGCTGTTCATGGATGTCAACCCGGTAATAGTAATTTCTGACGAGTAGGTGAACTCCAATGACTACAACATATACCAACACATAGATCAGAAGTAGCACCCTATATATAAACACGGTATTAATTAATTTCTAGTACAAAAAATTATATATAGCCCTTTTGGACTTACATATATATATATATATATATATATTTATAGTAATCCAATGGTAAGATATAGAGTTGATCATGACATTTTCATATATTTGAGCTCTATTGTAAAATTACCCCATATATATGTAGAAGTGTCTTTGATTTGTGTTGAAGATGTGTGTATTGAAATATACAATTTCACTGCGCACGATTAATTAAGTAAGATGCGTGTTATATATGATGAAGATATATATATATATATATATATAAAAGTGTATACAAAATCTCTGAATCTCCAAATAAAACTTATCGGGGTCTTTTGGAGTACAATCCCAAACCTTTAAGTTGAAGGTGGTTAATATGGGCCAATACCATTATCACTAGCAAAGATTTAATTATTGGTCCTATATTGGATAAGGGAAAATTTTAGATGCACATCAACAAACACACATCAGAACGTACACCATATTCTGATGAACGTGTGATGCTCTTCAAGATGCGCATGAATGCATGTCGAGATGCATCGTATACACATCGGAAGAGATGTACCCCTAGCTAGCTAGCACTCCTATAGGAGCAAATATTTGGCCCAACAGTATTTATTTTCTTTAAAAAAAAATATTGTTTTGAATTGATCATACAGTACCATATATACATATATACACATACCCTGGCTCCAAAAGGACAGTTCTTTCCGGTAGCCTTACATGCCCAAAGACCAGCGCCTTGGCCATCAAGGATGCCCCCAGAAATGGACACGCCTTGAACTTTGTTAAACGTAATCCATTTACCAGAAGTCCCAAGAATGCGATAATCCGAAGGAGCAACAAGAGTGCCATCAATTTTAAAGGTAACACGACCTTTGCACTCCCCGGTAAATAAGACCTCGTTGAGGAGGTATCGTCCTTGCGGCACATAGATAGTGGTGGAAGAAGGGGAGGCGCAACCCGATTCCCATGCCCGGAGAAAGGCACGGGTGGAGTCGGTCCTTCCATCGCCTTTGGCACCCAAATCCACAACATTGAAGGTTGTTGGAGCGGCAAAAGCAACCGATGACGAGGTGAGGTTGATCATAAGTACCATTGTCGACATTA
The DNA here is from genome assembly GCA_039657365.1 of Stephania yunnanensis. Taxonomy (NCBI): domain Eukaryota; kingdom Viridiplantae; phylum Streptophyta; class Magnoliopsida; order Ranunculales; family Menispermaceae; genus Stephania; species Stephania yunnanensis. The sequence continues at coordinate 47,075,805 of CM077592.1, forward strand.
AGATATACGCCGGCAATACACTACAAGAAAAAATGTATTTTGAGATCGTCATGTTTGAAACTAGCTTGAGCTAGATGAAGGTTTATTATATAAATGGAGAGATGAGCTAGAGTAGTAGTACTAGCTCGAATTGATATAGGTTAATTAGGATGAATGAAAGATGAATAGAGGAATTGCATATTTATAATAAGGTTTGGTTTTGAGGTTTGAGCTAGTTAGTATATCGTGTAAAGGCTTAAGCAATATGCACGGCGGAGTTACGTGATTGTTTGGAATTAAAGAGCAAAAAGAACAAAAAGTTTGAAAAGAAGATCACGCCTTGTACTTCATGAAACACAGATGATGAATAAATGCACGTGTGCATGGACCTTGGTTATGTTTTGAATTTAATTTATATTGTGAGCCGTGCTGCCTTGTTTTTAGAACATTAACTTTTTTTTTCTTTCTTTCTAGTTTTGATTATCACCGTTTATTGTTTTTTCATAAAAAAAATTATGGGTAAAATACAAAATGTCCTTGAGGTTTGGTGAAATATACACTAGCATTTGAGTTTTCAAAATATGCACTTTGGTTCCCTCTCTGGTTTATTCTTGGTTAAGAAAAGCATCCTTGTGCTAGAGCGCGGCCAAGTCAAGATATTATTATTATATTGCTTTTCGATGATATGATATATTTGTTTTACCATTAATTAATACCCTTGTGCTTTTATATATTTTTCTTTTTTTTAATTAGTCTCTTTAAAACATTCATATATTTAAATCGATACAATCACATTTTGTGAGAAACAAATAACAATATATATTCCAATAATAATAATAATAATAATAATAATAATAATAACAAATGAGTCGTCAAGCACATCTCAACAAATTTACCATCTCACAAGTTACACCGACAAGAGCAAATCATTTAAATAATTATGTGTTTGATGTCGTCGGGCTAATATTATATCACTACAAAAAAACAGCAAATCAGAAACGGAATTAGAAACGGAAATAAATTCCGTTTCTAAATCAGAAACGGAATTAGAAACGGAATAAGTTCCGTTTCTAAATTAAAAAGTTAGCGACGGAATTGAGACGGAAACATTCAGAGACGGATTTGAGACGGATCAGAGACGGAATTAGAGACGGAATTAGAGACGGAATTAAATTCCGTCTCTGAAAAATGGTGCCACTATTCCCGCCAAAAATTGCGTTTCTTATGACCGTTCATCAAATCTCGGGATTTGTGTACACTTGGACCAAGGCCGCCCAAAAATTGATTGTCCAAATTAAAAAAAAAAAAAAACCGTCTCTCACAACTCTCTTTCTCTCTTCTCTGCTTGCGCTCTTCTCTCTCTCTCAACATCGACCTCTCCATACCCTGCGTCGCCTCTCCGATGGACACCGTCTCGGAGTCCTCCATGGCCGCCTCGGCATCGGAGGCATCGTCATCGTCCACTACAACAACACCCCGTTCGACCAGTACTCCATTATCCGCTCCGCCAAGTCCCGCCGCATCCCCTTCGCATCTGACACCATCTTCAAATCTCCCTCGGATTTCGTCGATTCCGGTGACGATTTCGCCTCCTCCCCCTGCGTTTTCGTCACCCAGAACGGGGACTCCAAGTCCGAGCTTCTAGGGCTTGTTTCGAGGTCGTATTGGGGTTAGGGTTGGGGATTGTATGGAGGCGGCGGCGGCGGCGGGGTCTTCGCGGTACGATTTTGATAAAGCGGCGAGCTTTCTGGCGCGAAACGTGGTGGATTAGGCGTCGTTGGTGAGCGGGGAGGATGGGGAGGTGGTGGATGTGTTCAGTGCGAAAGATGTGGAGAGGATTCGGGGGTTTCCGAAGCTGGGGCTGCCGTCGTTGGGGTAGATGGGGATTTCATGGTGGGCGCGGCGATGGGGACGAGGTTCGTCTTGGCCTTCGAAAGCGAGGTAATCAATTTCAGTCTGTTTCGATCTCGATTTTGATTTATGGTAGTTATTGCTAAGGATGCAATTTTGTTGTTTCGATCCGAATTGTGAGGGTCCGAGTTGATAAACTATTGATTTTGATGTTGTTCTTGTTTTGATTGGAGAAATTCATCGCGAGAATTAGCTGGTTTGATCTGGAGATGGACAATTTTGTTGTATTTTTTCTAATGTGGATTTGGATGTGGTTGTTGCATTGTGTGCGCTCGTTTGATTTTTAGCTTGTTGATTGACTAGTGTTTGTTTGAAGAATTGTTTGTGATTCCAAACCTTTAATACGTATGTAAAAGTTGAAGTACGTAAAATTACTCCTCGATAAGCCTCCTCGAATCTGAGTGAGAGAAGTGTGCATCTCGGCGAGTGCCACTTCGCTTCGTGTGACGAGGCTTGTTGGCTTATCGATGGCTTGACCTTACAATGTCTCATGCGCAACTAAATCTATTGGAAGAATATCGAGTGAGTTTCGGTTGTGAAATCAAACTAGTGCGATCACCGAGATTGAATCTCAAGGAAATAAACTCAAACAATTCCTATTATCCTTATTTTCAATCCGCTAACAAGTGTTAGTCTTCTCGATTTGAAGAAACCTCGACGTCCAAAGCATGTCCTCCGTTGGATCGATAATAAGATTAGGTCGGATTGCGCTTTGGATCCATGCGATGTTGAGGAGATATCTAAATCGAATCAAGTGGATCAGCCCCTGCAGAAAACTTTGTAAGTTTCAAGTATGTATGTTGCATCTTCAACCTATTTTATGTATTTTTTTGTTTTTGAAGTGAAATAGGAATTTTATTAATCTATCAATGGCTCGATACATGACTAGATATAGAATCAATTGACCTAATTAAAGTATGTTAACTCGATAAAGACAGACAGACTCCTTTAATTTGTCTAGGTGAGTTTTTTATTAAAAACTGAATCTTGTAAGGAAAAAGTCTTTTTGTTCTCAATAATTTTGTTAATTTACAATTACACATTGGGTAAACTTTCACGATGGATCAAACAAATTGATATCATGTTCTGCATTGTTGTCTAACTTGTCTTTCTTCATGTTACATGTGAAAATGAGTTCTCACTTTTTATTTCTTTAGTGCTCAAATAAACTCAATTTGTAATGGGAGCTTTGTACTAAAAGCATACAAGTTGCGAGCTTTCCTCTGGGAAAACTATAGTACTATATAACAATATTTGTTGCACTAGTTTCAAAATAGGAAATAAAAGAAAAGAGGAGGCGTGAAGGGCATGAGGCTTTAATGGTGTGTTGCAGAAATAAAACAGATTAGATTCCTTTTGAACTAGAAAGAACCAATCGAACATCCAAATTTGACTATGGTTTTTTTATTCTTTTTTTATTCTTTTTTATTTATTGATTAATCATTAAAACGTACCATACAGAAAGAATTCAGAGAGGAAAATACTAAACGTTGAAATTTCTCTACAAATGGTCATTAAGTTTTTTTAGACTTTATTGCTTTGTTATTTAATTCTATTTCTTTTGATTGGTTTGGCATGTATATATGACATTCCCATGGTAGTTGTTTGAAAGATTTAATGGCTGCTTGGCTCCATTTGTTTCTCCCTTGTATGAATACTATTTTTCGTTTAGTTTTGCTCTTTTAACTTTTAATATGCTTACTGTTGTTAATTATAAACTCTTTCCTGCTGAAGTTTTTTAGTTCCTCTTGCAGTTGGATGAAATAATGAATAAGGTGGCCGAAATGAGTGGCAAATATGCAAAAGAGGTTAAAGTGGTTATCTCTCCTTATGGGATTTGTCCACTAGGAGCCCACATTGATCATCAGGTGACTTTTTTTTAATTTTTAATTGAATCTTCTTATGACCCAAATTGATCATTTTATGGATTCTTTGTTTGATGCATAATGGATTTTCATAGTTTATGAGCCCACATTCCTATTCTCTTAAATATCCACATTCCGAAGATCACAGATTTTGGTATTAGTGCTTAGGTTTAGAGAATTCAAGTGGCAATGGTATGTTAGATGTTTCTCTTTGGTTTTTTTTTAGACTAACTATTGATGTGAATTTGAATCATTCTTTTTCCTTTTAGGGACTTGAAAATGGTTCTATTTACTTGCACTTTTCTCATTGTTTTTCCTTCTCATTCTTTTTGCGCTTGTTGGGATCCGGGTTCATGGCTTGTAGGTATGCGTTCATATCTAGAAGCGACCTCTCAACAATGGAACAAGACTCTATACATTGAACCATTCCCAAACATAGTAATGATTGGGTACCATTCATTGAGTAAGTTTAACACTGATTCTTTCTGTTTGTTTCCTTCTCCTTGCATTTTTATGGTTTTATTAATTTCGGTTTCACCCTTTAGTTTGCATGGATGACTCAATTGCTAGAAATTAACTTTCTAATAGCATCTATATGATTGCACTTCTCCATCTAGAAATTAACTTTATGCGGAATGATTCTAGTTGTTTGATATGAGAAGGAACCAAATCGGACCTTCTAAGCTTTTTTTCACAGCTTGCAATGTAAAGTTTTCAAACTTAAAAAAGTTGTAGAACATATTTTTGTTGTGTGCATATCTGTGTGTTTAAAATAGGTTAATGAAAGTCATTCCTATTTTTCACAGCCTGCAATGTAAAGTTTTTCTTTGTATTGAGTTCCTTCATTCTCTTTTTTGACTTGGACCAAAGAATTGCGTTTATCTACCTATATTCTTAGATCTTGTTCGTATAACCAAACGGAATGAGTTTTCAGCTAGTGAAAGTAGCGAAATCTTATAATTCTTGGAAAGAGCATTTATTCGTCTTGAAGCATGGTTCCAATGGTTCAATACCACTCAAGCACTTGTGCTTGCGATGATACGTAGTTCTCCCATAATGATGAATTTCTTTTTCTTTATTACCTTATTTATGTTGTGTTTGGCTCATACACTTGTGCTTGCGATGATACGTAGTTCTCCCATAATATTGTTTATATTCCTATTATTGTTTGCATAATTTAGTGATTTTTTTCTTTTTGATTTTTTTCGGTGATTTGTACGAAGTCAAGTATTATTTGAAGAACAATCAACTTTATATAATCTCGGAACACTTCATTTTTTATTTTATTTTTCATTTAGAACAATTTTTGCTTTTACTTTTGTAGAAAGATACGATATAGAAACTTTTTAGATTGTTTTTGTTGTTTCGTGTACAGTACATTGAGAAAAGATAATGTTAAGGATATGTTAAGTTTATATAAATTGTGCAATATCAATATATTATTTAGCTATGATTTTTATTATATATTGGCAGGTTAAATGTGCTTGGATTGAGACCTATATATATATATATATGATCCGTTGCTAATTAGAGACTTTAAAAACTAAACAAAAATGAAAATTAGAGACGGAAATAGGAATGGAATACAGTTTAATCAATCAGAAACGGATCAAATTCCGTCTCTGATCCGTCTCAGATTAGCAACGGATCAGAGACGGAAATAATCAGAAACGGAATTTATTCCGTCTCTAATCGGAAACGGAATTAGAGACGGAATAAATTCCGTCTCTGATCAGAAACGGAATTTATTCCGTTTCTGATCCGTCTCTAAATCAGAAACGGAATGCGATTCCGTTTCTGATTGAATTAGCAACGGCGTTTTTAGAGACGGAATTGATTCCGTCTCTTCGTTCGTTTCGATCGCAATTAGAGACGGAATTTTCGCAAATCAGAGACGGAAAATTCCGTTTCTGATTTGCTTTTTTTTGTAGTGTTAACTGGCTAGCTTGGGAAATAATATATGCCACACCTAAATTTTCACACATCATATAACAATTAATTAAGTCACAAATTCTTATAAAAAAAATTAATTAAGTCAAATATTAAGAATCCACATCGTGTATATATATATATATATATTCCGAGACGTCTAAAAATATCACTATAGTAGAATCACCATACAGGGAAATAATATATTGCAACGAAAGCAGTAAATTAATTAGAATTCCCTTAAGATTAATCGTAACCAAATAGTATTGCTCAAGTTTTTTTTTTTTTTTTTTTTTCTGAAAAAAGTTTTGTGTTCACTATTAAGGTCAAACTTAAATCAATAGTGATGACATGTGTATTGTACGTTGTGCGCGAAAGTTTGAATAAGTGTATGAAAAATACTAAATGACAATAATAATGTCGCACCACGAAACACATATATTGACTCACAAAAACCTTTTATGCAACTTCGACCAATGTGTTATGAATTGAGATCCATGTATAGCCTCATCCCGAGGCACACATAAATTGCTCTTAATTGTGAGCCAATATATTATCAAACTTAATTCATGCATGATGTTGCATGCCTACATATGTCTCACACCAAAACCAAACATGTTCATTGATCATCAACACCAACATGCATGTTAATCACATGTATAGTATCCTTAATTATGATCAATTAATTCATCACATGACACAATTAACATATTTTGAATGAATGAGACGTGTTTTTTACTGATGAAGCAATGTCTCCTTGAGGATTAACTTGCCGTGATCGTGTTTAACTGTTTAATTAACAACTTTTTTTTGATAAAAAAGAAACAATTGACTCTACCGAAGTTTGAACTTATGACCACTTACTTCCAAACAAACCATGCTTAACTATATATTGGGCGAACCAATTGGTTAATTAACAACAAACATTGACTCAATTAATTTGATGCCGTGCACGTACGTACATAGTAATAGACTCATTAACTCTTATGACGTCATTATAAATATGTAAGTACATGACGATGGCAGAGATTAAGTCAAATATATGTTTTCTCGAAAAAAAAAAGATTAATTCATCATAACATAATAATGAGTCCGAATAGAACATGGTTTTTTTTTTTTCGGGCTCAATATAGCATGTTAATTAACCTCTAGTTAACTGGTATAAGAATTAAACTACGTACTTGTTTTCAACTTTGATTTCAATAAAATCGTCCTTTTTTATTAAAAAAATAAGTCCTCATCGATATCCCTTAATTTTTCTAAATATTTCTACCTATATATACCATCATATGAAATGTCTCTGTTATATATAGGGGTGTACAGGATCTAGTAAACCGCGGATTCTATCCAATTTATTTCAATTATTGTGAATCGGATCGAATTCCATAATATTAATTGGACTGGATTAAATGACTAGCAAAATTGTCAATCCGCACATAATAAATCAATTAATTGCTGATTTTATATATATGCAGAATCCGTGAACCAATCTTGATCCGTCAACATTAAATACATGCAATATATACTTTATAGATACTTTTAGTTAAGATTTCGAGATTCATATCAATGGTTTAATTGGTCGTATAATATTCGTATTAAGTTGAATTAAGTATAATTTGTAGTATAACCACGCGCTTTATTTTATGTTGTTTAATCAAGGTTTTATCATGACATATTTTAATGTTATGTTTATTTGATACCCAAACGCAAGTTTTGTCCACAATTGTGAACCTTCCCTATAATTTTCACCTCAAAAAGACACCGTATGGTATATATTCAATCGATCGATCACTTTGATGGATGTTAATTCTACGCTTTAAGAAGAACAAAGAGCTTCTCACTAGTACTAATAATTTTCCCACCTTAATTACCTTCAACCACTAGAACAATTTTAGTCTTTAATAGAGGTTTCAAAACCCTTATTAAATGAGGTGTTATTAAACAACACTTAATTGATAGGAGTTTTTAGAAACATCTATGTAATACATGTATTAAAAATTAAAACATAACACATTCTCACACGACATTTAATAACACTTTATTTAATAAGGGTTTTAAAACCTCTATTAAAAGTCAAAAATGTTCTAGTGAACTCTCGTGTGTGAGGTTTTACTTTAAAAAGTATCGATACTACGTTGGGAGAAATCCATTCTTATATATTTATGAAGTCTATATATATTAGTCTAATTAATTACCCAATACAATAAAAAAAAACTAAAGAATTTGTTGAATCAAGTGGCTTAGACTTGTAATTTGAGTTGGACTTAAATTAGTGTCATACATGAATTCATGCATACATGGTGATTACACATGGGATTAATCGCAATTGGATACAAATTACGTTAATGTGTTGTATTCCAATTATAAGGTAATATTTGCGTTGGTTTATGTGTACATGCATGTAACACCTATAAATAGGTCAATACGGTTAAGTGAAAGAACATAGTGTTGTGCTTGTTTAAGAGAGCCAAGAATTGTGTCGTAACGTACGTGCATACGAGCGAGTATGCAACACTATGAGATTAAATCTTGTTGATGTTTCTATCTCGGGGCTTAAACAGATGAGAGTTTTCACTTTGTATACTAAACTATTGAAAGTGGGTTGCCTTGTTTCTTGCTCGTGGTTTTTCCCTAATTTAGAGGTTTTTCATGTAAATTCGTGTGTTCATATTTTCTTTATGGTTTATTTATCTTTGGGTGTATTCTTGTGATTGTAGGTATTCCGCGGTGACTCGTCTCAACAAATTGGTATCAGATCCAATATTCGGATTTCCTTTTTAGGGGAAGGGGTACATTATTAAGCCGAGGTTTCGAGAGATGTCGAAGTACACAAGTGCGATAAAGTTCGATGTGGAGAAGTTTGACGAGAAGATAAATTTTGGTTTGTGGCAAATTCAAGTCAAAGATTTGTTGATTCAATCTATAGGCTACGTTAAGCGTTAAAGGGCCGTGGGAAGGAAAGTGATGAGAATCGAGAAGAGTTGGTTTTGATGGTGGCGAGCGTCATAAGACTCAATTTGGTAAAGAATGTTCTCGAACATGAGGAATATTTCTTCGGCGAAAGGTCTTTGGGAAAACTAAAGACTATTTATATGATGAAAAGCATGTCAAATTGATTCTACTTGAATGAACGGTACCATCACTCGAAGATGGATGAAGGGACAAATATTACTCGATCATCTCGGTGCCCTTATCGAAATTTTCTCGGAACTTGAGGAGTTGGGAAAGTAAGTTAGTGATGAGGATCGACACTCGAAACTCATCCGGTTACTTCCGTTTTCGTTGAAGCATATGAAACCGATAATGATGTATGGGAAAGAAACCATCAGTTTAGCATAGATTACTGCCATGTTAACATCTGAGGAGAAATTGATGAAAGGCGAAAACAACGGTTCATCTAGAAACTCTAGTTTGGTAGCCGCATGGATCTCTCGCTTGTTTCGATTCATAAGGTCTCTGTTGTTTACGATTCAAGGCTCACTTTGTCTCTAATGGCGGAATTGCGTAAATGGGTTGGAGTTGGTATTAATTAATTAGGAGAGAAAGGTAAAACCCTAGAAGAAAAAGAAGAAAGAAGAAACACGTGTTGTGTTGGGAATTAAATCTCTTCAATTGATTTGGGATTCTTTTGTTTTTTTTTTTTTTTTTTTTTTTTTTTTTTTTTTTTTTTTTTGGTAGTGCTAGATAAACTCAAAAAGTCTAGGCCCTTAATTTAAATTCGTTATTAGTGTTTGGGGTAGAGGGTAATTAAGTCTTTTACTTAGGTAGATATCTTAAATTGTTAACAAAAATTTTTTTGAGTCCTGACTCAAAAAGTCCAAATAGATTTTTTATTTTTTTTTTGTTTTTTTTTTGCTACTCCCCAACTACTTTCGAAAATTCAGCGTACCCCCATGTTCAACACTAAATTAGACATGTGCCTGAATGTCTGACTTGAGTGCACAAAAGTGAATGCATTTTTTTTTCTTATTTTTTTGGCTATTTTAATTTATTTTATTCATTTAGTTGGGCCTTCAAAAGGGGCAATTGCACTAATCGAGTTTGTTTCGTCCTCATGCATGTATAGTCTCAACTTGATACAATATCCTTTAAGATGAGGCACCGGGGTAGCTATTACTTTAGGCTGTAGATCAGGACAGCTCAAAAAAAAAAAAAAAAAAAAAAAAAAAAAAAAGGTTAGTACATACAGCTTCTTGATAAAATTCAGCCCACCCTACTTAACTCCTAAGCACAACCCAGCAAGCCCAAAAACAGAACAAAACAAAAAAAAAAACCCACGTACAAAAAAAAGCAAGTGCCCTTGTGCATAAAAAAAAAAAAGAAAAAAAAAAAAAAAAAAAAAACGCACATTAAAGAGGGTCATTTCGACCAAAAAAAAAGAAATGCTGCATGCTAGTCGTCCTCTCCACTGCCGTAAAAGCTTTTTATCAGTTCTTATGCTCTCACTTGCAACATTTACATTAATAGGAGAAGAAAAGAGAAAAATTGTAGTCACTTGGTAAAAGAAAAAAATAATAATGAGAAGTGATCAGTGATCCTACATTACGTTCACTTATTTTGAAGGCTTCAGTAAACTCTTTTTTTTTTTTCAACTTTTTCATCTCATTCTTCTTAAATAGTTTATATTTTGTATCTCTCCTTTGATTTGTCTTCTTCTTTATCTTGTTGTTTTGTTTTTTTGTTTTTCCCTCTTCTCTTATTTGAATCATCAAAACCTTATTCTCAAAATAATTTGGGTGAATTACATGGATCAAACTCTTCAATTACGCTTGTTTTAGTGCAAAACCTTAAGTCTATAGGCATTAGGGATACAAATAGGGAGGGGAGGGGATGGAGATCCCATCTCCATCCTCATCCCTGCTTAAGAATTCATTCCCCCATCCCCATACTCATCCCCACGCGAGGATGAACTTTCATCCCTATCCCCATCCCCGCCTAATCCCTGTGGAGATTGGGAATCCCCATGAAGAAAAAACTTTCCCCATTTCATTTTCCATTGAATATCACCGCGGGGATATTCTTGCGGGAATTTGCGAAGAATTACCACGGAAATTTTTTTTCGCACATAATGTTTTTCAAAAATTTATAAAAAGTATGTTACACATACATATAATTACAATTATTGAAAATTCCAACTAAATAAAGTATAACATATAAATATAGTTGCAAACAATTCAAAACAAAACATATAATCATTTAAAAAACATATAATTAACAAAACAAGTTAAAATTATAAATCACATTAGAGTTTGTTTATCACTAGTGTTTTGGGTGAAAGCCTTGTAATATTATATAAAATTGATATATACAATGTATATAGATGTATTTGATATATAAATGGATCTTCGCGGATATCCCCATTGGTAATCCCCACGGGGATCCCTGCGGATATTATTAATGGGGAATCTCAGTGGGGATCCTCGCGAATATATTTTTTTCTCCATCCCCACCTCCATCCCCATTTAAATTCCCCATCCCTATCCCACAGTTGCAGGAAATCCCCATCTCCGTGGAGATTCCCCGCCTTACTTGCATCCCTAATAGGCATCATTAACTATTCATGTCAATAAGAATAAGTTGATTTTATTTTTTCTTGTTGAAAATGATATATAATATGTAAAATAAATTTAATTTTTTGTGGTTGAATATGTTTATTTTTAATTAATTAAAAAGTTTTTTTTTCTAATTTTTGTCTAGATTGTTAATTTAAAATAATTGTACTCTATGAATTATGTTGCCTTTAATGGAACATTGTGGGCAGAAAAGACCAAAAACTCTTTATTCATTCTTTAAGATGAGAGGAGAAACATTAAGAGGTGGCACACCTCCTTCAAATGTTGAACAATCAACTCCTAATGAAGTAGAATCTTCTAAATCCCCAACTCAAAGAATTGAGATTGAATATAACTCTCTTGAAAGAGATACCAATTTGCGTATTTCGATTTGAGAATATCATGTTAACTTGCAAGATGAAGTACGAAGGGGCTTACATAAAAATAGGTCCTTATCAATCTAAATTAGCAGAATATCCTCGAACTCTATTTGGGAAACAATATCGAAGATTCAAATATGGTTAATTCGATAATTTTACATGGTTAGAGTACTCTCCTTTAAAGGATGATGTATTTTGTTTTCCGTGTTATCTTTTTGAAAGTGGTATTGCATCTCAGTGCACATTGACTAAAGAAAAAGTTGGAAGAGGATTAGTAATGGACACGATTATGCATTTTTGACGCATGTTGGAGGTATCAATTCTTCGCATAGGCATTGCATACATACTGTTGATGTGATGGCCCCAGCTCCACAATCCTCAACTGGGCCCCGCCCGGCCTAGACTTGCGTTTAAAACTTAATTAATCAAGTTGTGAGTTATCATAGTTATAGCAGAAGAAATTAAACCTCAAACTAACTGAAAAATCTCAAAGATACCAGTTAAGACAACCTAGAGTGTGGAAACCCCGAATATGTATATCATCGTCAATAAACATCCGGAGGAAAGTAAACGAAAGATATACGTGCCCAAAATCTCATCAAAAACTTAACTCCCAATGTTTTAAAACAAGTATAGCTAATAATACAAAAGAATCACATATGTAAGACAAGTAGAAGGAACTGCTCCGGTACCCTCAAATAATATCTCCTAACTATGGAGCCTTCCCTTTGCTGGACTGTGGATCTGCACTCCGTCAAACACAAAATGACGACCCTAGGTAAGTAATGCCAGTAGGACATATATACAACATTTTGAAATAACTAGAACAGTTGAATTCATGCAAATAGAAAGAAAGGTACAGGAAACACATGAATATAAAAGACTGTAAACAAATCAATCGATAAGTGAGGCCAAATAGCAAGGAGTCCCGACCAAAAGGTCGTTGAGTCGCGACAAAAGCCCAACAGACTCGCGTTCAGGACGAGACACCTGCCTCCCAGCCTTAACCCTTGCGACTATGAGATATCTACAGACCCGGATAAGTGCCCCCAACGTACACTCAATTGGGAGATATCGACGGCGTCCAGATAAGAGCTCATATCACAGATAAATAATACCATGACTCACTTGCCAATGGACCACTCCACGCAATAGCACATTCAAGGATAGATATTACAGTTGAGGATTTTTCGAATGTTACTAACCATATTAATAGGTTGTTGAATGTATAAACATCAGAAGAAGTTCAACATAATCGATTACGACTAAAAATTAGCATTGGGAGTGCTCGATGTTTTCCTTAATTACAAGCATGCGCATTTAGAGGTCATGATGAATCTTCAAGCTCTAAGAATTGAGGAAATTAGGTGGAAATGATAAAACTTTTGGGAAGATTATATGTCAATGTTGATGGGGTTGTATTATATAATGCTCCAAAAAAAATGCAAAGTACACATTACCTATGATTCAAAAAGAGACTTTACATAGAATGGCTCATATCGTAAGAACTAAAATTCGTAAAGAAGTCGGAGATAGGAAGTTTTGTCTTTTAGATGATGAAGCTAAGGATGCATTTGAGTTTTCAAAATATGCACTTTGGTGAAATATACACTAGCATTTGAGTTTTCAAAATATGCACTTTGGTTCCCTCTCTGGTTTATTCTTGGTTAAGAAAAGCATCCTTGTGTTAGAGCGCGACCAAGTCAAGATATTATTATTATATTGCTTTTTGATGATATGATATATTTGTTTTACCATTAATTAATACCCTTGTGCTTTTATATATTTTTTCTTTTTTTAATTAGTCTCTTTAAAACATTCATATATATATTTAAATCAATACAATCACAATTTGTGAGAAACAAATAACAATATATATTCCAATAATAATAATAATAATAATAATAATAATAATAATAATAATAATAATAATAATAAGAATAATAATAATAATAATAATAATAATAATAATAATAATAATAATAATAATAACAACAAATGAGTCATCAAGCACATCTCAACAAATTTACCATCTCACAAGTTACACCGATACGAGCAAATCATTTAAATAATTATGTGTTTGATGTCGTCGGGCTAATATTATATATATTAGCTAGCTAGCTAGGGAAATAATATATTGCCACACCTAAATTTTCACACCCCATATAACAATTAATTAAGTCACAAATTCTTATCAAAAAAATTAATTAAGTCAAATATTAAGAATCCACATCGTGTGTGTGTATATATATATATTTCGAGACGTCTTAAAAAATCACTATAGTAGAATCACCATATAGGGAAATAATATATTACAACGAAAGCAGTAAATTAATTAGAATTCCCTTAAGATTAATTGTAACCAAATAGTATTGCGCAAGTGTTTTTTTTTGTTTTTTTTTTCTGAAAAAGTTTTGTGTTCACTATTCAGGTCAAACTTAAATCAATAGTGATGACATGTGTACTGTATGTTGCGCGCGAAAGTTTGAATAAGTGTATGAAAAATACTAAATGAATGAGATCCATGTATAACCTCATCCCGAGGCATAAATAAATTGCTCTTAATTGTGAGCCAATATATTATCAAACTTAATTCATGCATGATGTTGCATGCCAACATATGTCTCACACCAAAACCAAACATGTTCATTGATCATCAACACCAACATGCATGTTAATCACATGAATAGTATCCTTAATTGTGATCAATTAATTGATCACATGAGTAGGTCCTATGGTTGTATTTTCGTGTTTTGAGGTTATGGAGCACCAATAGGATTGAGCTTAGGTTTGAAAACTAAACAAAGGGGAGTTGAGACGGATTAGCAACGAATTCGAGAGATTCCGTTGCTATTCCGTCTCTAACTTTCGGGGAATAGACTCGCCCAACTGGTTTATTACTAAATAGGAACAGAATAGAAATGGAATTCATGAATTAGGAGCGGATCAGAGACGGAATTAACGTATTCCGTCTCTGATCCGTTGCTAATCAGAGACGGATCGTAGACTTTGACGATATGAATTGCCTCTAATCCGTTAATAATCGAGACAGATCGTAGACGATTAGGGACGAACTACAATAATTCGTCTCTGATCCGTTGATAATCAGAGACGGATCAGAGACAGACTTATTAAATTTCGTCTCTGATCCGTTGCTAATCAGAAACGGATCAGAGACGTAATTATTCAATTTCGTCTCTGATCCGTTGCTAATCAAAGACGGATCAGAGACGGAATACAATAATTCTATCTCTGATCCGTTGTTAATCAGAGACGGATCAGAGACGGAATAAAAAAATTCCATCTCTGATCCGTTGTTAATCAAAGACGGAATTCAATAACATTTGTACCCTTTAGAAAAGCATTTGCATTTCTCGTTCGCTCTCGTCTCTCGCTTCTAAATTCCGCCTCTTAATCTGCCTCTAATCGAAACAAAAACAAATTTATGTTGCTTGATCAATCAATGACGACGATTTTAGAGATTTTAATAGATTCCATCTCTCGTTCGCTGAAATTGAATTAGAGACGGAATGTATGCAAATCGAGACGGAAATTTCCGTTTCTGATCTCCAATTTGTTTGTAGTGTTCTTAGCTTTATATCTTTGAAAAGCTTATTGATCTTCAAGACTTCCTCTTGTAAAGCAACTTTGTGCTGATAACGTGTTGTAAACTAAGTTGTAAGCTAACTAGAACTTAAGTTGGACTTGCTAGAGACTTATGCATAGAGGGTGATGAAGTCCAAGAATTAGCTTGCAAATTCTTGAAAAATATGATGGAAAGATATGACAGATGACATTTTGGTAATTTCGGTGAAGTTCGGGCGTTTGAGTTTCTGCGTTCGGGGCATGGGTTGATTGGAAACGGGGTGGAGATAGTACGACATTTTTCGGCGAAATTCCATCGTTTCGCCCTCCGAAATGACAATTTTGCTATTTTAGGAAAGTTTTGTTTAGCTTATAACTTTCATTAGGAATTTCCGTTTTTATTGCCGTTTGCGGCGTTTGTTTCTATTTTTTGTCTAGTTTTCAGTTTAGGGCTTTTATGACTTTTTGGAATTTTTACTATTTTTGACAAATTTTAGGGTTTCGCTATTTAAGCGACCTATTGGATGTAATTCGCGGTTTTTTGGGCTGGAATAAAAGAATTTTCGAACTTTGGCTTAAGTTCTGACCTAGATCGAGTTGTTCGTGGATACGTTCAACTGGTTTAGAAGATCTTCGCTGCATCAGTAGGCATAAACTAAGAACTACTAAAACAAATAGAGCAAATGAGACAAGAGAGAAGAGAGCTAGAGATGAGAATGTAGAGATTTCATTCATACATTGGTGTGTGAATTGGCACCCTTTATATAAGCCATTTGGTGATGCTGATAATTGTACTTATACAATCTGCAAGTTATACATACACCACAAGTCATACAACACATTACAAGAAACATAGGCAATACATGGAAGAGTTGGTGTACATTGGTGAGGATTACAAGTTACATGAAGTGTGAGAGCCATTTTTGATGTTACAATTCAATGTAAGAACTATGCTTCACAATGTGGTCACCTACATGCACGAGTGTCCATCCATTTCATAACAATTTCGACAAAAAAAGGGTCATTAAAAGTCAAACGTAAAACGAAAAGAGAAAAGAAATGGAACAAATGCCGCATGCTAGTCGTCCTCTCCACCGCCGTAAAAGCTTTTTATCGCTCTCATGCTCTCACTTGCAACATTTACTTTAATAGGAGAAGAAAAGAGAAAAAATTTAGTCACTTGGTAAAAGGAAAAAAAAAAAAAAAAAAACAATGAGAAGTGATCGGTGATCCTACATTCGGTTCACCTATTTTGAAGGCTTCAAAAAGTCTTTTTTTTTTCAACTTTTTCATCTCATTCTTCTTAAATAGTTTATATTTTGCAACTCTCCTTTGATTTGTCTTCTTCTTTGTCTTGTTGTTTAATTTTTTTCCCTCTTATCTTATTTGAATCATCAAAACCCTAATCTCAAAATAATTAGGGTGAATTACATGGATCAAACTCTTCAATTACGCTTGTTTTAGTGCAAAAACCTTAAGTCTATAGGCATTAAGGGTGTAAATGGAATGGGGAGGGGAGGGGAGGGGATGGGGACCCCATCTCCATCCTCATCCCCGCTTAAAAATTCATCCCCCATCCCCATACTTTGGATGAACTTTCATCCCCATCCCCACCTAATACCCGTGGAGATGGGGAATCCCCAAGGAGAAAAAAATTTCCCATTTCATTCTCATTGAATATCACCGCAGGATTCTTGCGAGATTTTGTGAAGAATCATCGAGGGAAAAAAATTTCGCACTTAATGTTTTTCAAAAATTTATAAAAAGTATGTTACACATACATATAATCACAATTGTTGAAAATTCCAACCAAATAAAGTATAGCATATAAATATAGTTACAAACAATTCGAACAAAACATATAATTAATGAAACAAGTTAAAATTATAAATCGCATTAGAGTTTGTATATCACTAGTGTTTTTGGTGAAAGCCTTGTAATATTATATAGAATTGATATACACAATATTTATAGATGTATTTGATATATAAATGGAATCACGGATATCCCCATGGGTAATCCCCACGGGGTCCCCGCGGATATTACCAATGGGGAATCCCATCGAGGATCCCCGCGAATATATTTTTTCCCATCCCCGTACCCATACCCGCGTGGGTATGAGATTCTTTCCCCATCTCCACCTCCATCCCCATTTAAATTCCCATCCTCATCCCCATTCACAGAAATCCCCGTCCCCCCGGGGATTCCCCACCCCATTTGCATCCCTAATAGGCATCATTAACTATTCATGTCAATAAAAATAAGTTGATTTTTATTTTTTTCTTGTTGAAAATGATATATAATATGTAAAATAAATTTATTTTTTGTGCTCGAATAGGTTTATTTTTAATTAATTAAGAAGTTTTTTTTCAAGTTTTTGTCTAGATTGTTAGTTTAAAATAATTGCACTCTATGAATTATGTTGCCTTTAATGGAACATTGTGGGAAGAAAAGACCAAAAGACTCTTTATTCATTCTTTAAGCTGAGAGAAGAAACATTAAGAGGTGGCGCACCTCCATCAAATGTTGAACAACCAACTCCTAATGAAGTAGAATCTTCTAAGTCCTCAACTCAAGGAATTGGGATTTAATATAACTCTCTTGAAAAAGATACCAATTTGCGTATTTCGATTCGAGAATATCATGTTAACTTGCGAGATGAAGTACGAAGGGGCTTACATAAAAATAGGTCCTTATCAATCTAGATTAGCGAGATATCCTCGAACTCTATTTGTGAAACAATATCGAAGATTCAAATATGGTTAATTTGATAATTTTACATGGTTAGAGTACTCTCCTTTAAAGGATGATGTATTTTATTTTTCGTGTTATCTTTTGAAAGTGATATTGCATCTCAAAGGTGCACATTCACTAAAGAAAAAGTTGGAAGAGGATTAATAATGGACACGATTATGCATTTTTGACGCAAGTTTGAGGTATCAATTCTTCGCATAGGCATTGCATACAGACTGTTAAGGATTTGTCGAATGTTACTAACCACATTGATAGGTTGTCGAATGTAAAATCATCAGAAGAAGTTCAACATAATGGATTACGACTAAAAATTAGTATTGGGAGTGCTCAATGCTTTCCTTAATTACAAGCATGCGCATGTAGAGGCCATGATGAATCTTCAAGCTCTAAGAATCGAGGAAATTACGTGGAAATGATAAAAATTTGAGAAGATTAAATGTCAATCTTGATGGGGTTGTGTTATATAATGCTCCAAAAATGCAAAGTACGCATCACCTATGATTCAAAAAGAGACTTTACGTAGAATGGCTCAAATCGTAAGAACTAAAATTCGAAAAGAAGTCTGGAGATAGGAAGTTTTGTCTTTTAGTTAATGAAGCTAAGGATGCATTTGAGAAGGGGCAAATGGCTATTGTTTTGAGGTCTCGTTGATTGCCAATTAAGGTTCTATCAAGGAGCCTTTTTTTGATATTGTGCATGTTGAGAACACTACAACTCTCACACTTAAAAAGCATATATTGAATTTACTTGCTCTGTATAACAAAAATTCAATATGCACATTATGTGCATGATATACGTACGTGGTCGTGGGATATGATAGTGCTAGTAATATGTGTGGTGCATGAAATGGATTACAAGCTTTATTTTTTAGAGATTGTCCACATGCATATTATGTGCATTATTTTGCCAATCAATTGCAACTAGCAATGGTTGCATCATTTTCAAAAGAAACTATGTTATGGTTGTTCTTTTCAAAGTTGACAACCATTGTAAATCTTATAATTGCTTCTCCCAAGCGTATTGTTGAATTACAATCCATCCATGCTGATTACATTGCTCAAGACATTGCTAATGGAGAATGTGAAACTGGAAGAGGAGCTAATTAGATGGGGAATTTGCAATGTGCAGGAACTACTCGATATATGGAGTTCTCAATTCGATTCTATTTGTAGCTTGGTCTATATGTACTACACACCTGCTAAAGTGCTTCATAACATAAAAAAGGATCAAATCATGATGTTCGAGGAAAAGCAATTGGTTGTTTAATTGACATGAGAACTTTCAATTTCATGTTCATATTGGATTTAATGCGTAGAATCATGTGAACCACCCGCTTTGCCAAGCTTTGCAATACAAATCTCAAGATATTTTGAATGCTTTAGATTCACTTGCCCAAAAATTCTATTCTCGCCTATTTTAGTGAACACGACATGCATTATTTAAGATGTCAATTGGAGCATTATGAGCTTGACCTTGTGTGACAAACTCACGGCGATACTTCCTCACTTCTAAATTTACACCAATCGCCAACACCATATCCGACTTGTTTGACGAAGAAATAAACACTCCTACAACATTTTCGATTGACCTAATACAAGTGCTCTAGGCAAAACCAAGAGATAGAGAGGATTGAGGGGTGACGAGGTGAGGCCGAGGGAGAGGGAGAGAAAGTTTGAACATTGGGAGAGAAAGAGTATATCCGAGGGATTTCAAAGAAGAAAAAAAAAGAATGTTTAGCAATTGGAAATTTGAAATCGAGGTATATGTTTGAGTAATGTGGTACGTTTAGCAAAAAGTAGAGTCCATTTAATTAGCGGCTCCCATAAATAAATATATCGCTGCCTTTTTGTACAGTGCATGGTGCATGTATACACATGCACGATGATAATATATATATGGAAACTCAAAAGTATGTACATATGATGGAACCAATTTTATTGATGTAATATTAACCAATACAACAACTGGAGAAGTCCATTGTAACAGTGGATATATAACCTTAAAGTCCTATATATATATGCTGACCTAATTTAATGTACGTAGTTAACAATACCTACGACAATAGGAAAAATCTATTGAAACTCCCTTCATCAATTCCTTTATTTCACATAATTATAATTTAGTATAATGATTTGTATATATTACTATGCAGCCAAGCAGCTCGAAGGGTGGACGAGACCAAAAGCCGAGCCATCAGCATTTATGCACGAAGACGAAGCAGATTTACTCCCATAAGTGAGATCAACGTTGTTCAAAACAATGCCACTGCATGGAGTCTTTGGACTGCAATCGAACTTCATAGCAACTTGACTCCCCGACGAGCCTCTAATGTTTCTATAAACCACATCACTAATTTTAACACCGGAGACTTGGCCGGGCACCCTTCGTTGTGTGGACAATAGTCTTGGTCGATTATAATTGGATTTCGCGCATTATTGATTATTATGTCTTCGAATAATACACCTTTAACATATCCAGTACTCGGCCTCGCCCATGTCTTGATTCTCACTCCATTTTGAGAACCGCTAAATGTAGCCGTCTTAACAGTCACATTTTGCACTCCTTGTTCATTTGCTGCCTTTCCAAGACTCCCAATGTGCGAGTAGGTACGTGCACAAATAATGTACCGTAAAAATCATGTTATTCCATGCACACACACATAATGTATACTTTATATAATTAATACTTGTATGTACATAATGTATAATTATGTGAATACCTACTTGTTACAAAAAAAAAAAAGTACCTTATGCCATGGCCGGGGCCACAGTTGATGTTTTCCATCCAGAGGTTGGTGGTGCCGGGGCCAATGGAGATGCAGTCGTCGCCGGTCTTGATGTTGGCTTGGGTGATGGTGACATCGGTGGATCCCTGGACATGTATGCCGTCGGTGTTGGGGCTATTGCCGGAGGCCGTCACCTGCACTTGTTGGAGCTTGACGTTCTTACAGTCGTGGATGACGATATGGAAGATTTGGCTGTTCATGGATGTCAACCCGGTAATAGTAATTTCTGACGAGTAGGTGAACTCCAATGACTACAACATATACCAACACATAGATCAGAAGTAGCACCCTATATATAAACACGGTATTAATTAATTTCTAGTACAAAAAATTATATATAGCCCTTTTGGACTTACATATATATATATATATATATTTATAGTAATCCAATGGTAAGATATAGAGTTGATCATGACATTTTCATATATTTGAGCTCTATTGTAAAATTACCCCATATATATGTAGAAGTGTCTTTGATTTGTGTTGAAGATGTGTGTATTGAAATATACAATTTCACTGCGCACGATTAATTAAGTAAGATGCGTGTTATATATGATGAAGATATATATATATATATATATAAAAGTGTATACAAAATCTCTGAATCTCCAAATAAAACTTATCGGGGTCTTTTGGAGTACAATCCCAAACCTTTAAGTTGAAGGTGGTTAATATGGGCCAATACCATTATCACTAGCAAAGATTTAATTATTGGTCCTATATTGGATAAGGGAAAATTTTAGATGCACATCAACAAACACACATCAGAACGTACACCATATTCTGATGAACGTGTGATGCTCTTCAAGATGCGCATGAATGCATGTCGAGATGCATCGTATACACATCGGAAGAGATGTACCCCTAGCTAGCTAGCACTCCTATAGGAGCAAATATTTGGCCCAACAAGTATTTATTTTCTTTAAAAAAAATATTGTTTTGAATTGATCATACAAGCACCATATATACATATATACACATACCCCGGCTCCAAAAGGACAGCTTCTTTCCGTAGCCTTACATGCCCAAAGACCAGCGCCTTGGCCATCAAGGATGCCCCCGTAAATGGACACGCCTTGAACTTTGTTAAACGTAATCCATTTACCAGAAGTCCCAAGAATGCGATAATCCGAAGGAGCAACAAGAGTGCCATCAATTTTAAAGGTAACACGACCTTTGCACTCCCCGGTAAATAAGACCTCGTTGAGGAGGTATCGTCCTTGCGGCACATAGATAGTGGTGGAAGAAGGGGAGGCGCAACCCGATTCCCATGCCCGGAGAAAGGCACGGGTGGAGTCGGTCCTTCCATCGCCTTTGGCACCCAAATCCACAACATTGAAGGTTGTTGGAGCGGCAAAAGCAACCGATGACGAGGTGAGGTTGATCATAAGTACCATTGTCGACATTAAGATATACGCCGGCAATACACTACAAGAAAAAATGTATTTTGAGATCGTCATGTTTGAAACTAGCTTGAGCTAGATGAAGGTTTATTATATAAATGGAGAGATGAGCTAGAGTAGTAGTACTAGCTCGAATTGATATAGGTTAATTAGGATGAATGAAAGATGAATAGAGGAATTGCATATTTATAATAAGGTTTGGTTTTGAGGTTTGAGCTAGTTAGTATATCGTGTAAAGGCTTAAGCAATATGCACGGCGGAGTTACGTGATTGTTTGGAATTAAAGAGCAAAAAGAACAAAAAGTTTGAAAAGAAGATCACGCCTTGTACTTCATGAAACACAGATGATGAATAAATGCACGTGTGCATGGACCTTGGTTATGTTTTGAATTTAATTTATATTGTGAGCCGTGCTGCCTTGTTTTTAGAACATTAACTTTTTTTTTCTTTCTTTCTAGTTTTGATTATCACCGTTTATTGTTTTTTCATAAAAAAAATTATGGGTAAAATACAAAATGTCCTTGAGGTTTGGTGAAATATACACTAGCATTTGAGTTTTCAAAATATGCACTTTGGTTCCCTCTCTCGGTTTATTCTTGGTTAAGAAAAGCATCCTTGTGCTAGAGCGCGCCAAGTCAAGATATTATTATTATATTGCTTTTCGATGATATGATATATTTGTTTTACCATTAATTAATACCCTTGTGCTTTTATATATTTTTCTTTTTTTAATTAGTCTCTTTAAAACATTCATATATTTAAATCGATACAATCACATTTTGTGAGAAACAAATAACAATATATATTCCAATAATAATAATAATAATAATAATAATAATAATAATAACAAATGAGTCGTCAAGCACATCTCAACAAATTTACCATCTCACAAGTTACACCGACAAGAGCAAATCATTTAAATAATTATGTGTTTGATGTCGTCGGGCTAATATTATATCACTACAAAAAAACAAAGAAATCGAAACTAATTAGAAACGGAATAAATTCCGTTTCTAAATCGAAACGGAATTAGAAACGGAATAAGTTCCGTTTCTAAATTAAAAAGTTAGCGACGGAATTGAGACGAAACATTCGAGACGGATTTGAGACGGATCGAGACGGAATTAGAGACGGAATTAGAGACGGAATTAAATTCCGTCTCTCGAAAAATGGTGCCACTATTCCCGCCAAAATTGCGTTTCTTATGACCGTTCATCAAATCTCGGATTTGTGTACACTTGGACCAAGGCCGCCCAAAAATTGATTGTCCAAATTAAAAAAAAAAAAAAAACCGTCTCTCACAACTCTCTTTCTCTCTTCTCTCGCTTGCGCTTTCTTCTCTCTCTCTCAACATCGACCTCTCCATACCCCGTCGCCTCTCCGATGGACACCGTCTCCTGAGTCCTCCATGGCCGCCTCGGCAGACGGAGGCATCGTCATCGTCCACTACAACAACACCCCGTTCGACCAAGCATCCATTATCCGCTCCGCCAAGTCCCGCCGCATCCCTTCGCATCCGACACCATCTTCAAATCTCCCTCGGATTTCGTCGATTCCGTGACGATTTCGCCTCCTCCCCTGCGTTTTGTCACCCGTAACGGGGACTCCAAGTCCGAGCTTCTAGGGCTTGTTTCGAGGTCGTATTGGGGTTAGGGTCGGGGATTGTATGGAGGCGGCGGCGGCGGCGGGTCTTCGCGGTACGATTTTGATAAAGCGGCGAGCTTTCGGCGCGAAACGTGGTGGATTAGGCGTCGTTGGTGAGCGGGGAGGATGGGGAGGTGGTGGATGTGTTCAAAGGCGAAAGATGTGGAGAGGATTCGGGGTTTCCGGCCGGGCCGCTGTCGTCGGGGCCGATGGGGATTTCATGGTGGGCGCGGCGATGGGGACGAGGTTCGTCTTGCCTTCTCGAAAGCGAGGTAATCAATTTCACCCCGTTTCGATCTCGATTTTGATTTATGGTAGTTATTGCTAAGGATGCAATTTTGTTGTTTCGATCCGAATTGTGAGGGTCCGAGTTGATAAACTATTGATTTTGATGTTGTTCTTGTTTTGATTGGAGAAATTCATCGCAGAATTAGTCTGTTTGATCCGAGATGGACAATTTTGTTGTATTTTTTCTAATGTGGATTTGGATGTGGTTGTTGCATTGTGTGCGCTCGTTTGATTTTTAGCTTGTTGATTGACTAGTGTTTGTTTGAAGAATTGTTTGTGATTCCAAACCTTTAATACGTATGTAAAAGTTGAAGTACGTAAAATTACTCCTCCGATAAGCCTCCTCGAATCTCGAGCCGAGAGAGAAGTGTGCATCTCTGCCGAGTGCCACTTCGCTTCGTGTGACGAGGCTTGTCGGCTTATCCGATGGCTTGACCTTACAATGTCTCTGCTCGCAACTAAATCTATTGGAAGAATATCGTAGTGAGTTTCGGTTGTGAAATCAAACTAGTGCAAATACCGAGATTGAATCTCAAGGAAATAAACTCAAACAATTCCTATTATCCTTATTTTCAATCCGCTAACAAAGTGTTAGTCTTCTCGCTTGAAGAAACCTCGACGTCCAAAGCATGTCCTCCGTTGGATCGATAATAAGATTAGGTCGGATTGCGCTTTGGATCCATGCGATGTTGAGGAGATATCTAAATCGAATCAAGTGGATCACCCAGAAAACTTTGTAAGTTTCAAGTATGTATGTTGCATCTTCAACCTATTTTATGTATTTTTTTGTTTTTGAAGTGAAATAGGAATTTTATTAATCTATCAATGGCTCGATACATGACTAGATATAGAATCAATTGACCTAATTAAAGTATGTTAACTCGATAAAGACAGACAGACTCCTTTAATTTGTCTAGGTGAGTTTTTTATTAAAAACTGAATCTTGTAAGGAAAAAGTCTTTTTGTTCTCAATAATTTTGTTAATTTACAATTACACATTGGGTAAACTTTCACGATGGATCAAACAAATTGATATCATGTTCCTGCACTGTTGTCTAACTTGTCTTTCTTCATGTTACATGTGAAAATGAGTTCTCACTTTTTATTTCTTTAGTGCTCAAATAAACTCAATTTGTAATGGGAGCTTTGTACTAAAAGCATACAAGTTGCAGCCTTCCTCTCGGGAAAACTATAGTACTATATAACAATATTTGTTGCACTAGTTTCAAAATAGGGAAATAAAAGAAAAGAGGAGGCGTGAAGGGCATGAGGCTTTAATGGTGTGTTGCAGAAATAAAACAGATTAGATTCCTTTTGAACTAGAAAGAACCAATCGAACATCCAAATTTGACTATGGTTTTTTTATTCTTTTTTTATTCTTTTTTATTTATTGATTAATCATTAAAACGTACCATACAGAAAGAATTCAGAGAGGAAAATACTAAATGTTGAAATTTCTCTACAAATGGTCATTAAGTTTTTTTAGACTTTATTGCTTTGTTATTTAATTCTATTTCTTTTGATTGGTTTGGCATGTATATATGACATTCCCATGGTAGTTGTTTGAAAGATTTAATGGCTGCTTGGCTCCATTTGTTTCTCCCTTGTATGAATACTATTTTTCGTTTAGTTTTGCTCTTTTAACTTTTAATATGCTTACTATTGTTAATTATAAACTCTTTCCCGCTGAAGTTTTTTAGTTCCTCTTGCAGTTGGATGAAATAATGAATAAGGTGGCCGAAATGAGTGGCAAATATGCAAAAGAGGTTAAAGTGGTTATCTCTCCTTATGGGATTTGTCCACTAGGAGCCCACATTGATCATCAGGTGACTTTTTTTTAATTTTTAATTGAATCTTCTTATGACCCAAATTGATCATTTTATGGATTCTTTGTTTGATGCATAATGGATTTTCATAGTTTATGAGCCCACATTCCTATTCTCTTAAATATCCACATTCCAAGATCACAGATTTTGGTATTAGTGCCGGCTTTAGAGAATTCAAGGGCAATGGTATGTTAGATGTTTCTCTTTGGTTTTTTTTTAGACTAACTATTGATGTGAATTTGAATCATTCTTTTTCCTTTTAGGGACTTGAAAATGGTTCTATTTATCGCACTTTTCTCACTCGTTTTTCCTTCTCATTCTTTTTGCGCTTGTTGGGATCCAGGTTCATGGCTTGTAGGTATGCGTTCATATCTAGAAGCAAATTTCTCAACAATGTGAACAAGACTCTATACATTGAACCATTCCCAAACATAGTAATGATTGGGTACCATTCATCGAGTAAGTTTAACACCGATTCTTTCTGTTTGTTTCCTTCTCCTTGCATTTTTATGGTTTTATTAATTTCGGTTTCACCCTTTAGTTTGCATGGATGACTCACTGCTAGAAATTAACTTTCTAATAGCATCTATATGATTGCACTTCTCATCGCTAGAAATTAACTTTATGCGGAATGATTCTAGTTGTTTGATATGAGAAGGAACCAAATCGACCTTCTAAGCTTTTTTTCACAAATTTTGCAATGTAAAGTTTTCAAACTTAAAAAAGTTGTAGAACATATTTTTGTTGTGTGCATATCTCGTGTGTTTAAAATAGGTTAATGAAAGTCATTCCTATTTTTCACAAATTTCGCAATGTAAAGTTTTTCTTTGTATTGAGTTCCTTCATTCTCTTTTTTGACTTGGACCAAAGAATTGCGTTTATCTACCTATATTCTTAGATCTTGTTCGTATAACCAAACTAATGAGTTTTCACTAGTGAAAGTAGCGAAATCTTATAATTCTTGGAAAGAGCATTTATTCGTCTCAAGCATGGTTCCAATGGTTCAATACCACTCAAGCACTTGTGCTTGCGATGATACGTAGTTCTCCCATAATGATGAATTTCTTTTTCTTTATTACCTTATTTATGTTGTGTTTGGCTCATACACTTGTGCTTGCGATGATACGTAGTTCTCCCATAATATTGTTTATATTCCTATTATTGTTTGCATAATTTAGTGATTTTTTTCTTTTGATTTTTTCAGTGATTTGTACGAAGTCAAGTATTATTTGAAGAACAATCAACTTTATATAATCTCTAACACTTCATTTTTTATTTTATTTTTCATTTAGAACAATTTTTGCTTTTACTTTTGTAGAAAGATACGATATAGAAACTTTTTAGATTGTTTTTGTTGTTTCGTGTACAAAGACATTGAGAAAAGATAATGTTAAGGATATGTTAAGTTTATATAAATTGTGCAATATCAATATATTATTTAGCTATGATTTTTATTATATATTGGCAAAGTTAAATGTGCTTGATTGAGACCTATATATATATATATATATATGATCCGTTGCTAATTAGAGACTTTAAAAACTAAACAAAAATGAAAATTAGAGACTTTAAATAGAATGGAATACAGCTTTAATCAATCGAAACGGATCAAATTCCGTTTCTGATCCGTCTCGATTAGCAACGATCGAGACTAAATAATCGTAACGGAATTTATTCCGTCTCTAATCGAACGGAATTAGAGACGGAATAAATTCGTCTCTCGATCGTAAACGAATTTATTCCGTTTCGATCCGTTTCTAAATCGAAACTAATGCGATTCCGTTTCGATTGAATTAGCAACGGCGCTTTTAGAGACGGAATTGATTCCGTCTCGTTCGCTTCGATCGCAATTAGAGACGGAATTTTTCAAAATCGAGACTAAAATTCGTTTCGATTTGCTTTTTTTTGTAGTGTTAACTGGCTAGCTTGGGAAATAATATATGCCACACCTAAATTTTCACACATCATATAACAATTAATTAAGTCACAAATTCTTATAAAAAAAATTAATTAAGTCAAATATTAAGAATCCACATCGTGTATATATATATATATATATATATTCCGAGACGTCTAAAAATATCACTATAGTAGAATCACCATACAGGGAAATAATATATTGCAACGAAAGCAGTAAATTAATTAGAATTCCCTTAAGATTAATCGTAACCAAATAGTATTGCTCAAGTTTTTTTTTTTTTTTTTTTCTGAAAAAAGTTTTGTGTTCACTATTAAGGTCAAACTTAAATCAATAGTGATGACATGTGTATTGTACGTTGTGCGCGAAAGTTTGAATAAGTGTATGAAAAATACTAAATGACAATAATAATGTCGCACCACGAAACACATATATTGACTCACAAAAACCTTTTATGCAACTTCGACCAATGTGTTATGAATTGAGATCCATGTATAGCCTCATCCCGAGGCACACATAAATTGCTCTTAATTGTGAGCCAATATATTATCAAACTTAATTCATGCATGATGTTGCATGCCTACATATGTCTCACACCAAAACCAAACATGTTCATTGATCATCAACACCAACATGCATGTTAATCACATGTATAGTATCCTTAATTATGATCAATTAATTCATCACATGACACAATTAACATATTTTGAATGAATGAGACGTGTTTTTTACTGATGAAGCAATGTCTCCTTGAGGATTAACTTGCCGTGATCGTGTTTAACTGTTTAATTAACAACTTTTTTTTGATAAAAAAGAAACAATTGACTCTACCGAAGTTTGAACTTATGACCACTTACTTCCAAACAAACCATGCTTAACTATATATTGGGCGAACCAATTGGTTAATTAACAACAAACATTGACTCAATTAATTTGATGCCGTGCACGTACGTACATAGTAATAGACTCATTAACTCTTATGACGTCATTATAAATATGTAAGTACATGACGATGGCAGAGATTAAGTCAAATATATGTTTTCTCGAAAAAAAAAATTAATTCATCATAACATAATAATGAGTCCGAATAGAACATGGTTTTTTTTTTTTCGGGCTCAATATAGCATGTTAATTAACCTCTAGTTAACTGGTATAAGAATTAAACTACGTACTTGTTTTCAACTTTGATTTCAATAAAATCGTCCTTTTTTATTAAAAAATAAGTCCTCATCGATATCCCTTAATTTTTCTAAATATTTCTACCTATATATACCATCATATGAAATGTCTCTGTTATATATAGGGGTGTACAGGATCTAGTAAACCGCGGATTCTATCCAATTTATTTCAATTATTGTGAATCGGATCGAATTCCATAATATTAATTGGACTGGATTAAATGACTAGCAAAATTGTCAATCCGCACATAATAAATCAATTAATTGCTGATTTTATATATATGCAGAATCCGTGAACCAATCTTGATCCGTCAACATTAAATACATGCAATATATACTTTATAGATACTTTTAGTTAAGATTTCGAGATTCATATCAATGGTTTAATTGGTCGTATAATATTCGTATTAAGTTGAATTAAGTATAATTTGTAGTATAACCACGCGCTTTATTTTATGTTGTTTAATCAAGGTTTTATCATGACATATTTTAATGTTATGTTTATTTGATATCCAAACGCAAGTTTTGTCCACAATTGTGAACCTTCCCTATAATTTTCACCTCAAAAAGACACCGTATGGTATATATTCAATCGATCGATCACTTTGATGGATGTTAATTCTACGCTTTAAGAAGAACAAAGAGCTTCTCACTAGTACTAATAATTTTCCCACCTTAATTACCTTCAACCACTAGAACAATTTTAGTCTTTAATAGAGGTTTCAAAACCCTTATTAAATGAGGTGTTATTAAACAACACTTAATTGATAGGAGTTTTTAGAAACATCTATGTAATACATGTATTAAAAATTAAAACATAACACATTCTCACACGACATTTAATAACACTTTATTTAATAAGGGTTTTAAAACCTCTATTAAAAGTCAAAATGTTCTAGTGAACTCTCAGTGTGAGGTTTTACTTTAAAAAGTATCGATACTACGTTGGGAGAAATCCATTCTTATATATTTATGAAGTCTATATATATTAGTCTAATTAATTACCCAATACAATAAAAAAAAACTAAAGAATTTGTTGAATCAAGTGGCTTAGACTTGTAATTTGAGTTGGACTTAAATTAGTGTCATACATGAATTCATGCATACATGGTGATTACACATGGGATTAATCAAGAATTGGATACAAATTACGTTAATGTGTTGTATTCCAATTATAAGGTAATATTTGCGTTGGTTTATGTGTACATGCATGTAACACCTATAAATAGGTCAATACGGTTAAGTGAAAGAACATAGTGTTGTGCTTGTTTAAGAGAGCCAAGAATTGTGTCGTAACGTACGTGCATACGAGCGAGTATGCAACACTATGAGATTAAATCTTGTTGATGTTTCTATCTGGGGCTTAAACAGATGAGAGTTTTCCTTTGTATACTAAACTATTGAAAGTGGGTTGCCTTGTTTCTTGCCTCGGTTTTTCCCTAATTTAGAGGTTTTTCATGTAAATTCGTGTGTTCATATTTTCTTTATGGTTTATTTATCTTTGGGTGTATTCTTGTGATTGTAGGTATTCCGCGGTGACTCGTCTCAACAAATTGGTATCAGATCCAATATTCGGATTTCCTTTTTAGGGGGAAGGGGTACATTATTAAGCTGAGGTTTCAGAGATGTCGAAGTACACAAGTGCGATAAAGTTCGATGTGGAGAAGTTTGACGAGAAGATAAATTTTGGTTTGTGGCAAATTCAAGTCAAAGATTTGTTGATTCAATCTATAGGCTACGTTAAGCGTTAAAGGGCCGTGGGAAGGAAAGTGATGAGAATCGAGAAGAGTTGGTTTTGATGGTGGCGAGCGTCATAAGACTCAATTTGGTAAAGAATGTTCTGTCGAACATGAGGAATATTTCTTCGGCGAAAGGTCTTTGGGAAAACTAAAGACTATTTATATGATGAAAAGCATGTCAAATTGATTCTACTTGAATGAACGGTACCATCACCTGAAGATGGATGAAGGGACAAATATTACTGATCATCTCAGTGCCCTTATCGAAATTTTCTCGGAACTTGAGGAGTTGGGAAAGTAAGTTAGTGATGAGGATCAGACACTCGAAACTCATCCGGTTACTTCCGTTTTCGTTGAAGCATATGAAACCGATAATGATGTATGGGAAAGAAACCATCGCTTAGCATAGATTATCGCCATGTTAACATCTCGAGGAGAAATTGATGAAAGGCGAAAACAACGGTTCATCTAGAAACTCTAGTTTGGTAGCTGCATGGATCTCTCGCTTGTTTCGATTCATAAGGTCTCTGTTGTTTACTGATTCAAGGCTCACTTTGTCTCTAATGGCGGAATTGCAGAATGGGTTGGAGTTGGTATTAATTAATTAGGAGAGAAAGGTAAAACCCTAGAAGAAAAAGAAGAAGAAGAAACACGTGTTGTGTTGGGAATTAAATCTCTTCAATTGATTTGGGATTCTTTTGTTTTTTTTTTTTTTTTTTTTTTTTTTTTTTTTTTTTTTTTGGTAGTGCTAGATAAACTCAAAAAGTCTAGGCCCTTAATTTAAATTCGTTATTAGTGTTTGGGGTAGAGGGTAATTAAGTCTTTTACTTAGGTAGATATCTTAAATTGTTAACAAAAATTTTTTTGAGTCCGGACTCAAAAAGTCCAAATAGATTTTTTATTTTTTTTTTGTTTTTTTTTTGCTACTCCCCAACTACTTTCGAAAATTCAGCGTACCCCCATGTTCAACACTAAATTAGACATGTGCCTGAATGTCTGACTTGAGTGCACAAAAGTGAATGCATTTTTTTTTCTTATTTTTTTGGCTATTTTAATTTATTTTATTCATTTAGTTGGGCCTTCAAAAGGGGCAATTGCACTAATCGAGTTTGTTTCGTCCTCATGCATGTATAGTCTCAACTTGATACAATATCCTTTAAGATGAGGCACCGGGGTAGCTATTACTTTAGGCTGTAGATCAGGACAGCTCAAAAAAAAAAAAAAAAAAAAAAAAAAAAAAAAAAAAAAAAAAAAAAAAAAAAAAAAAAAGGTTAGTACATACAGCTTCTTGATAAAATTCAGCCCACCCTACTTAACTCCTAAGCACAACCCAGCAAGCCCAAAAACAGAACAAAACAAAAAAAAAAACCCACGTACAAAAAAAAGCAAGTGCCCTTGTGCATAAAAAAAAAAAAAAAAAAAAAAAAAAAAAAAAAACGCACATTAAAGAGGGTCATTTCGACCAAAAAAAGAAATGCTGCATGCTAGTCGTCCTCTCCACTGCCGTAAAAGCTTTTTATCAGTTCTTATGCTCTCACTTGCAACATTTACATTAATAGGAGAAGAAAAGAGAAAAATTGTAGTCACTTGGTAAAAGAAAAAAATAATAATGAGAAGTGATCAGTGATCCTACATTACGTTCACTTATTTTGAAGGCTTCAGTAAACTCTTTTTTTTTCAACTTTTTCATCTCATTCTTCTTAAATAGTTTATATTTTGTATCTCTCCTTTGATTTGTCTTCTTCTTTATCTTGTTGTTTTGTTTTTTTGTTTTTCCCTCTTCTCTTATTTGAATCATCAAAACCTTATTCTCAAAATAATTTGGGTGAATTACATGGATCAAACTCTTCAATTACGCTTGTTTTAGTGCAAAACCTTAAGTCTATAGGCATTAGGGATACAAATAGGGAGGGGAGGGGATGGAGATCCCATCTCCATCCTCATCCCCGCTAAGAATTCATTCCCCCATCCCCATACTCATCCCCACGCGAGGATGAACTTTCATCCCTATCCCCATCCCCGCCTAATCCCTGTGGAGATTGGGAATCCCCATGAGGAAAAAACTTTCCCCATTT
Organism: Stephania yunnanensis; assembly: GCA_039657365.1. Taxonomy (NCBI): domain Eukaryota; kingdom Viridiplantae; phylum Streptophyta; class Magnoliopsida; order Ranunculales; family Menispermaceae; genus Stephania; species Stephania yunnanensis. Next base: position 47,108,616 of record CM077592.1, read on the forward strand.
CATTTTCCATTGAATATCACCGCGGGGATATTCTTATGGGAATTTGCGAAGAATTACCACGGAAATTTTTTTTCGCACATAATGTTTTTCAAAAATTTATAAAAAGTATGTTACACATACATATAATTACAATTATTGAAAATTCCAACTAAATAAAGTATAACATATAAATATAGTTGCAAACAATTCAAAACAAAACATATAATCATTTAAAAAACATATAATTAACAAAACAAGTTAAAATTATAAATCACATTAGAGTTTGTTTATCACTAGTGTTTTGGGTGAAAGCCTTGTAATATTATATAAAATTGATATATACAATGTATATAGATGTATTTGATATATAAATGGATCTTCGCGGATATCCCCATTGGTAATCCCCACGGGGATCCTCATGATATTATTAATGGGGAATCTCAAAGTGGGGATCCTCGCGAATATATTTTTTTCTCCATCCCCACCTCCATCCCCATTTAAATTCCCCATCCCTATCCCCGTTGCAGGAAATCCCCATCTCCGTGGAGATTCCCCGCCTTACTTGCATCCCTAATAGGCATCATTAACTATTCATGTCAATAAGAATAAGTTGATTTTATTTTTTCTTGTTGAAAATGATATATAATATGTAAAATAAATTTAATTTTTTGTGGTTGAATATGTTTATTTTTAATTAATTAAAAAGTTTTTTTTTCTAATTTTTGTCTAGATTGTTAATTTAAAATAATTGTACTCTATGAATTATGTTGCCTTTAATGGAACATTGTGGGCAGAAAAGACCAAAAACTCTTTATTCATTCTTTAAGATGAGAGGAGAAACATTAAGAGGTGGCACACCTCCTTCAAATGTTGAACAATCAACTCCTAATGAAGTAGAATCTTCTAAATCCCCAACTCAAAGAATTGAGATTGAATATAACTCTCTTGAAAGAGATACCAATTTGCGTATTTCGATTTGAGAATATCATGTTAACTTGCAAGATGAAGTACGAAGGGGCTTACATAAAAATAGGTCCTTATCAATCTAAATTAGCAGAATATCCTCGAACTCTATTTGGGAAACAATATCGAAGATTCAAATATGGTTAATTCGATAATTTTACATGGTTAGAGTACTCTCCTTTAAAGGATGATGTATTTTGTTTTCCGTGTTATCTTTTTGAAAGTGGTATTGCATCTCAAAGGCACATTGACTAAAGAAAAAGTTGGAAGAGGATTAGTAATGGACACGATTATGCATTTTTGACGCATGTTGGAGGTATCAATTCTTCGCATAGGCATTGCATACATATCTGCTGATGTGATGGCCCCGGGCCCACAATCCTCAACTCGGGCCCCGCCCGCCTAGACTTGCGTTTAAAACTTAATTAATCAAGTTGTGAGTTATCATAGTTATAGCAGAAGAAATTAAACCTCAAACTAACCGAAAAATCTCAAAGATACCAGCTTAAGACAACCTAGAGTGTGGAAACCCCGAATATGTATATCATCGTCAATAAACATCCTGAGGAAAGTAAACGAAAGATATACGTGCCCAAAATCTCATCAAAAACTTAACTCCCAATGTTTTAAAACAAGTATAGCTAATAATACAAAAGAATCACATATGTAAGACAAGTAGAAGGAACCGCTCCGCACCCTCAAATAATATCTCCTAACTATGGAGCCTTCCCTTGTCGGATCGTGGATCTCGCACTCCGTCAAACACAAAATGACGACCCTGTAAGTAATGCCGTAGGACATATATACAACATTTTGAAATAACTAGAACAATTGAATTCATGCAAATAGAAAGAAAGGTACAGAAACACATGAATATAAAAGACTCGTAAACAAATCAATCGATAAGTGAGGCCAAATAGCAAGGAGTCCCGACCAAAAGGTCGTTGAGTCGCGACAAAAGCCCAACAGACTCGCGTTCAGGACGAGACACCTGCCTCCCAGCCTTAACCCTTGCGACTATGAGATATCTACAGACCTTGATAAGTGCCCCCAACGTACACTCAATTGGGAGATATCGACGGCGTCCGTATAAGAGCTCATATCACGATAAATAATACCATGACTCACTTGCCAATGGACCACTCCACGCAATAGCACATTCAAGGATAGATATTACAACAGGATTTTTCGAATGTTACTAACCATATTAATAGGTTGTTGAATGTATAAACATCGAAGAAGTTCAACATAATCGATTACGACTAAAAATTAGCATTGGGAGTGCTCGATGTTTTCCTTAATTACAAGCATGCGCATTTAGAGGTCATGATGAATCTTCAAGCTCTAAGAATTGAGGAAATTAGGTGGAAATGATAAAACTTTTGGGAAGATTATATGTCAATGTTGATGGGGTTGTATTATATAATGCTCCAAAAAATGCAAAGTACACATTACCTATGATTCAAAAAGAGACTTTACATAGAATGGCTCATATCGTAAGAACTAAAATTCGTAAAGAAGTCTGGAGATAGGAAGTTTTGTCTTTTAGATGATGAAGCTAAGGATGCATTTGAGTTTTCAAAATATGCACTTTGGTGAAATATACACTAGCATTTGAGTTTTCAAAATATGCACTTTGGTTCCCTCTCTCGGTTTATTCTTGGTTAAGAAAAGCATCCTTGTGTTAGAGCGCGACCAAGTCAAGATATTATTATTATATTGCTTTTTGATGATATGATATATTTGTTTTACCATTAATTAATACCCTTGTGCTTTTATATATTTTTTCTTTTTTAATTAGTCTCTTTAAAACATTCATATATATATTTAAATCAATACAATCACAATTTGTGAGAAACAAATAACAATATATATTCCAATAATAATAATAATAATAATAATAATAATAATAATAATAATAATAATAATAAGAATAATAATAATAATAATAATAATAATAATAATAATAATAATAATAATAATAACAACAAATGAGTCATCAAGCACATCTCAACAAATTTACCATCTCACAAGTTACACCGATACGAGCAAATCATTTAAATAATTATGTGTTTGATGTCGTCGGGCTAATATTATATATATTAGCTAGCTAGCTAGGGAAATAATATATTGCCACACCTAAATTTTCACACACCATATAACAATTAATTAAGTCACAAATTCTTATCAAAAAAATTAATTAAGTCAAATATTAAGAATCCACATCGTGTGTGTGTATATATATATATTTCGAGACGTCTTAAAAAATCACTATAGTAGAATCACCATATAGGGAAATAATATATTACAACGAAAGCAGTAAATTAATTAGAATTCCCTTAAGATTAATTGTAACCAAATAGTATTGCGCAAGTGTTTTTTTTTTTTTTTTTTCTGAAAAAGTTTTGTGTTCACTATTCAGGTCAAACTTAAATCAATAGTGATGACATGTGTACTGTATGTTGCGCGCGAAAGTTTGAATAAGTGTATGAAAAATACTAAATGAATGAGATCCATGTATAACCTCATCCCGAGGCATAAATAAATTGCTCTTAATTGTGAGCCAATATATTATCAAACTTAATTCATGCATGATGTTGCATGCCAACATATGTCTCACACCAAAACCAAACATGTTCATTGATCATCAACACCAACATGCATGTTAATCACATGAATAGTATCCTTAATTGTGATCAATTAATTGATCACATGAGTAGGTCCTATGGTTGTATTTTCAGGTTTTGAGGTTATGGAGCACCAATAGGATTGAGCTTAGGTTTGAAAACTAAACAAAGGGGAGTTGAGACGGATTAGCAACGGAATTCAGAGATTCCGTTGCTATTCCGTCTCTAACTTTCGGGAATAGACTACGCCTAACTGGTTTATTACTAAATAGGAACAGAATAGAAATGGAATTCATGAATTAGAGCGGATCGAGACGAATTAACGTATTCGTCTCGATCCGTTGCTAATCGAGACGGATCGTAGACGGACTACATGAATTGCCTCTAATCCGTTAATAATCGTGAGATGATCGAGACGGATTAGGGACGAACTACAATAATTGCCTCTCGATCCGTTGATAATCGAGACGGATCGAGATGAGACTTATTAAATTTCGTCTCGATCCGCTGTTAATCAAACGGATCGTAGACGTAATTATTCAATTTCGCCTCGATCCGTTGCTAATCAAAGACGGATCGTAGATTTAATACAATAATTCTATCTCTGATCCGTTGTTAATCAGAGACGGATCAGAGACGGAATAAAAAAATTCCATCTCTGATCCGTTGTTAATCAAAGACGGAATTCAATAACATTTGTACCCTTTAGAAAAGCATTTGCATTTCTCGTTCGTCTGCTCGTTCGCTTTCTAAATTCCGCCTCTAATCCGTCTCTAATCGAAACGAAAACAAATTTATGTTGCTGATCAATCAACGACGACGATTTTAGAGACTTTAATAGATTCCATCTCTCGTTCGCTATGTAATTGAATTAGAGACGGAATGTATGCAAATCGAGACTAAATTTCCGCTTCGATCTCCAATTTGTTTGTAGTGTTCTTAGCTTTATATCTTTGAAAAGCTTATTGATCTTCAAGACTTCCTCTTGTAAAGCAACTTTGTGGCTTGATAACGTGTTGTAAACTAAGTTGTAAGCTAACTAGAACTTAAGTTGGACTCGCTAGAGACTTATGCATAGAGGGTGATGAAGTCCAAGAATTAGCTTGCAAATTCTTGAAAAATATGATGGAAAGATATGACAGATGACATTTTGGTAATTTCGGTGAAGTTCGGGCGTTTGAGTTTCTGCGTTCGGGGCATGGGTTGATTGGAAACGGGTGGAGATAGTACGACATTTTTCGGCGAAATTCCATCGTTTCGCCCTCCGAAATGACAATTTTGCTATTTTAGGAAAGTTTTGTTTAGCTTATAACTTTCATTAGGAATTTCCGCTTTTATTGCCGCTTGCGGCGTTTGTTTCTATTTTTTGTCTAGTTTCCAGTTTAGGGCTTTTATGACTTTTTGGAATTTTTACTATTTTTGGCAAATTTTAGGTTTCGCTATTTAAGCGACCTATTGGATGTAATTCGCGGTTTTTTGGCCGGAATAAAAGAATTTTCGAACTTTGGCTTAAGTTCTCGACCTAGATCGAGTTGTTCGTGGATACGTTCAACTGGTTTAGAAGATCTTCGCCGCATCGCAGGGGCATAAACTAAGAACTACTAAAACAAATAGAGCAAATGAGACAAGAGAGAAGAGAGCTAGAGATGAGAATGTAGAGATTTCATTCATACATTGGTGTGTGAATTGGCACCCTTTATATAAGCCATTTGGTGATGCTGATAATTGTACTTATACAATCTGTGCAAGTTATACATACACCACAAGTCATACAACACATTACAAGAAACATAGGCAATACATGGAAGAGTTGGTGTACATTGGTGAGGATTACAAGTTACATGAAGTGTGAGAGCCATTTTTGATGTTACAATTCAATGTAAGAACTATGCTTCACAATGTGGTCACCTACATGCACGAGTGTCCATCCATTTCATAACAATTTCGACAAAAAAAAGGGTCATTAAAAGTCAAACGTAAAACGAAAAGAGAAAAGAAATGGAACAAATGCTGCATGCTAGTCGTCCTCTCCACTGCCGTAAAAGCTTTTTATCAGTTCTCATGCTCTCACTTGCAACATTTACTTTAATAGGAGAAGAAAAGAGAAAAAATTTAGTCACTTGGTAAAAGGAAAAAAAAAAAAAAAAACAATGAGAAGTGATCAGTGATCCTACATTCGGTTCACCTATTTTGAAGGCTTCAGTAAAGTCTTTTTTTTTCAACTTTTTCATCTCATTCTTCTTAAATAGTTTATATTTTGCAACTCTCCTTTGATTTGTCTTCTTCTTTGTCTTGTTGTTTAATTTTTTTCCCTCTTATCTTATTTGAATCATCAAAACCCTAATCTCAAAATAATTAGGGTGAATTACATGGATCAAACTCTTCAATTACGCTTGTTTTAGTGCAAAAACCTTAAGTCTATAGGCATTAAGGGTGTAAATGGAATGGGGAGGGAGGGGAGGGGATGGGGACCCCATCTCCATCCTCATCCCCGCTTAAAAATTCATCCCCCATCCCCATACCGGATGAACTTTCATCCCCATCCCCACCTAATACCCGTGGAGATGGGGAATCCCCAAGGAGAAAAAATTTTCCCATTTCATTCTCATTGAATATCACCGCAGTGGATTCTTGCGGAGATTTTGTGAAGAATCATCGAGGGAAAAAAATTTCGCACTTAATTTTTTTCAAAAATTTATAAAAAGTATGTTACACATACATATAATCACAATTGTTGAAAATTCCAACCAAATAAAGTATAGCATATAAATATAGTTACAAACAATTCAAACAAAACATATAATTAATGAAACAAGTTAAAATTATAAATCGCATTAGAGTTTGTATATCACTAGTGTTTTTGGTGAAAGCCTTGTAATATTATATAGAATTGATATACACAATATTTATAGATGTATTTGATATATAAATGGAACTTCGCGGATATCCCCATTGGTAATCCCCACGGGGTCCCCGCGGATATTACCAATGGGGAATCCCATCGAGGATCCCCGCGAATATATTTTTTCCCCATCCCCGTACCCATACCCGCGTGGGTATGAGATTCTTTCCCCATCTCCACCTCCATCCCCATTTAAATTCCCATCCTCATCCCCATCAGCAGAAATCCCCGTCCCCCCGTGGGGATTCCCCACCCCATTTGCATCCCTAATAGGCATCATTAACTATTCATGTCAATAAAAATAAGTTGATTTTTATTTTTTTCTTGTTGAAAATGATATATAATATGTAAAATAAATTTATTTTTTGTGCTCGAATAGGTTTATTTTTAATTAATTAAGAAGTTTTTTTCAAGTTTTTGTCTAGATTGTTAGTTTAAAATAATTGCACTCTATGAATTATGTTGCCTTTAATGGAACATTGTGGGAAGAAAAGACCAAAAGACTCTTTATTCATTCTTTAAGCTGAGAGAAGAAACATTAAGAGGTGGCGCACCTCCATCAAATGTTGAACAACCAACTCCTAATGAAGTAGAATCTTCTAAGTCCTCAACTCAAGGAATTGGGATTTAATATAACTCTCTTGAAAAAGATACCAATTTGCGTATTTCGATTCGAGAATATCATGTTAACTTGCGAGATGAAGTACGAAGGGGCTTACATAAAAATAGGTCCTTATCAATCTAGATTAGCGTAATATCCTCGAACTCTATTTGTGAAACAATATCGAAGATTCAAATATGGTTAATTTGATAATTTTACATGGTTAGAGTACTCTCCTTTAAAGGATGATGTATTTTATTTTTCGTGTTATCTTTTGAAAGTGATATTGCATCTCAAAGGCACATTCACTAAAGAAAAAGTTGGAAGAGGATTAATAATGGACACGATTATGCATTTTTGACGCAAGTTTGAGGTATCAATTCTTCGCATAGGCATTGCATACAGACTGTTAAGGATTTGTCGAATGTTACTAACCACATTGATAGGTTGTCGAATGTAAAATCATCAGAAGAAGTTCAACATAATGGATTACGACTAAAAATTAGTATTGGGAGTGCTCAATGCTTTCCTTAATTACAAGCATGCGCATGTAGAGGCCATGATGAATCTTCAAGCTCTAAGAATCGAGGAAATTACGTGGAAATGATAAAAATTTGAGAAGATTAAATGTCAATCTTGATGGGGTTGTGTTATATAATGCTCCAAAAATGCAAAGTACGCATCACCTATGATTCAAAAAGAGACTTTACGTAGAATGGCTCAAATCGTAAGAACTAAAATTCGAAAAGAAGTCGGAGATAGGAAGTTTTGTCTTTTAGTTGATGAAGCTAAGGATGCATTTGAGAAGGAGCAAATGGCTATTGATTTGAGGTCCGTTGATTGCCAATTAAGGTTCTATCAAGGTGTGTTTGTTTGATATTGTGCGTGTTGAGAACACTACAACTCTCACACTTAAAAAGCATATATTGAATTTACTTGCTCTATAACAGTAAATTCAATATGCACATTATGTGCATGATATACGTACGTGGTCAAGGATATGATAGTGCTAGTAATATGTGTGGTGCATGAAATGGATTACAAGCTTTATTTTTTAGAGATTGTCCACATGCATATTATGTGCATTATTTTGCCAATCAATTGCAACTAGCAATGGTTGCATCATTTTCAAAAGAAACTATGTTATGGTTGTTCTTTTCAAAGTTGACAACCATTGTAAATCTTATAATTGCTTCTCCCAAGCGTATTGTTGAATTACAATCCATCCATGCTGATTACATTGCTCAAGACATTGCTAATGGAGAACGTGAAACTAGAGGATGAGCTAATTAGATGGGGAATTTGCAATATGCAGGAACTACTCGATGGAGTTCTCAATTCGATTCTATTTGTAGCTTGGTCGATATGTACTACGCCACACTGCTAAAGTGCTTCATAACATAAAAATGACCAAATCCTAATGTTCGAGGAAAAGCAATTGGTTGTTTAATTGACATGGGAACTTTCAATTTCATGTTCATATTTCATTTAATGCATAGTATCATGTGAACCACTCACTTTGCCAAGCTTTGCAATACAAATCTCAAGATATTTTGAATGCTTTAGATTCACTTGCCTAAAAATTCTATTTTGCCTATTTTAGTGAACACGACATGCATTATTTAAGATGTCTATTGGAGCATTATGAGCTTGACCTTGTGTGACAGAAACTCACTGGCGACACTTCCTCATTTCTAAATTTACACCAATCGACAACACCATATCCGACTTGTTTGATGAAGAAATAAACACTCCTACAACAATTCTGATTGACCTAATACGAGCGCTCTAGCCAAAACCAAGAGATAAAGAAGATTGAGGGGTGACGAGGTGAGGAGAGGGAGAGAAAGTTTGAACATCGGGAGAGAACACTAGAACAAATTCTACTTTTCATAGAGGTTTTGAACCTCTATGAAAAGTGTTATCTTTTAAGGTGTTATCGTATCCTCAAAGCTTACATAGGAGTTTCAAACCTTTATCAAATCTTGGCTATTTCATAGGGGTTTCAAACCTCTATCAAATCTTGGCTATTTCATAGGGGTTTGAAACCTCTATAATATCTTCAGAGGCTTACATAGGGGTTTCAAACCCCTATCAATTGTAGTGATTTCATAGGGGTTTGAAACCTCTATATTATTGTTAAAGGCTTACATAGGGGTTTCAAACCCCTATCAAATGTAATTTTTAAATAATAATAGCCGAAAATGCCCGTAATTAATTTCCATTTCCATTTTCAATTGAAAATATACAAATCTACATTCCATTCACAATATTATTATTCCATTAAGAAATTCGCAGTTGTTCTACAACCAATCAATAAAACAACAAATTGATAGCTACACATTTCACGAAACCAATCAACAAAACTCGCTTTTTCATTGTCGACAATGTGTTAGCAGAGATAAGTATATGTAGAAAGTCACCCCGCTTGTTTGAAACTTCACCATTGCCAATTCTCTCATCCACAATTGCTTTGACAAGGGAAGCAATTCTTAATGTAGCCTTTGATTTGCAGAGTTGGGATTGACCTTCCCTCAATTGAAGTCCGGTTTCAATGCATGAACATCAATGCAAAACCTGAGCATTACAAACAATTCTCAATTTTTCAGTTAACGTGGCAGAGGTACTGAACAATTAAAAATACTTGTACAGATTTGAGTGGCATCATTGGAAGAAACAACTATAAGTATCAATCGTGGTAAATGTTGTTAAAGTAAAATTGCAAACCGTAACCTTTAAAAAAAAAAAAACTCAAAGCTATACATAACACTATCACGAGACTCACCTCACTATGTTGGCATATTTAAGTAGAGATATGTGCTAGCTAGTAATTGAATGAATTCCAAAGCAAAGTAAACTTACATTTAAATTTGTTAATGATACATGCAAGATCATTGTAATGACAGATTATATAATCAAGGTATCAACACATTGCTATAGTTCAAAATAGAGAACTTGAGTGGCATTGAATGAAATTCTTACCTTCTATTTTCTTTCTTAGGTTGCTCTACAGATTTGACAAATTTAATACAAGATCTCCACATGAAAATAAACATATCTGACATGCCTCGCCAACAATGATCAACACATACTTCATAAGTCCTTCATTAATTTCTTTCTTTGGTTGCTCTACGTATTTGACAAATTTAATATAAGCTCCTTCAAATGAAGAGAACACTAGAACAAATTTAACTTTTAATAGCACTTAATAGATAGAGGTTTTAATTAACCCCTATGAATTAGATTTAATAACACTTAATAGATAGAGGTTTTAATTAACCCTTATAAATTAGACAATTAGGCTTTTAATAGCACTAATTCATAGAGGTTAAAAACCCCTATGGAAACTCTTGGCCAAGAACAACAAATGCCTCAACACTCTCACTCAACACTCTCACTCGCGAGTGAGCGAGAGTCGCTCACTCTCGCTCACTCGCTCACTCTAGCCCAACATCCCTTATCGCTCACTCTCGCCCAACACTCTCGCTTGCTCACTCTCGCCCAACACTCTCGCTCGCTCACTCTCGCCGCCCCAACACTCTCGCTCGCTCACTCTCACCCAACACTCTCGTACTCGCGTCCGTCAACTCGAATCGATAATTTCGCACTCGCAATCGGACCTTGCCTCTTCATCTAGTGGTTTGTCCGCTCCACACTTGCCTCTTCTTCACCGCTTTCGGACCTTCTTCGATTTCAAGACCGCTGTCCGATCTCGCAAGGTGAGACTCGATCGATCTCAAACCCTAACGAGTCGATTCGATGAATCTCGCGAGTCTTCTCGATCGTTGGTTCTGTTGTTGTACATTTGATAATCTGACTCGATTTCGCCGTGTTGATTAGGTTGGTCGATATTGTTTTCTATGGCTCTATGACTAGAATTAGCTATTCATGTAGTTGATGTTCTTACGTTGGGTGTTGGATTGGTCATGGGCGATTAGTTATCGATTTACGCCTCTAAGTCTCTATGTTCATTAGGTTGATCGAATTTTGTTTTTTTTTTATGGTTCTGTGACTTGAATTAGCGATGAATGTATTTGACGTTTATAGTTTCTGTGTTGAATTGGCTTTGATGATTGATTTGCTCTAGGTCTAAGTTCAAGCCGCTTTTTGCTCTATAGATTGAACTGTGATTGATTATTGACAAGTGAAGAGTCTCTAGTTGTTAATTTAGTCATTCTTGCGTGTTATCTCCAATTTTGATTCTCGATGAAATTTTGTTATAGAAGAATCTGCATAGTGTTAGTGACTTGTAGAGATTGATTCATAGGTTTGGAGGTCATGTGAGACTGTGTAAACATAAGGTTGAGTTTAAGTCTGAGCAAAAGGAAGAAATGAAAGACTTTTAGTCACGGCTTGAGGCAAATTTCTACTGGTAAATTGATTCAAGAGGTATACTTGTTTCCAGCTGCTCTTTCTTTACCAAAAAATTTATGTTTACATTATATTTTGTTTTTCAATTCATTCTTTTTTATTTTTAGAAATCAAGGTCAATACTTCTTTAAATTTTACTCTTTTTATTATTGTCTTCTTTGCTTGGTTTATGAACTAATGTGAGGTTCTATATCCTATTCAATGAAAGATGTAAAGTAATACTTGGTTAGTTCCTCTCTCAACAAGGACTAAACATATGTAAGAACCCTATTCTAACGAGTGTACCACCTTTTTATCTAAGTAAATTCAGATCTTTCCAACTTCGAATGTCAAAGTCAAGGTGACAAGACTAAACATATGTGTGATAGCAAAGTGTGATGTAATTAAGTCTCCATAAGATACTTTGAGCCAAATAAGGCGGCGACCGGAGAAGGAAAATAGGACAGGATTACAGGAACCCAAGTCAAGTTTTAGGTAAGGTCTCATGTTGTGAATTAATGTTTTTTTACGATTGTGAATTAATATTTATTTGCTTTTATTATATATGTTCTTAGTCTCTGATTTTTTATTTTTTTTTGAAATCGGTGATTGCATTCTAGAGTTGGTACCATTAATTTGTTTCTCTCATTGTGTGTTATATGTTTGTGTTTTTCATTGTGGTTGTAATATCTATCTAGGCAAGACTTTTTGCCTTTTTAGATTGATTTTTATGTCTTTCAATGTTCATTTGTTTGGAAGAACGAAAATCAAAGAGAGATTTCTCAAGTGTTTTTCCACTTTAATTCAATGTACAATTTCGATGGCAAAGTGCGAGTTTTATTTCATAAGGCGTATTGGTAATTTATTTTTATAATCTATTATTGTAATATGCACTTGTTTGTGTTTTGTGACTTTTGTGCACAATACTAATATAGAGAGATGCATTTGAATAGGTAAATGGTAGACGGGTCATGCTCATTTACATGATATCTTCAAGTACCTTTACTTCCTAATTATTTTTGTCGATGTTAGGACCGAAACATTATTACAGTGTAATTGAGACATTTCGCTAAAGATTTCGAGGACCAAATAATGTGAAGGTGCACAAAATGCAATGGGAGATTTATACGTAAGCCTCTAACAACCGAAGAAGTCGTTGAAGCCGCAAAAGATTTCAAGTAATCCCAAACCGCTCGTTTAACAGAAACTTGGAGTTTTGGCAATGCACTGATCAGTAACCGCGTTTACTGGGAGGTACATTATCTTATCTGTTTTTTTTTTTGTTTTTTTTTTGCGTTGCTTTATATCAATTTAGTCCTGTCGCTACCTGATGCATCTTGAAGATAAACAAATTAAGGTGGGTGGGCTCGTAACTTCTACACTTATTTAAGTAGGTCGGTGGTCATAAAACAAACTTGACGCCGTAAAAAAATTGCAAGGAAGGGAATATGGCTAACTGGAAAATTGGAATGCACTAACTAGGGTCATACGACCCACCTCATGAACCAGATGATATATAGCTTGTTTGATAATATAGATGGCTAAATGGGGATCTATCCGGCATAGATCCCCAACTTATATCTTGAACGATCGACACAAAGCATGGTAACCTATTCTTGTTGATTTTTATTTTGATCATGTACAACATAATAGCAGAATGCGCCAAAAAATACATGAGCATACAAGTAAATACCTCTACAGATGAACTCTAGGTGGTAGGTGTCCACCATCCTTTCTTTTCTCATGTTGTGACTTTGAAATGTCTGCTCTAGTTCTCGTCTAGAGCAAGCAAGCTATACATAAGTATCAGTATGGCCCATAGGAATTTCTTGCACCTACTCTAGCCTGAAAGCGATGCAATTGTCTTTCGTCGTTGGAAATGATTTGGTGTTATTGAGAAATGTTCATTAAGTTCTTAACACTAATTCTCTCAAGATTGTACATCTTAATCAACAGGGAACGCAATACCACAACGCAATTCAGAAATTCATCGACGTCTACAAGCTACAAACATCGTAAGAAGAAAATACGTGTGTAGCGAGGTAGCGATCTCGCATCCTCACCGCATCATTCGTGTGGAGGAGAGGTCATTGTTGTTGTAGTAACTTAAATCATGTAAGTCTCAGTACATAAAACTATATTCTTGATTTTTTTTTCAATCTTCAATGATCTATGGCATTGTTGTCCAAGTCAGGCAATCCATTTCACAAACTGTATTTCATTGACTCTGGATCATTGATTTCCTTATCTGGCCACACCAGATCCTTAGCATATCTCAACTTGGTTTCATCAGAGAACTCAGTTGTTTTCGAATGCTTTTGTTTATACACTAGTTTGTTCATTAAAGTTTAGATTCTCTGACATAGTAGAAATTCCTATATGATGTAAAGTTCATAGATTCTTATCTTTTAGAGGGACTTGGAGAGTTGAAGAACCTTTTCTAGCAAGTAATCAGTGGACACAATGAATCCTTGAGGGTAGGTCAATTGAAATAGATTGATGTGCCTGGCTGTCAACAACAATAACAACAACAAAAACAAAAGCCTCATTCTTAATTAATTGGTGTCGGCTACATGGATCGTACTCTTCTATTATGCTCGATTTAGTGCAACCATGGTCATTAGAGTAATTTATTTTATAATCTTAATTCCTTTCTACAACTCTACATTTCCCTACATGATATGTGATGCCTCTTTTATCAATGCGTGGAAATGCTTGGTTAGTTCTTTCTTAATTTCATCTCATTTCTTAAGTCCTCATTCTTGTTCGTGTTTTGCCATATTTTTAGAAGGAATAAGTTTCTAGAGATGGAACTCTTGAATATTCATTTCTTTGGTGCATGTTTACTCAATTTGAAGTCTTTCAAATAATCGAAGTATCATTTATTTGACTTCATTTCATTCTAGAATACTAAACTTTTATGGCAATGAGTCACATGATTTATACCAAGAATCAGATTGGTATATATAGATGTTCACAGTGCGGTCAACTCTGCTATGACTGGTTAGAGATGGAGAGACTAGCGAGGGCATCTACTTCATTTAGGACTGAGAGGTACTCTATTTTTCGAGGAAGGGCTCGACAATGTGATTGCAAGGCACAGTCGTTTAGCCAAAGCGACTAGGTCAGTAATCTATTTTTTCTTTATATAGGCATGCATGATCATATCCTTCTTGTTCAAGTTTTATGATGGTTCTTCAACAAAAATTTCATGATCATGCTTGCTGTTGAGGTTTGGGGCTTGAAAAATTGTACTCAAAAGGAGGAATGGTTTAGCGACACAGTCACGGCAGTAGTCGTCCCCTCTTATATCGATAGTTCTGAAATCGTTAGAAGGGCATGGAAGATGTACAATTTAAGCTTAGGTCTTGGATTGAACAAAGTAGCCGGCAAAGTATTCAGAATAGGCCACCTAGGCAACCTTAATGAGGTATTGTTTCTAAACTTCTTTTCATCATTCAAGTTAGTGATAGGGGACTTGAACTTCAATTCTATCTAAGCTTCATTTCTCCACTGTTATTTTGCGTACAAATTTAAAACAATTATGATTTATGAATTGCAGTTCCTATATCGATTTTTCTTATGATCGATTGACTTTTTACATCTTCAATTGCTTGGTTGTTTAGCAGTATTGCTCTTTGGTATGCACGGTAATTAATCCCCAACTCATGTCAATCACTCCGTTACTCTCCAATGAAGAGTTTTTTATTAGTATATTCTCTTGTTACTCCTCTTTCATGCTTTTTGTTCTTCTTTATGTGGAACAATATATTTTTTAGACTTTTGATTGATGAGGAATGCAAGTTTGTTGTGATTCACCTAATAGGCTAATAGTTGGCGTGCAATACCCCCAAACTTAGGACTTTGCACGTCCCGAGCAAATGTGTAAATGACAAACACACAAATAAACTAGACTTATAATATAGATATGTACATGACTCAACTAATCCTATACCCGATTCGTAATTCATGGAGTTCCTTTGGTTTACATAGTTGTCAAGTTAACAAGCCACTCATGAAATTTCAGAGTTAAGATATGTCAAGAACCACAACCCAAACACAATTAAGATCACACTTTAAAGACAAAGAGTCGTCAAGACAAAGGCCATCAACTACTCACGGGTTTTCTTGGTCTACACATTCAAGCACGCAAGTTAAGCACTCGAGCTAAATCTTTTTATTTGAAGAGTTTTCATACACTTCCGCCTTTATCCATTTTATATGTTTACTCTTTTTTTTTTCTTTTCCTTTTTTTTTTCATGGGCCGAGCCTGGACTCCGTTCAGTCCAGCCGGCCGGCTTCGACTCCGCCTGGGTCGACCCGACCCTTCCTTATTGGGTCGGCTCAGACCAGCCAGGCTCGGCCCATGGGCCGAGCCTCGGACTCTGTTCTGTCCAGCCGGTCGGGAGTCCGACCCGTTTGGGTCGACCCGACTCAAACAAGAAATAAATAAAAAGAAAAACAGAAAGAAGAGAAAAAAAGGAAGAAAAAAATGAAAGAAAATTTGGAAAAATTCTGGAAAATGGGAAAAATTGGGAAAATTATATTTCAATAAAATAAAGTTGATTGAACCAACTATACTTGTACTAATGAGACACCAAACTCGTGAATTTAGGAAAAGGGCACGGGAGAGCGAAGGCCGCTTAAGCTAGCACATTACTTTGTTGAGTGAGTATACCTATTGACGATTTTAATTGGCATTTCATTCCTATAAATTGTTGTCCTTGCATAGTCCTTTTGACTATTTACCTTTGTACTCTTATATCATGTGATTCTTTGTGTCTATGCTCACTTGATGAGTCTAGTTTGCATAATATCCATTTATTTGATTTAATTCATTGACTCCATTCCATGCTATGTCTATTCTTGTTGTTTCAAATGTGAATTGAATGATAAATAGCATGCTATTAGGCTAGTGAATATCTTATAAATGTTTAAGAGGACTTGTATTCATTATTTGTTTAGGTGTGTAGATGTGCCTATGCCTTGACAATCCATACTTGGTATTTCTTGAAAATGTAAAAAGTAGTTGTTGCATTTAGGTCCTGTACTTGATCGAGGTGTGCGCAAATCACGGGGTTAGAGTCCCTGGAGATGTCGGCACACGTTACCGACTTTGTATGACACACTCTTCGGGGTTAGAGTCCCCGAGGTGGTCTACACACCGGGGTTAGAGTCCCCGGTAACACTTGGGTTAGAGTCCTCAGTGTTATATGATTATTGGGTCGGGGTGACACGTTTCACCGCCGACCGGACCTAAATCACTACTACTTAGCTTAGTGTCGTATCACTTGTTTAACTATGGTATTTACTCGCATATGGTTTATTTTTCGCTTTTCCAATTTTTATGCTTTTAAATACCATTTGAATATTTGGAAATGCAAATTAAATTTGTCACTGGGGATTACTTGTTTTATTCTTGTACTCACCGTCCTTTTTATGACGGTGGGTGCAGAGCCATCTACTAGCAGGACGGGGAAAGAGAAGATCGGCGATTATCCCTGAGCCAGCGGCGCGTCACTACATTAATTGTAGGTCTTCTTTTGATATTTTGTTTGTATAGTTTATATATGTCTTTCAGATACTTTTTGGGGTTGTATATTGGGTTGAGCGTTAGTTCCCCGACTTGACTTAGATTATATTACAGTTTCAATATATTTTGAGAACGATATATATATATATATACATATATATCAATGTGATATCATTTCCCTGGTTTTCCACATTTAGGTTATTATAAATGAATTCCGCATAAGTATTAATATTTCCGCAATTAAATATATTTAATGAAAGACTTAAGTTGAAAGGCTGACTAATACGTAGTTAAGTCCTGTGAGGAGATGATTAGGGCTTAAATACGGGATTAGGCCGGGCGGTGCCCTAGATTAAGGAGAGGGGTCGTCACCCTGCTCCATTTCCTGTGGACCACTTTCCTCACTTTTTCCCACCACAAGTTTCACTGCTCCATTTCCTGTGGAAACTTGTGGGACTCTCCATAATTGGAAAACTCATGTTAGCCCTTCTCACTTTCACTATAATTAAGCAAATTCCCTAATGTGGGTTAAAGTCTCATCACTTGCACAATTTCAACCGTCTACCCATTTTGGTATCTAGCACAAGGCTTAACCATCATACTAAGTCCCTAATCATGAAATCATAAAAATGCTAAGCTACGGACTCGAGTGAGTATTTCTCCTACTTTTTCCTAAGTTTCAAGTCAAAGAGGCAACCATAATGTACTCATCCACAACCAATGGCATGAAACAAAGTTTCGGGTGACTCTAAACAATATAATAATAAAAATTATACTAAATACATGCATGAAAGTGTATCAACTCCTAATAAAATGAGAAAATGAGATAGGGAGGGAAAAGAAATGGAAGAAATGAATGAATAAGAGATATCAAACACCACCAATACCATCCGTCAACCACATATAACCGCATATAACTGAAAAATCTTAAACGATCTCACCTGCAGTCTTTTGCAAATAAGTCCATCCAACTCAATCCACAAATCCTAAAGTACCCCCAAACTTATTCCGAACCTTGTCCTCAAGGTTCAAAACAAGTCAAGGAATCTATGCAACAAAAAGACAAAGAATAGTGGTGAAAAAGAATATGGATATAAGAAGAAGATGATACAAGTGCACGCATAACAAAAGTCTCCAAAAACTAGTAAATGCTCAACTCTCGCATGTCTAGGTGACTAAAGAAACTATGAAATAAAATTATCATAATAAGAGCAATAACAAATAAGCATGGGAGTTAATTCAAATGATTCCTATCAAATCTTGCGAGCCTGAGTCTTTCAACTACGGGTGAAGTCAACAAGATGATGGAATGAGGTTTTGGGTTTTGGGTCTACTTAAAGACCCACCACTAATGTGGCGACTTAAGTTGGATATTTCCCAACCAAGCCTCAAAACACCTAAAACTCTAATAATATGTTAATTCCTAAAAAAGAATATGCTCAAATTACTCCAAAAACAATGTAATCCATAGTCAAACCCAGCAAAACTCAGGGGGTGGTCAAGTGCCATCTGTGCTTATCAAACATTCATTACACCCGCAAAAATCTAAGAGACCAAGTCGTGGATTTATTAAACATAAAAAAATTAAAACTAAATTAAAACTGAAATAAATGCAATAAAAATAAAAACAAAGTCAATCGCCTCCCAACGAGCGTCTTTCTTTTAAGTCTTTGGCTAGACTTATTGTGATTCTTCACGTGATGCCCTCTCCTTTCGAGATATCAACAACGAATGGCGCATCAACATATTTGGGTAATGCAAAGATGCACGCCCTCTTTCGTAATTGGGAGCTCATTCGAGACTTCTAACACAAACGAATCTGTCACATCATGGTCCTCCAACACAAAGGTGTTAGCAAGGTGTAGAAAATCTGCGAACACCACTGCTCTCACACTTAAAAAGCATATATTGCCAATTAAGGTTTTATCAATGAGCCTTTTTTTGATATTGTACGTGTCGAGAACACCACTGCTCTCACACTTAAAAAACATATATTGAATTTACTTGCTCGGTGTAACAGGTAAATTCAATATGCACATTATGTGCATGATACACGTGGCGTGGATATGATGGTGCTAGTAATATGAGTGGGGCATGGAATGTATTACAAGCTTTATTTCTTAGAGATTGTCCACATGCATATTATGTGCATTATTTTGCCAATCAATTGCGACTTGCATTGGTTGAATCCTTCTCAAAGGAAACTTCAGTTTGGTTGTTCTTTTCAAAGTTGACAACCATTGTAAATCTTATAATTGCTTCTCCCAAGCGTATTGCTGAGTTACAATCCATCCATACTGATTACATTGCTCAAGAGATAACTAATGGAGAATGTGAAACTGGAAAAGAGCTAATTAGATGGGGAATTTGCAACGTGCAGGAACTACTCGATATGTGGAGTTCTCAATTTGATTCTATTTGTAGCTTGGTCGATATGTACTACACACCTGCTAAAGTGCTTCATAACATAAAAAAGGACCAAATCCTGATATTCGAGGAAAATTAATTGGTTGTTTAATTGACATAAGAACTTTCAATTTCATGTTCATATTGCATTTAATGCATAGAATCATGTGAACCACTTGCTTTGCCAAGCTTTTCAATACAAATCTCAAGATATTTTGAATGCTTTAGATTCACTTGCCCAAAAATTCTATCCAATATATTTTAATGAACACAACATGCGTTATTTAAGATGTCAATTCGAGCATTATGAGCTTGACCTTGTGTGACAGAAACTCACGTACGGCGACACTTCCTCACTTCTAAATTTACACCAATCGACAACACCATATCCGACTTGTTTGATGAAGAAATAAACACTCCTACAACAATTTCGATTGACCTAATACAAACGCTCTAGCCAAAACCAAGAGATAAAGAGGATTAAGGGGTGACGAGGTGAGGGTGAGGGATATGGTTTGAACATTGGGAGAGAAAGAGTATATCTCAGGGATTTCAAAGAAAAAAAAAGGATGTTTAGCAATTGAAATTCAAAATTGAGGTATATATTTGAGTAATGGGGTACGTTTAGCAAAAAGTAGAGTCCATTTAATTAGCCGCTCCCATAAATAAATATATCATTGCCTTTTTGTACAAGTGCATGGTGCATGTATACACATGCAATATGATAATATATATGGAAACTCAAAAGTATGTATATATGATGGAACCAATTTTATTGATGTAATATTAACCAATGCAACAACTGGAGAAGTCCATTGTAACAGTGGATATATAACCTTAAAAGTCCTACATATGATGACCTAATTTAATATACGTAGTTAACAATACCTACGACAATAGGATAAATCTATTGAAACGCCCTTCATCAATTCCTTTATTTCACATAATTATAATTTAGTATAATGATTTGTATATATTACTATGCAGCCAAGCAGCTCGAAGGGTGGACGAGACCAAAAGCCGAGCCATCAGCATTTATGCACGAAGACGAAGCAGATTTACTCCCATAAGTGAGATCAACGTTGTCCAAAACAATGCCACTGCATGGAGTCTTTGGACTGCAATCGAACTTCATAGCAACTTGACTCCCCGACGAGCCTCTAATGTTTCTATAAACCACATCACTAATTTTAACACCTGAGACTTGGCCGGGGCACCCTTCGTTGTGTGGACAATAGTCTTGGTCGATTATAATTGGATTTCGTGCATTATTGATTATTATGTCTTCGAATAATACACCTTTAACATATCCAAGATCGGCCTCGCCCATGTCTTGATTCTCACTCCATTTTGAGAACCGCTAAATGTAGCCGTCTTAACAGTCACATTTTGCACTCCTTGTTCGTTGTCGCTTTCCAAGACTCCCAATGTCGCGAGTACGTACGTGCACAAATAATGTACCGTACAAATCATGTTATTCCATGCACACACACATAATGTATACTTTATTTAATTAATACTTGTATGTACATAATGTATAATTATGTGAATACCTACTTGTTACAAAAAAAAAAAAAAGTACCTTATGCCATGGCCGGGGCCACAGTTGATGTTTTCCATCCAGAGGTTGGTGGTGCCGGGGCCAATGGAGATGCAGTCGTCGCCGGTCTTGATGTTGGCTTGGGTGATGGTGACATCGGTGGATCCCTGGACATGTATGCCGTCGGTGTTGGGGCTATTGCCGGAGGCCGTCACCTGCACTTGTTGGAGCTTGACGTTCTTACAGTCGTGGATGACGATATGGAAGATTTGGCTGTTCATGGATGTCAACCCGGTAATAGTAATTTCTGACGAGTAGGTGAACTCCAATGACTACAACATATACCAACACATCAGAAGTAGCACCACATATATAAACACGGTATTAATTAATTTCTAGTACAAAAAATTATATGCATAGCCCTTTTGGACTTACATATATATATATATATATATATATATATATATATATATATATATATATATATTGCTATATAATTGATGAGTTTCATTGTAGAAGCACTTATTTATATATATATATATATATATATTTATAGTAATCCAATGGTAAGATATAGAGTTGATCATGACATGTTCATATATTTGAGCTCTATTGTAAAATTACCCCATATATATGTAGAAGTGTCTTTGTTTTGTGTTGAAGATGTGTGTATTGAAATATACAATTTCACTGCGCACGATTAATTAAGTGAGATGCGTGTTATATATGATGAAGATATATATATATATATATATATATATATATATATATATATATATATATATATATATATATAAGTGTATACAAAATCTATGAATCTCTAAATAAAATTGATCGTGGTCTTTTGGAGTACAATCCCAAACCTTTAAGTTGAAGGTGGTTAATATGGGCCAATACCATTATCACTAGCAAAGATTTAATTATTGGTCCTATATTGGATAAGGGAAAATTTTAGATGCACATCAACAAACACACATCGAACGTACACCATATTCGATGAACGTGTGATGCTCTTCAAGATGCGCATGAATGCATGTCGAGATGCATCGTATACACATCGAAGAGATGTACCCCTAGCTAGGTAGCACTCCTATAGGAGCAAATATTTGGCCCAACAAGTATTTATTTTCTTTAAAAAAAAAATATTGTTTTGAATTGATCATACAAGTACCATATATACATATATACACATACCCCGGCTCCAAAAGGACAGTTCTTTCCTAGCCTTACATGCCCAAAGACCAGCGCCTTGGCCATCAAGGATGCCCCCGTAAATGGACACGCCTTGAACTTTGTTAAACGTAATCCATTTACCGAAGTCCCAAGAATGTGATAATCCGAAGGAGCAACAAGAGTGCCATCAATTTTAAAGGTAACACGACCTTTGCACTCCCCGGTAAATAAGACCTCGTTGAGGAGGTATCGTCCTTGCGGCACATAGATAGTGGTGGAAGAAGGGGAGGCGCAAGCCGATTCCCATGCCCGGAGAAAGGCACGGTGGAGTCGGTCCTTCCATCGCCTTTGGCACCCAAATCCACAACATTGAAGGTTGTTGGAGCGGCAAAAGCAACCGATGACGAGGTGAGGTTGATCATAAGTACCATTGTCGACATTAAGATATACGCCGACAATACACTACAAGAAAAAATGTATTTTGAGATCGTCATGTTTGAAACTAGCTTGAGCTAGATGAAGGTTTATTATATAAAAGGAGAGATGAGCTAGAGTAGTAGTACTAGCTCGAATTGATATAGGTTAATTAGGATGAATGAAAGATGAATAGAGGAATTGCATATTTATAATAAGGTTTGGTTTTGAGGTTTGAGCTAGTTAGTATATCGTGTAAAGGCTTAAGCAATATGCACGGCGGAGTTACGTGATTGTTTGGAATTAAAGAGCAAAAAGAACAAAAAGTTTGAAAAGAAGATCACACCTCGTACTTCATGAAACACAGATGATGAATAAATGCACGTTTGCATGGACCTTGGTTATGTTTTGAATTTAATTTATATTGTGAGCCGTGCTGCCTTGTTTTTAGAACATTAACTTTTTTTTTCATTCTTTCTAGTTTCGATTATCACCGTTTATTGTTTTTCCATAAAAAAAATATGGGTAAAATACAAAATGTCCCTGAGGTTTGGTGAAATATACACTAGCATTTGAGTTTTCGAAATATGCACTTTGGTTCCCTTTCTGGTTTATTCTTGGTTAAGAAAAGCATCCTTGTGTTAGAGCGCGGCCAAGTCAAGATATTATTATTATATTGCTTTTTGATGATATGATATATTTGTTTTACCATTAATTAATACCCTTGTGCTTTTATATATTTTTTCTTTTTCTAATTAGTCTCTTTAAAACATTCATATATATATTTAAATCAATACAATCACAATTTGTGAGAAACAAATAACAATATATATTCCAATAATAATAATAATAATAATAATAATAATAATAATAATAATAATAATAATAATAATAATAATAATAATAACAACAAATGAGTCATCAAGCACATCTCAACAAATTTACCATCTCACAAGTTACACCGATACGAGCAAATCATTTAAATAATTATGTGTTTGATGTCGTCGGGCTAATATTATATATATTAGCTAGCTAGCTAGGGAAATAATATATTGCCACACCTAAATTTTCACACACCATATAACAATTAATTAAGTCACAAATTCTTAATAAAAAAATTAATTAAGTCAAATATTAAGAATCCACATCGTGTGTGTGTATATATATATATTTCGAGACGTCTTAAAAAATCACTATAGTAGAATCACCATATAGGGAAATAATATATTACAACGAAAGCAGTATATTAATTAGAATTCCCTTAAGATTAATTGTAACCAAATAGTATTGCGCAAGTGTTTTTTTTTGTTTTTTTTTTTTCTGAAAAAGTTTTTGTGTTCACTATTCAGGTCAAACTTAAATCAATAGTGATGACATGTGTACTGTATGTTGCGCGCGAAAGTTTGAATAAGTGTATGAAAAATACTAAATGAATGAGATCCATGTATAACCTCATCCCGAGGCATAAATAAATTGCTCTTAATTGTGAGCCAATATATTATCAAACTTAATTCATGCATGATGTTGCATGCCAACATATGTCTCACACCAAAACCAAACATGTTCATTGATCATCAACACCAACATGCATGTTAATCACATGAATAGTATCCTTAATTGTGATCAATTAATTTATCACAAGACACAATTAACATATTTTGAATGAATGAGACACGAGTTTTTTTACCGATGAAGCAATGTCTCCTTGAGGATTAACTTGCCGTGATCGTGTTTAACTGCTTTAATTAACAACTTTTTTTTTGATAAGAAAGAAACAATTGACTCTACCAAAGTTTGAACCTATGACCACTTACTCCCAAACAAAGCATGCTTAACTATATATTGGGCGAACCAATTGGTTAATTAACAACAAACATTGACTCAATTAATTTGATGCCGTGCACGTACGTACATAGTAATAGACTCATTAACTCTTATGACGTCATTATAAATATGTAAGCACATGACGATCGCAGAGATTAAGTCATATATATGTTTTCTCGAAAAAAAAAAGATTAATTCATCATAATATAATAATGAGTCCGGATATAACATGTTTTTTTTTTTTCGAGGTCAATATAACATGTTAATTCACCTCTAGTTAATTGGTATAAGAATCAAACTACGTACTTGTTTTCAACTTTGATTTCAATAAAATCGTTCTTTTTATTAAAAAAATAAGTCCTCATCGATATCCCTTAATTTTTCTAAATATTTCTACCTATATATACCATCATATGAAATGTCTCTATTATTATGTATAGGAGTGTACAGAATCTAGTAAACCACGGATGCTATCCAATTTATTCCACCTATGATCTCCGCCAGTACCGATACTGTCCCCAACTTGACCACCTTTCAATTTTTATAGATGTGTGGTTTTATCTTAAAAGGCATCGGTACTAGTTAAGAGGAGATCACCACTTATATACTTTACTGTAAAGTTTCAATTATCCGATGTGGGACTATTATTTCAATCCACACATCTCAACAATTCCAATTATTGCGAATCGGATCGAATTCTATAATGTTAATTGGACTGGATTAAATAACTAGCAAAATTGTCAATCCGACGGAATAAATCAATTAATTGCTGATTTTATATATATGCAGAATCTGTGAACCAATCTTGATCCGTCAACATTAAATACATGCAATATATACTTTATATATACTTTTAGTTAAGATTTCGAGATTCATATCAATTGTTTAATTGATCGTATCATTTTCGTATTAAGTTGAATTAAGTATAATTTGTGGTATAACCATGCGCTTTATTTTATGTTGTTTAATCAAGGTTTTATCATGACATATTTTAATTTTATGTTTATTTGATATCTAAAAACAAGTTTTGTTCACAATGGTGAACCTTCCCTATAATTTTCACCTCAAAAAGACACCGTATGGTATTTATTCGATGGATCGATCACTTTGTGTTGATTTTTTATGTCTGCGGCACATTATACGCAAGCGTCGGCCCGCGGCACTTCTCCGCGAGTCTATGATCTCCGCCAGTACCGATACTGTCCCCAACTTGACCACCTTTTTAATTTTTATAGGTGTGGGGCTCAAAAGGCCTCGGTACTAGTTGAGAGGAGATCACCACTCGTATACTTCACTATGAAGTTTCAATTATTCGATGTGGGACTATTTCGGTCCACACATCTCAACACTCCACCTCGGACTGAAATCTATCCAAGGGTTTTTTTTTTTTTTTTTTCGACTAGTCCCGATCGAACCGTAGGCTTTGATACTATGTTGATTTTTCATGCCTGCGGCACATTATCCGCAAGCGTCGGCCCGCGACACTTCTCCGCGAGTCTATGATCTCCGCCAGTACCGATACTGTCCCCAACTTGACCACCTTTTTAATTTTTATAGGTGTGGGGTTTTTATCTCAAAAGGCCTCGGTACTAGTTGAGAGGAGATCACCACTTGTATACTTCACTATGAAGTTTCAATTATTCGATGTGGGACTATTTCGGTCCACACATCTCAACACTTTGATGGATGTTAATTATGCGCTTTAAGAAGAACAAAGAGCTTCTCACTAGTATTAATAATTTCCCCACCTTAATTACCTTCAACTCTCAGGTGTGAGGTTTTTTCTTCTTCATGCAATCAGTTTTCTGCTATTCAGTTTAGTTGAGAATTGATGTATACTTGAATTCAGTTGTGTGTGTGATATCTCTTGCAGTTATTTTTCCAAACTCAGAGTTATGTATGTGATATCTCTTGTAGTTGTGTAGATAGCCAACTTGTGGGTTCTTTATACTTGTCTTGATGAAAAAGCGTGCTGTATATTGCTCTACGTGAAAGTGGATATCAAGGTAGCTGGAAGAGAAGTCCCTGGTCCACCAAGGAATGACTGAAGTATTAGCAAGCAAATTAGATCCTCTTTTAGATGACTAATGAAAATTATTAGTCTTGCATCATTGGTTCCTATGGCAAATTATTGAACAAGCAAGTTTTAGTGACTTTAAACTGATTTTTTTTTAATACGTTTGGAGATTTAAGACTTTCTGTTGCATGTAAGAAGTTGGTGTTTCAATTATTTCTTTTTGAAGTATTGTGTTATTTAATCATGTTTCCTTCCACTTGGCTATTTGGAATTCTCATGCTTTTGATATGATTAATTTTTTGTCGACAAAAAGTAAAATTTGTTTGTGAGTTTGTGGAAGTTTTGGCAACTAGTAAAATTTGTTTGTGAGTTTTCATGTTAGATTGGTTTTAGTACCATATGCATAATTTCTTTGAAACTTCCATAAACTTCCACAAACTTCCCCGAAACTTCTACTTAGTCATGGAAGTTTTGCGCTTTTTTTTGCCCCTATTTAGAGGACTTCCCCAAAATTATGCTGAACTTCTCCGAATTATGTCAACTTTTTTGAGGGGAAGTTTGACATTTTGATGAAGTCCAAGAATTAGCTTGCAAATTCTTGATAGGATAATGAAGCCCAATAATTAGTTTGCAAATTCTTGATAGGATAATGATGAAGTCCAAGAATTAGTTGCAAATTCTTGGAAAAATAGGAAAAGATATGACTTGCGCGATCCGGGGTATGGGTTTATTGGAAACGACGTGGAGATCACGACACACGCCTATGCTTTGTGATTACGACGTTTTTGGGCGAAATTCCATCGTTTCGCCCTCCGAAACTATTTTGCTATTTTAGGAAACTTTTATTTCGGTTATAACTTTCATTAGGAATTTCCGTTTTTATTGCCGTTTGCGGCGTTTGTTTCTATTTTTCGTCTAGTTTTCAGTTTAGGGCTTTTTGGACTTTTACTATTTTTGGCAAA
Organism: Stephania yunnanensis; assembly: GCA_039657365.1. NCBI lineage: Eukaryota > Viridiplantae > Streptophyta > Magnoliopsida > Ranunculales > Menispermaceae > Stephania > Stephania yunnanensis. The sequence goes on from CM077592.1 coordinate 47,135,907, forward strand.
TTTTAGGGTTTAAGCGATCTATTGGATGTAATTCGTAGTTTTTGGTGAAATAAAAGAATTTTCGAACTTTGGCTTAAGTTCTGACCTAGATCGAGTTGTTCGTGGATTCGTTCAACTGGTTTAGAAGATCTCCGCTGCGTCAGTTGGTATCAGAGCCTGCTTCAGCGTGATTGGAGAAATCATGCCGCCGAAGAGGAACCAACAGCGTATCGAGGAGGTGTATGACCGTAACAATCTGAATCGACAAATTGGCTCATTAATTGACCAACGCATGGTCGCGGTGGTAGAACAATTAACTGCCAGAATCGATCAGTTGTTGGATCGGCATATGGATCGTATCCTCCCCTTCGAGAGGACGGATTATGTAGGTTCTGCGGGGAGATGGAGGGACTCCCATCACGGATCGAGAGAGTTCGTGCGTTGGGGTTCGGAGGACTTGCGCAGACCTTCAGGTCATAGTAAGCAGGGCGGTTACCAGTTATCTTCGGAGGAGTCCAGTCGGGGGTTTGCGTCGTCTCGTGCCGGGAAAAGGAGCGCAGAAGAGGAGAGCGGATTTAGGCCCTCCGCATTACGGGGAGGCGACGGGAGTATTATGCCGTGGCGCGGCGCGCAACCAAAGTGGTCTTTCACCCGAGAGAGACTGGAGAGGAGGGCACGGTTCGGAGCAAGGACGCCAACATGATGTGACTGTTCAGACGCCAGTTCACGAGTTTGATGATTCGGGTTCGAAGGAGACGCCGAGGAAGAGCTTGGTGAAGAAGAGTGGGGACAGAGAGAGGACGCCTGATTTTGGGATTGAAGATGAAGAACCGCGTTCATGAGAGATGAGTTTGATAAGAAGTTTGATAAGGGAGGGAAGATGAGCTCGAAGGGTGGGAGCTTGTCGGCGATTTATCCTGGCCGCGATCGTGAGATGAAGGAGCTATGGGATACGGTTGTCGGGGCGGATTCTGAGGATGACCAAGAAGGTGTTAGGATTATGGATGACGTTAACTTCATAGATGATACTGGAGTGGATCCGGCTGATCGGTACGACAGTGACAACGAAGGCTTTATTGGGGATGCGCCACGGCTGAGAAGGGCCACGGAACTAGAGAGTCTCTTGATATTTTGCTTGGCAAAGCGAGCTCTTACAATCCGCAGGTGAGGTTCTTTGGTGAGGGTGCCAAAGAGAAGTGGCTCGCGGCGAGGTTGACACTTGCTAGAGCGATCCTTGGGCAAGCGTATGCTTTGCCATTACAAATTCGAGATGAGATTTTGCTTGCTTTGCAATTCAAACCGAATCAAGGCATGGTAACAAGAAGGAATCCGATATACGATGGCAAGACAGAAGACTTTGTTCGTGGGCTGCAAGAGATTCATCAATTTATCAAAGTTAACTTGCAGAAGGCTGCTGACAAGTACAAGGATTCAGTCAGGTGTGAAAATTAATATCAAGCATCTTGTTCCCTATTATGGGGATACGTCTGATGATGACAATTCGAGGGCGAATTCTGTCCACCCTGGGGAGAATGATGAAGTCCAAGAATTAGCTTGCAAATTCTTGATAGGATAATGAAGCCCAATAATTAGTTTGCAAATTCTTGATAGGATAATGATGAAGTCCAAGAATTAGTTGCAAATTCTTGGAAAAATAGGAAAAGATATGACTTGCAGCAATCCGGGGGTATGGGTTTATTGGAAACGACGTGGAGATCACGACTCACAGCTATGCTGTGACTACGACGTTTTTGGGCGAAATTCCATCGTTTCGCCCTCCGAAACGGCAATTTTGCTATTTTAGGAAACTTTTATTTCGGTTATAACTTTCATTAGGAATTTCCATTTTTATTGTCGTTTGCGGCGTTTGTTTCTATTTTTCGTCTAGTTTTCAGTTTAGGGCTTTTTGGACTTTTACTATTTTTGGCAAATTTTAGGGTTTCGCTATTTAAGCGATCTATTGGATGTAATTCGTAATTTTTTGGCCGAAATAAAAGAATTTTCGAACTTTGGCTTAAGTTCGACCTAGATCGAGTTGTTCGTGGATACGTTCAACCGGTTTAGAAGATCTCCGCCAAGCGTCGAAGGCCTAAACTAAGAACTACTAAAACAAGTAGAGAAGATGAGACAAGAGAGAAGAGAGCTAGAGATGAGAATGTAGAGATTTCATTCATACATTGGTGTGTGAATTACAATGGGGTTGGAACCCTTTATATAAGCCATTTGGTGATGCTGATAATTGTACTTATACAATTTGTGCAAGTTATACATACACCACAAGTCATACAACACATTACAAGAAACATAGGTAATACATGGAAGAGTTGGTGTACATTGGTGAGGATTACAAGTTACATGAAGTGTGAGAGCCATTTTCGATGTTACAATTCAATGTAAGAACTATGCTTCACAATGTGGTCACCTACATGCACGAGTGTCCATCCATTTCATAACAATTTCGACAAAAAAAGGTCATTAAATGTCAAACGTAAAACGAAAAGAGAAAAGAAATGGAACAAATGCTTTGCATGCTAGTCGTCCTCTCCACAAACTAGTAAAAGCTTTTTATCAGTTCTCATGCTCTCACTTGCAACATTTACTTTAATAGGAGAAGAAAAGAGAAATATTTAGTCACTTGGTAAAAGGAAAAAAAAAAAACAATGAGAAGTGATAAGTGATCCTACATTCGGTTCACCTATTTTGAAGGCTTCAGTAAAGTCTTTTTTTTTTTCAACTTTTTCATCTCATTCTTCTTAAATAGTTTATATTTTGCATCTCTCCTTTGATTTGTCTTCTTCTTTGTCTTGTTGTTTAATTTTTTTCCCTCTTATCTTATTTGAATCATCAAAACCCTAATCTCAAAATAATTAAGGTGAATTACATGGATCAAACTCTTCAATTACGTTTGTTTTAGTGCAAAAACATTAAGTCTATAGGCATTAAGGGTGTAAATGGGGTGGGGAGGGGAGGGGAGGGGATGGGAACCCCATCTCCATCCTCATCCCCGCTTAAAAATTCATCCCCCATCCCCATACTCGGATGAACTTTCATCCCCATCCCCACCTAATACCCGTGGAGATGGGAATCCCCAAGGAGAAAAAAATTTCCCATTTCATTCTCATTGAATATCACCGCAGGGGATTCTTGCGGAGAATTTGTGAAGAATCATCGAGGGAAAAAATTTTCGCACTTAATTTTTTTCAAAAATTTATAAAAAGTATGTTACACATACATACAATCACAATTGTTGAAAATTCCAACCAAATAAAGTATAGCATATAAATATAGTTACAAACAATTCAGAACAAAACATATAATTAATGAAACAAGTTAAAATTATAAATCACATTAGAGTTTGTATATCACTAGTGTTTTTGGTGAAAGTCTTGTAATATTATATAGAATTGATATACACAATATTTATAGATGTATTTGATATATAAATGGAACTTCGCAGATATCCCCATGGGTAATCCCCACGGGGATCCCCGCGGATATTACCAATGGAGAATCCCATCGGGGATCCCCGCGAATATATTTTTTCCCCATCCCCGTACCCATACCCGCGTGGGTATGAGATTCTTTCCCCATTTGCGTATTTCGATTCGAGAATATCATGTTAACTTGCGAGATGAAGTACGAAGGGGCTTACATAAAAATAGGTCCTTATCAATCTAGATTAGCAGAATATCCTCGAACTCTATTTGGGAAACAATATCGAAGATTAAAATATGGTTAATTTGATAATTTTACATGGTTAGAGTACTCTCCTTTAAAGGATGATGTATTTTACTTTTCGTGTTATCTTTTGAAAGTGATATTGCATCTCAGTGCACATTGACTAAAGAAAAAGTTGGAAGAGGATTAATAATGGACACGATTATGCATTTTTGACGCAAGTTTGAGGTATCAATTCTTTGCATAGGCATTGCATACGGATCGTTGAGGATTCGTCGAATGTTACTAACCACATTGATAGGTTGTCGAATGTACAATCATCAGAAGAAGTTCAACATAATGGATTACGACTAAAAATTAGTATTGGGAGTGCTCAATGCTTTCCTTAATTACAAGCATGCGCATGTAGAGGCCATGATGAATCTTCAAGCTCTAAGAATCGAGGAAATTATGTGGAAATGATAAAAATTTTGAGAAGATTAAATGTCAATCTTGATGGGGTTGTGTTATATAATGTTCCAAAAATGCAAAGTACGCATCACCTATGATTCAAAAAGAGACTTTACGTAGAATGGCTCAAATCGTAAGAACTAAAATTCGAAAAGAAGTCGGAGATAGGTAGTTTTGTCTTTTAGTTAATGAAGCTAAGGATGCATTTGAGAAGGGGCAAATAGCTATTGTTTTGAGGTCTATTGATTGCCAATTAAGGTTCTATCAAGGAGCTTTTTTTGATATTGTGCATGTTGAGAACACTACAAACTCTCACACTTAAAAGCATATATTGAATTTACTTGCTCGGTATAACAAAAATTCAATATGCACATTATGTGCATGATATACGTACGTGGTCAGGGATATGATGGTGCTAGTAATATGAGTGGAGCATGGAATGTATTACAAGCTTTATTTCTTAGAGATTGTCCACATGCATATTATGTGCATTATTTTGCCAATCAATTGCAACTTACATTGGTTGCATCCTTATCAAAGGAAACTTCGGTTTGGTTGTTCTTTTCAAAGTTGACAACCATTGTAAATCTTATAATTGCTTCTCCCAAGCGTATTGCTGAGTTACAATCCATCCATGCTTATTACATTGCTCAAGAGATAGCTAATGGAGAATGTGAAACTGGAAGAGGAGCTAATTAGATGGGGAATTTGCAATGTGCAGGAACTACTCGATATATGGAGTTCTCAATTCGATTCTATTTGTAGCTTGGTCTATATGTACTACACACCTGCTAAAGTGCTTCATAACATAAAAAAGGATCAAATCATGATGTTCGAGGAAAAGCAATTGGTTGTTTAATTGACATGAGAACTTTCAATTTCATGTTCATATTGGATTTAATGCGTAGAATCATGTGAACCACCCGCTTTGCCAAGCTTTGCAATACAAATCTCAAGATATTTTGAATGCTTTAGATTCACTTGCCCAAAAATTCTATTCTGCCTATTTTAGTGAACACGACATGCATTATTTAAGATGTCAATTGGAGCATTATGAGCTTGACCTTGTGTGACAGAAACTCACGGGCGATACTTCCTCACTTCTAAATTTACACCAATCGCCAACACCATATCCGACTTGTTTGACGAAGAAATAAACACTCCTACAACATTTTCGATTGACCTAATACAAGTGCTCTAGGCAAAACCAAGAGATAGAGAGGATTGAGGGGTGACGAGGTGAGGCTGAGGGAGAGGGAGAGAAAGTTTGAACATTGGGAGAGAAAGAGTATATCTGAGGGATTTCAAAGAAGAAAAAAAAAAGAATGTTTAGCAATTGGAAATTTGAAATCGAGGTATATGTTTGAGTAATGTGGTACGTTTCGCAAAAAGTAGAGTCCATTTAATTAGCGGCTCCCATAAATAAATATATCGTTGCCTTTTTGTACAAGTGCATGGTGCATGTATACACATGCACGATGATAATATATATATGGAAACTCAAAAGTATGTACATATGATGGAACCAATTTTATTGATGTAATATTAACCAATACAACAACTGGAGAAGTCCATTGTAACAGTGGATATATAACCTTAAAGTCCTATATATGCTGACCTAATAATTTAATGTACGTAGTTAACAATACCTACGACAATAGGAAAAATCTATTGAAACGCCCTTCATCAATTCCTTTATTTCACATAATTATAATTAAGTATAATGATTTGTATATATTACTATGCAGCCAAGCAGCTCGAAGGGTGGACGAGACCAAAAGCCGAGCCATCAGCACTTATGCACGAAGACGAAGCAGATTTACTCTTATAAGTGAGATCAACATTGTCCAAAACAAAAGGCACTCTCCATTCTATCACGAACACATCCACCTCTCGAGATCACCTCCACCTCCACCTCTCTCTCGCTCAATCTGCGATTCTCTCCATTTCTGCTTGATTAACTCTCAATAGCCTGTAAGCCCTGGGCACAGCCATCAGCGCACGCTTTGCACTGAGGAAGGCGTGAACGAGAGCAGCTGGCCGAGCTGTGCGTGAGCCGTGACCCGTGGCCGTGGGGCAGAGCAGCGCTGGCGAGAGCCGCGAGAGGGCTGCCTGTGCGAGAGCCGCGAGAGAAGCGGCTGTCGAGCGCTCGCGAGAGGACAGAGCGACACGTGCGAGAGCCGCATGAGAGGGCCGCTCAGTCTTTGCGACTCCGAACTTCACCACCGAAGTCACCACCGCCGCTCTGTCTCCGTCAATTTGTTGTACACCACTTCGAATTCCTTCGCTATCCCGAGATCCAGATCTGGGCGAACCGAGCCTCGATCTGTATGTCCTGTTCGGGTTTTGATTGATTCGCCGGTGCGATTTGGGGTTTTTGATCCGTATTTGTGTTGGATCCGTGAAGTGAAGATTGTTGTTTGTTTGTGTAAGATTGGCGAATCTGAGATCCCATTTGGTGTGCAAGTGATTTGGATCACGGAGGAAGATCCAGAGATTTGTGAGGAAATTGTGTTGTGAGAAAGATTTCAACGAACGAGATTCAATTGCGTAAGTAAGATGTGCTTATGATAAATAACTCGTCATCACGGTCCACTCTTTCAATCTCTCTTTTCTTTATTTGATTTGTTGTTTTAGTTGGATTGATCTTGGTTTATCTTCAATTTGATGTGATTTGTTCCTAGTTTGATGAATAACGTTCGGTTGTTGGTTTGTGATTGTTTATTTCTCGTTCTTCATCTCTTGATCTATGAGGTCGGATCTATCATTGGCTATGTCATGACCTCGAACTAGTGGCTATAATGGTTCGGGAGGCATGGACAGAGGTAGTTCGAAAAGGGAAACAAAAGGTGGGAGAAAAGAATGAGCGGAACAATGAAGGGAATCAAATTCGATGGTACTTTATGGGAGAGAAAAATAGTTCTCAAGTGGATCTTTTGAAATCAGGGCCATAAAAGTTACCGAATTTTCCTTTAAGAAATCCTACGCAGATTGGTTGATTCAAGGGCAGTACAATGGTTGGTTGGGGTCATTAATGGGATAGTAAAAGGGACGGAAGAACTATCCTCACCTAAGTTTTGGCACGAAGGGCTTGTTACTATTTCTTTGCAAATCCTACACAACAATAGAGGGGCGGTCTTGAAGATTTTGAAGCTATCAGCAAAGTGGGAGGCAAATGGTGTTAATTCCTGAAGGAGATAATAAACAAGCTTGGCGGAAATTTCTTGATGCTCTACAGGACAAATATGAAGGGCCGAACTTCAAGGGTATTTCGTCTGGACCTCAAGCTTCTACATCAGCAAATGGTGGTTTGATTTATGAAACACATCGAGGTACGACAGCTGCCGAGGGAGGACACCCAATCCGTCCCCTACAAAGAGGTAACAACGTCACGGCGTGCGATTGGGAACCAGCACTGGTGATCTTTCGTTCTTCGCGATATGCTGCCTGGGATGAGATTGAAGAACGACTAACTTTGTCCCTTAATCGTCCCACCACTCTGAAATCTATAGGGGAAGATCGGGCCATATTGTTTTGTTCCTCGAGAGCGAAAAGGATGCGGATAATCCATCGGCTGGATTCAATCGGAGGAGACCTTGTGGCTTCGGCTACACAGTGGAAACTAGAGCTACATTGGGAGGATCGCAAGTGGGGAGGGGTAAATTGTTGGATTTCTATCGTCGGACTCCCACTTAGCCTTTGGAACACAGAGGCGTTCGCGATGATTGGAGATAGATTCGGTGGGCTGTTGGAGGTTGACGCGCAGACAAGGAGGCGACAAAACTTTGAGTCGGCGATAATCAAAGTGAAAGGGAGAATCAAAGGCTTCTACCCCTCGGAGCTGACTATCCCATGTCCGAATGGTACTGCGAAATTATTCATCTCTCGAACCCCTGAAGTTGTTCATTTGAAGGCTTCCGGAGTGGTGAATCTTTCGAATCAACAGAATGTGGAAGTTAGGCGGATGGATAGGCCAGCCGAGCTAGCCGCTGATGCTCCTACACTGAGATGTCTACCGACTATGGTGGATCTCGCAGCTAGGAAGGATTCGCAGCTCGCACCACCGATGATAACGACCTCGCTAGTTGGGGTAATGGAGAACACGATCCCTTCAAGCCCAAATCTGCAGCTGGCGGAACCGTTGATGCAACATCAGCCGCCTTCGGGACTAGGACAGGCGCCGGTTACGCTAACGGAGAAGACGGTCCCTGTGAGACCATATACGCTGCCGGTGGAGCCGATGAGGGAACATTTGTCGGTGCCGGAACTTGGACAGGGCCCACAGTCCCCGGTGGCTATTCCGATTACGCCCGCCAGCAGCAGGGTTGTAGGAGATCGGGGTAGGTCGTCATGCCATGCGCACATGGTGTCGATCAGGGAGTGCCACACCTGGGAGTACAGCCTGGTATTAGGCATGATGATGGGAACACGTGTCCTCTCAATGCTCCTATTGCAGTAATTCAAACGGCTAGTCCATTAAAAAGCAAGGGGCATGTATTGATGGGGGAGAGGACATGGGCATTTAATGCGGCTGACAAAGGGATTGAAGACCTCCACAATGTTGACATACAGCTGGCAACGAGAATGGTAGGTTCGCCTTTCCGAGATAATTGGCGAAGTGAAGACCTCGTAGATCATCATTTACACACTAATTCAATTGACATAAAGGCCACAAAAGTCCAGCTTAGAGATGTCCAATATTGATGCGGGATTATGGCGGTTTTTGATCGGCAACAATCCAAGATGTCGTGCCTAGCCCATGGAGATTAATGTTTGAATCACAATTGAACGTGATCAGTATGAGTTTGGAATCCCAAATTGAGAAGGGAGTCTCGGTCATACAACCACAGATGAGTGTGATAGGTATGGGTCACGCGGGCGACTTAGTAGCAGGAAGGATCAGGTCGACTACGGAGGTAGGCCGAGCAGACACATAAACGGGGACAGATGCGGTTGTTTAATGAAAGTGGAGGAGAAGCCGCTTTGACGATTTTGGCATAGAAGCCAACGAGACTCTCCAAGGATCACAAGAGGAAGGACACACACAATTGGACGTTGAATCCCAATCTGATGACTCGGGCGAATCAAGGGAGATAGAGGTGGGGGTGGACATGGACGAATTTATTATGGAAACCCTCGAGGAACAGTCTTTGGAAGCCCAACTGATGGACACGACGCTGACGGAAGCACTTACGGAGAATTTGATTGAAAGAGAAGCGGAGGCAATCCAACACCTTTCAAGGGTGGCTGTTGGGCTACCTCCTATAGGATCCACGATATTGAGAACGGAGGTTGTGAGGCGGCACCAATAGATTCATCCGAATTTGAGGTCCTATATAGGGGAGAAGGGCAAATGTACTTTGAAGAGGAGAGCTCTGTAGGGGGCGGTGGCCCCAACGGATTTTCTCTCTCAATGTGGCATTGGGATCATAAGGCAACCTAAGGTTACCACCCCAATAGAGTCGGGTATTGCTCGCTTAGCGAGAGAACAACGCCGAATACAATCTACCATAGACTATAGCAAACCCTGGACGGAGGGAGTTGGTGCGCCTAGATGAAGATTTTGACATGGAATGTTAGGGGTCTAGGAGATGCAAATAAGAAAAGGCCGATGAAGGAGGAGGTTAAGAGGCGTAATCCGATTTTTTGATCTTACAAGAAACGAAGAGGGAATCGTTTAGCCGAGGTGAGGTGTCACCAAGTGGAGTGGGCGATTTAAGGAGTGGGTGGTAATGGATTCGGTGGGCGCTAGTGGGGGCATTGTAATCATCTCTGGACACTAGGAGAATCAAGGTGATTTCTAGTTTAGTAGGACTTTTCTCGGTCTCTCGTGCAAGTTGAAGGTGAGAATGATTCCACGTGGTGGTTGACTGGAGTATATGGACCGGCAACCAGTAGGGGTAGGCAGGAGTTTTGGGAGGAATTAGGGGCATTATTTGGATTGTGTGGACCAAGATGGTGCATAGCCGGAGACTTCAATGTTATTCGTTTTTTGACAGAAAAAATCGAATAACACAAGGTTGACGTCTAGTATGCGGGAATTTGATTATCTCATCAGGGAAATGGAACTCACAGATCTACCTTTGCTTAACGGAGAATTTACATGGTCCAATCTTCGCGCAGACCCTATATGTGCAAGATTAGATCGATTTCTCTTTCTAAGTGAATGGGGGGCACAATTCCCGAATGGGAGGCAATCCCTGGGAAATCGCTTAACTTCAGACCACTCTCCGGTGATTCTAGAGACAGGTTTGATTCAGTGGGGCCCTGCTCCTTTCCGTTTCGAAAATGTATGGCTAGATCACAACTCTTTCCAAACCCACATGGAAGACTGGTGGCCTTGGGAGGTAAGACATGGAGGGCCGGGTTTCAAATTAATGAAGAAATTAGGGAAAGTCCGCAAGGAACTGAAGACTTGGAACAGAGAGGTCTTTGGTTCGACTCAAGCTAAGAAAGATGCGCTAAGTGCTCGAATTAAACAGGTTAGATGATATAGAGGGTGGTCCTAATTGGAATGACATATTGTTGGCGAGAGCGAAGGAGGACGAAGGAAGAATATGCGAACGTCTTACTTATTGAAAATCGACTAGCGAGCCAGAAATTGCGAGTTAAGTGGGTAAAAGAGGGGGATGCAAATACAAAGTTCTTCCATCGCATTTTAGGAGCAAGGAAGTCTAAGAACGTTATCAACAGGATACGACTTCGGGCGGGGAGTTTACCGAGGAAAGCAGTAGAATCAAGCAAGAGATTGTTGATTACTACAGACATTTATACACGGACGAAATGGATAGCACATGGGAGATCAATGGCATTAATTGGGCTGTAATTTCGAGAGAAGAAGCGAGTCATATGGAGAGATCATTCTCGGAAGACGAGGTATGGGCAGCGGTTACTTCTTGCGAAATGGATAAAGCACCGGGCCCCGATGGATTCACCTTCGCATTTATCAGACGATCTTGGGGAGTTATCAAAGGTGACGTCATGAAGTTCTTTGAAGATTTTCATAGTAACGGAGTGATTAGTCGAAACATGAATGAGACATTCATATGCTTGATTCCTAAAGGCTCTCAAGTTGGGAGGATCGAGGATTTTCGGCGATCGGTTTGGTTACATCTATGTACAAATTGTTGGCAAAGGTCCTCGCTCATCGGCTAAGGCGCTTCTCAAACATACAATTGCGATGGAACAGATCGCATTTGTCCCCGATAGACAGATGATAGATTCGGTTCTTATAGCCAATGCGAAGTGGTTGAATATGCCAGAAAATGGGGCTACAAGGCTTTGTTCGAAACTCGATTTCGCCAAAGCTTATGGCCGAGTGGACTGGAACTTTTAGATTACGTGCTTCAAAAGAAAGGCTTTGGCGAGCGATGGCGATTGTGGATGAAAGGATGTGTCTCATCGGCCCACTATTTGATTCTCATTAATGGGCGACACGAAGGCGACTTCAAAGGACAAAGGGGTTTGAGACAAGGGGATCCATTATCTCCTTTCCTATTCATTTTGGTGGGCGACGTCATGGGAAGAATTATGGACACGGCCAAGAACAATCAAATGATAGATGGCCTCAAGGTAGGCGAGAGAGGAGTTCACGTCACACACCTGCCGCAAAGATGCCGACGATTCGCTATTATTTGTCAAAAACTCGAGGAGGCGGTTCATAAGGTGATGCACTCGTTCAAGCCTTCGCAAGATCTCGGGCCTAAAACTAAATTTGTCCAAATGCGGCTTGTTGGGGATTAACGTGTCGGCGATACAAGATACTACGGCGGCGAGGGTGTCAATTGTCGTCGGGACTTGGCCTCGAAATACCTTGGTATGCCATTAGGGGTTCCCCACTTCAAGCCAATTTTTGGGAACCGGTTCTCCAGAAAATCGCGCGCAGGTTGGATGGGTGGAAGCGAGGCTTCTTATCCAAAGGAGGTAGAGTCACATTAATCGCATCAGTTCTCGACTCCATTCCAACATATTTCATGTCACTCTTTCGACTCCCGGTAGGCATTGCCAAGAGGGCCGAAAAGATGATGCGGAATTTTCTATGGAAACGATGGGATGATCAATCTTCGTGGCCGCTCGTGGCTTGGAACCAAGTAAAGCTCCCCAAACAGCTTGGGGGTCTTGGAATTGGAAACCTTTTAATGCGCAATACTGCTCTTGTTTGTAAATGGCTATGGCGTTTCGCAAGTGAGAGCCTGAGGCTTTTTGGGCGAATGTCATAGGAAGTATCTATGGTAAGGAGGCTAATGGCTGGGATACATCTTTCAGATATAGGCCCTCGTTCAGATCTCCATGGCGCTTTATTGCTAGCTGCAGACATGATTTCATAAAAGGTGTGGACTTCACGCTAGGGAATGGCATGAAATTGCGCTTTTGGCAGGATGCATGGAACGGGACACGATCTTTTGCCGAGGACTTTCCAAGTTTATTTTCTCTCTCGCGAAATCCCGAAGCAAGTGTGGTGGAGGTGGCCTCTTTCGTCGGGGGGAGCGAGTGGGATCACTCTTGGCATTATGATTTTCGGCGAAGGTTAGGAGAAACAGAAGCTATAGAATTCGCGGCACTCACGCATCGTCTCCAGGATGTTTCCCTCACCCCACACATGGAGGATAAACGTGGGTGGGGGTGGGACCCTTCCAAGTTTTTCTCTGTTAAATCTTTTTTCTATGGTCTTTGTCTTGAAAATTCGTTGGCAACTTTCCCGGTTTATAATCTAATATGGAAATCATTACTTCTATGAAGGTTAGGGTTTTTGTTTGGATGGCGTGGCTTGGAAAAATTAATACGACGATGTGCTCCAAAGACGACTCCCTCATATCACCCTCTTGCCGTCAAGATGTTGTTTGTGTTTTTCTCATATGGAATCCATTGATCACCTTTTTTGACATGTTCATTTTCGTGTAGGTTATGGGAGGAGTTGTCGAGGGAGATAGGCATCGAGTGGCAAAACCCCAATCTTTAAGAACATGGATGGAACAAGCGGCGGCTATTTCATGCGACAATAAAAGGAATTTGTTGTTCAAAGCGGACTTTTGGCACTTCTTTGGGCACCGTGGGGGAGAGAAACCAACGAATATTTAAAGAGATTGACAACACTTGGCAAGAGATATGGGAATCTACGAAAAGGAATGTAGGCTTGGCCTTGCATGGACATAAAGAATTCGTAGGATGGTCATGGCAACAGTGGCATGGAAACTGTCGATTTTTGTTGAAGATTTGATGGATTGTATTCCGTAGGCTTATGTTTGTTTTGTGGATGCAAAAAGGTCGGGGGGCCAATGGGCATTGCTTTGTTTTGAAGTATCAACAAGGTAGTGCGCCCGACCTTTTGTTCATTTCGGTCGCCTCTATGTAGGCACACACTCGTGGTGTCTGGTGAGCGCGTCTTTTGGCTAGTCATGAACCTCGGTCCAGTGTGAGATTTGGAACTCTGATGTGGTCAAAGTGGGTGGTGTATGATTTTGATGGCGTACCGATTTGGAGGACCACAAGGCAGTAGGCACGTTTTATGTCAAAAGTTACATGATGCTCTGGAAGACGTCTTTATGCAACATGGTTCTTATTTTGTCTTGATGATTGGGTCAAGTATGATTGCCTTGTGCGTGAACAATGATGGTGGAATACAGTTGCATCTCAGGTTCTGTGCATGAACATTCGGTGGTCTCAAGTCTGATGTTTTGCTCTATGGTTTTTTTGTATAATTTTGGTTGTTTTTGTGTAGTGTATCACCCTTTTTTTGTAGCACTTGTACTTTTTACATTTACATATATATATATATATACAAATAGAAGGAGTATTGCCTCCTATTACTCAAAAACATTGTCCAAAACAATGCCACTGCATGGAGCCTTTGGACTGCAATCGAACTTCATGGCAACTTGACTCCCCGACGAGCCTCTAATGTTTCTATAAACCACATCACTAATTTTAACACCTGAGACTTGGCCGGGGCACCCTTCGTTGTGTGGACAATAGTCTTGGTCGATTATAATTGGATTTCGCGCATTATTGATTATTATGTCTTCAAATAATACACCTTTAACATATCCAGTACTCGGCCTCGCCCATGTCTTGATTCTCACTCCATTTTGAGAACCGCTAAATGTAGCCGTCTTAACAGTCACATTTTGCACTCCTTGTTCGTTCTTTGCCTTTCCAAGAGTCCCAATCTTCGCGAGTACGTACGTGCACAAATAATGTACCGTACAAATCATGTTATTCCATGCACACACACATAATGTATACTTTATATAATTAATACTTGTATCTACCTAATGTATAATTATGTGAATACCTACTTGTTACAAAAAAAAAAAAAATGTACCTTATGCCATGGCGGGGCCACAGATTGATGTTTTCCATCCGAGGTTGGTGGTGCCGGGGCCAATGGAGATGCGATCGTCGCCGGTCTTGATGTTGGCTTGGATGATGGTGACATCGGTGGATCCCTGGACATGTATGCCGTCGGTGTTGGGGCTATTGCCGGAGGCCGTCACCTGCACTTGTTGGAGCTTGACGTTCTTACAGTCGTGGATTGTTGGAATAAGCTGTTGTGCCAGTTGGGGCTGCAAGGGTATGTTAGGGAATTTATTTTATTTCTTTTGGTTTGAAGTTTTATTTTAGATAGAATCGCATCTATATTTTATTCTCTTCTTTAGCTTGTGGAAAATAAGAAACCACAGGACTGAATTTAGAAAGTATTGTATTAGGTTTATTTGTTGCTATATTTTGCTTATGAAGTTCAATAAAAGGAGGACGAAAATCAGAAAATGGAGCGGCTCTTTTGCACCACAAATTTGAGTGTTTTCTCTGAATTGCAATTGTGTTGAGAGTTGTTTGCTATTTGAGATTTTCTGTCAATTGGTATCAGAGCCACCGAGCCAAGTTCGGGTTTGAACCATGGCGAGACGGAGTGCACGAAAACACAACCTAACCCAATCAGAGAGTGAATGTACCAATTCGGTATCCAATGCTAACTGATGCAAACTACAATTTGTGGGCGGTAAAGATGAAGATTATCTTGGCAAATCTTGGTGTATGGGATGCAGTAGAGGGCGAGGGGCTGGTCGGAAAAGAAAAGGACCAGGCTGCTTTAGCTGCAATTTCCCAGTCAATACCAGACGCTGTGATCATGGCGATTGCTGAAAAGGAGACCGTAAAAGATGTATGGGAGATCATCAAGAAAATGAGTGTAGGGGAAGATCGCGTCAGAAAAGCAAGGGCGCAGTTATTGAAAAGGCAATTTGATAGAATGATCATGCCGGAAACAGGCGGCATTGTTGATTTTTCCCAAAACTTGATGAGTATAGTAGGTGAGATTAGGGCTCAGGTGCGAGTTGAAGGAGAGTGTTGTTGTAGAAAAGTTGTTCGGTGCGATGACGGATAGGTTCTGCCAATTATTGGAACCATAGAACAATGGGGTGACACATCTATGATGTCTCGTAGCGAAGCTTGATTGGGAGGTTGAGAGTATTTGAAGAGAGTTTGAAAGGGAGACAATGAACAAAAGAAGAAGATGAAAAATTGATGCTCACCCGATCACAAAGTGGGAAGCTTTGACGCTCAAAGAAAGGAGAAGTGGAGAAGGATTTGATAGTAAAGAAGGTGGGCGAAAAAGGATTACGAAAAGAAACCATACGAAAATTTGACAAGTCCAAAATCAAGTGTTTCAATTGCTCAATCTACGGCCACTTTGCATCGAATGCGAGAAAACCAAAGAAGGAAAAGGCAAACTTCATAGAGAAAGAGGAAGAGGAGCCGACTACGATGCATGAGCTGGTCAAAACTCAAGAAGCAAAGGGTGTCAATGCTACGACATTATGAAGTCTGAGAGCTTACATATGGGCACAATTACAGAAACGGGAGAAAGCACTTGGTACTTGGACTCAGGAGCAAGTAACCACATGACTGGCTGCAAGCGACATCTCACCAATCTTGACATAACTTTCCAAGGAAGTGTAAAGCTTGGAGATGGGTCAGAAGTGGCGATAGGAGGGCGAGGCACGGTTGTAATCAAGGGACGCACCGGAGAGCAATTGGTAATATCCGATGTGTATTACATTCCAAGGCTGACCAACAACATCATCAGTCTGGGTCAACTCGAAGAGAGAGGGTGTAAAGTAAAAATTGAGGATGGAAAGTTAAAGGTATTCGACATGAATGGAAGATTGATCATTCGAGTCCAGAGAACAAGGAACAGGTTGTACACTCTCAAACTTGATTTAGTAAATTCGGTCTGTTTGAAAACAAGTGTTGAGATCGATTCACAGAGGTGGCACGCGAGGTATGGTCACATTAATTTCCAGTCCTTAAGGAAGTTGAGTCAAGAAAATATGGTGGAAGGATTACCAGAAATTGAATGCAAAGAAGAAGTTTGTAGAGGGTGCATGGTTGGCAAGCAACGCAGATCACCATTCCCTGATGAAGCAAAATTCAGAGCAAATAAAGAGTTGGAGCTAATTCATGGAGATTTGTGTGGGCCAATTAATCCTGCAACCCCAGCAGGTAACAAGTATTTCCTCTTACTAGTGGATGATTTTAGTAGGTACATGTGGATTCAGCTGATACAAACCAAAGATAAGGCACTCGTTGCATTTAAGGAAGTAAAGGAGGTCATTGAAGTTGAAAAAAATACAAAGGTAAAAGGTTTTAGAACTGATCGGGGAGGGGAGTTTAGATCATCTGAATTTGATGAATACTGCAAATTGAAAGGAATTAAGAGATTTCTTACTGCACCATACTCTCCACAACAAAATGGAGTGGTTGAAAGGAGAAACCAAACCATTTTGGGAATGGCTCGAAGCATGATGAAGAGTAAGGAAATCCCTTCGAATTCTGGGGAGAGGCAGTGACTACTGCAGTATACATATTAAATCGAGCACCAACAAAGAGTCTGGAAGGAATTACACCATATGAAGCATGGAACAATAGAAAGCCCAAAGTTAACCACTTCAGAGTGTTTGGAAGTCTGGTGCACGTAAAGGTAACAAATCCTCATCAGTCCAAACTTGAAGATAGGAGTGCGCTGATGGTATTTTTTGGATATGAAAAGGGGTCTAAGGCATATCGGGTGTACAATCCTAACACCAAGAGAGTACATGTGACAAGAGATGCGGTGTTTGAGGAAGAAAAGAAGTGGACTGGAGGATAGAAGAAGATGAACAAAATATTCGACTAGTGCTTTGGTTTCGAGTGTAGACCAAGGAGCGTACGGTGGTGGAAACTCAATACCAACTTGGAGAGAATGAAATGAGGCGACAAGGTTCGACGTCACCAAATGCGACACCAGAATTTGTTTCAAATGGCACTTATGATGAATTTGAGGACTCCGAAGAAGAATCACATGGAACACCCGTGAGATTAAGGAGCCTAGAAGAGATATACAATGAAACACAAGGTTCAATTAAACTACACCGATGTATGTTTAATTGGAATGGAGGAACCAAGAAACTTTCTTTGATGCACTTAGGGATGAGAACTGGAAGGGAGCGATGGTGGATGAAATTAAAGCAATTAAAGAGAACAAAACCTGGAGTTTGGTGGAACCAACAGGTCAAAAGGTCATAGGGCTCAAGTGGGTTTTCAAGCTAAAGAAAGATCTTGAGGGTAAGTTGGTAAAATACAAAGCACGCCTCGTAGCAAAAGGGTATGTGCAAGACAAGGGATTGACTTTGAAGAAGTTTTTGCCCCGTAGCAAGGATGGAGACAAGACGTTTGATTGCAAAGCAATTGCGAGATGCGAAGGGTGGCTATTGCATCACATGGATGTGAAATCGGCGTTTTTAAATGGAGAATTGAAGGAAGAGGTGTATGTCTCACAGTAGGGCTTTCAAGAAAGTGGCAAAGAGCATCAAGTGCTGAAATTGCATAAGGCACTGTACGGGTTGAAACAAGCTCCAAGAGCTTGGAACTCGAAGTTGGATAGTACACTGAAGACGATGAATTTTGAAAGAAGGCAATGGAACATGCGGTGTACGGAGAAAGAAAGAGGGAGAAATTATTTTGGTGGGAGTATATGTGGATGATTTGTTGATTACATCGGTACTAGTGAAATAGAGATTGAAAATTTCAAATTGGATATGATGAGAGAATTCAAAATGAGTGACTTGGGCTTGTTAACTTACTATCTCGGCATAGAGGTAAGACAGACTACTGGCATGATAACTTTGTGTCAAGAGAACTTTGCTCAGAAAATTTTGAAAGAATGTGGAATGGAAAAATGCAATCCAGTACTAGCTCCTATGGAAGCCAAACTCAAACCGAGCAAGAACAGCAACTCAAAATCAGTGGATCAAACCAAATACAGAAGCATTGTGGGTAGCCTGCGATACTTGTTACATACTAGGCCCGACTTGGCATATTCCGTGGGAATTGTTAGTCGTTTCATGGAGTCACCTAAAATTGAGCACATGATAGCTGTGAAGCATATTTTGAGATACATAAAAGGGACTACTAATCTGGGGTGCTGCTATGCTAAGAATACCAAGGAAGATCGAAATTTGGTAGGGTTCTCTGACAGTGATATGGCTGGTGATTTGGATGATAGAAAGAGCACTACAGGAGTGGTTTACTTTCTGGGGGACAATCCAATTAGCTGGCTCTCAAGGAAATAGAAGGTGGTCGCTTTATCTTCATGTGAAGCTGAATACATAGCTGCTGCATCAGCAGCATGCCAAGGAGTTTGGCTGGAGTCCTTACGTGCAGACCTCTTGTGCCAGAAAACTCAGAAAATAAGGATTAAAATTGACAACAGATCAGCAATTTCGCTATGCAAAAACCCTGTATTTCATGATAGGAGTAAGCACATAGATACAAGGTTCCACTACATAAGACAATGTGTAGAAGAAGGAAAGCTGGAAGTGGAGCATGTTGGAACCGGAGATCAACTAGCTGACATACTGACCAAACCTTTGGGCAGGGTAAAATTTCTAGAATTAAGAGATCGATTAGGAGTGGTTAGTACCAAAGACGGCACAACAGCTTAGGGGGAAAATGTTGGAATAAGTTGTTGTGCCGGTTAGGGCACTGCAAGGGTATGTTAGGGAATTTATTTTATTTCTTTTGGTTTGAAGTTTTATTTTAGATAGAATCGCATCTATACACGTGGATGACGATATGGAAGATTTGGCTGTTCATGGATGTCAACCCGGTAATAGTAATTTCTGACGAGTAGGTGAACTCCAATGACTACAACATATACCAACACATCAGAAGTAGCACCACATATATAAACACGGTATTAATTAATTTCTAGTACAAAAAATTATATACATAGCCCTTTTGGACTTACATATATATATATATATATATATATATTGCTATATAATTGATGAGTTTCATTGTAGAAGCACTTATTTATATATATATATATATATATATATATATATATATATATATATTTATAGTAATCCAATGGTAAGATATAGAGTTGATCATGACATGTTCATATATTTGAGCTCTATTGTAAAATTACCCCATATATATGTAGAAGTGTCTTTGTTTTGTGTTGAAGATGTGTGTATTGAAATATACAATTTCACTGCGCACGATTAATTAAGTGAGATGCGTGTTATATATGATGAAGATATATATATATATATATATATATATATATATATATAAGTGTATACAAAATCTCTGAATCTCTAAATAAAATTGATCGGGGTCTTTTGGAGTACAATCCCAAACCTTTAAGTTGAAGGTGGTTAATATGGGCCAATACCATTATCACTAGCAAAGATTTAATTATTGGTCCTATATTGGATAAGGGAAAATTTTAGATGCACATCAACAAACACACATCAGAACGTACACCATATTCTGATGAACGTGTGATGCTCTTCAAGATGCGCATGAATGCATGTCGAGATGCATCGTATACACATAAGAAGAGATGTACCCCTAGCTAGCTAGCACTCATATAGGAGCAAATATTTGGCCCAACAGTATTTATTTTCTTTAAAAAAAAAATATTGTTTTGAATTGATCATACAGTACCATATATACATATATACACATACCCTGGCTCCAAAAGGACAGTTCTTTCCGGCAGCCTTACATGCCCAAAGACCAGCGCCTTGGCCATCAAGGATGCCCCCAGAAATGGACACGCCTTGAACTTTGTTAAACGTAATCCATTTACCAGAAGTCCCAAGAATGTGATAATCCGAAGGAGCAACAAGAGTGCCATCAATTTTAAAGGTAACACGACCTTTGCACTCCCCGGTAAATAAGACCTCGTTGAGGAGGTATCGTCCTTGCGGCACATAGATAGTGGTGGAAGAAGGGGAGGCGCAAGCCGATTCCCATGCCCGAGAAAGGCACGGGTGGAGTCGGTCCTTCCATCGCCTTTGGCACCCAAATCCACAACATTGAAGGTTGTTGGAGCGGCAAAAGCAACCGATGACGAGGTGAGGTTGATCATAAGTACCATTGTCGACATTAAGATATACGCCGACAATACACTACAAGAAAAAATGTATTTTGAGATCGTCATGTTTGAAACTAGCTTGAGCTAGATGAAGGTTTATTATATAAAAGGAGAGATGAGCTAGAGTAGTAGTACTAGCTCGAATTGATATAGGTTAATTAGGATGAATGAAAGATGAATAGAGGAATTGCATATTTATAATAAGGTTTGGTTTTGAGGTTTGAGCTAGTTAGTATATCGTGTAAAGGCTTAAGCAATATGCACGGCGGAGTTACGTGATTGTTTGGAATTAAAGAGCAAAAAGAACAAAAAGTTTGAAAAGAAGATCACACCTCGTACTTCATGAAACACAGATGATGAATAAATGCACGTGTGCATGGACCTTGGTTATGTTTTGAATTTAATTTATATTGTGAGCCGTGCTGCCTTGTTTTTAGAACATTAACTTTTTTTTTCATTCTTTCTAGTTTCGATTATCACCGTTTATTGTTTTTTCATAAAAAAAAACATGGGTAAAATACAAAATGTCCCTGAGGTTTGGTGAAATATACACTAGCATTTGAGTTTTCAAAATATGCACTTTGGTTCCCTCTCTGGTTTATTCTTGGTTAAGAAAAGCATCCTTGTGTTAGAGCGCGGCCAAGTCAAGATATTATTATTATATTGTTTTTCGATGATATGATATATTTGTTTTACCATTAATTAATACCCTTGTGCTTTTATATATTTTTTCTTTTTTTAATTAGTCTCTTTAAAACATTCATATATATATTTAAATCAATACAATCACAATTTGTGAGAAACAAATAACAATATATATTCCAATAATAATAATAATAATAATAATAATAATAATAATAATAATAATAATAATAATAATAATAATAATAATAATAATAATAATAATAATAATAATAATAATAACAACAAATGAGTCATCAAGCACATCTCAACAAATTTACCATCTCACAAGTTACACCGATACGAGCAAATCATTTAAATAATTATGTGTTTGATGTCGTCGGGCTAATATTATATATATTAGCTAGCTAGCTAGGGAAATAATATATTGCCACACCTAAATTCTCACACACCATATAACAATTAATTAAGTCACAAATTCTTATCAAAAAAATTAATTAAGTCAAATATTAAGAATCCACATCGTGTGTGTGTATATATATATATATTTCGAGACGTCTTAAAAAATCACTATAGTAGAATCACCATATAGGGAAATAATATATTACAACGAAAGCAGTAAATTAATTAGAATTCCCTTAAGATTAATTGTAACCAAATAGTATTGCGCAAGTGTTTTTTTTTTTTTTTTTTTTTTCTGAAAAAGTTTTGTGTTCACTATTCAGGTCAAACTTAAATCAATAGTGATGACATGTGTACTGTATGTTGCGCGCGAAAGTTTGAATAAGTGTATGAAAAATACTAAATGAATGAGATCCATGTATAACCTCATCCCGAGGCATAAATAAATTGCTCTTAATTGTGAGCCAATATATTATCAAACTTAATTCATGCATGATGTTGCATGCCAACATATGTCTCACACCAAAACCAAACATGTTCATTGATCATCAACACCAACATGCATGTTAATCACATGAATAGTATCCTTAATTGTGATCAATTAATTTATCACAAGACACAATTAACATATTTTGAATGAATGAGACACGAGTTTTTTCACTGATGAAGCAATGTCTCCTTGAGGATTAACTTGCCGTGATCGTGTTTAACTGTTTAATTAACAACTTTTTTTTTGATAAGAAAGAAACAATTGACTCTACCAAAGTTTGAACCTATGACCACTTACTCCCAAACAAAGCATGCTTAACTATATATTGGGCGAACCAATTGGTTAATTAACAACAAACATTGACTCAATTAATTTGATGCCGTGCACGTACGTACATAGTAATAGACTCATTAACTCTTATGACGTCATTATAAATATGTAAGCACATGACGATCGCAGAGATTAAGTCATATATATGTTTTCTCGAAAAAAAAAAGATTAATTCATCATAATATAATAATGAGTCCGGATATAACATGTTTTTTTTTTTCGAGGTCAATATAACATGTTAATTCACCTCTAGTTAATTGGTATAAGAATCAAACTACGTACTTGTTTTCAACTTTGATTTCAATAAAATCGTTCTTTTTATTAAAAAAATAAGTCCTCATCGATATCCCTCAATTTTTCTAAATATTTCTACCTATATATACCATCATATGAAATGTCTCTATTATTATGTATAGGAGTGTACAGAATCTAGTAAACCACGGATGCTATCCAATATTCCACCTATGATATCCGCCAGTACCGATACTTTCCCCAACTTGACCACCTTTCAAATTTTTATAGATGTGTGGTTTTATCTTAAAAGGCATCGGTACTAGTTAAGAGGAGATCACCACTTATATATTTTACTGTAAAGTTTCAATTATCCGATGTGGGACTATTATTTCAATCCACACATCTCAACAATTCCAATTATTGCGAATCGGATCGAATTCTATAATGTTAATTGGACTGGATTAAATGACTAGCAAAATTGTCAATCCGCACGGAATAAATCAATTAATTGCTGATTTTATATATATGCAGAATCTGTGAACCAATCTTGATCCGTCAACATTAAATACATGCAATATATACTTTATAGATACTTTTAGTTAAGATTTCGAGATTCATATCAATTGTTTAATTGATCGTATCATTTTCGTATTAAGTTGAATTAAGTATAATTTGTGGTATAACCATGCGCTTTATTTTATGTTGTTTAATCAAGGTTTTATCATGACATGTTTTAATTTTATGTTTATTTGATATCCAAAAACAAGTTTTGTTCACAATGGTGAACCTTCCCTATAATTTTCACCTCAAAAAGACACCGTATGGTATTTATTCGATGGATCGATCACTTTGTGTTGATTTTTCATGCCTGCGGCACATTATCCGCAAGCGTCGGCCCACGGCACTTCTCCGCGAGTCTATGATCTCCGCCAGTACCGATACTGTCCCCAACTTGACCACCTTTTTAATTTTTATAGGTGTGGGGTTTTTATCTCAAAAGGCCTCGGTACTAGTTGAGAGGAGATCACCACTTATATACTTCACTATGAAGTTTCAATTATTCGATGTGGGACTATTTCGGTCCACACATCTCAACACTTTGATGGATGTTAATTATGCGCTTTAAGAAGAACAATTAGCTTCTCACTAGTATTAATAATTTTCCCACCTTAATTACCTTCAACTCTCAGGTGTGAGGTTTTTTCTTCTTCATGCAATCAGTTTTCTGCTATTCAGTTTAGTTGAGAATTGATGTATACTTGAATTCAGTTGTGTGTGTGATATCTCTTGCAGTTATTTTTCCAAACTCAGAGTTATGTATGTGATATCTCTTGTAGTTGTGTAGATAGCCAACTTGTGGGTTCTTTATACTTGTCTTGATGAAAAAGCGTGCTGTATATTGCTCTACGTGAAAGTGGATATCAAGGTAGCTGGAAGAGAAGTCCCTGGTCCACCAAGGAATGACTGAATTATTAGCAAGCAAATTAGATCCTCTTTTAGATGACTAATGAAAATTATTAGTCTTGCATCATTGGTTCCTATGGCAAATTATTGAACAAGCAAGTTTTAGTGACTTTAAACTGATTTTTTTTTAATACGTTTGGAGATTTAAGACTTTCTGTTGCATGTAAGAAGTTGGTGTTTCAATTATTTCTTTTTGAAGTATTGTGTTATTTAATCATGTTTCCTTCCACTTGGCTATTTGGAATTCTCATGCTTTTGATATGATTAATTTTTTGTCGACAAAAAGTAAAATTTGTTTGTGAGTTTGTGGAAGTTTTGGCAACTAGTAAAATTTGTTTGTGAGTTTTCATGTTAGATTGGTTTTAGTACCATATGCATAATTTCTTTGAAACTTCCATAAACTTCCACAAACTTCCCCGAAACTTCTACTTAGTCATGGAAGTTTTGCAGTTTTTGCCCCTATTTAGAGGACTTCCCCAAAATTATGCTGAACTTCTCCGAATTATGTCAACTTTTTTGAGGGGAAGTTTGACATTTATTCCATTCACAAAAAAGAAATGGCGTTGTCTTTAGATAATCTTTCCATTCTTTTTGTTTGTGTCATGGAAAGCATTTTCTAATGTTTTCTATTGGGTCAGCGCCCATGCATATACAACGAAGAGTTCTAAAGAATTCTTGAAATCATGTGACATACACTTTGCGTTTATTTGACGAATTCTCTATTTTATGGAACATAGTACCAGAGTAGTTTATGTTATTGTTACTTTTAGATTGATACTTTTTTTTGCATATTTAGAGGATTGTAAGTTTTTTTTGGTGGTTGTTGAACAATAGGATTGGTGGTTTTTGTGCATACTTAGAAATTTTGAACATTTATTAAACTTGACAAGCTTTCGTGGATATTTCCCTCTTTTTCAATGTCGAATTGTACATTTTTTTTTCTCTCATTTAAATATTTGTTGTTGATATATATTGTCAATGTATGTATGTCAAATTCTGTTTTTTTTTTGGGATGTTAGCACCCCCAAGGAGTTGTTGGAAGGGGTACAGGCGATGGAGTAGGTCCTATGGTTGTATTTTCAGGTTTTGAGGTTATGGAGAACCAATAGGATTGAGCTTAGGTTTGAAAACTAAACAAAGGGGAGTTGAGACGGATTAGCAACGGAATTCAGAGATTCCGTTGCTATTCCGTCTCTAATTTTCGGGGAATAGACGCGCCCAACTGGTTTATTACTAAATAGGAACAGAATAGAAATGGAATTCATGAATTAGGAGCGGATCAGAGACGGAATTAACGTATTCCGTCGCTGATCCGTTGCTAATCAGAGACGGATCAGAGACGGACTACAGTAATTCGTCTCTAATCCGTTAATAATCAGAGACAGATCAGAGACGGATTAGGGACGAACTACAATAATTCGTCTCTGATCCGTTGATAATCAGAGACGGATCAGAGACAGACTTATTAAATTTCGTCTCTGATCCGTTGCTAATCAGAAACGGATCAGAGACGTAATTATTCAATTTCGTCTCTGATCCGTTGCTAATTAGAGACGGATCAGAGACGGAATACAATAATTCTATCTCTGATCCGTTGTTAATCAGAGACGGATCAGAGACGGAATAAAATAATTCCATCTTTGATCCGTTGTTAATCAAAGACGGAATTCAATAACATTTGTACCCTTTAGAAAAGCATTTGCATTTCTGTTCCGTCTCTGTTCCGTTTCTAAATTCCGCCTCTAATCCGTCTCTAATCAGAAACGAAAACAAATTTACGTTCTTGGTGAATCAATCGACGACGATTTTTAGAGACGGAATAGATTCCATCTCTGTTCGTTGCGAAATTGAATTAGAGACGGAATGTATGCAAATCAGAGACGGAAATTTCCGTTTCTGATCTCCAATTTGTTTGTAGTGTTCTTAGCTTTATATCTTTGAAAAGCTTATTGATCTTCAAGACTTCCTCTTGTAAAGCAACTTTGTGCTGATAACGTGTTGTAAACTAAGTTGTAAGCTAACTAGAACTTAAGTTGGACTTGCTAGAGACTTATGCATAGAGGGTGATGAAGTCCAAGAATTAGCTTGCAAATTCTTGAAAAAATATGATGGAAAGATATGACAGGATGACATTTTGGTAATTTCGGTGAAGTTCGGGCGTTTGAGTTTCGGCGTTTCGGGGGCATGGGTTGATTGGAAACGGCGTGGAGATAGTACGACATTTTTCGGCGAAATTCCATCGTTTCGCCCTCCGAAATGACAATTTTGCTATTTTAGGAAAGTTTTGTTTAGCTTATAACTTTCATTAGGAATTTCTGTTTTTATTGCCGTTTGCGGCGTTTGTTTCTATTTTTTGTCTAGTTTCTAGTTTATGGCTTTTATGACTTTTTGGAATTTTTACTATTTTTGGCAAATTTTAGGGTTTCGCTATTTAAGCGACCTATTGGATGTAATTCGCGGTTTTTTGGGATGGAATAAAAGAATTTTCGAACTTTGGCTTAAGTTCTGACCTAGATCGAGTTGTTCGTGGATACGTTCAACTGGTTTAGAAGATCTTCGCCGCATCAGTAGGCATAAACTAAGAACTACTAAAACAAGTAGAGCAAATGAGACAAGAGAGAAGAGAGCTAGAGATGAGAATGTAGAGATTTCATTCATACATTGGTGTGTGAATTGGCACCCTTTATATAAGCCATTTGGTGATGCTGATAATTGTACTTATACAATCTGTGCAAGTTATACATACACCACAAGTCATACAACACATTACAAGAAACATAGGCAATACATGGAAGAGTTGGTGTACATTGGTGAGGATTACAAGTTACATGAAGTGTGAGAGCCATTTTTGATGTTACAATTAAATGTAAGAACTATGCTTCACAATGTGGTCACCTACATGCACGAGTGTCCATCCATTTCATAACAATTTCGACAAAAAAAAGGGTCATTAAAAGTCAAACGTAAAACGAAAAGAGAAAAGAAATGGAACAAATGCTGCATGCTAGACGTCCTCTCCACTGACGTAAAAGCTTTTTATCAGTTCTCATGCTCTCACTTGCAACATTTACTTTAATAGGAGAAGAAAAGAGAAAAAATTTAGTCACTTGGTAAAAGGAAAAAAAAAAACAAAAAAACAATGAGAAGTGATTAGTGATCCTACATTCGGTTCACCTATTTTGAAGGCTTCAGTAAAGTCTTTTTTTTTCAACTTTTTCATCTCATTCTTCTTAAATAGTTTATATTTTGCATCTCTCCTTTGATTTGTCTTCTTCTTTGTCTTGTTGTTTAATTTTTTCCCTCTTATCTTATTTGAATCATCAAAACCCTAATCTCAAAATAATTAGGGTGAATTACATGGATCAAACTCTTCAATTACGCTTGTTTTAGTGCAAAAACCTTAAGTCTATAGGCATTAAGGGTGTAAATGGGGAGGGGAGGGGAGGGGATGGGGACCCCATCTCCATCCTCATCCCCGCTTAAAAATTCATCCCCCATCCCCATACTGGATGAACTTTCATCCCCATCCCCACCTAATACCCGTGGAGATGGGGAATCCCCAAGGAGAAAAAAATTTTCCCATTTCATTCTCATTGAATATCACCGCAGAGATTCTTGCGGAGATTTTGTGAAGAATCATCGAGGGAAAAAAATTTCGCACTTAATTTTTTTCAAAAATTTATAAAAAGTATGTTACACATACATATAATCACAATTGTTGAAAATTCCAACCAAATAAAGTATAGCATATAAATATAGTTCCAAACAATTCAAAACAAAACATATAATTAATGAAACAAGTTAAAATTATAAATCGCATTAGAGTTTGTATATCACTAGTGTTTTTGGTGAAAGCCTCGTAATATTATATAGAATTGATATACACAATATTTATAGATGTATTTGATATATAAATGGAACTTCGCGGATATCCCCATGGGTAATCCCCATGGGGATCCCCGCGGATATTACCAATGGGGAATCCCATCGAGGATCCCCGCGAATATATTTTTTCCCCATCCCCGTACCCATACCCGCGTGGGTATGAGATTCTTTCCCCAACTCCACCTCCATCCCCATTTAAATTCCCATCCTCATCCCCATTGCAGGAAATCCCCGTCCCCCGTGGGGATTCCCCACCCCATTTGCATCCCTAATAGGCATCATTAACTATTCATGTCAATAAAAATAAGTTGATTTTTATTTTTTTCTTGTTGAAAATGATATATAATATGTAAAATAAATTTATTTTTTGTGCTCGAATAGGTTTATTTTTAATTAATTAAGAAGTTTTTTTTAAAGTTTTTGTCTAGATTGTTAGTTTAAAATAATTGCACTCTATGAATTATGTTGCCTTTAATGGAACATTGTGGGAAGAAAAGACCAAAAGACTCTTTATTCATTCTTTAAGCTGAGAGAAGAAACATTAAGAGGTGGCGCACCTCCATCAAATGTTGAACAACCAACTCCTAATGAAGTAGAATCTTCTAAGTCCTCAACTCAAGGAATTGGGATTTAATATAACTCTCTTGAAAAAGATACCAATTTGCGTATTTCGATTCGAGAATATCATGTTAACTTGCGAGATGAAGTACGAAGGGGCTTACATAAAAATAGGTCCTTATCAATCTAGATTAGCGGAATATCCTCGAACTCTATTTGTGAAACAATATCGAAGATTCAAATATGGTTAATTTGATAATTTTACATGGTTAGAGTACTCTCCTTTAAAGGATGATGTATTTTATTTTTCGTGTTATCTTTTGAAAGTGATATTGCATCTCAGTGCACATTCACTAAAGAAAAAGTTGGAAGAGGATTAATAATGGACACGATTATGCATTTTTGACGCAAGTTTGAGGTATCAATTCTTCGCATAGGCATTGCATACAGACTGTTAAGGATTTGTCGAATGTTACTAACCACATTGATAGGTTGTCGAATGTACAATCATCAGAAGAAGTTCAACATAATGGATTACGACTAAAAATTAGTATTGGGAGTGCTCAATGCTTTCCTTAATTACAAGCATGCGCATGTAGAGGCCATGATGAATCTTCAAGCTCTAAGAATCGAGGAAATTACGTGGAAATGATAAAAATTTTGAGAAGATTAAATGTCAATCTTGATGGGGTTGTGTTATATAATGCTCCAAAAAATGCAAAGTACGCATCACCTATGATTCAAAAAGAGACTTTACGTAGAATGGCTCAAATCGTAAGAACTAAAATTCGAAAAGAAGTCGGAGATAGGAAGTTTTGTCTTTTAGTTAATAAAGCTAAGGATGCATTTGAGAAGGGGCAAATGGCTATTGTTTTGAGGTCTGTTGATTGCCAATTAAGGTTCTATCAAGGAGCCTTTTTTTGATATTGTGCATGTTGAGAACACTACAACTCTCACACTTAAAAAGCATATATTGAATTTACTTGCTCGGTATAACAGGTAAATTCAATATGCACATTATGTGCATGATATACGTACGTGGTCAGGGATATGATAGTGCTAGTAATATGTGTGGTGCATGAAATGGATTACAAGCTTTATTTTTTAGAGATTGTCCACATGCATATTATGTGCATTATTTTGCCAATAAATTGCAACTAGCAATGGTTGCATCCTTTTCAAAAGAAACTATGTTATGGTTGTTCTTTTCAAAGTTGACAACCATTGTAAATCTTATAATTGCTTCTCCCAAGCGTATTGTTGAATTACAATCCATCCATGCTGATTACATTGCTCAAGACATTGCTAATGGAGAACGTGAAACTAGAGGATGAGCTAATTAGATGGGGAATTTGCAATATGCAGGAACTACTCGATGGAGTTCTCAATTCGATTCTATTTGTAGCTTGGTCGATATGTACTACGCCACACTGCTAAAGTGCTTCATAACATAAAAATGACCAAATCCTAATGTTCGAGGAAAAGCAATTGGTTGTTTAATTGACATGGGAACTTTCAATTTCATGTTCATATTACATTTAATGCATAGTATCATGTGAACCACTCACTTTGCCAAGCTTTGCAATACAAATCTCAAGATATTTTGAATGCTTTAGATTCACTTGCCTAAAAATTCTATTTTGCCTATTTTAGTGAACACGACATGCATTATTTAAGATGTCTATTGGAGCATTATGAGCTTGACCTTGTGTGACAAACTCACCGGGCGACACTTCCTCATTTCTAAATTTACACCAATCGACAACACCATATCCGACTTGTTTGATGAAGAAATAAACACTCCTACAACAATTCTGATTGACCTAATACGAGCGCTCTAGCCAAAACCAAGAGATAAAGAAGATTGAGGGGTGACGAGGTGAGGAGAGGGAGAGAAAGTTTGAACATTGGGAGAGAACACTAGAACAAATTCTACTTTTCATAGAGGTTTTGAACCTCTATGAAAAGTGTTATCTTTTAAGGTGTTATCGTATCCTCAAAGCTTACATAGGAGTTTCAAACCTTTATCAAATCTTGGCTATTTCATAGGGGTTTCAAACCTCTATCAAATCTTGGCTATTTCATAGGGGTTTGAAACCTCTATAATATCTTCAGAGGCTTACATAGGGGTTTCAAACCCCTATCAATTGTAGTGATTTCATAGGGGTTTGAAACCTCTATATTATCGTTAAAGGCTTACATAGGGGTTTCAAACCCCTATCAAATGTAATTTTTAAATAATAATAGCTGAAAATGCCCAGAATTAATTTCCATTTCCATTTTCAATTGAAAATATACAAATCTACATTCCATTCACAATATTATTATTCCATTAAGAAATTCGCAGTGTTCTACAACCAATCAATAAAACAACAAATTGATAGCTACACATTTCACGAAACCAATCAACAAAACTCAGTTTTTCATTGTCAGACAATGTGTTAGCAGAGATAAGTATATGTAGAAAGTCACCCTGCTTGTTTGAAACTTCACCATTGCCAATTCTCTCATCCACAATTGCTTTGACAGTGGAAGCAATTCTTAATGTAGCCTTTGATTTGCAGAGTTGGGATTGACCTTCCCTCAATTGAAGTCCGGTTTCAATGCATGAACATCAATGCGAAACCTGAGCATTACAAACAATTCTCAATTTTTCAGTTAACGTGGCAGAGGTACTGAACAATTAAAAATACTTGTACAGATTTGAGTGGCATCATTGGAAGAAACAACTATAAGTATCAATCGTGGTAAATGTTGTTAAAGTAAAATTGCAAACTGTAACCTTTAAAAAAAAAAAAAAACTCAAAGCTATACATAACACTATCACGAGACTCACCTCACTATGTTGGCATATTTAAGTAGAGATATGTGCTAGCTAGTAATTGAATGAATTCCAAAGCAAAGTAAACTTACATTTAAATTTGTTAATGATACATGCAACATCATTGTAATGACAGATTATATAATCAAGGTATCAACACATTGCTATAGTTCAAAATAGAGAACTTGAGTGGCATTGAATGAAATTCTTACCTTCTATTTTCTTTCTTAGGTTGCTCTACAGATTTGACAGCCGAATACAAGATCTCCACACGAAAATAAACATATCGGACATGCCTGCCAACAATGATCAACACATACTTCATAAGTCCTTCATTAATTTCTTTCTTTGGTTGCTCTACAGATTTGACAGCCGAATATAAGCTCCTTCAAATGAAGAGAACACTAGAACAAATTTAACTTTTAATAGCACTTAATAGATAGAGGTTTTAATTAACCCCTATGAATTAGATTTAATAACACTTAATAGATAGAGGTTTTAATTAACCCTTATAAATTAGACAATTAGGCTTTTAATAGCACTAATTCATAGAGGTTAAAAAACCCCTATGGAAACTCTTGGCCAAGAACAACAAATGCCTCAACACTCTCACTCAACACTCTCACTCGCGAGTGAGCGAGAGTCGCTCACTCTCGCTCACTCGCTCACTCTCGCCCAACATCCCTTACTGCTCACTCTCGCCCAACACTCTCGCTTGCTCACTCTCGCCCAACACTCTCGCTCGCTCACTCTCGCCTCACCCAACACTCTCGCTCGCTCACTCTCACCCAACACTCTCGCGGTCGCGTCCGTCAACTCTGAATCAGATAATTTCGCACTCGCAATCGGACCTTGCCTCTTCATCTAGGGTTTGGTCTGCCTCCACCTTGCCTCTTCTTCACCGCTTTCGGACCTTCTTCGATTTCAAGACCAGTTGTCCGATCTGCAAGGTGAGACTCGATCGATCTCAAACCCTAACGAGTCGATTCGATGAATCTGTGAGTCTTCTCGATCGTTGGTTGTTGTTGTACATTTGATAATCTGGATCGATTTCGTTGTGTTGATTAGGTTGTGTCCGATCTGGCAACCTCTTCTTCCTTCCGCACCCCACCCCCCCCCCCAAGCGCAACAAAAAACAAAGAAATCCCCAAATCATTCCCACGAAAAAACCCCAAAAACCTAAATCCGTCTCTCCGTCTCGTCGCGCCGCCGTCCGATCGTCTCGTCCCCGCACGTCCATCCCGTTCGATCGTCTCGTCTCTCTCCATCTGATCGTCGTGCGAGCCGGTCTCTCTCGGTGCTCTCTTCTCGGCCGTCTGTTCGCGGTGGTCTCCGTTTCTCCGTCCGGTCGTGCTACACGGTCGCACCGCTTCTTGTCTCTCGGTCTCGCCGTCTCTCGGTCTCTCCGGTCTCCGTCATCGCCGATATCTCTCGCTTCTCTCTCGGTCTCGATTCGATCCGGTTAGCAAGGAATTTGTAGTTTTGGAGTCTTACTACAATCTTCATTTCTTATTTGTTTTTTATTGTTCTTTATAATGCAGCAACACCGATGATCAAGAGCTCTTCACTTTCATAGAGATCATTCACATTGTGACGGTTTTGAGGAAATCTTGACGACTTAATTTGGTCAAGCTTTCGCTAAAAATTTGCGTCACAAAGTTGGCGTTCTAGTCCCCTTGTTTATCTAATTTAAAAAATTTATGGAATAATCCGTCGGGTGACATGAGAATTATTTAAGTTTCCGCTATGGTTCATTTGATAGTTCGATCTTCTAGTAAACATCTAGTTGAAGGCAAGAAGCTATTTTATCTAAACTTGATCCGCCACAACTTAGATGTCATGCACATCGAAAAAATGTGTTTGACAACATTTTTAACACTATTATGTGTGTACTTAGGGCAAGAGTAAGGACAATGCAAAATCGAGGCAAGATATTCGTGAATATTGTCACCGACACTTCTCTACACATTGATTCGGCGACAAATACTTACGTCCTTGGGTGCTATGCTCTTGATACATCGAAGACAAGACAAAATTGTGCGAGTGGGTTGAAAAGTTGCGTTTTCTGATGGTTACAGCGTCGAATCTTGGTCGATGTGTAGATCGAAAAAAGCTGCGAATGTTCGGCATGAAGAGCCATGATTGTCATATATTCATGCAACGGTTGATACCAATTGCATTGAGAGAACTTCTCTCAAACCCGGTTTTGGGTTGCAATTAGCGCAATTAAGCCTATTTTTTCCGGTCCCTTAACACTGCAAGTAAATGTGTCGATTCCAAGATATGGAGGTCTTAGAGTCCTAAATTCCAAAAATCATTTGCAAGTTGGAAAAATTTTTCCTCTCAAGCTTATTTGACTCTATGGAACACCTACCATCCACTTGCCTCGAGGCACTCTTTGAATCTAGCGGTCCGTTCAATTTCGATGGATGTATCCATTTGAGAGGTACTATTCTTGAGCCCTTGATATTATTTTCCCATTCATAGGTTTTATATCAACATTTCCTATAACATTCATATATAGGTACCTTAAACATTTGAAGAACAATGTGCGAAACAAAGCGAAGGTTGAGGGCTCCATGTGTAATGCTTATTTGGTCGAAGAGGTCACATCCTTTGTTCTTACTACTCAAGATCACGTCTTTACGTTGCATGACAAAGTGCCACGTAACGACGATGCGATAGATCTGGGCCCACACCGAACTTCGTTGGCAATTTCTCAATTTTCACTTATCTGAGTCTGGAGCCCAATGGGCAAGTCGAAGGAGCTATATGCAACGAGCAGGGAGTATAATGCCGCTCATTCCGTACACTCCACCTTGCCTCTTCTTCACCGCTTTCGGACCTTCGATTTCAAGACCGGTTGTCCGATCTGCATGTGAGACTCGATCGATCTCAAACCCTAACGAGTCGATTCGATGAATCTGTGAGTCTTCTCGATCGTTGGTTCTGTTGTTGTACATTTGATAATGGACTGATTTCGTTGTGTTGATTAGGTTGGCGATATTGTTTTCTATGGCTCTATGACTAGAATTAGCTATTCATGTAGTTGATGTTCTTACGTTGGGTGTTGGATTGGGTCGTGGCGATTAGTTATTTACGCCTCTCTAAGTCTCTATGTTCATTAGGTTGATGAATTTTGTTTTTTTTTATGGTTCGTGACTTGAATTAGCGATGAATGTATTTGACGTTTATAGTTTATGTGTTGAATTGGCTTTGATGATTGATTTGCTCTAGGTCGGAAGTCCAAGCCGGTTTTTGCTCTATAGATTGAACTCGTGATTGATTATTGACAAGTGAAGAGTCTCTAGTTGTTAATTTAGTCATTCTGCGTGTTATCTACAATTTTGATTCGATGAAATTTTGTTATAGAAGAATCTGCAGTGTTAGTGACTTGTAGAGATTGATTCATAGGTTTGGAGGTCATGTGAGACTGTGTAAACATAAGGTTGAGTTTGAGTCGAGCGAGAAAAGGAAGAAATGAAAGACTTTTAGTCACGTCGGGCTTGAGGCGGCTTTCTACTGTAAATTGATTCAAGAGGTATACTTGTTTCCAGCTGCTCTTTCTTTACCAAAAAATTTATGTTTACATTATATTTTGTTTTTCAATTCATTCTTTTTTATTTTTAGAAATCAAGGTCAATATTTCTTTAAATTTTACTCTTTTTATTATTGTCTTCTTTGCTTGGTTTATGAACTAATGTGAGGTTCTATATCCTATTCAATGAAAGATGTAAAATAATACTTGGTTAGTTCCTCTCTCAACAAGGACTAAACATATGTAAGAACCCTATTCTAACGAGTGTACCACCTTTTTATCTAAGTAAATTCAGGATCTTTCCAACTTCTGAATGTCAAAGTCAAGGTGACAAGACTAAACATATGTGTGATAGCAAAGTGTGATGTAATTAAGTCTCCATAAGATACTTTGAGCCAAATAAGGCGGCGACCGGAGAAGGAAAATAGGACAGATTACGGAACCCAAGTCAAGTTTTAGGTAAGGTCTCATGTTGTGAATTAATGTTTTTTTACGATTGTGAATTAATATTTATTTGCTTTTATTATATATGTTCTTAGTCTCTGATTTTTTATTTTTTTTTGAAATCGGTGATTGCATTCTAGAGTTGGTACCATTAATTTGTTTCTCTCATTGTGTGTTATATGTTTGTGTTTTTCATTGTGGTTGTAATATCTATCTAGGCAAGACTTTTTGCCTTTTTAGATTGATTTTTATGTCTTTCAATGTTCATTTGTTTGGAAGAACGAAAATCAAAGAGAGATTTCTCAAGTGTTTTTCCACTTTAATTCAATGTACAATTTTGATGGCAAAGTGCGAGTTTTATTTCATAAGGCGTATTGGTAATTTATTTTTATAATCTATTATTGTAATATGCACTTGTTTGTGTTTTGTGACTTTTGTGCACAATACTAATATAGAGAGATGCATTTGAATAGGTAAATGGTAGACTGGGTCATGCTCATTTACATGATATCTTCGAAGTACCTTTACTTCCTAATTATTTTTGCTGATGTTAGGACTGAAACATTATTACAGGTAATTGAGACATTTCAGTTAAAGATTTCTGAGGACCAGCTAATGTCAAGGTGCACAAAATGCAATGGGAGATTTATACAAAAGCCTCTAACAACCGAAGAAGCTGTTGAAGCTGCAAAAAGATTTCAAGTAATCCCAAACCGCTGTTTAACGAAACTTGGAGTTTTGGCAATGCACTGATCAGTAACCAGTTTTTCTTGGGAGGTACATTATCTTATCTGTTTTTTTTTTTTTTTTTTTTTTTTTGCGTTGCTTTATATCAATTTAGTCCTGTCGCTACCTGATGCATCTTGAAGATAAACAAATTAAGGTGGGTGGGCTCCTAACTTCTACACTTATTTAAGTAGGTCGGTGGTCATAAAACAAACTTGACGCCGTAAAAAAAATTGCAAGGAAGGGAATATGCCTAACTGGAAAATTGGAATGCACTAACTAGGGTCATACGACCCACCTCATGAACCAGATGATATATAGCTTGTTTGATAATATAGATGGCTAACTGGGGATCTATCCGGCATAGATCCCCAACTTATATCTTGAACGATCGACACAAAGCATGGTAACCTATTCTTGTTGATTTTTATTTTGATCATGTACAACATAATAGCAGAATGCGCCAAAAAATACATGAGCATACAAGTAAATACCTCTACAGATGAACTCTAGGTGGTAGGTGTCCACCATCCTTTCTTTTCTCATGTTGTGACTTTGAAATGTCTGCTCTAGTTCTCGTCTAGAGCAAGCAAGCTATACATAAGTATCAGTATGGCCCATAGGAATTTCTTGCACCTACTCTAGCCTGAAAGCGATGCAATTGTCTTTCGTCGTTGGAAATGATTTGGTGTTATTGAGAAATGTTCATTAAGTTCTTAACACTAATTCTCTCAAGATTGTACATCTTAATCAACAGGGAACGCAATACCACAACGCAATTCAGAAATTCATCGACGTCTACAAGCTACAAACATCGTAAGAAGAAAATACGTGTGTAGCGAGGTAGCGATCTGCATCCTCAGCCGCATCATTCAGGTGGAGGAGAGGATGTTGTTGTTGTTGTAACTTAAATCATGTAAGTCTGTACATAAAACTATATTCTTGATTTTTTTTTCAATCTTCAATGATCTATGGCATTGTTGTCCAAGTCAGGCAATCCATTTCACAAACTGTATTTCATTGACTCTGGATCATTGATTTCCTTATCTGGCCACACCAGATCCTTAGCATATCTCAACTTGGTTTCATCAGAGAACTCAGTTGTTTTCGAATGCTTTTGTTTATACACTAGTTTGTTCATTAAAGTTTAGATTCTCTGACATAGTAAAAATTCCTATATGATGTAAAGTTCATAGATTCTTATCTTTTGGAGGGACTTGGAGAGTTGAAGAACCTTTTCTAGCAAGTAATCAGTGGACACAATGAATCCTTGAGGGTAGGTCAATTGAAATAGATTGATGTGCCTGGCTGTCAACAACAATAACAACAACAAAAACAAAAGCCTCATTCTTAATTAATTGGTGTCGGCTACATGGATCGTACTCTTCCATTATGCTCGATTTAGTGCAACCCTGGCTGTTAGAGTAATTTATTTTATAATCTTAATTCCTTTCTACAACTCTACATTTCCCTACATGATATGTGATGCCTCTTTTATCAATGCGTGGAAATGCTTGGTTAGTTCTTTCTTAATTTCATCTCATTTCTTAAGTCCTCATTCTTGTTCATGTTTTGCCATATTTTTAGAAGGAATAAGTTTCTAGAGATGGAACTCTTGAATATTCATTTCTTTGGTGCATGTTTACTCAATTTGAAGTCTTTCAGCGAATCGAAGTATCATTTATTTGACTTCATTTCATTCTAGAATACTAAACTTTTATGGCAATGAGTCACATGATTTATACCAAGAATCAGATTGGTATATATAGATGTTCACAGTGCGCTCAACTCTGCTCTGACTGGTTAGAGATGGAGAGACTAGCGAGGGCATCTACTTCATTTAGGACTGAGAGGTACTCTATTTTTCGAGGAAGGGCTCGACAATGTGATTGCAAGGCACAGTCGTTTAGCCAAAGAGACTAGGTCAGTAATCTATTTTTTCTTTATATAGGCATGCATGATCATATCCTTCTTGTTCAAGTTTTATGATGGTTCTTCAACAAAAATTTCATGATCATGCTTGCTGTTGAGGCTTGGGGCTTGAAAAATTGTACTCAAAAGGAGGAATGGTTTAGTGACACAGTCACGGCAGTGGTCGTCCCCTCTTATATCGATAGTTCCGAAATCGTTAGAAGGGCATGGAAGATGTACAATTTAAGCTTAGGTCTTGGATTGAACAAAGTAGCCGGCAAAGTATTCAGAATAGGCCACCTAGGCAACCTTAATGAGGTATTGTTTCTAAACTTCTTTTCATCATTCAAGTTAGTGATAGGGGACTTGAACTTCAATTCTATCTAAGCTTCATTTCTCCACTGTTATTTTGCGTACAAATTTAAAACAATTATGATTTATGAATTGCAGTTCCTATATCGATTTTTCTTATGATCGATTGACTTTTTACATCTTCAATTGCTTGGTTGTTTAGCAGTATTGCTCTTTGGTATGCACGGTAATTAATCCCCAACTCATGTCAATCACTCCGTTACTCTCCAATGAAGAGTTTTTTATTAGTATATTCTCTTGTTACTCCTCTTTCATGCTTTTTGTTCTTCTTTATGTGGAACAATATATTTTTTAGACTTTTGATTGATGAGGGAATGCAAGTTTGTTGTGATTCACCTAATAGGCTAATAGTTGGCGTGCAATACCCCCAAACTTAGGACTTTGCACGTCCCGAGCAAATGTGTAAATGACAAACACACAAATAAACTAGACTTATAATATAGATATGTACAGACTCAACTAATCCTATACCCGATTCAGAATTCATGGAGTTCCTTTGGTTTACATAGTTGTCAAGTTAACAAGCCACTCATGAAATTTCAGAGTTAAGATATGTCAAGAACCACAACCCAAACACAATTAAGATCACACTTTAAAGACAAAGAGTCGTCAAGACAAAGGCCATCAACTACTCACGGGTTTTCTTGGTCTACACATTCAAGCACGCAAGTTAAGCACTCGAGCTAAATCTTTTTATTTGAGGAGTTTTCATACACTTCCGCCTTTATCCATTTTATATGTTTACTCTTTTTTTTTTCTTTTCCTTTTTTTTTTCTCCAAATTTTTTTTTTTTTTCAAATAATACGGTCCCTGCTCCATTTCCTGTGGACCACTTTCCTCACTTTTTCCCACCACAAGTTTCACTGCTCCATTTCCTGTGGAAACTTGTGGGACTCTCCATAATTTGAAAACTCATGTTAGCCCTTCTCACTTTCACTATAATTAAGCAAATTCCCCAATGTGGGTTAAAGTCTCATCACTTGCACAATTTCAACCGTCTACCCATTTTGGTATCTAGCATAAGGCTTAACCATCATACTAAGTCCCTAATCATGAAATCATAAAAATGCTAAGCTACGGACTCGAGTGAGTATTTCTCCTACTTTTTCCTAAGTTTCAAGTCAAAGAGGCAACCATAATGTACTCATCCACAACCAATGGCATGAAACAAAGTTTCGGGTGACTCTAAACAATATAATAATAAAAATTATACTAAATACATGCATGAAAGTGTATCAACTCCTAATAAAATGAGAAAATGAGATAGGGAGGGAAAAGAAATGGAAGAAATGAATGAATAAGAGATATCAAACACCACCAATACCATCCGTCAACCACATATAACCGCATATAACTGAAAAATCTTAAACGATCTCACCTGCGGTCTTTTGCAAATAAGTCCATCCAACTCAATCCACAAATCCTAAAGTACCCCCAAACTTATTCCGAACCTTGTCCTCAAGGTTCAAAACAAGTCAAGGAATCTATGCAACAAAAAGACAAAGAATAGTAGTGAAAAAGAATATGGATATAAGAAGAAGAAGATACAAGTGCACGCATAACAAAAGTCTCCAAAAACTAGTAAATGCTCAACTCTCGCATGTCTAGGTGACTAAAGAAACTATGAAATAAAATTATCATAATAAGAGCAATAACAAATAAGCATGAGAGTTAATTCAAATGATTCCTATCAAATCTTGCGAGCCTGAGTCTTTCAACTACGGGTGAAGTCAACAAGATGATGGAATGAGGTTTTGGGTTTTGGGTCTACTTAAAGACCCACCACTAATGTGGCGACTTAAGTTGGATATTTCCCAACCAAGCCTCAAAACACCTAAAACTCTAATAATATGTTAATTCCTAAAAAAGAATATGCTCAAATTACTCCAAAAACAATGTAATCCATAGTCAAACCCAACAAAACTCAGGGGGTGGTCAAGTGCCATCGGTGCTTATCAAACATTCATTACACCTGCAAAAATCTAAGAGACCAAGTCAGGGATTTATTAAACATAAAAAAATTAAAACTAAATTAAAACTGAAATAAATGCAATAAAAATAAAAACAAAGCTGG
The DNA here is from genome assembly GCA_039657365.1 of Stephania yunnanensis. Lineage (NCBI taxonomy): Eukaryota > Viridiplantae > Streptophyta > Magnoliopsida > Ranunculales > Menispermaceae > Stephania > Stephania yunnanensis. Next base: position 47,176,331 of record CM077592.1, read on the forward strand.
GCTGCCTCCCAACGAGCGCCTTTCTTTTAAGTCTTTGGCTAGACTTATTGTGATTCTTCACGTGATGCCCTCTCCTTTCGAGATATCAACAACGAATGGCGCATCAACATATTTGGGTAATGCAGCATGCACGCCCTCTTTCTGAATTGGGAGCTCATTCGAGACTTCTAACACAAACGAATCTGTCACATCATGGTCCTCCAACACAAAGGTGTTAGCAGTGTAGAAAATCTGCGAACACCACTGCTCTCACACTTAAAAAGCATATATTGCCAATTAAGGTTTTATCAATGAGCCTTTTTTTATATTGTACGTGTTGAGAACACCACTGCTCTCACACTTAAAAAGCATATATTGAATTTACTTGCTCGGTGTAACAGGTAAATTCAATATGCACATTATGTGCATGATACACGTGGCGTGGATATGATGGTGCTAGTAATATGAGTGGGGCATGGAATGTATTACAAGCTTTATTTCTTAGAGATTGTCCACATGCATATTATGTGCATTATTTTGCATTGGTTGAATCCTTCTCAAAGGAAACTTCAGTTTGGTTGTTCTTTTCAAAGTTGACAACCATTGTAAATCTTATAATTGCTTCTCCCAAGCGTATCGCTGAGTTACAATCCATCCATACTGATTACATTGCTCAAGAGATAACTAATGGAGAATGTGAAACTGGAAAAGAGCTAATTAGATGGGGAATTTGCAACGTGCAGGAACTACTCGATATGCGGAGTTCTCAATTTGATTCTATTTGTAGCTTGGTCGATATGTACTACACACCTGCTAAAGTGCTTCATAACATAAAAAAGGACCAAATCCTGATATTCGAGGAAAATCAATTGGTTGTTTAATTGACATAAGAACTTTCAATTTCATGTTCATATTGCATTTAATGCATAGAATCATGTGAACCACTTGCTTTGCCAAGCTTTTCAATACAAATCTAAAGATATTTTGAATGCTTTAGATTCACTTGCCTAAAAATTCTATCCAATATATTTTAATGAACACAACATGCGTTATTTAAGATGTCAATTGGAGCATTATGAGCTTGACCTTGTGTGATAGAAACTCACGTACGGGCGACACTTCCTCACTTCTAAATTTACACCAATCGACAACACCATATCCGACTTGTTTGATGAAGAAATAAACACTCCTACAACAATTTCGATTGACCTAATACAAACGCTCTAGCCAAAACCAAGAGATAAAGAGGATTAAGGGGTGACGAGGTGAGGGTGAGGGATATGGTTTGAACATTGGGAGAGAAAGAGTATATCTCAGGGATTTCAAAGAAAAAAAAAAGGATGTTTAGCAATTGAAATTCAAAATTGAGGTATATATTTGAGTAATGGGGTACGTTTAGCAAAAAGTAGAGTCCGTTTAATTAGCCGCTCCCATAAATAAATATATCATTGCCTTTTTGTACAAGTGCATGGTGCATGTATACACATGCACGATGATAATATATATGGAAACTCAAAAGTATGTATATATGATGGAACCAATTTTATTGATGTAATATTAACCAATACAACAACTGGAGAAGTCCATTGTAACAGTGGATATATAACCTTAAAGTCCTACATATGATGACCTAATTTAATATACGTAGTTAACAATACCTACGACAATAGGATAAATCTATTGAAACGCCCTTCATCAATTCCTTTATTTCACATAATTATAATTTAGTATAATGATTTGTATATATTACTATGCAGCCAAGCAGCTCGAAGGGTGGACGAGACCAAAAGCCGAGCCATCAGCATTTATGCACGAAGACGAAGCAGATTTACTCCCATAAGTGAGATCAACGTTGTCCAAAACAATGCCACTGCATGGAGTCTTTGGACTGCAATCGAACTTCATAGCAACTTGACTCCCCGACGAGCCTCTAATGTTTCTATAAACCACATCACTAATTTTAACACCGGAGACTTGGCCGGGGCACCCTTCGTTGTGTGGACAATAGTCTTGGTCGATTATAATTGGATTTCGCGCATTATTGATTATTATGTCTTCGAATAATACACCTTTAACATATCCAGTACTCGGCCTCGCCCATGTCTTGATTCTCACTCCATTTTGAGAACCGCTAAATGTAGCCGTCTTAACAGTCACATTTTGCACTCCTTGTTCGTTTGCTGCCTTTCCAAGACTCCCAATGCTGCGAGTACGTACGTGCACAAATAATGTACCGTACAAATCATGTTATTCCATGCACACACACATAATGTATACTTTATTTAATTAATACTTGTATGTACATAATGTATAATTATGTGAATACCTACTTGTTACAAAAAAAAAAAAAAAAAAAAAAAAAGTACCTTATGCCATGGCCGGGGCCACAGTTGATGTTTTCCATCCAGAGGTTGGTGGTGCCGGGGCCAATGGAGATGCAGTCGTCGCCGGTCTTGATGTTGGCTTGGGTGATGGTGACATCGGTGGATCCCTGGACATGTATGCCGTCGGTGTTGGGGCTATTGCCGGAGGCCGTCACCTGCACTTGTTGGAGCTTGACGTTCTTACAGTCGTGGATGACGATATGGAAGATTTGGCTGTTCATGGATGTCAACCCGGTAATAGTAATTTCTGACGAGTAGGTGAACTCCAATGACTACAACATATACCAACACATCAGAAGTAGCACCACATATATAAACACGGTATTAATTAATTTCTAGTACAAAAAATTATATACATAGCCCTTTTGGACTTACATATATATATATATATATATATATATATATATATATATATATATATATATATATATATATATATTGCTATATAATTGATGAGTTTCATTGTAGAAGCACTTATTTATATATATATATATATATATATATATATATATATATATATATATATATATATATATATATATATATATATTATAGTAATCCAATGGTAAGATATAGAGTTGATCATGACATGTTCATATATTTGAGCTCTATTGTAAAATTACCCCATATATATGTAGAAGTGTCTTTGTTTTGTGTTGAAGATGTGTGTATTGAAATATACAATTTCACTGCGCACGATTAATTAAGTGAGATGCGTGTTATATATGATGAAGATATATATATATATAAGTGTATACAAAATCTCTGAATCTCTAAATAAAATTGATCGGGGTCTTTTGGAGTACAATCCCAAACCTTTAAGTTGAAGGTGGTTAATATGGGCCAATACCATTATCACTAGCAAAGATTTAATTATTGGTCCTATATTGGATAAGGGAAAATTTTAGATGCACATCAACAAACACACATCAGAACGTACACCATATTCTGATGAACGTGTGATGCTCTTCAAGATGCGCATGAATGCATGTCGAGATGCATCGTATACACATCAGAAGAGATGTACCCCTAGCTAGCTAGCACTCATATAGGAGCAAATATTTGGCCCAACAATATTTATTTTCTTTAAAAAAAAAAATATTGTTTTGAATTGATCATACAGTACCATATATACATATATACACATACCCTGGCTCCAAAAGGACAGTTCTTTCCGGCAGCCTTACATGCCCAAAGACCAGCGCCTTGGCCATCAAGGATGCCCCCAGAAATGGACACGCCTTGAACTTTGTTAAACGTAATCCATTTACCAGAAGTCCCAAGAATGTGATAATCCGAAGGAGCAACAAGAGTGCCATCAATTTTAAAGGTAACACGACCTTTGCACTCCCCGGTAAATAAGACCTCGTCGAGGAGGTATCGTCCTTGCGGCACATAGATAGTGGTGGAAGAAGGGGAGGCGCAACCCGATTCCCATGCCCGGAGAAAGGCACGGGTGGAGTCGGTCCTTCCATCGCCTTTGGCACCCAAATCCACAACATTGAAGGTTGTTGGAGCGGCAAAAGCAACCGATGACGAGGTGAGGTTGATCATAAGTACCATTGTCGACATTAAGATATACGCGGACAATACACTACAAGAAAAAATGTATTTTGAGATCGTCATGTTTGAAACTAGCTTGAGCTAGATGAAGGTTTATTATATAAAAGGAGAGATGAGCTAGAGTAGTAGTACTAGCTCGAATTGATATAGGTTAATTAGGATGAATGAAAGATGAATAGAGGAATTGCATATTTATAATAAGGTTTGGTTTTGAGGTTTGAGCTAGTTAGTATATCGTGTAAAGGCTTAAGCAATATGCACGGCGGAGTTACGTGATTGTTTGGAATTAAAGAGCAAAAAGAACAAAAAGTTTGAAAAGAAGATCACACCTCGTACTTCATGAAACACAGATGATGAATAAATGCACGTGTGCATGGACCTTGGTTATGTTTTGAATTTAATTTATATTGTGAGCCGTGCTGCCTTGTTTTTAGAACATTAACTTTTTTTTTCATTCTTTCTAGTTTCGATTATCACCGTTTATTGTTTTTCCATAAAAAAAAATATGGGTAAAATACAAAATGTCCCTGAGGTTTGGTGAAATATACACTAGCATTTGAGTTTTCAAAATATGCACTTTGGTTCCCTCTCTGGTTTATTCTTGGTTAAGAAAAGCATCCTTGTGTTAGAGCGCGGCCAAGTCAAGATATTATTATTATATTGTTTTTTGATGATATGATATATTTGTTTTACCATTAATTAATACCCTTGTGCTTTTATATATTTTTTCTTTTTTTAATTAGTCTCTTTAAAACATTCATATATATATATATATATTTTAAATCAATACAATCACAATTTGTGAGAAACAAATAACAATATATATTCCAATAATAATAATAATAATAATAATAATAATAATAATAATAATAATAATAATAATAATAATAATAATAATAATATTAACAACAAATGAGTCATCAAGCACATCTCAACAAATTTACCATCTCACAAGTTACACCGATACGAGCAAATCATTTAAATAATTATGTGTTTGATGTCGTCGGGTTAATATTATATATATTAGCTAGCTAGCTAGGGAAATAATATATTGCCACACCTAAATTTTCACACACCATATAACAATTAATTAAGTCACAAATTCTTATCAAAAAAATTAATTAAGTCAAATATTAAGAATCCACATCTTGTGTGTGTATATATATATATTTCGAGACGTCTTAAAAAATCACTATAGTAGAATCACCATATAGGGAAATAATATATTACAACGAAAGCAGTAAATTAATTAGAATTCCCTTAAGATTAATTGTAACCAAATAGTATTGCGCAAGTGTTTTTTTTTGTTTTTTTTTTTTCTGAAAAAGTTTTGTGTTCACTATTCAGGTCAAACTTAAATCAATAGTGATGACATGTGTCCTGTATGTTGCGCGCGAAAGTTTGAATAAGTGTATGAAAAATACTAAATGAATGAGATCCATGTATAACCTCATCCCGAGGCATAAATAAATTGCTCTTAATTGTGAGCCAATATATTATCAAACTTAATTCATGCATGATGTTGCATGCCAACATATGTCTCACACCAAAACCAAACATGTTCATTGATCATCAACACCAACATGCATGTTAATCACATGAATAGTATCCTTAATTGTGATCAATTAATTTATCACAAGACACAATTAACATATTTTGAATGAATGAGACACGAGTTTTTTTACTGATGAAGCAATGTCTCCTTGAGGATTAACTTGCCGTGATCGTGTTTAACTGTTTAATTAACAACTTTTTTTTTGATAAGAAAGAAACAATTGACTCTACCAAAGTTTGAACCTATGACCACTTACTCCCAAACAAAGCATGCTTAACTATATATTGGGCGAACCAATTGGTTAATTAACAACAAACATTGACTCAATTAATTTGATGCCGTGCACGTACGTACATAGTAATAGACTCATTAACTCTTATGACGTCATTATAAATATGTAAGCACATGACGATCGCAGAGATTAAGTCATATATATGTTTTCTCGAAAAAAAAAAGATTAATTCATCATAATATAATAATGAGTCCGGATATAACATGTTTTTTTTTTTTCGAGGTCAATATAACATGTTAATTCACCTCTAGTTAATTGGTATAAGAATCAAACTACGTACTTGTTTTCAACTTTGATTTCAATAAAATCGTTCTTTTTATTAAAAAAATAAGTCCTCATCGATATCCCTTAATTTTTCTAAATATTTCTACCTATATATACCATCATATGAAATGTCTCTATTATTATGTATAGGAGTGTACAGAATCTAGTAAACCACGGATGCTATCCAATTTATTCCACCTATGATATCCGCCAGTACCGATATTGTCCCCAACTTGACCACCTTTCAAATTTTTATAGATGTGTGGTTTTATCTTAAAAGGCATCGGTACTAGTTAAGAGGAGATCACCACTTATATATTTTACTGTAAAGTTTCAATTATCCGATGTGGGACTATTATTTCAATCCACACATCTCAACAATTCCAATTATTGCGAATCGGATCGAATTCTATAATGTTAATTGGACTGGATTAAATGACTAGCAAAATTGTCAATCCGCACGGAATAAATCAATTAATTGCTGATTTTATATATATGCAGAATCTGTGAACCAATCTTGATCCGTCAACATTAAATACATGCAATATATACTTTATAGATACTTTTAGTTAAGATTTCGAGATTCATATCAATTGTTTAATTGATCGTATCATTTTCGTATTAAGTTGAATTAAGTATAATTTGTGGTATAACCATGCGCTTTATTTTATGTTGTTTAATCAAGGTTTTATCATGACATATTTTAATTTTATGTTTATTTGATATCCAAAAACAAGTTTTGTTCACAATGGTGAACCTTCCCTATAATTTTCACCTCAAAAAGACACCGTATGGTATTTATTCGATGGATCGATCACTTTGTGTTGATTTTTTATGTCATTATACGCATAGCTCGCTATGATCTCCGCACACCACCTTATCCGAGAGGAGATAAGCGTGGGACTATTTCGGCCCACACATCTCAACACTCCACCTCGACACTTCTATCCAAGGGTTTTTTTTTTTTTTTTTTCGACTAGTCCCGATCGTCTATGATCTCTGCGCACATTATCCGCAAGCGTCGGCCCGCGACACTTCTCCGCGAGTCTATGATCTCCGCCGCATCGAATCTTGTCCCCAACTTGACCACCTTTTTAATTTTTATAGGTGTGGGGTTTTTATCTCAAAAGGCCTCGGTACTAGTTGAGAGAGATCACCACTTATATACTTCACTATGAAGTTTCAATTATTCGATGTGGGACTATTTCGGTCCACACATCTCAACACTTTGATGGATGTTAATTATGCGCTTTAAGAAGAACAATTAGCTTCTCACTAGTATTAATAATTTTCCCACCTTAATTACCTTCAACTCTCAGGTGTGAGGTTTTTTCTTCTTCATGCAATCAGTTTTCTGCTATTCAGTTTAGTTGAGAATTGATGTATACTTGAATTCAGTTGTGTGTGTGATATCTCTTGCAGTTATTTTTCCAAACTCAGAGTTATGTATGTGATATCTCTTGTAGTTGTGTAGATAGCCAACTTGTGGGTTCTTTATACTTGTCTTGATGAAAAAGCGTGCTGTATATTGCTCTACGTGAAAGTGGATATCAAGGTAGCTGGAAGAGAAGTCCCTGGTCCACCAAGGAATGACTGAAGTATTAGCAAGCAAATTAGATCCTCTTTTAGATGACTAATGAAAATTATTAGTCTTGCATCATTGGTTCCTATGGCAAATTATTGAACAAGCAAGTTTTAGTGACTTTAAACTGATTTTTTTTTAATACGTTTGGAGATTTAAGACTTTCTGTTGCATGTAAGAAGTTGGTGTTTCAATTATTTCTTTTTGAAGTATTGTGTTATTTAATCATGTTTCCTTCCACTTGGCTATTTGGAATTCTCATGCTTTTGATATGATTAATTTTTTGTCGACAAAAAGTAAAATTTGTTTGTGAGTTTGTGGAAGTTTTGGCAACTAGTAAAATTTGTTTGTGAGTTTTCATGTTAGATTGGTTTTAGTACCATATGCATAATTTCTTTGAAACTTCCATAAACTTCCACAAACTTCCCCGAAACTTCTACTTAGTCATGGAAGTTTTGCAGTTTTTGCCCCTATTTAGAGGACTTCCCCAAAATTATGCTGAACTTCTCCGAATTATGTCAACTTTTTTGAGGGGAAGTTTGACATTTTGATGAAGTCCAAGAATTAGCTTGCAAATTCTTGATAGGATAATGAAGCCCAATAATTAGTTTGCAAATTCTTGATAGGATAATGATGAAGTCCAAGAATTAGTTGCAAATTCTTGGAAAAATAGGAAAAGATATGACTTGCAGCGATCCGGGGGTATGGGTTTATTGGAAACGACGTGGAGATCACGACTCACAGCTATGCTGTGAATACGACGTTTTTGGGCGAAATTCCATCGTTTCGCCCTCCGAAACGGCAATTTTGCTATTTTAGGAAACTTTTATTTCGGTTATAACTTTCATTAGGAATTTCCGTTTTTATTGCCGTTTGCGGCGTTTGTTTCTATTTTTCGTCTAGTTTTCAGTTTAGGGCTTTTTGGACTTTTACTATTTTTGGCAAATTTTAGGGTTTAAGCGATCTATTGGATGTAATTCGTAGTTTTTTGGCTGAAATAAAAGAATTTTCGAACTTTGGCTTAAGTTCTGACCTAGATCGAGTTGTTCGTGGATTCGTTCAACTGGTTTAGAAGATCTCCGCTGCGTCAGTTGGTATCGAGCCTGCTTCAGCGTGATTGGAGAAATCATGCCGCCGAAGAGGAACCAACAGCGTATCGAGGAGGTGTATGACCGTAACAATCTGAATCGACAAATTGGCTCATTAATTGACCAACGCATGGTCGCGGTGGTAGAACAATTAACTGCCAGAATCGATCAGTTGTTGGATCGGCATATGGATCGTATCCTCCCCTTCGAGAGGACGGATTATGTAGGTTCTGCGGGGAGATGGAGGGACTCCCATCACGGATCGAGAGAGTTCGTGCGTTGGGGTTCGGAGGACTTGCGCAGACCTTCAGGTCATAGTAAGCAGGGCGGTTACCAGTTATCTTCGGAGGAGTCCAGTCGGGGGTTTGCGTCGTCTCGTGCCGGGAAAAGGAGCGCAGAAGAGGAGAGCGGATTTAGGCCCTCCGCATTACGGGGAGGCGACGGGAAGTATTATGCCCGTGGCGGGCGTGCAACCAAAGGGTCTTTCAGCCAGAGAGACTGGAGAGGAGGGCACGGTTCGGAGCAAGGACGCCAACATGATGTGACTGTTCAGACGCCAGTTCACGAGTTTGATGATTCGGGTTCGAAGGAGACGCCGAGGAAGAGCTTGGTGAAGAAGAGTGGGGACAGAGAGAGGACGCCTGATTTTGGGATTGAAGATGAAGAACCGCGTTCATGAGAGATGAGTTTGATAAGAAGTTTGATAAGGGAGGAAGATGAGCTCGAAGGGTGGGAGCTTGTCGGCGATTTATCCTGGCCGCGATCGCGAGATGAAGGAGCTATGGGATACGGTTGCCGGGGCGGATTCTGAGGATGACCAAGAAGGTGTTAGGATTATGGATGACGTTAACTTCATAGATGATACTGGAGTGGATCCGGCTGACCGGTACGGCAGTGACAACGAAGGCTTTATTGGGGATGCGCCACAGCTTGAGAAGGGCCACGGAACTAGAGAGTCTCTTGATATTTTGCTTGGCAAAGCAGTCTCTTACAATCCGCAGGCTGAGGTTCTTTGGCTGAGGGGTGCCAAAGAGAAGTGGCTCGCGGGTGAGGTTGACACTGCTAGAGCGATCCTTGGGCAAGCGTATGCTGCCATTACAAATTCAGATGAGATTTTGCTTGCTGCAATTCAAACTGAATCAAGGCATGGTAACAAGAAGGAATCCGATATACTGATGGCAAGACAGAAGACTTTGTTCGTGGGCTGCAAGAGATTCATCAATTTATCAAAGTTAACTTGCGAAGGCTGCTGACAAAGTACAAGGATTCAGTCAGGTGTGAAAATTAATATCAAGCATCTTGTTCCCTATTATGGGGATACGTCTGATGATGACAATTCGAGGGCGAATTCTGTCCACCCTGGGGAGAATGATGAAGTCCAAGAATTAGCTTGCAAATTCTTGATAGGATAATGAAGCCCAATAATTAGTTTGCAAATTCTTGATAGGATAATGATGAAGTCCAAGAATTAGTTGCAAATTCTTGGAAAAATAGGAAAAGATATGACTTGCAGCAATCCGGGGGTATGGGTTTATTGGAAACGACGTGGAGATCACGACTCACAGCTATGCTGTGACTACGACGTTTTTGGGCGAAATTCCATCGTTTCGCCCTCCGAAACGGCAATTTTGCTATTTTAGGAAACTTTTATTTCGGTTATAACTTTCATTAGGAATTTCCGTTTTTATTGTCGTTTGCGGCGTTTGTTTCTATTTTTCGTCTAGTTTTCAGTTTAGGGCTTTTTGGACTTTTACTATTTTTGGCAAATTTTAGGGTTTCGCTATTTAAGCGATCTATTGGATGTAATTCGTAGTTTTTTGGCTGAAATAAAAGAATTTTCGAACTTTGGCTTAAGTTCTGACCTAGATCGAGTTGTTCGTGGATACGTTCAACTGGTTTAGAAGATCTCCGCTGCGTCAGAAGGCTTAAACTAAGAACTACTAAAACAAGTAGAGAAGATGAGACAAGAGAGAAGAGAGCTAGAGATGAGAATGTAGAGATTTCATTCATACATTGGTGTGTGAATTACAATGGGGTTGGAACCCTTTATATAAGCCATTTGGTGATGCTGATAATTGTACTTATACAATTTGTGCAAGTTATACATACACCACAAGTCATACAACACATTACAAGAAACATAGGTAATACATGGAAGAGTTGGTGTACATTGGTGAGGATTACAAGTTACATGAAGTGTGAGAGCCATTTTCGATGTTACAATTCAATGTAAGAACTATGCTTCACAATGTGGTCACCTACATGCACGAGTGTCCATCCATTTCATAACAATTTCGACAAAAAAAAGGTCATTAAATGTCAAACGTAAAACGAAAAGAGAAAAGAAATGGAACAAATGCTGCATGCTAGTCGTCCTCTCCACAGCCGTAAAAGCTTTTTATCAGTTCTCATGCTCTCACTTGCAACATTTACTTTAATAGGAGAAGAAAAGAGAAATATTTAGTCACTTGGTAAAAGGAAAAAAAAAAAACAATGAGAAGTGATAAGTGATCCTACATTCGGTTCACCTATTTTGAAGGCTTCAGTAAAGTCTTTTTTTTTTTCAACTTTTTCATCTCATTCTTCTTAAATAGTTTATATTTTGCATCTCTCCTTTGATTTGTCTTCTTCTTTGTCTTGTTGTTTAATTTTTTTCCCTCTTATCTTATTTGAATCATCAAAACCCTAATCTCAAAATAATTAAGGTGAATTACATGGATCAAACTCTTCAATTACGTTTGTTTTAGTGCAAAAACATTAAGTCTATAGGCATTAAGGGTGTAAATGGGGTGGGGAGGGGAGGGGAGGGGATGGGAACCCCATCTCCATCCTCATCCCCGCTTAAAAATTCATCCCCCATCCCCATACTGGATGAACTTTCATCCCCATCCCCACCTAATACCCGTGGAGATGGGGAATCCCCAAGGAGAAAAAAAATTTCCCATTTCATTCTCATTGAATATCACCGCAGGGATTCTTGCGGAGAATTTGTGAAGAATCATCGAGGGAAAAAATTTTTCGCACTTAATTTTTTTCAAAAATTTATAAAAAGTATGTTACACATACATACAATCACAATTGTTGAAAATTCCAACCAAATAAAGTATAGCATATAAATATAGTTACAAACAATTCAAAACAAAACATATAATTAATGAAACAAGTTAAAATTATAAATCACATTAGAGTTTGTATATCACTAGTGTTTTTGGTGAAAGCCTTGTAATATTATATAGAATTGATATACACAATATTTATAGATGTATTTGATATATAAATGGAACTTCGCAGATATCCCCATGGGTAATCCCCACGGGGATCCCCGCGGATATTACCAATGGAGAATCCCATCGGGGATCCCCGCGAATATATTTTTTCCCCATCCCCGTACCCATACCCGCGTGGGTATGAGATTCTTTCCCCATCTCCACCTCCATCCCCATTTAAATTCCCATCCTTATCCCCATTGCAGGAAATCCCCGTCCCCCGTGGGGATTCCCCACCCCATTTGCATCCCTAATAGGCATCATTAACTATTCAAGTCAATAAAAATAAGTTGATTTTTATTTTTTTCTTGTTGAAAATGATATATAATATGTAAAATAAATTTATTTTTTGTGCTCGAATAGGTTTATTTTTAATTAATTAAGAAGTTTTTTTTCAAGTTTTTGTCTAGATTGTTAGTTTAAAATAATTGCACTCTATGAATTATGTTGCCTTTAATGGAACATTGTGGGAAGAAAAGACCAAAAGACTCTTTATTCATTCTTTAAGCTGAGAGAAGAAACATTAAGAGGTGGCGCACCTCCATCAAATGTTGAACAACCAACTCCTAATGAAGTAGAATCTTCTAAGTCCTCAACTCAAGGAATTGGGATTTAATATAACTCTCTTGAAAGAGATACCAATTTGCGTATTTCGATTCGAGAATATCATGTTAACTTGCGAGATGAAGTACGAAGGGGCTTACATAAAAATAGGTCCTTATCAATCTAGATTAGCAGAATATCCTCGAACTCTATTTGGGAAACAATATCGAAGATTAAAATATGGTTAATTTGATAATTTTACATGGTTAGAGTACTCTCCTTTAAAGGATGATGTATTTTACTTTTCGTGTTATCTTTTGAAAGTGATATTGCATCTCAGTGCACATTGACTAAAGAAAAAGTTGGAAGAGGATTAATAATGGACACGATTATGCATTTTTGACGCAAGTTTGAGGTATCAATTCTTTGCATAGGCATTGCATACAGACTGTTGAGGATTCGTCGAATGTTACTAACCACATTGATAGGTTGTCGAATGTACAATCATCAGAAGAAGTTCAACATAATGGATTACGACTAAAAATTAGTATTGGGAGTGCTCAATGCTTTCCTTAATTACAAGCATGCGCATGTAGAGGCCATGATGAATCTTCAAGCTCTAAGAATCGAGGAAATTATGTGGAAATGATAAAAATTTTGAGAAGATTAAATGTCAATCTTGATGGGGTTGTGTTATATAATGTTCCAAAAAATGCAAAGTACGCATCACCTATGATTCAAAAAGAGACTTTACGTAGAATGGCTCAAATCGTAAGAACTAAAATTCGAAAAGAAGTCGGAGATAGGTAGTTTTGTCTTTTAGTTAATGAAGCTAAGGATGCATTTGAGAAGGGGCAAATAGCTATTGTTTTGAGGTCTATTGATTGCCAATTAAGGTTCTATCAAGGAGCTTTTTTTTGATATTGTGCATGTTGAGAACACTACAGCTCTCACACTTAAAAAGCATATATTGAATTTACTTGCTCAGTATAACAGGTAAATTCAATATGCACATTATGTGCATGATATACGTACGTGGTCAGGGATATGATGGTGCTAGTAATATGAGTGGAGCATGGAATGTATTACAAGCTTTATTTCTTAGAGATTGTCCACATGCATATTATGTGCATTATTTTGCCAATCAATTGCAACTTACATTGGTTGCATCCTTATCAAAGGAAACTTCGGTTTGGTTGTTCTTTTCAAAGTTGACAACCATTGTAAATCTTATAATTGCTTCTCCCAAGCGTATTGCTGAGTTACAATCCATCCATGCTTATTACATTGCTCAAGAGATAGCTAATGGAGAATGTGAAACTGGAAGAGGAGCTAATTAGATGGGGAATTTGCAATGCGGAACTACTCGATATATGGAGTTCTCAATTCGATTCTATTTGTAGCTTGGTCTATATGTACTACACACCTGCTAAAGTGCTTCATAACATAAAAAAGGATCAAATCATGATGTTCGAGGAAAAGCAATTGGTTGTTTAATTGACATGAGAACTTTCAATTTCATGTTCATATTGGATTTAATGCGTAGAATCATGTGAACCACCCGCTTTGCCAAGCTTTGCAATACAAATCTCAAGATATTTTGAATGCTTTAGATTCACTTGCCCAAAAATTCTATTCTGCCTATTTTAGTGAACACGACATGCATTATTTAAGATGTCAATTGGAGCATTATGAGCTTGACCTTGTGTGACAGAAACTCACGGGCGATACTTCCTCACTTCTAAATTTACACCAATCGCCAACACCATATCCGACTTGTTTGACGAAGAAATAAACACTCCTACAACATTTTCGATTGACCTAATACAAGTGCTCTAGGCAAAACCAAGAGATAGAGAGGATTGAGGGGTGACGAGGTGAGGCTGAGGGAGAGGGAGAGAAAGTTTGAACATTGGGAGAGAAAGAGTATATCTCGAGGGATTTCAAAGAAGAAAAAAAAAGAATGTTTAGCAATTGGAAATTTGAAATCGAGGTATATGTTTGAGTAATGTGGTACGTTTCGCAAAAAGTAGAGTCCATTTAATTAGCGGCTCCCATAAATAAATATATCGTTGCCTTTTTGTACAAGTGCATGGTGCATGTATACACATGCACGATGATAATATATATATGGAAACTCAAAAGTATGTACATATGATGGAACCAATTTTATTGATGTAATATTAACCAATACAACAACTGGAGAAGTCCATTGTAACAGTGGATATATAACCTTAAAGTCCTATATATGCTGACCTAATAATTTAATGTACGTAGTTAACAATACCTACGACAATAGGAAAAATCTATTGAAACGCCCTTCATCAATTCCTTTATTTCACATAATTATAATTAAGTATAATGATTTGTATATATTACTATGCAGCCAAGCAGCTCGAAGGGTGGACGAGACCAAAAGCCGAGCCATCAGCATTTATGCACGAAGACGAAGCAGATTTACTCTCATAAGTGAGATCAACATTGTCCAAAACAATGCCACTGCATGGAGCCTTTGGACTGCAATCGAACTTCATGGCAACTTGACTCCCCGACGAGCCTCTAATGTTTCTATAAACCACATCACTAATTTTAACACCTGAGACTTGGCCGGGGCACCCTTCGTTGTGTGGACAATAGTCTTGGTCGATTATAATTGGATTTCGCGCATTATTGATTATTATGTCTTCAAATAATACACCTTTAACATATCCAGTACTCGGCCTCGCCCATGTCTTGATTCTCACTCCATTTTGAGAACCGCTAAATGTAGCCGTCTTAACAGTCACATTTTGCACTCCTTGTTCGTTTTTGCCTTTCCAAGACTCCCAATGTTTGCGAGTACGTACGTGCACAAATAATGTACCGTACAAATCATGTTATTCCATGCACACACACATAATGTATACTTTATATAATTAATACTTGTATCTACCTAATGTATAATTATGTGAATACCTACTTGTTACAAAAAAAAAAAAAAATGTACCTTATGCCATGGCCGGGGCCACAGTTGATGTTTTCCATCCAGAGGTTGGTGGTGCCGGGGCCAATGGAGATGCAGTCGTCGCCGGTCTTGATGTTGGCTTGGGTGATGGTGACATCGGTGGATCCCTGGACATGTATGCCGTCGGTGTTGGGGCTATTGCCGGAGGCCGTCACCTGCACTTGTTGGAGCTTGACGTTCTTACAGTCGTGGATGACGATATGGAAGATTTGGCTGTTCATTGATGTCAACCCGGTAATAGTAATTTCTGACGAGTAGGTGAACTCCAATGACTACAACATATACCAACACATCAGAAGTAGCACCACATATATAACACGGTATTAATTTATAGTACAAAAAATTATATATATAGCCCTTTTGGACTTTTATATATATACAATTTTATAGTAATCCAATGATAAGATATAGAGTTGATCATGACATGTGTATATATTTGAACTCTATTGTAAAATTGCCCTATATATATGTAGAAGTGTCTTAGTTTTGTATTGAATTGAAGATGTGTGGATTGAAATATACAATTCCACTGCGCATGATTAATTAAGTGAGATGCATGTTATATATGACGAAGATAAATATATATATATATATATATAAAAGTGTATACAAATCTTTGAATCTCCAAATAAAATTGATCGAGGTCTTTTGGAGTACAATCTCAAACTTTTAAGTTGAAGGTGGTTAATGTGGGCCAATATCGGTTGCACTAGCAAAGATTTAATTATTGGTCCTATATTGGATCAGGGAAAATTTTAGATGCACATCAACAAACACACATCAGAACGTACACCGTATTCTGATTAACGTGTGATACTCCTCAAGATGCGCATGAATGCATGTTGAGGTGCATCGCATGCACATCAGAACACGATGTACCCAAGCTAGCTAGCACTCCTATAGGAGCAAATATTGGGCCCAACAGTATTTATTTTCTTTTAAAAAAAATATTTTTTTGAATGTATCCACTAGAACAGTTTTTGCCTTTAATAGAGGTTTTAAAACCTCTATTAAATAGAGTGTTATTAAATGTCATGTGAAAATGTGTTATGTTTTAATTTTTAATACGTGTATTACATAGAGGTTTTTTAAAACTCATATCAATTAAGTGTTATTTAATAACACCTCCCTTTAATAGGGGTTTAAAAACTTCTATTAAATACCGAAATTGTTCTAATAATCATACTGTACCATATATACATATATACACATACCCTGGCTCCAAAAGGACATTTCTTTCCGGCAGCCTTACATGCCCAAAGACCAGCGCCTTGGCCATCAAGGATGCCCCCAGAAATGGACACGCCTTGAACTTTGTTAAACGTAATCCATTTACCAGAAGTCCCAAGAATGTGATAATCCGAAGGAGCAACAAGAGTGCCATCAATTTTAAAGGTTACACGACCTTTGCACTCCCCGGTAAACAAGACCTCGTTGAGGAGGTATCGACCTTGCGGCACATAGATAGTGGCAGAGGAAGGGGAGGCGCAAGCTGATTCCCATGCCCGGAGAAAGGCACGGGTGGAGTCGGTCCTTCCATCGCCTTTGGCACCCAAATCCACAACATTGAAGGATGTTGGAGCGGCAAAAGCAACCGATGACGAGGTGAGGTTGATCATAAGTACCATTGTCGACATTAAGATATACGCCGACAATACACTACAAGAAAAAATGTATTTTGAGATCGTCATGCTTGAAACTAGCTTGAGCTAGATGAAGGTTTATTATATAAAAGGAGAGATGAGCTAGAGTAGTAGTACTAGCTCGAATTGATATAGGTTAATTAGGATGAATGAAAGATGAATAGAGGAATTGCATATTTATAATAAGGTTTGGTTTTGAGGTTTGAGCTAGTTAGTATATCGTGTAAGGCTTAAGCAATATGCACGGCGGAGTTACGTGATTGTTTGGAATTAAAGAGCAAAAAGAACAAAAAGTTTGAAAAGAAGATCACGCCTTGTACTTCATGAAACACAGATGATGAATAAATGCACGTGTGCATGGACCTTGGTTATGTTTTGAATTTAATTTATATTGTGAGCCGTGCTGCCTTGTTTTTAGAACATTAACTTTTTTTTTCTTTCTTTCTAGTTTCGATTATCACCGTTTATTGTTTTTTCATAAAAACAAATATATGGGTAAAATACGAAATGTCCCTGAGGTTTGGTGAAATATACACTAGCATTTGAGTTTTCAAAATATGCACTTTGGTTCCCTCTCTGGTTTACTCTTGGTTAAGAAAAACATTCTTGTGTTAGAGCGCGGCCGAGTCAAGATATTATTATTATATTGCTTTTTGATGATATGATATATTTGTTTTACCATTAATTAATACCCTTGTGCTTTTATATATTTTTCTTTTTTTTAATTAGTCTCTTTAAAACATTCATACATTTAAATCGATACAATCACAATTTGTGAGAAACAAATAACAATATATATTCCAATAATAATAATAATAATAATAATAATAATAAATAAGTAATCAAGTAATAATCAACAAATTTACCATCTCAACAAATTTACCATCTCACAAGTTAAGAGAGCAAATCATTTAAATAATTATGTGTTTGATGTCGTCGGGCTAATATTATATATATTAGCTGGCTAGCTTGGGAAATAATATATGCCACACCTAAATTTTCACACATCATATAACAATTAATTAAGTCACAAATTCTTATCAAAAAAATTAATTAAGTCAAATATTAAGAATCCACATCGTGTATATATATATATATATATATATATATATATATATTCCGAGACGTCTAAAAATATCACTATAGTAGAATCACCATACAGGGAAATAATATATTGCAACGAAAGCAGTAAATTAATTAGAATTCCCTTAAGATTAATCGTAACCAAATAGTATTGCGCAAGTTTTTTTTTTTTTTTTTTTTTTTTTTTGAAAAAAGTTTTGTGTTCACTATTAAGGTCAAACTTAAATCGATAGTGATGACATGTGTACTGTACATGTTTGAATAAGTGTATGAAAAATTAAATGAATAAGTGTATATTGAAAAAAACCTTTTACTTGGAAATGTGTTATGAATTGAGATCCATGTATAACCTCATCCCGAGGCATAATAAATTGCTCTTAATTGTGAGCCAATATATTATCAAACTTAATTCATGCATGATGTTGCATGCCTACATATGTCTCACACCAAAACCAAACATGTTCATTGATCATCAACACCAACATGCATGTTAATCACATGTATAGTATCCTTAATTATGATCAATTAATTAATCACATGACACAATTAACATATTTTGAATGAATGAGAAGTGTTTTTTACTGATGAAGCAATGTCTCCTTGAGGATTAACTTGCCGTGATCGTGTTTAACTGTTTAATTAACAACTTTTTTTTGATAAAAAAGAAACAATTGACTCTACCAAAGTTTGAACTTATGACCACTTACTTCCAAACAAACCATGCTTAACTATATATTGGGCGAACCAATTGGTTAATTAACAACAAACATTGACTCAATTAATTTGATGCCGTGCACGTACGTACATAGTAATAGACTCATTAACTCTTATGACGTCATTATAAATATGTAAGTACATGACGATGGCAGAGATTAAGTCAAATATATGTTTTCTCGAAAAAAAAAGATTAATTCATCATAATATAATAATGAGTCCGAATAGAACATGGTTTTTTTTTTTTCGAGGCTCAATATAACATGTTAATTAACCTCTAGTTAACTGGTATAAGAATTAAACTACGTACTTGTTTTCAACTTTGATTTCAATAAAATCGTCCTTTTTATTAAAAAAATAAGTCCTCATCGATATCCCTTAATTTTTCTAAATATTTCTACCTATATATACCATCATATGAAATGTCTCTATTATATATAGGGTGTACAGAATCTAGTAAACCAGGATGCTATCCAATATTCCGCGGATTCTATCCAATTTATTTCAATTATTGTGAATCGGATCGAATTCCATAATATTAATTGGACTGGATTAAATAACTATTAAATGACAAAAATTGTCAATCCGCACATAATAAATCAATTAATTGCTGATTTTATATATATGCAGAATCCGTGAACCAATCTTGATCCGTCAACATTAAATACATGCAATATATACTTTATAGATACTTTTAGTTAAGATTTCGAGATTCATATCAATGGTTTAATTGGTCGTATAATATTCGTATTAAGTTGAATTAAGTATAATTTGTAGTATAACCACGCGCTTTATTTTATGTTGTTTAATCAAGGTTTTATCATGACATATTTTAATGTTATGTTTATTTGATATCCAAACGCAAGTTTTGTCCACAATTGTGAACCTTCCCTATAATTTTCACCTCAAAAAGACACCGTATGGTATATATTCAATCGATCGATCACTTTGATGGATCATGGATGTTAATTCTGCGCTTTAAGAATCACTAGTACTAATAATTTCGATTCCCCACCTTAATTACCTTCAACTCTCGGGTGTGATGTTTTACTTTAAAAGGTATCGGTACTACTTGGGGAGAAATCCACTCTTATATATTTATGAAGTTGCACTTTTAACCTATACACACACACACACACACACACACACACACACACATATATATATATATGTCTAATTAATTACCCAATACAATAAAAAAAACTACAAAATTTAATTTGTTGAATCAAGTGGCTTAGACTTGTAATTTGAGTTGGACTTAAATTAGTGTCCTACATGAATTCATGCGCACACGGTGATTACACATGGGATGATTAATTAGTAATTGGATACAAATTACGTTAATATGTTGTATTCCAATTATGAGTTAATAGTTGCGTTGGTTTATGTGTATATGCATGTAACACCTATAAATAGGTGAATACGGTTAAGTGAAAGAACATAGCGTTGTGCTTGTTTAAGAGAGCCAAGAATTGTATCGTAACGTATGTGCATACGAGCGGGTATGCGACAGTGTGAGATTAAATCTTGTTCAGGTCTCTATCCGGGGCTTAAACAAATTAGAGTTTTCCTTTGTATATTAAACTATTGAAAGTGGGTTGCCTTGTTTCTTGCCCGTGGTTTTTCCCCAATTTTGAGGTTTTTCATGTAAATTCTTGTGTTCATATTTTCTTTGTGGTTTATTTGTCTTTGGGTGTATTCTTGTGATTGTAGGTATTCCACGATGACTCGTCACAACAAATTGGTATTAGATCTAAGATTCAAATTTATTTTTTAAGGGGAGGGGGTACACTATTAAGCTTAGGTTTCAGAGATGTCGAAGTACACAAGTGCGATAAAGTTCGATGTGGAGAAGTTTGACTGGAAAATAAATTTTGGTTTGTGGCAAATTCAAGTCAAAGATTTGTTGATTCAATTTAGGCTACGTCAAGCGTTGAAGGGTCGTGGGAAGGAAAGTGATGAGAATTGAGAAAAGTTGGATTTGAGGGTGGCGAACATCATAAGACTCAATTTAGTAAAGAATGTTCTGTCGAACATGAGGAACATTTCTTCGGCGAAAGATCTTTAGGAAAATTGAAGACTATTTATATGACGAAAAGTATGTCAAGTCGTTTCTACCTGAAGGAATAGTACCATCACTTGAAGATGGATGAGGGGACAAGTATTATGATCAATTCAGTGCCCTTATCGAGATTGTCTCGAAACTTGAGGAGTTGGAAAAGTAAGTTAGTGATGAGGATCAGGCGCTCAAACTCATTTGGTCACTTCCGCCTTCGTTCAAGCATATGAAGCCAATACTGATGTACAGGAAGGAAATCACCAGTTTAGCATAATTCACTGCCATTTTAATATCTGAAGAGAAATTGATGAAAGGCGAAGACCACGGTTCATCTAGAAACTTTGGTTTAATAGTTGCTGGGAAGGGTTCCAAGAAGTATGGAAAAGCAGTCTGTTGGAGATGCGGTCAATCAAGGCATCTCAGGAGAGACTGTAGGAATAGGAAAGGAAAAGGAGCGAGTTTGGCAAGAAGCTCCAATTCGACAAAAAGGGATTTTGGTGTTGAAGGTATTAACGCTGATAATTTGTTAGTTTTCAAGACTTAAAGTAATTATCTTATGTGTTTCGCAAAGAATAAGATAGGTGATCAAAAAGGAAGAATGAGTAATTAACAGCGGGGCCACAAGACATGTTTGCGTATAGGGCATGGATCGGTAATTATGCAAGTTGTACGAGTGGCAAACTTATGTTGATGGCCGACTACTCTCTGCGACCAATATTAAGAGTCAATGAAACTCAACTATAGTCATTTGATGGACGCGCCATAAAGCTTCGGGATGTTTGACATGTGCTGAGTTATACTCAAATCTAATTTCTCTTTCCGAATTACATTCTGAGGGTTACAGGTACTTGGGGGAAGGTGGGGTATTAAAAATATTATAGAAGTCTTCGTTGATCATGAAAGGTGTGAGGAAGAAGAACTTGTTTGTTTTGGTGCATAAACATGGAGCAATGTCTGGGCCTCAAAAAGTTGATCAAGAAGTAGGTTTCGGTTCACTACAAAAAAACAGCAAATCAGAAACGGAATTAGAAACGGAAATAAGTTCCGTTTCTAAATCAGAAACGGAATTAGAAACGGAATAAGTTCCATTTCTAAATTTAACAGTTAGCGACGGAATCGACACGGAAAAAATCAGAGACGGATCAGAGACGGAATTAGAGACGGAATTAGAGACGGAATTAAATTCCGTCTCTAAAATTTGGCGCCACCATTCCCGCCAAATTCTTCATTTCTTATGACCGTTCATCATTCCTCGAGATTTGTATTTTCTTGGATCACCTCTCCTCGTTCCCGCACCCCACCCCCTCCCAACAAAACAAACGAAATCCCTAAATCATTTTCACGAAAAATTCAAAAAACCTAAATCGTCTCTCCGTCTCGTCCAAATTCAATCGATCGTCTCGTCCCCAAACGTCCATCCCGTTCGATCGTCTCGTCTCTCCGTCCGGTCGTGCTAGCTGGTCTCTCTCGCTCGTCTCTCGCTCTGTCCGTCTCGTCGCGGTGGTCTCCGTTTCTCCGTCTGGTCGTGCTACTGGTCTCTCTCTCTTCTCTGGTCTCGCCGTCTCTCTCTGTTCTCTCCGTCTCGTCGCGCCGGTCTCCGTCATCGCCGATATCTCTCGCTCTCTCGGTCTCGATTCCGGTTAGCAAGGTATTTGTAGTTTTGGAGTCTTACTACATTCGATATAATCTATTTGTTTTTTATTGTTCTTTATAATGCGAGCAACACTCATGATCAAGAGCTCTTCACTTTCATAGAGATCATTCACCTTGTGACGGTTTTGAGGAAGTCTTGAATCGCTACAATGTTTTCGCTCAACTTTTGCGTCTGTCGGTTGGCATTCTAGTCCCCTTGTTTATCTAATTTAAAAAAATTATGGAAAACCAAGGGTGACATGAGAATTATTTAAGTTTCCGCTATGGTTCATTTGATAGTTCGATCTTCTAGTAAAGATCGGAGTTGAAGGCAAGAAGATTTTTTATCTTGAAAGATTTTCCAATTTAAATTAAGCATGCGAGACTTCATTAATTTCCATCTATCAATAAATATTCGGGTGTCCGGTGTTCCTACGTACCTTATCTGCGGCATCCAGGAATATTAAAGTCGTAATACTTGTTAGCATTGCAAATATTTTTCTCATGAATGAAATATGTTATAGATTTTCACTTGAACTGAAGCTATATCCGCTAGGCAAGGCAGTCATATATATGCCTTGATGTTCAAACATAGGAAATGAACATAATGTGGCTGACCATTGTGTATACTAGGTTTTCTTAGCGGCTCAGCTATACTAGTCTAATAAATGGAATGAAAAAAAAATTTATTTTCTTGAAAGGTCTTAGCTATTATGGTCATGGAATCCTTTTTATTTTTCTAAATTCGTCTTGGCAATTGGCCGTGTTATAGTACTACCTTATTGTTTATGAACTGTGAAGGAACAAACTATTGATCAGGTGACATATTTTAAGAGTTCAGTTCTTATAATTGTTATTACTTTATGAGGTTTTATTTTAACTGTTCTTGAGTGATTTGATTTGTTCCTTGGTTGATTGTGCAGTGAATGAGTGCACATCGTTCTGATTGTTTTTGAATTTCGATCTTGAATCTCCGTGTCTTTCATTGCTCTCTCTCTCTAGTCGCTCTCAGTGCTTACCGCTCCGCTCTCCGCTCGTCAAGGTAACACAAAAAAAATTTTAACACCCGAATTCTCTTCACATTGTATCTCGCTCACATTTTCCCCGGATTGGCTTTCATGTGCATTAGTTGGTGTTCTTCACTTGATCTATTAAGTTAATGTTGTGTCTTTTGTTTGGTTTAGAAGTTTTTGTTCTGCTCTTCTCTTACATGCATAGTTTTTGAGGTTATGCTTGTTCTATTTTTAGGTTTATTAATATGTACTATTTCATTTCAACCTTTTAATTGAGCAATTCAAGATTTATATTGATTCCGTATTTGGTTGTTATTCCATGTTTATTTTATCGGTAAAGCATGTCATCCGTATTTGGTTATTATTCCATGTTTATTTTATCGGTAAAGCATGTCATGATCAACATTATAATACATTAGAATCATGTACTGAGGTAATTACTTTGTCGTTTGATGTTATAGTTGTTAGTAATTTCATATTCATGCACTTGCTATGGATGATTGATTAGTTAGGTGTTGTTGGTTACGATTGAATAGTACCTATAATTACTTAATTTCTACTACTAGTTAGGGTTAGAAACACTAGGATTACTCTTTTAGTGAATGTTGCTATTTCACATTACATTTCTAGAGAATGGAATAAACCTATAACCTTAAGGACGTATGAGTGAACAAGTAGTAGACGCGTTGATACTACGTGGTATTTGTATGCCTCTGATATCGATATAGGTTAGGCGCACGGCCTCAACTTCGATTCCCCACACAACTAAATGTCGGGCTACTGGTGGTCTCTTTTTGCAATCCTAAGGCATGCGGGACGAGTAAGACAAAGTGTTTGGATACCACAGATACTCAAAAATATTTTTTGAGAGAAAATGCTTAGTGTCAAATAAATGACCAAAATCATTTATGGCAAGCATAATTGAAGGTCACCCAAGAGGGGGGGTGAATTGGGTTACCGAGTAGTTATTGCCCTTTTAAAAACTTTATGCGCAATTTACAACTATGATATATACACTATCAATGAATATATATATGTTATGCAAGTAAATGGAATGAAAAGATAGAAATTGACACACGATTTATAGTGGTTCGATCCAACGATCTACATCCACTACCTAACCTCCCCGGTTAGGATTTCAAACCCCACTTATATTACCAATAAGTGTTACAACCTAAGCATACAAGCCTAGAATGCCTAATTACAATTAGGACTTCCCACCTAGCCTCAACTAGGATTTTCCCACCTAGCCGCAACTAGGATTTTCCCACCTAGCCTCAACTAGGATTTTTCCCACCTAGCCTCAACTAGGCCGCAACTAGGATTTTCCCACCTAGCCTCAACTAGGATTTTTCCCACCTAGCCGCAACTAGGATTTTCCCTTTCGACTTAGATTCCACTAAGTCTTACAATCATTCAAATACAACAATTTTGCTGGAAAATAAAGATATACACTTTACAACAAAAGTGGTATCAAATTCAAACACTAGCAAGCCACCTTGAGCCTAACTACTCTTATGCATGCAAGTGTGAGTATAAATGGAATTATGCAAATATGTCACTGATGTTGTTGCAAATTCCAAATCTGAAATCGTTTCAAAAACTTATTATATTTGTAGAAAACCGATTTCAAGTCTAAGAACAAAAGTTTAACAAGAATCAAGTTTAAGTGCAACACTTTTGTTCAAATCAATCTTAGGGTCTTAAAAATTTTAATGTAAGTGCAAAACCCAGGAAGAAAGTGTTCAAACACACATCAAACTGATTTTCAAATCAAATACACAAAACTATGTAGATTAAGCACAAGAAAGAGTTTATATCAAGGATTTCCCTACAACCAAGAGGATGACAAAAGAGATCGGCTTTGCAGAGACTCTAATATTCCTTTGAAAGCCTCAAAGGTCTTTGGATTTGAGAACTTAAGAACAAACACAAAGATCTCCTTTTGCTCCTTCTAAAAATCAAATATCTTCTCTTTGTAGATCTTGAATTTTTGAATGTGTTTCTTCTTCCTTATGTTAAAACCAAGTTTGTGGTGGTTTTATAGTGATAGGAATTCCAATATGACCGTTTATAGCCGTTGTAGGAATCCAGGAAATCAAAAATTCAAATTTAAAGCTTGATTTCCAAAAGTCAAAAATAGCTGGCAGTGGCTAATTAGCGCGCTAATACTGGAATTAGCGTGCTAACTGCAGGGACCTCAAAATAATTAATTTATCCCTTTGTGTTAGCGACCCTTAAACTCGTCCAGGACCTAACCAACCCTTATAAAACATGTTATACATGTTTATTATGAGTCATTAAGCTTAATTGGGTGGTCCGGATATTTTTACAAATCCCGAAAACGAAAATTTACGATTTCATAATGTGTTAGGGGCTTTTCTGCAAATTTTCTGTTTTCTTTTTGAAAACATTTCAAAAACGAGTTTTTCTTTTTCGAAAACATTTACAATGATTTCTAATATGCAAATTGACAATTCTCACAAAGTTTCAATTTGTTTAAACTCTTAGACCTAGTTATTTGTTTAAATTCCATTTTGAAACTTGAAGTAAACTTATAGCTTTTGAAAAAATGGTTTGAGAAACATGATATGCATGAACTAATGCATTTGGCTTGCGTGAAAGAATTTGTATACCTTACATTGAAGTTACATATTGTGGTTCGGACTTTCATCTTCATTTCTTCATAAATGCCGAATCTTGAACTTGTATTTCTTGAGTACCCTTGATGTGTTATATTGCATCCTTTAACACAAACACTTAGTCCAACAATCTCCCCGTATTTCTTGAGTACCCTTGATGTGTTGTTTTGCATCCTTTAACACAAACCGAAATACACGAGATATTTATTAGTACATTTTCACCTTGTTTGTTTCCATCAAAATCTCGGTTTAATGTGAGTGACTAACCACTTAGTCCAACAATAATATCATCAACATATCATATCAAAAATATGAACTTACTCCCACTAACATTAAGATATATACATTGATCAATGATGTTTTCCTTAGAAACAAAACATGTTATTGTATCATTAAACTTAAGATACCACTTTATCGAGAAGTTTGCTTAATTCCATATATTGATTTCTTAAGCTTACATACAATATGTTCAAATACCAACAATCTTAAATTCTTCGAGCAAACCGATGTAAACTTCTTCATCGAAACTCTCATTTACTGAAACTGTCTGTACATCGATTTGCTACAACTTCTAAGTCAATATGAGCTACTAATGCCATAATTATTCTAAAAAGTATTTCTTAGAAACTGGAGATAAAGTTTATGTATAATCAATACCATATTTATGAGTAAAATATTTGGCTATAAGTCTAGCTTTATATCTCTCAATATTACCACTAGAGTCACGTTTATTCCGCAATTCAACGAGATCCGTAACTTCATTTTGAGCCATCGAGTTCAACCCATCTTTCATAGCATCGATCCATTTGTCAGAATCAACCTGATTTATGATTTTTTAGTAAGATATTGGATCATTACTAATTATTATATCATAATCATTTTCTTGCATATATACCTCAAAATCATTTACAATAGCTGATTTTTTCGATCTTTCACACCTTCTTAATGCTATTTCTTTTAGTTTGCCTACAACTGTCTTATTGGTGTGAATTATATCAGAGGAATTGCCATTGTTCTTATAAGTAATGGGCATAAGGATGTGATCCCTTACTTCTCAAAAATTTACATTTTATGGCGTAATACTCTCATTGACTTCACCATTCTCAATAAAATCTGTATTTCTAGTTTCTACAATTTTTGTACTATGATTAGGATGATAGATTCTTGTTTTCCTTTATGGTTTGGATCATAAGAAATCCTTACAGCATCTTAGAAATATGGATAGTAGCACCCGAGTAAATGCACCAAGTGTTTAAAGAAACTTCAGTAAGATTTAATTCGAACATACAAAAGTAGTAGGCTTATCTTTCTTTTTGAATCATGTCTTTCATTTACAACAATCCTTTTGATAATGCCCAAGCTTCTTACATACACAACATAACTCAATCAATTCCTTCTCTTTAGATTGTGATGACTCATTAATGACTTCCTAACTTTGTCAATTTATTCTCTATTCATGAGTTTAATGTGCGAACCTCGTTCTTTCACTTAGCTATCAATTTCTTCTAGATGGTGTAGATCGCTATTCCGATTTACAATATTCTCCAATTAGTGAGATTTCTTATCATCTTAATCATTATTATTTCATTTGGTAGAATAGACAACCGGCTCGACAAGGGTTACGTTCGACTAGGAATGTCGTCTACAAACAGAGACTGGATGTACAACCGGCTCGACAACGGTTATGTTCGAATTGAATTCGCGGCGAAGGTTAAAGAATTCATATCATTTGCAAAACAACATTGTCCTACATACCAAAGTGAAAGGAAGATTAGATGTCCGTGCAATTTTAAGAAATGTCGACTTGTTCCGTACCTGGACGTCGAAACGGTTGAGCACCACCTATGTAGGTATGGATTTGTCCGGGGATATCACAGTTGGTACGAACATGGTGAGAACGGAGATGAAGGGCCGCAAAATTTTCACGAAATGGATTGCCATATTGATGATGCTGATGTTCGAGGCTACGATCCGACACCTTACCGCGAGATGCTACACAACGTGGCAGGTCCAAGTTTCAATTGGAATGCCGTGGAAGAATCACCAAACCCCCAAGCACGCCAACTATATGACATGATTGATGCAAGTAGGGAACAATTGTGGCCTGGTTGCGAAACCATGACAACGTTGTCCGCAATGGCAAGATTACTTGCGATCAAGTCTGAACATCATATATCTGAACGAGGGTATAATGAAATCACTAAACTCATGAAGGATTGTTTGCCAAATGACAACTCAACGGTTGAGAATTTTTATGCCACTAAAAGACTAATGCGAGGTCTAGGTCTACCTGTTGAGAAAATAGATTGTTGTGAGGACCAATGTATGATTTATTGGGGAGTGGACTCTGAGTTGACGTCATGTAAATTTTGTGGGAAATCACGATACGTTGCACATCGACGAGGTCGTGGTCGGAACACAAAAAGCGCCTTGCAAAAGAATGTACTACTTCCCTTTGGGCCCTCGGTTGCAACGATTGTATGCGTCGAGTCAACCGCAAAACATATGCGATGGCATGGAGATCATTCATCGCTTTGAAGATGTTATGCAACACTTGTTCGATTCGATTGCTTGGAGACATTTTAATGACGTCAATAAAGACTTTGTCGCCGAGGTTCGGAATGTTCGTTTAGGATTGTGCACCGATGGTTTTCAAGTATTTGGGATTTCCAAAAATCGTACTCTTCGTGGCCCGTGATTTTGACTCCTTACAACCTTCCACCGTCGATGTGCATGAAATCGAGTTTATGTTCTTAACGGTTATCGTTCCTGGACCGACCAGCCCAAAAGCGAGAAAATCGACGTGTTCCTTCACTGCTTGTGAAAGAGTTGCAAGATTTATGGAACAATGGGGTGGTTACATACGACGTTTCCACCAAGACAAATTTTGTCATGCGAGTTGCCCTTTTATGGACTCATTAGTGATTTCCCCGCATATAGCATGTTGTCCTGTTGGAGCACACACGGTAAGTACGCTTGTCCATATTGTATGGAGGATACAAATGCATTTCAATTGCGAAATGGTGGTAAGACATCGTGGTTCGATTGTCATCGTCGCTTCTTGGAGAAGTCATCACCATTAAGGAAAGACAAAAAATTTCATTAGAGGCAAAATGGTCATAAATGATGATCCGCCCGCTTTGTAGTCCGGTGAAGAAATTTTGGCGAAATTGAATCGTTTGGCTTGATGAAGGTGACAAAATCGGCGCTGAATCGTGAATGGGCGGATAGCTAAGAATTCGGGATGGAGGAAGAAAAGCATATTCGGGACTTGCCGTATTGGAAGACAAACTTGATCCGCCACAACTTAGATGTCATGCACATCGAAAAAAATGTTTTTGACAACATATTCAACACTATTATGTGTGTACCGGGCAAGAGTAAGGACAATGCAAAATCGAGGCAAGATATTCGTGAATATTGTCACCGACCTTCTCTACACATTGATTCGGCGACAAATACTTACGTCCTTGGGTGCTATGCTCTTGATACATCAAGAAGACAAAAATTGTGCGAGTGGGTTGAAAAGTTGCGTTTTCCTGATGGTTACGCATCGAATCTTGGTCGATGTGTAGATCCAAAGAAACTGCGAATGTTCGGCATGAAGAGCCATGATTGTCATATATTCATGCAACGGTTGATACCAATTGCATTCGAGAGAACTTCTCCCAAACCCGGTTTGGGTTGCAATTAGCGAATTAAGCCTATTTTTCCGGTCCCTTATCGCGAAATGTGTCGTATTCAAGATATGGAGGTCTTAGAGTCCGAAATACCAAAAATCGTTTGCAAGTTGGAAAAAATTTTCCCTCCAAGCTTATTTGACTCTATGGAACACCTACCAATCCACTTGGCCTACGAGGCCCGTCGGCCGGTCCCGTTCAATTTCGATGGATGTATCCATTTGAGAGGTACTATCTTGAGCCCTTGATATTATTTTCCCATTCAATAGGTTTTATATCAACATTTCCTATAACATTCATATAGGTACCTTAAACATTTGAAGAACAATGTGCGAAACAAAGCGAAGGTTGAGGGCTCCATGTGTAATGCTTATTTGGTCGAAGAGGTCACATCCTTTTGTTCTTACTACTTCGAAGATCACGTCTTTACGTTGCATGACAAAGTGCCACGTAACGACGATGGCGGTCTCGGGCCCACACCGAACTTCGTTGGCAATTTCTCAATTTTCACTTATCCCGGTCGACCCATGGGCAAGTCGAAGGAGCGGTACTTAACAGAGCGGGAGTATAATGCCGCTCATTCGTACATACTGCTCAATTGTCCAGAGATCGCTCCTTACGTTCAGTATGTCCATCACTTTCTTTCAATAATGCAGTACATTCATTGTTCATATTTTAGTAAGACATCCGACTTACACGTTCGTTTCTTCTAGGATATTCGTCGATGAAATCACTCAAGCAATGGGGGAGTCGCAAGTTGATAGTAGTCTAGAGCACAACTTCCCCATTTGGTTTCAAAAATATGTAAGGGCATTACTTTTGTACGTTATAGATTCAAATGTTTCTCCCATAACTAATGTGTCATATTGCATCTCTAATTTTGACGAATAGGCTCGGAATTCTATAGTTGACGAGACGCTCGTTGATCTTTCGTTGGTCCTAGTCGATCATGTACTCTTGCTACCCTGGTTACCTTGTTAATGGGTATAAGTTCCACTCCGCAACATATGACGTTAATAGATCGACGCAGAGCAGCGGTGTTTTGGTGAAGGGTTCAAACTACGCTGATGTTTCCCATAACTATTATGGAGTACTGCAAGAGGTTGTGGAGATTAAGTATACCGGCCTCAAACGTGTGGTCTTGTTTAAGTGCGAATGGTATGACCCTACACCGAATCATGGTGTGAGGACTCACCCAACACTTCAATTGGTAGAGGTTCATCGAAGTCGACGATATAACAACTACGAGCCATTTGTACTAGCAATGCAAGCCACTCAAGTCTACTACCTTTCGTACCCTTCTATGCGGAACGATCGACAAGAATGGCTAGCAGTTTGTTGCTGTCAGCCAAAATTCACTGACGAGGAAACTAGCAAAGACGATAATGACCAGGGCTCGACAGAGATTGCTTTCCAAGATGGGATGCCCACCACGTGCGTAGTCGATGATGCGACGCCGATATCAACAATCTGATGTTCCGATCGGGACTCGATTCATTGTTGAAGCGGGTCCAAGCGATGAAGTTTATAGTGGAGATGAATCGAAGAAGAATCCTCACCTTCTACTCATGAGAGTGAATTTGAAACGGATGATAGCGAATAAAGTTTGTATATGATATGTCAACGACCAATAATGTAGTTACTTTTATTTGCATGGATCCCGTGTTATTAAGTCCAATAATTTAGACCGAATTTCTACTTTTTGTATGCCCTTCTTTTCGATGTTTTACTCGTGAATATTGTTAGGTATCATGGCGGACGTGGTCGTAGGGGATGTCGAGGTTTGCCATTAGGAGGCCATCGTCCGGGCGGAATAGGTGCGGCACCGACATCCGCGGCGAAATACCAACTGGCCCTCGTGGTCAGGCCACAGGAGGGGTCCATAGAGGTCGTGGCGGTCGAGGTCGTGGTTCGATACCTCCATTATCGATTCCGACTTCTCGGTCTCTCGAGCACGATACAGCCGCAGCGTCACCTTCCCCTTCCATACCGTCGGGGTCGTCTGTACCATCTTCGTCGTCATCAAGGACTATGCCTAATACACACTTCCCCACACCTTCTCCGACATCAATGACTCCTTTACCCACGAGGCCTGCACCCCCAGCCACAGCATCAGCGGCAGCATCCCGACAAGAAGACGTAAGACCGGGGTTGGAGGTGACAGCCCTCTCGCGACCACCTCGAGAGGACGGGGATGGAGCCCCCTCGCGTGCAGGGGATCCCTATCACGCTGATTGCCAATGATACGTAAGTTTGCGTTTGACTTTTATATGTCAATTTCAATATGGATGTCAAATATTGAAGAAGTAGTTAAGGTGATATGCATGTTCATGAAACACGGGGAGTTGCATCCTTCGCACTTTGTGCACGGAGGATGACAAAAGTTTTTAAACGATGGATGATTCTGAAGGGTATTGTTGGAAGTCGGTACCGCCTCATCATAAAGACCAATACTGGCGCCAATGGAAGGTAAACAAGACTACCATATGCCTTATGATTTATACTATTTTCTCAAATAAGTGCTAACAATAGCAATCGCCAATTTGTAGATATTTTTTAGATGGGATGATGCGCTTCCCGAGGATCTCGTGCGAGCGGCGTACGACGAGCTTGCGGGCACAAGGTACACCGCGTTGATGCACAAGTTGAAGAAGAATCGGGTGCCCGGTTTATGTTACGAGATGAGGCATGGAGGAGATACTTGCGATCGGGAGAGCGAGGACTTCCAGGCTAGGTCTAGGCAAGCGACGGAGAATAGGAACACCGAGGTCGAAGGCCCCAGGGCTGGACCCTCGAAGCACGGTGGTGGTTCCGTGTCATTTGTGACTACCCAATAAAGATTGGTAAGTTTTTTGTAACATCTAGGATATTTTGTACATTTATACTCTTGTTCACTATGCTTGGTCCTGCACGCAGGCTGATTCATCCGAGACGCCACCGATTGTGAATGACTTGTATTTGCATCTCCACACCGTTAATCACGACAGGAATGACATTCATCGATACTAGATCACACGGTTCTATGTAAGTATAGAAATGATATGTAAAATATTATTAAGTCTTTCACTTACCCCATATCATGTATTTTGTTTGTTGTGCATATATGCAGGATAGGCTCCAGAGCAGACATTAGGAGGTGACCCAGGCTACACCGGAGCAAGCGGTGGATGATGAGGCGGTGTACCTAGATGTGGCGGGTGAGTCTTCCAAAGGACGTGTCTACGGACTCGGGTCCGTAGGGAGAAAGAAGAGGAGATACGGAGCTCCTGGTGCTAGCACGTCGCAGACGCCGGATGTGGTGCCGCGGGCAGAGTTCGATGTCGTTGCGGAGCAACTACGAAAGGTTATGGAGTTCATGCATCAGCGTCTTGGGATGGACATGGACGAAATAGGACTAGCTCAGCAACAACCACCACCACCGCCACCACCACCGCCACCTCATGACCAGCAACAGCCGCCGCAAATAGATCCGGTCGATCCACCCCAACAAGGGGACACTGTTGGGCGTGAGATGTAAGCGTGGCTCTCGAGAGATGAGCAGGTTGGTGATACATAGGTACTTCACTTGTTGTTTGTTTCAAATTATTAGATTAAACGTTTTATAGTGTAGACAACTTTAGAAATTCTTCGAATTACTTTATGATTCACACTTCTTTTTGTGCATTTTTAGGTCGATGTTCCATATTTTATCGTGGATTTTAATTTTTTTCCCTTTTGCTCCCCCAAATTTTTTTTTGTTTTTAAGTAAAATATATTATAAGTACCGAATGTTTGCATAATTAATCCATGGGAGAAGAAAACATCTTTGTTTGTTGTGTGCAAATCTTATGCGTTGCGGGTTCTCTCGAGTGCTACGATGAAGAAAGTGGTAGAATCGACGGGGAGCGACATCTTCATGCAATAGCAAATGAATTTGGGAAGTCGATAAAGGCTCGTTTTTCGGTCATCGTATTACGCACATGTAGGCTCTTCTTCTTCTATTATGGCATGTCCGTAGAAGAAGAATAGCCTACATGTTCTCAACACGATGACCGGAAAACGACCCTTTATCGATTTCCCAAATTCATTTGCTATGGCATGAAGATGTTGCTCCTCGTCGATTCTACCACTTTCTTCATCATAGCACTCGAGAGAACTCGCAACGACATAAGATTTGCACACAACAACACCAAAGATGTTTTCTTCTCCCATGGATTAATTTCGCAAAACATTCGGTACTTATAGTATATTTTACTTAAACTGAGGTTAAAAAATTTATTTTGGGAGGATAATGTATTAAAAATAAAATCCATGATAACTTATGCATGAACCGGGCGTCCAAGCCAACTAAGATATACGAGAGGATAAATGGACAATGAATGTACTGCGGACGATGGTGGTTTGTTGAAGCTTTGATGTAGTGGAGGGTACGATGATGAAGTTCCTTTATTTTTATTTTCCTGTTTTCGGATAGGCGGGTTTTAGTTTTTCCTATCGTTCTCGAGGGAATGGGTTCATTGCTTTTGACGATGAGCATGTTGTAGACGATTTGTTTCATTTGCATGTTAAACTCATTCTTTTTTTGGTGGTGGTGATTTTGGTCCTTATAGGACTCCGTGTCTCGGAGGTAGGCTTGGTGGGTATAGTGGAGGCAGTGAGCTTGGTGGGGGTTATGGAGGCTTTGGGGGCAGTGGCTTAGGTGCTTATCGAGGTGAATCTTCTCTTGGCTATTCTATTTTAGCGACTGAATCACTTCCTTTCAATAGTTTGTCGTGTAGACTTTTTAAGTTACTTGATTTACATATTCTTTGGTGGTTTAGTTTGTTTCAAACATTAGTTTATTATAGTCGATACCGTAGATAATTTGAGGGAAAATATGGCAGATATAGATAATCATGTGGGTGAAGAGACTGGACCACAAATTTCTTCTCTTTGTAGATCTTGCATTTTTGAATGTGTTTCTTCTTCCTTATGTTAAAACCAAGTTTGTGGTGGTTTTATAGTGATAGGAATTCCAATATGACCGTTTATAGCCGTTCTAGGAATCCAGGAAATCAAAAATTCAAATTTAAAGCTTGATTTCCAAAAGTCAAAAATAGCTGGCAGTGGCTAATTAGCGCGCTAATACTGGAATTAGCGTGCTAACTGCAGGGACCTCAAAATAATTAATTTATCCCTTTGTGTTAGCGACCCTTAAACTCGTCCAGGACCTAACCAACCCTTATAAAACATGTTATACATGTTATACAACTCAACTTACATGATAGGTCCATCTTATAGAAACATTGTTCGCCATCTCCTATGCGTAGGAAAATAGCAACATTGACACCAACTTCAGTCCGTGACTGCATTTGCTTGATGATCATGTTTTTTTTTGGAAGCATTCTTATTCAACATTGTATGGTTTTTTTCTTTTCTTCACTGCTTTTCTTGAATCCCAGCTGGTTTTTTTTTTTTTTTTTTTAGTAGGAACACATGGCTTGTCGCCTTTGGAGCACACAACAGTTTAGATGGGGTGAGAGGATGAGTTCTAGAATCATACTTACATGATAGGTTTGTGCTTAACTTTTAGTTTTTCCCTTTTAGCATTCTTGCACTTATGCCATTACTTATCATATGCATGTTGAAATGCAAGCCTTTCAAAGCTTGATAAATAATCCAACTCAACTTACATGATAGTTGCATCTTATAGATACATTGTTCGCCATCTCCGATGCGTAGGAAAATAGCAACATTGACCCCCAAACTCACAACAACAACAAAACTCCAGTCATTGCTTCATGTTCATGTATTTTTTGGAAGCTTTCTTATTCCTCATTGTATGGTTTATTTCTTTTCTTCACTGCATTTCTTGAATGTCAGCTGCCATTTTTTTGTTAAAGTAGGAACACATGGCTGGCTTGTTTTCGAGCACACAGCATTTTTAAATGGGATGAAATTTGAGTTTAGGATCAAATTTGAACTGTGAATGTTGCATTGATGGGAGTTTGGGGGTCAATGTTGCTATTTTCCTACGCATTGATGGGAGTTTGGGGATCAAATTTGAGTTTAGTTTTTTCCTTTTAGCATTCTTGCACTTCACCATTATCCTCTTTCATGTTCCTTATTAGCTCTAGTACTCCTCTCTACCTACATATGTGCATAATTGACAAAAGACCAAAGCAAACTCAATCGTAAATAAATTTAAAAATAGGTTCGAGCCGACTTTTTATGTATGATTATTATTAATTTCTATGTTTCTTCAAATCCACCATTTTTCTCATTCGCTTCCAATGTACATCCTTAGTTCAATAATCTCTCCTTTGCCTACTTCTTTCAGGTGCATACTCACTGGTTGTTGCCCTCAGATGGAGAATCGAAAATGCTTCAAACCTGCGTTTTAGTTATTAGATGAAGTCCTTTTTGTGTATACTTCCAAATTTTGGACCTTTTGTGAGTGTTTTTTTTTTGGGTTGTTAAACGATAGGATTGGTGGTTTTAGTGTATACTTTCAAGTTATGGAGCGTTTGTAATACATGACAATTTTTCGTGGAAATATAAATTTTTTTGCTAATTTTGAGTTTCACATTTTTTCTTGATCTTTTGAATTTTTGTTGATATATATTGTCGATGTATGTGCTTTTTTGTGGGATGTTAGCACCCCCAAGGAGTTGTTGGAGGGGGTGCAGGCGATGGAGTAGGTTATATCGGGTTGTATTTTGAATTTTTAGGTTGGAGAATCAATCGGAATATGTTACTGTCTCATATTTAAACATTTCTGGAAAATTAGAGACGGATTAGCAACGGAATTCAAATATTCCGTTGCTATTCCGTCTCTAATTTTCCGAAAATATTTCTATCAATCACAAACGGATCGAGAGACGGAAATAAGAATTCGTCTCTCGATTCCGTCGCTAATTAGCAACGGAATCAGAGACGGAATCAGAAATGGAATAATCTGTCTCTGATTCCGTTTCTAATTAGAGACGGAATCAGAGACGGACTAATTGCATTCCGTCTCGATTCGTCTCTCGATTCCGTTGCTTGATTAGAAACGGAATCGAGACGAATTCATAAATTTATTAATTCCGTCTCTCGATTCCGTTGCTAATCAACAACGGAATCGAGACGAATGCAATTACAAATGTACCATTTCGAAATAAATTCCATTTCGTTCGTCTCTGTTAGTTTCTAATTTCCGTCTCTAAATCCGTCTCAATCGAAACGGATATTTTCCGTCTCTATTCCGTCTCTAATCGAAACGGAATCCGTTTTCCGTTTCGATCGTATCGACGACGTTTTAGATCGTTCGTTTCGATTCCAATCGAGACGGAATTTTATAATCGAAACGGAAAATTCCGTTTCTGATTTGCGATTTTTTTGTAGTGGTTGTTGGTAAGTCTATATAGGTTGGATTAGACTTGGTTCATTATCGGTGTTGAGGATGGTATGGCCCGAGAGGGCAGTGTGGCAAAAGCAAGGTATTGAGTTTTTGCCAATGTGAAAATTTGTTGAATCAAGTGGCTCAAACTTGTAATTTGAGCTGGACTCAAATTAGTGTACATAAATTCATGCATATGTATACACGGTGATTACACATGAGATTAATTAGTAATTGGATACAAACTACGTTAATGTGTTGTATTCAAATTAAGAGTTAATATTTGTGTTGGTTTATGTGTACATGCATGTAACACCTATAAATATGTGAGTACGATTAAGTGAAAGAACATAGTGTTGTGCTTGTTTGAGAGAGCCGAGAGTTGTGTCGTAACGTATGGGCTTGCGAGCGGATATATGATACTGTGAGATTGAATCTTGTTGGGGTTTATATATGGCGTTTAAATAGAGGAGGGTGTTCCTTTGTGTACTAAACTATATATTGATAGTGGATTATCTTGCTTCTTACTCGTGATTTTTCCCTAATTTTGAGGTTTTCCACGTAAATTCTTGTGTTCATATTTTCTTTGTAGTTTATTTATCTTCGAATGTATTCATGTGATTGTGATCTTAGGTATTCTATGGTGATTCGTCACAACAAAATTAATTAAGGAAAATGCTACAATTAATGACACCCCAAAGTAACACGGGGTGACGTGTCATGTAGACCCGCAACCTTAGAAGCCGTCTGCGCCTAGTCGGGATACACACCCGTATGATATGCACAAGAAACAATGTGAACACACCCCAAAGTCACACCTATTTTCACGCGGCCCGCAAACCACGTCACCCATATGACTTTGGAGTGTCATTTAGCATTTTCCATTAATTAAAACAATAACTTCTAAGGATAATTTGGAGAATTAATCTATTGCAACAGTATATATAACCTTCAATTCCTTTATTAATCATTTATATAAGAATAATTTTGTGTAATCAATCATTCTAATAAATTGTTACATGATTTGGAGCTGTGTCCATGTATATAGTATAAAACAAATATTATGTTGTGTATATGCATGTATGCATGTATATATTTATGCAGCCAAGCAGCTCGAAGGATGGACGAGACCAGAAGCCGAGCCATCAGCACTAGTGCACGAAGACAAAGCAGGTTTATTCTTATAAGTGAGATCAACATTGTCCAAAACAATGCCACTGCACGGAGCCTTTCGACTGCAATCAAATTTCATAGCAACTTGGCTCGCCGACGTGCCTCTAATGTTCATGTAAACCACATCACTAATTTTAACACCGGAGACTTGGCCGGGGCACCCTTCGTTGTGTGGACAATAGTTCTGATCGATTATAATCGGATTCTGTGCGTTATTCATCGTTATGTCCTCGAATAATACACCCTTCACATATCCGTTGCTCGACCTCGCCCATGTCTTGATTCTCACTCCATTTTGAGAACCGGTAAATGTAGCTGTCTTAACAGTCACATTTTGCACCCCTTGTTCATTCATTGCTTTTCCAAGACTCCCAATGCTGCAGTAGTACGTATTTAATGTACAATAGTTAGTTTGTAGTTCTATGCATGACTTGAATAGCATATACTATAAACTATAAAACACGTGATTCATTAATGTGTATACATTTGTTCTAGCTTGCACACATGTTATGTTATTATGTACCTTATACCATGACCAGGTCCGCAGTTAATATTTTCCATCAAAAGGTTGGTGGTTCCGGGGCCAATGGAGATGCAATCGTCGCCAGTCTTGATGACGGCTCGAGTGATGGTGACACCGGTGGACGCCTCAACATGTATGCCGTCGGTGTTAGGGCTATTGCCGGAGGCTGTCACCTGCACTCCTTGGAGGTTCACGTTCATACAGTTGTGAATCACGATATGGAAGACTTGGCTGTTCATGGATGTCAACCCGCTTATAGTAATTCCTCTAGAGTAGGTGAACTCCAATGACTACAATCAATTAAAAAAAAAAGCAACTCAAAACATTAGAATCTCATCAATTTTAAATTCAATTATGTGTAACATATACTATGTTATAGCTCATTAACAAGATTATACAGTATACAACATTTTTTTTGTTGTCATATGTGCATCTAATATTTAATCATGTATTTCCTATCAGGTCCGCTCAACATGGCCTGGACTTGGGCGGATCGCTAATTAGTACTCCATCTGTTCCATATTATATGTCACATTTGTGTTTGTGCACAAAAATTGAGATGATGATTGAAAGTCTTAAAAAGAAAGACAATGAAACTAAATTACTCATCATTAATAACCTATTTTCATAAGTTTTTGCCTTAGTAATTAATGTGAAACTCCAAATTGGCATTAATGATATGACTTTAAATTAAAGGTAAAATTGGAAAAAAAAGATCATAATACACCATTGATTTCCTAATGCGATACATATTGTGGAACAAAAAAAAAATTCAATGTTATAGATAATATGGAATAGAGGGAGTACCAGCTCAGTCTAAATATATATATACTAACTTTTGTTTATTTTTAAAATATTTATGACATATAAAGTAAAAAAAAATATTTTGTAATTAAATTAAAAAATAAAAATCATTTATCTTCACTAGAACATTTTTGACCTTTAATAGAGGTTTTAAAACCCCTATTAAATAAAGTGTTATTAAATGTCATGTGAAAATGTGTTATGTTTTAATTTTTAATACATGTATTACATAGAGGTTTCTTAAAACTCATATCAATTAGATGTTATTTAATAACACCCCCTTTAATAGGGGTTTAAAAACCTCTATTAAATATCGAAATTGTTCTAGTGCTTATAAATAAAAATATAGACGGGCTGGGTTTGAGCCTGAGCCCGATTAAGTTTAACTCATGAATACAAGTGGACGTCCTACCATGTACATATAACAAGCTATAGGTATAATTAATTTGAAACATTTTTTTCCTTTTTTATTAATTCAATTATTTGACATCTTATCAAAAGAATTTATTTGACATGGCAGCTAGTATTAAAAAATGTGCATCTTAGTACACCTACCGTGGCTCCAAATGGACAGTTCTTTCCGGCAGCCTTGCATGCCCAAAGACCAGTGCCTTGGCCATCGATGGTACCACCATAGATGGAGACACCTCGGACTCCGGAAAATGTAATCCATTTGCCAATACTTGCAAGGACGTGATAATTCGATGGAGCAACAAGAGTGCCATCAATTTTAAAGGTGACATGACCCTTGCACTGCCCCCTAAACAATACACGGTTGAGGAGATAACGTCCCGGCGGTACATAGATGTTAGAGGAGGCGCCAGAGGAGGCACAAGCAGAAGACCATGCTCTTTGGAAGGCACTAGTGGAGTCGGTCCTTCCATCGCCTTTGGCACCCAAAGCCACCACATTGAAGGACGCCGGAGCGGCAAGAGCAGATGATGAGGTTGAAATGATAATTACCGCCGCGGTTAAAAAAAACAACGAGCGTGCACTACAAGAAAAAATGTCTTTTGTAATAGATATCTTCATGTTTAAAAGTACTATAGTTGTGGTGAATATATTGATGTGAAGTTTTGGTAAATTAAGGAGAGATGTGATGGTACTATGGGGTTTAATGATATATGTTTGGATGAGTGAAAGTGAATGAAAGATGAATGGAGGGATTGGTGATATTTATAAGGTGTGGTTTTGGTGTGAATTAGGCTGAAGGCTCAAGCAATGCACGCGCGGTGGAGTTACGTGATTGTTTGGAATTAGAGAGAACAAAAAGTTAATTGAAGTGAGAAGATCATGGCTTGTACTTCATGAACAGAAGATATGATGACCAAATGCATATTTAGTTACGTTTTGAATTTTTTAATTAGTCCAAGCCCATGCTGCCTTGTTCAAAACATCAACTTTAATAAATTGTATTGCGTCTGGTGTGTTCCTCATTAGATCTTTGATATCAAACATTGCTTCAAACAGTCAAAAGTAGTTTTGATATACCTAAATTATTTAGTTAGTTAGTTAATCAACCTTAAATATATTAATTGTGACATGCATATGAAGTACATGCAACTCTTTTTATTATTATTACTTTTAGGAAACCATAATAACTTTAGCCTCGATCAGCTATATATTAATCTGGGTATTGCCCCTAATAACATTTTGTTGGAGATGCATGTGTGGTTCGAAATTATAGTCTCTCATCGATTAATTAAAATTTCATAATGAAGTATGTATAAGTTATGATCTCCTTTCTAGTAGTATTGAGGTCTTTTGAGTGAAAACTCCTCACATTTGAGTTGAAGGTGGTTTAATTAAAAATAATATGGAAGTACTGTGGTGGCAATCCACATGTGCCCGCGAAGAAGTAGTGTCATAGGCATGCCACAAAAATTAACAAATTCATTGAAATTCTAGCTCAGAATGAACTCTTGCTATATCCATTCATGAAGCTTATGAAATACATATATCATTTTCTTACAAGAAAGAAATTCAATGTTTTTTTTTGCTCCTTTGGAACTCGAAGCCCCACCCTCTTACATACCACATATCAAATTATTGAGTCACCCAATAAAAATGGTTGGTTAAAATACATATATTATTGTAAATGTTATTTAATTAATTATTCCATGTTTCAATAATACAATTTATTTTGTTTGTTATTAAAGTAGATTACTTAGATCAGCAATATTAAGTAAAAAAAAGTAGATCATAATGTATAGGCTCATTGCCTATGTTGCCAACTTGCAATGTATAAGATACTACCTTTTGTTTTTTGGGTCATAGACTCATAGTATAGGTCCTATATAATCCAAAACATTTCCCTTAAATTAGTGCACGTGGTTTCAAGCATATATAAATACGGCGCTGATCCTATATGGATTCATATATAGATCATAGCTAGGCATGGATATATATATTCTCTATATAGTTTGCCCGCCGTGACGTCAGATATATAAGCAGATGACGAGTACATGTATCCTAAATTACGTCATATGCACATTACTTAATGGATCTACACCGTTAGATATCCCTCGAGACGCTTCCACATACACATCGAGGCATCTTCTACGGGATGTGACTGCTCGAATGCATGTGATGCTTTAATTACTTAGCGTGTAATGTTGGCATTAATAAATGTTATGTGAGATCATACATATATATATATAACGTGTGTTGAACCAATTGGGTGTGCACCTAAAATGATGGGCTCTCTCCTCCATGTTCTCGGATCACATAATGTTAGCTAATAAATACTTGTAAAGGTGGCCAAGGTCCGGATCCCGTGCACCCGTGCCGCCATTGCTCTATTAACTTCATTTTTTCAATGGCATTGCATGCATGCATGCATAAATAGTAGATTAAAGTTTAATTTGTGAGCATGTTTAGAATTATAAACTTTATGGATTTTGAGTTACAGTTTAACTTGATCAGCATGTGGAGGAGCAGGGCTGTCCACTAAGGTAGAAAGTCCTCTTTAATTAGATATGTATAGACTTATCCAATTAATTAAAAGAGAGAAAAAAAAAAGTATCTAGCCAATATTTCAAAGTTTAAATGATATTATATGAATGTCTTGAATGACCACCTAGCTAGCTTTAAATTTAGTATATATTAAGTTCATTTTGGTTGGCCTTGAGGATGTATTTCATTAATTCTAAGGTATTAATAATTAATTTGTTGATGCCTAGCTAGCTAACCAACTAATTAGGAGTATACTATTTGGAAGTAAGAAGTTATAAGTTCAAACCCCAGTTAGGATGCAAGTTGTTTTTTATCAAAAAAATATAAAAAATATAAAAAATCCTCTTGATGCCTAGCTAAGATTGGATTCAAAAAAGTAATCAATACAGTTGTACGCATTTTACTCATGAACGTACACCACATAAAATTTAGACCTAGTTTGATTGTAAAGATATTTCATGAGAAAATATCTTCTTATAAGGCTATGTTTGATTGAATGGAAAGAAAAATGTTTTAAGGAAAATAACAAATTTCGTGTTAAAATAATATTTTTCATGCGTTTGATAGCCAAATATTTTCACGTGGAACATTTTTCACGATTGCCAATTTTCAATATTAAGACTCCTATATTTTCTCACTTATTATGATGGGCCAATTAAATTTTCTATATTGCACCAGATAATATTTAATTTTCCTTATAATTAACATATACAACTATTATAAAAAAACATATACAACCTTATAATTGACATATACAACTATTATAAAAAAAAACATATACAATCAACAATTTTGCCTTGATTATAAAAAGCTACATATAATTCTTCCCACATTATTATAAATTGTGATTACACGTCACATTTTTTCTTTTATTAGCAACCAATAACTTGACCAGGGCCGATTTTGGCGGGGTGGGCGGTCGCCCCATGCCCCTACCTCAAGATAGGCCCCATGCCAAATAATTTTAATGCACTGAATTTTCTTAAAAAAATCTAAAAAAATATATTTTATATAGGTACTAGAGATAGGTAATTCATGTACGTCAATCGTGGCTCAATCATTCGTCATCTACCCACTGTGTGACGTTGTGATTGTGGAGATGGCCCACTTAAATGAGTTAATTTTTCTCTTTGTTTATGATTGTAATAAATTAATAAAAAAAAATTCTCTTGAAATTGACTATTGTTTTGCTTAAAAATTATTAGAAAAATATATACATAACCTCAAGGATTCAATTATTTAAGCGATTGTAATAAATTAAAATAAAACTATTATTTTCTTTTTAATAATTATTTCTTGTTTAGATTAATTAAGAAAATAACTAATTAATAATTATTCATAAAAGATTAGCATTATGTATAAATAATTTAATCTGTATATATGTCTATTGCAAAAAATAATTAATTGTGTTAAATTTTCTATTATTTGTATTGATTATATTAATTATCTTCAAAAACACGTAGTACTTTTTATATGCTAATATTACTTAAAAAAATTAGGTCTAATATAGCATACTATATAAATCTAATAATAGCATAAGCATATCAAAAATAATTTAAATGAGTCAAATGTTTTTTATAAAAATTAAGTTAAATATAAAAGGTCATATTTTCTCACGTTGCCTCAGACCTCGAAAATGTTAGGTCCGACTCTGCACTTGACTGCATCATGAATGCATGGTAAGTACCCATAACTCCCCCAAACTTTGCCTTTGGCAAGAATTAATGCTCGTCCATATCACTATAAATTGTTTTGATCGTTATCTATATATCTCGTTCTTTTAGTGTTTCACTGGTTGACCTGTATGTCAATTAGTAAAAAGGTAAAGTTAAAGCATATTTGACAAGGCGGACACGACTCCAGCCAAATGTCCAAAAGATAAAGTTTGGAGAGGTCGTGAGTTCGATTCTCTTTTAAGTAAAAAAAAATGAATTAAAATATAGTGTCACGGCCCAAAAACTTAAAATACCTACATCGAAGG
Organism: Stephania yunnanensis; assembly: GCA_039657365.1. NCBI lineage: Eukaryota > Viridiplantae > Streptophyta > Magnoliopsida > Ranunculales > Menispermaceae > Stephania > Stephania yunnanensis. The sequence continues at coordinate 47,221,092 of CM077592.1, forward strand.
TATTTTGGTAAATTCACAAATTTTATTTGTATGATGCCTTAATTATAAAAACCCGCCATAAATCCTAGCCATCACTTTTAGTTCATAATTCAAGAAAAAAAAAGGAGAGCTTGGGTGGTGTTGGTGACACAAAATGGTGGTGGAAGGTACAAATCACCTCCTTATTTGTTTTGTCTTCTTGTTTTTTTTTTTTTAATTTAAGTGGTGTTGGAGAACCCAGCAGAAGGGCGGTGCTGCCACGACATCATCAACGACGGAGACGTTAGTCCGCTGTTGCCATCGTCGGTGAGAGGCTGTGGATCGTTGCTGCCGCTGGAGGGGTCGCCTAGTGGAGGCCTTATAAGGGACAGGTGGGGTGGCTATGAGGCCACCCCACCAACCCATCATAACCCTCGGCCTTTTAGTGAAGGGAGGGGGGACGTCCCCCCGAGGGTCGATTGGCCCTTGGTATTTAAACCCTAAACCCCAAATAAAAAAACAAAATATATTAAAATAATATATATATCTACATAAAGTAAAACGATTTAAAATGAAAATAAATAATAAACAAACAAACGAGAAATGTCCCCTACCTTCAAACGGGATGCGTTACCACGTTCTTAGGGAAAAGATCAGGCATGTCCCACCCCTAAAGACCTCGCATCGGGCAACATGGGACCCACGAGGTCCACACTAGTGGACCCCAAAGCAAATAAATTTGAGAACTTTAATTGTACAATCGACTTGTTGTTGATGTAATGTTTATTAATTGTTTAGATTCACGAGACGGTTCACATCGAACCCCAAGCACGCAAGGACCGATCGAAAGAAGATATCGCGGGGAATCGAGTGTAAGTGGGGAGCTTGCTCAATTATCGAATATGACATGCTATCAGATATGATTAGGTCTCTCGATTTTAATTCAAGACTTGGGGAATGGGTTGCAACTTATTATTGACTTGAATGTAACTACCTATGGATTGTGAGTGTGTTGCCTTTTGCTCATGTTGTCTTATCTCATATTCGTGGTTTTTGCTACTATATATTATTTCATGGTTGTCGCCACTATTTGACAATTTGGTGGTTGCCGCCACTATTTGACAATTTGGTGGTTGCCACCACTATTTGAGTATGTTATGGTCATCGCCATTACTTGAGTTATACCTTGAGATCGATACATGAGATTGGTGCGCACATCGGTGATGGCTTTGGATGAACCTACTGTGGACTTGATGGGGCTAGTTAGGGGGCATAAAGGCCTTTATGTCGACTAATGGTTTACGTCACTTCGAGAGTAGGGGAATCGGACATCGGATTCTTATCAATAACTAGTAAGCATTGAATGGGACCCGACTTATTATATTATTATGCTTTTATGATATCTCCCTTAAATTCACCTTTACATGATAATTTGATCTATAAATACTTTTATGTTCCATATGCGATGCTTTATGAAGTTGACTATGGATACTCGTGGATTATTCTTTTTTCTCTGTCTTTATTTTCAATTCATGATAGACCCGCGTGATTAGTAGTATTACTTTTATGTTTGATAGTTGAGCGAGTTTCGCATTATTGAGCTCTGTTGGTTCTTTTAGCTCACCCCTCTTATTCTCCAGGTCCGTGTTCATCGATACTAACACGGGATAAAGGGAAGGCGATAGTGTAGAGCCTTGCCTTTAATGTAAACTTTGCATGTTATTTATATTATCGATATTTAAAATATTTAAACATGGGTTGTATTAAGTACTTAATGGGGTAGATTCTAATCCCCAAGACTTTTTGACTTAGGACTTTGGTAGTATACGTTTGCAGTTAATTAGGGATACTTAAACACCTTTGTTTATAATTATTTGTTTAACATATAAAACCTTTTAGTTTTAAACTTTGCAATTATTGTTTCATATGTACAGTTGTGTAGTTCAGCAGGTTGAATTAGGCGTGCCAAACCATTATTTAGGCCTAGTTCAGGTATTGGGCTTGGATAATGGTTTGGGCCGGGCGACCCGACCCTAGGTCGGGGGAGGGTCGTCACATTTGGTATTAGAGCATAGGTATTAGAACCAAGGTAAAACGATTAGTTTAATGAAACCTAAGTTGTAGAGCCTTTAGGTCAAGTTTAAGTCAGACAATCGATAATATGGGGCATTGGTTCAAGTTAGCTTAATGAACATAAATGACCAATCTTAAGATGGGAAGGGATTGAAAACTTGAATAAAACACTTGAATAATGTTATTTGCATTGTGTTATGATATCTATAATGGTTAGATATTTTATTTACTCTCTTAATTTGTAGAATTAACTCGCTCTCGTTTGCTCCGCAGTTGTATTATGAGCAATCATGGCGAAAACTCCTACAATCTGAGAGAAACTCATGAGAGGGATGAAAGAAATTGGCGCACCCAAATAGAGCAACGCATGTCTTCTATGGCTAAAACATATCAGAAGGTCATTCACGATATGACTTCCACTCAATACCAGAGTTTGGCAGACTTGGCGCAATCGCAAGAAAGGAACATGGCCCGCGTACTAGAGTTGATACAATAGGAAAACACTGGGGTGGCAGAGCGAGCACCCGTGAGGTAGGGGAGTAAGACTCCATTGGCACCTATACGCGAGGATCATCCTGTAGAGAAGGGGCCCGATTCTGCTACAGTTGCACCTTCAGCGGCCGTACCTATGGTGGACGAAGATCTAAAGGCTTGTCGGAGGGGCAAAACACATAAAAAAAACTTATGAAACACGATGTACTACACTTCTATGGGAAACATGATCCTGTTGAGGCTAAGCATTAATACTAAACATGGATAAGAGGAAGAAGACTTTGAACATTGATGAGTGGACCATAGTACTGCTGGCGACATTTTTGTTAGAACATAAGTGGTGGATGAGTATCGAGAGGACACGGGGAATTACTATGAATTGGCCATAGTTTAAGCGTTTGTTTTACGGAGAATGGTTCCCAAAGCCAGTGAAGGATGCGAAGATTTAAGAGTTCCTTGCCTTAGTATAGGGCAATATGTCAGTGGCCGAGTATGGATCCACTACAAGAAAAATGTGGAATAACATCAAAAAATTGCAACAGATTGAATCTGTTGCTAAACAACAACAAATCAGCAACAATTTTGCATCAGATAGAGAGTTTGACTCGGTTGACCAAAAAGCAACAAATCAGTGACAGATTTATGACAACAATTGTGACTAATTTTTTTTTGTCATTGATCTGTTGCTGATTTCTCCCGCCAATATTTTCCCACCCATTTTGTGACAGATCAGCGACAGATCAGCTACAGAACCTAGTTTGTCGGTGATCTGTAGCTAAATCTATGACAGATCTGCTACAGATCAGCGACAGATTCAATTCTGTTGCTGATCTGTCGCTAACCAGCAACAGATTCAATTATGTTGCTGATCTGTCGCTAACCAGCAACATATTCAATTTTGTTGCTGAATAGCGACAAATCAGCAACAGATTGTCAGCAACAAAAAAACCTGTTGTTGATCTGTCGCTGATTAGCGACAAATTAGCAACAAACAAATCAGCAACAGACTACTCTGTTGTTGATATGTCACTAAATTTTAAATGATTTTTTCAAACCAGGGCTCTCCTTTTTGGATAAAAAAATCCAATATATTATTTAATTTTAAGGTAATGTAGTAATTTAACAAAAATCCATTTTATATTGGTGTTTTATGTTGCAAATTGCACTTAGAACAAAAATTTACGAATTGATTAATTAACAGTTTCCATTAAGTGCAGAACCATTGATAATTAAATAGGCGGTTTCCTAAAATCATGGATTCTATTTTTATTTGAAAACAATATGCAACACCTTTACATAAATAAAATAAAAACCACGTTTTAAAAATTTTGGAACCCAAAAATTATTTTTTTCAAGATCTATATCTATATGTATAATATATCTATATATATATATATATCTATCTATTCAATATTAATGGCAAAATTGTTTAATTTCCTAATGTGCCCCTACTTTCAATTTTGTCATAGGCTAGAGCAACAAAAAAAAATCGCTTTGAAGCTACTTTAGGAAAACCCCAATTTTAATTAAAACATATATCTCGATTGTACATGAAAACTTAAATTAATTAGCTAATCGATTAATCTTATTAAGATAAGTTTTGTATATAGTTAGCCAGATTAAGCCCAAACAGACTTAATTAAGGGCATTGTCGAAATTTGTACCACCAAACATATATAATGAAATTAATTGAATTGTCAAACTATACATTTCGAAATATCAACATCATCAAAACAGTCCACAAGTGTTTATTTATATTTAATCTTCACGGTCCTTAAAGGGTATAGCGTGCATAGTGGGAAAAAAAATGAGCATCCATATATATATACTCTAATTGAAGCGGAGACATCAAGTTAATTTAATTCTTACAACTATATTTTCTTGGTTTCTTTCGAACCATGGAGTTGGGACAGCCGATCGACTTCCATTAGATTGGATGAGCCAAATTAAAAAAATGGCTAAAAACAAATTCGGAAGCCCTTAATTAATTATATATATATATATATAGTTACATCAAAATATATCTATGCTTTGTCTTTTCTTTTCCTTGGACTCTGGAATGATCGTAAACGCATGGTCGCCTTAGCTAGGCGATGTAGTTGAAATTAAAATTTTTAGTTGAAATTAAATTTTTTTTCATGAGATGTTGAAATTAAATTGAAAACATATATACATATAGATTTAATTTAAATTTTCATTAATATTAGAAGTTTGGATAGATAAAGTTTTTTTTTTTTTTCGATTTCGATAAAGCGCAAAAGTGGAGCTACAGTGATGTTTTGCCAAAATGTCATGGAGTTGAATGAATAGTGTCACATCATTTCGGTGTGGCACTATTCACATATCATATTACTATTAATTATTTTTATTTTTTTGTTTTGGTATTTTTTTAAATTATCTTTGTAATTGTATTATTTTGAGATTGCAAATCGAATTAAATAAAAAAATGATAAAAAGTTAATAGTGTAAACTACAGTATGGTTGGAGATGTGAATAATGTAGTTAATGTTTATATCAAAATTGATATATATTTAGTTTGTTGCTGATTTGTTGCTTAACAAAGAACAAATCAAGAATAGATCAGATTGTTAGTGTCCACGTAGGCTGATCAAGAACAGATCAAATCTGTTGCTTGAACAAAGAACAAAACATAAACAAATGCAACCTAGGCTGTCCACGTAGGCTAATCAGCAACAGATTTTGATCTGTTGCTGATCACCAACAAACTAGCAACAAACCATTTAAAAATCAATATCTAAATGGTTTTACTTTTTACAAACCATTTTCAATATTTTCACCTCCCTCCAAAACCATTTTCACCTCTCCAAACCCATTCACCTCCAAACCCATTTTCACTGCCAACCCTCCACCACCGCCGGGGACCCTCCGCGACCACCGCCGGACAGGTCCCGCGCCGCTGCATTCGGTCCTGCGCGAGCGCCGCCCCTGCGCGAGCGCCGCCCCGGCCCTGCGCGCGCCCCGCCCTGGCCCTGCTCGCCCGTGCCCCGCCGCTGCGCGGCCAGCAACGCCGCTGCGCGCCCCGCCCCTGCACGCCCTGCCCCTGCCCAGCTCCGCCCTTGCGCACCCCGCCCCTGCCCTGCTCGGCCAGCGACACCGATCGCGGCCAGCGACGCCGCTGCGCGCCCCGCCCCTGCACGCCCCACCCCTGCCGTGCTCCGCCCCTGCGCGCCCCCGCCCCTGCCCTGCTCGGCCAGCGACGCTGCTGCGCGCCACTGCTCGGTCAGAGCCCGCCGCTGCGGCGAGCAGCCCCGCCACTCCTCGGCCATCGCCCTGCCGTTCATCGGACACCTCGCCGCCGCTGCAGGTCGGATCCGCGTCGTCTCCTTCGCAGCCGCTGGTCGCCTTTGGCTTCTCCTTGACTGAGTTTCGGGTATCATTTGTGGTTTGCATTTTCTTGAAAATCTATTTTGGTATTTTTGTTGATTTATGATTTTATATGACTTCCAAAATTTATATATCTAGCGTCAACAACAAATTAGCAACTCAATTTCCTTGTAACGTGCATATTTAAGTTATCTTATATAGTTTATATAATTCACATTAATCACGCACATCACCAAACTAATCGAGTTAAAATTTAGCAACTTGAATGTAAAATGTATCCTAATGAGGTAGCAACACATTTAAATATATTTAGTTCGTATTTAAGCTTTTATAATTGGGAGTGAGGCTATGTTGTTAACTTGTTCATTTTGTGGATTTGTATGTTTTTAACTTGTTCATTTTGTGCCTTTGTATCTTTTTATGTTTTGCTCTAACAAATTTTTATTTCCTTGTAACGTGCCTATTTAAGTTATCTTATATGTTGTGGTATTTAAAATTTTATAAGTATATACGCATGAATAAGAATATGCAAATTGAATCTTGAATGTAAGTATGAAATTCACATGATTCTTGAAGGTAGTTAGAGGTTATAGAAGAGACTAAGTTATCATAGTTGAAGAAAAGAGATTGCAGAGGTATCACTTGTGAACTATGACTTGTGTAAATAAAATAGTTTAATATAAATTGAATAAATTAAGAACTTCCAATTCTTATTCAGTTTATAGAATTTATAGGTATGTATCTATATTAAAATCTCAAGGTTATTTATATTTCAATTTATAGATTGCAGAGGTATGTATCTTCAATGTGATGTTATTGTAGATAGTATTTGGTATTGTATGCATATCATAATTATCATTAGTCTTTGGGTTGAATCTAGTGCAACGAAAGAGCTTGATTTGTGTAGCGGAGCAGCCCGAGCCCAACTAATTTGGGATTGAGGCTATGTTGTTGTTGTAATGACACTTATCGCCGATGGTTTTTTAATTATGTGCAAATTTATTAGATAATTGAGATTATGGGATCATTTAGAAAATGATGATGATTCATATAGTGTTGTTAGAGTTTATCATTGTTAGCTCCCAATGCCCTTTTTTTCTAACTTAATTTGTTAACAAAATGCAGGATTCCTTTACACGCGCTAAGAAGTGGGTTCAAGAGCTACAAAAGCAAGGTGGGTTTCGGATTTTGCTTGTTTAGTTGACAACAAAGGCCGAGCTTAAGAAGTGGGGCGAGGGGCAGGGGGGCTTGAATTGACTTTATCAGAACTTTTCTTGTTGACTTATGCTTTTTTAACATTGATCCAGGTAATCCTAATATGGTAATGGCACTGGCTGGGAACAAAGAGGACTTGGAAGACAAAAGAAAGGTGACAACATAGGTGAGATTATTTAACCTATCCTTGAATTTGTTGAAATTTGTCCTGGCGAGGAAGAGGCTTTCTAGTTATTTTTTATTATCTCATAATTCTGTTTTGATGGTGGGCAAGATCGAGTTAATCTTTTCTGGAGGATATCATGAATTCTTGAATTAATTAATGGGTTTGTGTTATGGCAGCTATTTTGTTTTTCCCGAGATCAAGTAATGAATTTCATTAATGGAAAAATATAGGCAGAAGAATAAGAAGTTAATTAATGAAGTTCCAAATACTATCTGGGCACCCGCGTGATCACCGATCTGGGCATTTGATCTCTCCACATAAGAGTTAATTAATGAAGTTTCATTAATGGGAAAAATAACTTGGCTTGATTTTTCTGTTGTTGTTGTTGTTGTTGTCTATGTTCAAACTTTGATCTAATTTCTTCCTACTCATTTGCTTTAATAAGAGGTAAAATGTTTTTATTTAACCATTACGTGTCTAAATGCATGTTAGTTGATGGATGAAAATATTGAATTCTAAATGTTTTTAGAATGATTCATTTGTGGGCTGCATGATGTCTTCTTCTATGTTTTTAACTTCTTATATATATATATATATATATAATGAATGTACAAAATGAAAGAAATTGAAAAAAATGCATGAAATGTCATGTATGGAAGTTCTTTCATTCCCTTTTGAGTTGGAAATTTTTTGTGTGTGTCACTGTGGACGATCTTTTATTTACGAGGTCGATGAGCAAGACTTAATTTTTTGATTTTTTCATTTGTGTTTGAATATTTTTATTGCAATTCGAATATTGTTCAAATTATTCCTTTTCATTTTCAGGATTTGGATGGGACACGCACTCAAATTGTATAGTGTTTATCTTGTATCGGTGACACAATTGGGTAAGGGTGTGAGATTTACATTGTAGATATATATGTAAATTAATTTGTGTTGCCATCTTAATTTGTGTAGTATTTTGTTGGATAATGTTCATCTTTCATTATGAAATGTTAATCTCAACATTTTGTAGATATTTTTTTGTCGAATTTTGATAATATACAAACAATTATTCAATTTTAATTTTAATTATAGCAGGAATAAATATAATTTTTTTCTAGATTTTATTGCTGCAGGAATTTACTGTTTACAGTGAACTGTAATTTTATAAAAAAAATTACCATTTCAAATCAAATGAATGACATGCACATGCACAAAAAAAGTCGTTTGTTGCTTGATCTGTCGCCGATTTGCAACAGATCAAGAATAAATATGCCATTATAGCTTGTCTTGTGTGCATATCAAGAATAGATTGGTCTCATTCTCGATTTGCATCGATTTGCAAATGTAATCACCTTTTCCAATCTGCAATGATTTTTTCATCGTTGTTCAAAATGATTTTACTGTCACAAATCTGTTGTTCTTTGAAAGAATAGAACCAAAATCTGTTGCTAACTTCAATCTGCGACAAAGAGTTTAGCAACACCTCTAATCTGTTGCTGATCTGTTGCTGAGTCCCTTAGCAACAAATCCGTACCAAATCAACAACAGATTAGTTTGTTGCTGTTTCTTTTTTTTTCTCGTAGTGATCAAAGTACAACGAGTTGCTAGAGTTTGCACATGGGTATGTCTTGACAGAGAGGATTCCTAAGAGGAGATTTATTGATGGACTGAGGCATGATATTAGTGTTATGGTAGTGGCGTCTGGATCTGAGACATATCACTAGGCATACCATCAAGCACTTGAGTGTGAGGCATCACTTCGTGGAGGTTACATGCAGTTTTAGTCAGGATTTGATCAGTATGGTTATGGAAAACGTAGCTTTTATGGTTACCAGAACAATCAGAGCGACAGTTTCAAGAAACGCCAATTTAGAAAATCTACGGGTGGTCATGCATTTTCTGGCGTAGCACCAAGGGCACAACATACCTTGATAGGAACCACCACCCACTCACATGTCTCTACACCCTCAACTATACAAAGTGTGGCATATGAACTGCCACCTCCACCACAACGTCAACACAGACATCTCATACACCACGAATAACATGTTTTAATTACGGGCAAGTGGGCCATTTTAAGACGAAGTGCCCGAAATTACGAGCACGTCTCGAGAGTAGAGCGACCCCGACAACGAGGAGTGGAGTGCGCGTAGCTGTCGAACTAGATTCGGGACCCACCGGAGGGTTTATAACAGGAAACATTTATTTTTCATAGTCGTAATATGTTCATTTTTTAAGTCGTTCGAACCTATTGATCGTTTGTTGTGTGATGGCTATGTTATAAAAATTGGGGATACAAAAAAATGAAAATCTTCTTATGAGACAAATGAATGTCTTACATTAAATACGAAACAAAAGTCGAACATATACAGTTTGAAGAGTTCCTCAGAGTTAGTGGAATGAAATGATAAGAGAACCATTAACATTGGGGACACCCAAATAAAGGAATGTCTATAGAAGTATAATTCGAACCTAGACATGTAATATTCAACATATTTTAGTAGTACCAAAGAGTTGGTTTGGGGTAGAGAGAAATACCACGTTGAACTTTAAACGAAAACACAATCATATCGAGGCCTCGAAATGTTAAGATTAAGGTATTGGTAGTCACCAATACCGCAAGAGTAAAACCTACTCCATCGAGATACATGAATGAATATGAATACAAAACCCGATGTACTTGAAGAGCTACATCGGTTGTTGCGGTACGAGGACAAGACAATTGTCGTCGCTGGAGTCATGGTCCATCTATGTCATCGAAATAGTAGTCGCTAACACGAAAGACTTGGGGGTTTTCGAGGTTGTCACCACGAAATGACTTGACAACCGTAGACGCTGGAGCAATTGCACATCTTCGTTAAAATAATAATAATAATAATAATAATAATAATAATAATAATAATAATAATAATAATAATAATAATAATAATAATAATAATAATAATAATAATAATAATAATAATAATAATAATAATAATAATAATAACAACAACAACAACAACAATAAGGGTGTCATGTTAGTTGTAGCTAGCACGAAAGAAATTAATACTTTGTGGTCATCACCACGAAGGGATATTATAACAGTAGTAACGAAGTTCATGAAATATCTTCGCTAAATGTTAGTCGTTGCTAACAAACGAAAAATGATTGATGTGGCAATCGTCGCTCAAGGATCGATACAATATTAAATTTGCAACAAACAAGTTATATAATGGTACGAACAAGGTTAAAAATAAATAAATAAATTTAATGGCGAGCATAGATCTACAAGCGTATCACTCTTCTTACTTTTAAGAACAAAAGTTCTTAAAATTAGAGATATTGTCACGATCCAAAAACTTAAAATTCCTACATCGAGGGTATTTTGGAAAATTCATAAATTTGTGTGACACCTGTGATGGCCCCTCTCCTAATCTAGGGCATCGCCCGGCCTAATCCCGTAATTAAGTCCTAATCATATCCACGCGGGACTTAACAACGTATTAGTCAGCCTTTACAACCTAGACACCTCTTTTCTCTTGTTCAGGATAAGTAATCCACTAGTCCTGCCAATTCATAAAATTTAGAGTTAATTAAATTTTTTTATTAAATTAATTAATTAGTAGAAGTCTTATTGATTATGCAGAAGCAATTAGTAACTTATGCGGAAGCCATTTATAAAATCCTAAGTGTGGAAAATTAGGAAATGACATCACATATATAAAGTCCTCAAAATGTAGTGAAACAGTAAAATAGTCTAAGTCAAGTCAGGGAAACTGACGCTCAACCCAATATACAACCCCAAATAGTATCTGAAAGACTTGTATAACATATACGATCAAAATACCAAAAGAAGAACTACAATCGATGCAGCGATGCGCCGCAGTCTCAGGGATAATAGCCGATCTTCTCCTTGCCCGACATGCTGGTAGACGGCTCTGCACCCACCATCATAAAAAGGACAGTGGGTACAAGAATAAAACAATAATCCCATATGACAAACCATATGCGAGTAAATACCAGAGTTAAACAAGTGATACTCGCACTAGGCTAAGTAGTGGTGATTTAGGTCCTGTCGACAATGAAACGTGTCACCCTGACTCAATAATCATATAACACAAGGGACTCTAACCCAAGTGTTACCAAGGACTCTAACCCCCGTGTGTAGACCACCATAACGACTCTAATCCCGAGGGTCATACGGTGTCAGGTAACATGTGCCAACATCCCCTGGGACTCTAACCCCGTAAGTTGCGCACACCTCGATTGAGTACGTGACCTAAATGCAAAACTACTTTTAAAATTTCAAGAAATACCGAGTATGGATTGTCAAGGAATGGGCACATCTACACACCTAAACAAATAAGGAATACAAGTCATCTTAAATAATACATACACCACGAAAAAATAATATTTACCTCGGTGTCAGTTCCAAAAGTTTCGAAAAGTACGTCAAGTCACGACGGTCCAGTCTACGGTCCTGAAACATGACACATGTCACGTGTAAATTTAAGGGTTGTTACACTACTGATGTAGCAGGCACTATCTCAATCTGTATAGGAGGTACAATTGTAGTCTCTAGTACGGCTGCAATAACTGTAGTAGCCGCAGTAGTATCGCTACAATCGGTGTATCCGTCTCCTGAATAACTGGTAATGTCGATGATGCTGGTGGTGCTAGTGTAGCCATAGTCGGTACCCTAAGTATCCTCGAAATCTCGTCCAACCGTAGATCATGGGACGCGATTCTCTCTAACAAAGTATGCAAGTCCTCAACACTTGCAAATCGAGGACCCGCAGCTCCACTATCATCACTAGGTCCGGTCTGATCCATCATCGCAATCTGCAATAAAAAGCGAATCCCCGAATTAGTGGATAGTTATCGATATAGTATATTACAACACAACAAATATAACACATAAGATCGAGTTTTCCTTTATCCGAACTCGCCTCACTTCCCAACAAAGTTTCTAATAAGTCGGGATTATAGGTTCCACTCTAACTTCCAATAATGTCTTATGCTGCATATATTTAAACTTCTCTAATACAAACTGCGATGATCCCAGTTTACCATAAAACTAGGCCCCGCCCGGCCTAAACCCACGTAGACCCCCGAGTCGTTCCTCGTAAAGTCAACACATGCCTAGTCAGCCTCCAATAGTTAAATTCTCATTAAATTTATATTTTTAACATTGATTTATTAAGTTATATCTTTTACAGAATAGTTTGCAGCGGAATTAAACTTAAAACAAGATTTAATAACTCATATGTAAATAAAGGTGAAACACCTACAATGTGGAACCCTGAAATCAACGGATAAACATGTATATCCAATATCACTCGATCCCAATATGTCCCAATGCAAATTCCAATAATAATATACAATAATTACAACAAAAATTGTAAAACATACTATCATGCAAAGGAAGGAACCGCTCCAAAAGTCCTCAAAGGAAGTCACCAATCACCGGTCATTTCTCCTTGCTCTTCTATGTCCGCTCTGCACCCACCGTCACAACTAGACGGTGAGTACAATAACGTAGAAAGTAATAACCAGAAGGATACAAACAATAATTCATGAATTATTTAAAAACATTCCAAATATCATGCAGGTATTAAATGAAAGAAAAAATATAAAAGAATGCATGATAAACAGACTGACAAATATGCATGACGAAAACTGAGTGCCTAGGATTCAAATGAAGCATACTAAGTCTTCTTAAATCCACAACAATTCAGTACTCATAGAAAACTCACGTTTGGTTTGATAGCTACACCCCCGCAGGTAGTGTTCCCGTTAGCCCAACTAGCTATAATCCCAGGAGTACCTTCTCGATACACTTAGGCCATAGACACTCAACCAAGGAATAAAGAATATAGTTCCAACAAAAAGGCATTTATCAATAAAGACAATAAATACGGAATATGAATTACTACGCATTCCCTTAACTGGCTTATTTACTTACTTTAGACTCGCGTTATCCCGCCCTCGTGGCTCGAACACGTTCCCCAAAACGATCACCCAACTCTTGAGACTTCCCCTTAGGTTCACGAGGACCTATAACATGTTTTTAGATCAAATTATATTGTTTTGGAGATTTTGAAAAAATTCAACTTTATGTGTTGCCAGGGACCTTAGCACGCTAATTCTGATATTAGCGTGCTAATTTCAACATTAGCACGCTACCTTGTACATCTAGTGCGCTAATCAAAATTAGCATGCTAATTTTTGACATTAGCGCGCTAATCTACATATTATTGCACTAACTAATATCTAGCACGCTAATATTGATTAGCGCGCTAGATTTCTCACCTAGCGTGCTATGTGCATTAGAACCCAAATTCATGCATTTCGAATTTTGAGTTTCCTCAACACATAGGCCATGGTGATGCCTTGGGGACCCTCATACACATTACTAGAGGTCTCTAACTCCAACCACAACACACTATAACACCCTATAACATCAAATACATGATTTTATTGAATTGACCAAGCTATGTTAATGGAGTACCTAGCTTGATGAACTTGATCTTCTTCACCAACTTCACCGAATTCTTGAGCCTCCCCTCCTCTTGATCACTCTAGAAACCTCTATTCTTATATTCTTGCTTACCAAATTTATGAAGATGAAAGTGGTAAGTGATAAGTTTGTTTGACCAATTGGTTATATATGTATGAAGTTGATTAAACATTAGCCACACATAAATTTGCACTTTCATATCCTGATGCTTATCTTGTGGTCCACCTTCACACACTTGTCCCATAAGTAATGCATAAATGACTCAAAACATAGACTCACTTGATCTCAGCATCAATATTGTCTCCACCTTATCACTTTCAACTCTTAGGTATGGAGTTTTATCTCAAAAGGCATCGGTACTAATTAAAAGGAGATCATCACTTATATACATCATTATGAACTTTCAATTATCTGATGTGAGACTATTATTTCGGTCCACACATCTCAACACTTCATATTGGACCGAAATTCATCCTAAGATTTTTTTCTCGATAGGACCCAACTAAACCGTCGGCTCCGATACCATATAAAATTTAAGAAAAAAATAAATACAATATTTTACGTGGTTCTATATATTTATAGAGATACTTAGGCTCACATTATAGAATCTTTAATCAATTAATTGATCCATCAATCATCAATTAACCAACTAATCAAGCAATCAATCAATCAATCAACTCTTCTTTCCACATTTAATCCGAACACTCCCCCTTAAGTTGGTGCATGGATATCATACATGTCTAACTTGCCTAAAAATGATGAGAAGACTCGATAAGAAATTGCTTTGCTGAGAATGTCAGCTAGTTGATCTTGTGATTTAATCTTAGGCAACTCCGTCATTTTCTCATCTAATTTTTCCTTGATGAAAAACATGTCCACTTTGATATATTTCATACGATCAAGGTGAACTGAGTTATGAGCTATATCAGGTGCTGCTTTTGTGATGGCTCCAACCCTAAAAACTGGGCATCACCTGGCACTAGGCCTCCATTAACCCCTAGTAAATCGGTTCAGAGTTAATAAAGGCCTAGTTATCCCTACAAACCGGTCTTCAATACATGATAGTCTATACAACAGCTTATATATATATATATATGAAGTCATATGCAGTGGAATTTAAATGCAATGAAAACGCGATAACAAATAAATTAAACACACAACGAGTTCTAGGTATGGAAGCTAGAATGTGGAAACCCCGTACAACGACTACAATATATAAATTATAGTATCTTTCAACCCAAATACCCATTTATTAAACATATCAATTGTAATATAAATACATCAAATGGCCTACATATGTCGCACATTAATGTTCTTGAGCTCGGAGATTATGCCTACAATTGTCACCAAAAGCGAAGACAAACCCAGTGAATAAATCCAAAAAAAGTTCAATAGTAATTCAGATTAAACAATAAATAAGTCTATAAATCAAGCAGGAAAGAAACGAAGCTGAAAAGAACAATAAAGCGCATGATGGACAAACAACAATGTCAATGATAGAGACCAAGTGACTCGAAAGCAAAAGATAAGCGCCCAAGTGGTCATGACACTCTACATGTAGGCTCAAAGCCACTTGACTACGGGTAAGTGTCAAATACTAGTGCGGCTGGATAAAGTTTGCTTCAACTGTACCTAATCCGTTCGACACTATCGGCTCACTTGAGTTGCGATCTGAGAAAATTCCAAAGGGAGCCACAGTCGCAATCGAATACTCAACCGCAATGGAATCCTTGAAGTCATGTAAAGAGCTACGACACATGACGGATGCTCACCCAAATGATTCAGTCTTTTCTAGGAGTGATGAGCGCGACTCAGATGCTCAACCTACGACTAAACGACTACTTAATTCGACCATTTGAACCCTAGGTCACTCGGTAGGGAAGTAGAGTCCAACAATAGGTATTATTTCCATCAAGATATGCAAGGAAAGGAAAAGAATTAATATTGAATTTCTTACTGATTTACTTACAATACAAGCGCATAAATCATCATATCAAATTGATCATTCGAATAGCCTAGTTGAGTTATTGCATATCTACATTCATGATAGGTACAACAAAGTCATTTAGACTATATTTAACTACTTACGAATTGCTTGCTAAGTAAGATTATTGATCCTTGGTTCATGAATCTAATAATTATAATTTTCGCATAGCATAGCTTACTTTCATGTGCTAGTAAAATAAATTTATAGTTATTCACGTAGGCATTTGCGTTACAAACTTTTCTAAGTTCATTTGACTCAAATAAATGGCTTTCCAAGGGTTCGACACAACCCAACCACCACTCCTTACTTCCAACTTAAACCGCTCACGACTCCAAAATCAATAATTAACACTTCAAATCAAAACCAACGATTCAAGTAAAATAAGAATGCATTGAAGCAAAACAAGGAAGATTATGTAAAACTTAAATTTTCCAACTTAAGAGATTCAAGTCAACTCATCACAAAGAAAAGGGAACCGAACCGTTAAATAAAAATGAAGTTCGACGTAAAACACTCAATTCACTAATTTTTGCTAGAAACTCACAACTTGAATAAGTTAAGTTCGTTTTTGAGAAAATAGATTAATCAATGTTTATAAGTTATTCCGTAGGTTAAGGCATTCTAAGTTGTCGCTTGACTCAACTCGGTAATCGAGAGGGTTAAGTGGCGGCTTAGGCTGAGCGAGCCTAGGTTGTTAATTTAGTCGTTCTCGATTTAAAGGAATGGTTATTAAATTCAAGAAAGAACTAATTAATAAAATTAGGAATGTGAATGAGTTCCTCGTCATCTAAGTTCCTAAACAAGTTCTAAATGATTCTAAACAATATGTGTTATACTTACACGCTAGTAGATATGCGATGAGGATGTAGCTAAGAAATTCAGCATAAGAATGAGTTTAAGTAGACGCGGCAAGCGAGGTAAGTGGGATTTGCTTTATTATCAATCATGTCATGCTAGTAGATATACTAGTATTTTACTTCAGTAATTGTTCATGAATTACTTGGAATATGCCTTGATATCGTTTCATTGAGGTACTTCTTATCATGTCCCTTTTTTGTTACTCTATCTCTTGAATGCTTGTGGAACTGATATAACGTTAAATGATTGGATTGGTACCTCGCACTGGAGGGTCGGATGCATCCGATGACCTCCCTCTAATGATTGGTGGTAGAGATGAACTCCATGTTATTTGATCCGTAGTGTTGGGGAAAGGATAAGCTAAGTTGGGACAATAGGTGCTCAGACTTTTGACTCTCGTGCTGTCTAACTCACAATATTAGGGGAAGGATAAGCTAGGCCTATTGCCCGAATAGGGCAATAGGTAATTTGACTTGTGAACCTCATGTCGTCTAAACTGCAACATTGGGGGAAGGATAAGCTATTGCCTATTGCCCGATTAGACATATCAGTTGCCACTTCTTTTGACTCTAAGGCATTTATTTTTATCGTTGATTCTTATTGAATTATCTTGTTGGGCATTGTTGCTTTATCTTCATATATATTATTATGCTTGTTTATAATAATCTTGAATGCCCTAAAAATGATAATGGGTCTTATGAATTAATTGTGAGAATTTAGTTATGAATAAAATAGATATTACTTGGATGATTGGTGGTAGAGTGGACTACCACTTTACTGAGCCCATTGATATTTTGCTCACCCCATTTTTCTCTCCAAGTACCTCAGCTATCGCGATAGGATTACAAAAGGGAAGACGTAGGAGATACATGAAGCCTTCTCATTTGCGTGTGAAATGATTGTGTTTTTTTTATCATTGTTTTCATATTTAAAAATATATAACACAGGGGTTGACTCGGGTACATAGTTGTGATGAAACTAGTTTTATAATTAGATGTTAGATTTAGGATTTATGTATGTGAATGAATAGATGATGTTACTATTGGATATATCTTGCAAAGGTTTTGGAAGAACATTTACAGGTGTTTTGAATTTTTTTGGATAGCTTAAAACACAAAGGAGACTTTGCCGAGATTTCGTTAGAAATGTAGAGTTAAAAAAATGGAAATAATTGAGATAACTCAATAGGCCTTGAACTAATTCCGTAAAATTTTTAATTAGCCTAGAAAATAATTAGTCAATGTTTATAAGTTATTCCGCAGGTTAAGGCGTACTAAGTTGTGGCTTGGCTCGACTCAGTAATCGATAGGGTTAAGTGGCGGTTTAGGCAGGGCGACCCTAGGTTGGGAATTAAGGTCGTCACAACTTTGTTGTCACAAAATAATTTGATTGGTTGCTTAGGTGGATACCCCAAGTCTTGTAGGAAAAGTCCTAGCCATAATGTTTCACATAATTCTAGTGCTATACCTTGAAACTCTACTTTAGCGCTTGAGCGAGCAACAACATTTTGTTTTTTTATTGAGCCACGTCACAAGATTCTCACCAACAAATGTAAAGTAACCAGAGGTTGAACGTCTATCATCTATAGTGCATGCCCAAACTGCATCTGTCTATACTTCTATATTTTGATGATGATGCATTTTTTGTGAATAAGATTCCTTTTCTAGGTGCATTCTTCTAGTAGTTGAGGATGTGCATAATTGCATTCATATGTTGTTCTCTATGATTATGCATGTATTGACTTACCACACTTAAGGCATAAGCAAGATATGGCCTCGTATGAACTAAGTACATCAATTTATCTGCAAGTTGTTGATATCTTTCTTTACCAACTGGTGTTTGGTCAAGATGAGAACAAAGTCTCAACCCTTCTTCTAGTGGCGTATTGGTTGGTTTGCACTTTGACATTCATGTTTCCTTCTAAAGATCTAAGACATACTTTCTTTGAGATAAAAAAGATTCTCGCACTTCATCTAGAAACTTCGATACCAAGAAAGTATTTTAAAGATCCTAAGTCTTTCAATTCAAATTCTTTAGATAAATATTCTTGTAGATTCTTTCATTGGATCATTCCCTGTTACTACCTTGTCATCAACGTATATAATGAGTGTTCTAATCTTATCATTTTCCTTTTTAGGAACAACGTATGGTCAGAATTGCTTTGACGATAGTCAAAAGCTTTTATTGATTTAGCGAAACTTCCAAACCATGCTCGTGGAGATTGTTTTAGCCCATGTAATGATTTCTTTAATTTACTTACCTTGTGTCTTTGTTTTTCATTCTTCAATTAGTACCTATTTTGATTAGTATTTATCTGAAGAGAGGTCAATTCCGTATGAGCCAAGTATTTTCTAAGTCCAGTCACCAATATCGCATATTTGCACTCATGGCTTACCCCAAAAGGAATAACTCTGATCTTAGAACATGGAGAACCCATGATTTTAGGCATATAAAAAAGCAGCCAGTGCATTACTTCTACGCTATATATCTTATATTATATGGTCACTACACACGCATACACCTGATCAATGTTGTCAAACTAAGGTGTTTGACAATACATGCACAAGAATATGAGGCATGCAAATCCCTTAAATCAAGCGCACACACCTTATGTACGTAATTCAAAATATACTCTCTTTAATTTAAACGCATCCAGTGCCGCTATTAATCAACTTTTAAGTTTAACCAAATTGAAGTCCAATTTAATCTATTCTATTTTCCTTAATTGGTGCAGTAGAAAAAGAAACGGCCCACATGTTAGACTTCGAATGTGCAACTAACTAATCCTGTTTGTCGTCACTATACTTTTTTTTTTTCGTCCTTAGGTTTAATGTCAATTGTCCTATCTACTTTAGACATCGACTTGTTTTACAATTGTTCTTCTTCTAGAGTTTTCACCTCACCTCGGACTCTGAAATACATTCGAACTCAAGAATTCAAAATAAATGATTAAATCCAACTTTATGAATATGAAAGATTTAGATGTGTTCAATTTTGGAACTTTCTAATTGTTTTTCAACTTTAGGAATATGTTTGGATTTTTTTTTTCTCGTTTTTGAGAATGTGACTGGATTTTCTCCCTCGTTGAAAATGTTTGTTAAGTTTACTAACTGTAAAGGTATCTATGAGAAATTTGACAAAAAAATAAAAAGGTATCTACGAGAATATATTATTATATATACACAAACAATTAAGGAAAGTCAATGGGACTTGATAAGAAAAAGGAACGCCTGTCACATATGCTACACATTGGTTGGATTTTTCAGGAGATTTATTGAGATGTGTGCTTGTAGATCTCAATGTAAAATCTAGGAACGCCAGTCACACCTTATTTATACATACAGTTGCTACCCATTGGTTGGGGTTTTCAAGAGATTTATACAATATTTGAAAGTGATTAAGTTGGGGAGAATATCAGTACATAGTGGAGGAGATCTACGAGCTCGCGTGTGTGGTATAACCGTAAGAGTTTTGACAAATAAAGTCTCGTTCCTATCAAAAAATTAAAAAAAAAAAAAGTAAAATCTAAAAACCTCCACTGATTGATGTATCAAATGTATGAACCAACTACCAACTATTCAATCTTTTTCAACACAATGAACAGAAGTTAACAAGATAAGTGGAAGAATGACAATTATATGTTACACCACAACATTCGCTTATTAAAGCCGTTCATGAGTACATCAGGATAGGAAAATTCACAGATCTCAATGTCTAATATGCGAGTCGAAACCGTATGTACAACTCTTATGAATCAATGTGTCATGCGGTGTAACATAATTGTTGTTATTCTAATATTTTCTCAATATATATATATATTCCAGTCAAACATCTTAAACAGATCTTATAGCCAAACATTAGAAAATTCAAACTAAAACAACCATGTATGAAACCGTTTTAATTGATACAGTTATTTATTTTTCTACATTAGGAATCACGTTAATTAGGTTGCTTTTGTCATCCATTATTTTCAACCAATCATCCTAACTTCCACATATATGCCCAATTAATTCCGCCGAAGATTGCTAAATGTACATACCAAGTAAACATTATTTCCTACCTTTCCCACACATTCATCCGAATCAAAAACACTATAAATACTTCATTAACACATCACAACTTCATTTCATCACCACTAGCACTACCAGTATTACTACTATACAGCACAATTCATCATATTTTCTAAGTTGTATAAACAATATGGCTAATGTTATTAACACTTCATTGTTGCCCTTCTTGATCTTATTGAACATTTTTGTGTCTAACATTGTTAGTACTAGCGCTGGTTCTACTAGTACTACTTACAATGTGGTGTCCTTGGGTGCTAAGGCAGATGGCAGAACAGACTCTAGCAGGGCCTTCCTTAGCGCATGGTCTTCTGCTTGCGCCTCCAATGCCGCCGCCACTGTCTTTGTGCCGAAAGGGAGTTATCTGCTTAGAAATGTTGTGTTTAGCGGGCAATGCAAGAATTTAGTTACCTTTCAAATTGAAGGCGCCACTCTTGTTGCTCCATCGGATTATGGAACCGACAGTTGGATCACGTTCGAGAGGGTATCGGGTGTCACCATCCTAGGCGGCACACTCGACGGCCATGGCGCTGGTTTGTGGGCTTGTAAGAACGCCGGAAAGGGTTGCCCGAGTGGCGCAACGGTAGGTGTAATAATATATAGCAACTGTTTTGATGATCAAGTTTAGCAATACAACATCTTTATCAACAGAAGGAACTACACATAGTTGGCTTCACTCTGATGTCCAATTTTTGGTCTACTTTTCTTGTTGTGATGTGCAGTCTTTGGAGATCACCAACTCCAGAGAAATTCTGATAAGCGGGTTGACATCGACGAACAGCCAAATGTTTCACATTGTTATCCATGACTGCCAAAATGTGAAGGTGCAAGGAGTGCAGGTCACTGCCCCAGGAAACAGTCCCAACACCGACGGCATACATGTGGAGGGATCAAGCGGCGTCACCATCAGCAGAGCCACTATCAAGACTGGCGACGATTGCATCTCCATCGGCCCCGGCACCTCCAACCTATGGATTGAAAACATCGGTTGCGGACCTGGCCATGGCATTAGGTAATAACATTAATCTTGAACATCAAATTTTAGGAACATATATGTATGACAGCAATCGCTTAAAACAAGTCTAGTACTATACTAGTATATGCTATATATTGATCACTCGTAAATTTCATGCAGCATTGGAAGTCTTGGGAAGGACAATAATGAACAAGGTGTGCAAAATGTGACAGTTAAGACAGTTGTGTTTTCGGGAACGGAGAATGGCGTCCGGATTAAGACATGGGCGAGGTCGAGCCAGGGATTTGTGAGGGGAGTATTGTTCGAAGATGCAACAATGAACAATGCACGGAACCCGATTATAATCGATCAGCAGTACTGTCCACATGACGGGGATTGCCCCAACCAGTCCTCTGGTGTTAAAATTAGCGATGTAACTTACAGGAACATCAAAGGCTCGTCTGCGTCTGAGATTGCCATGAACTTCGATTGCAGTCACACAAAGCCCTGCAGCAATATTGTTTTGGACAATGTTGATCTTAAATATGAAAATAAAGTTGCAACTGCTTCGTGCACAAGTGCCGATGGTTCTGCAACCGGTCTCGTTCAGCCTGCGAGCTGCTTGGCTTGATAGATTTCCCATGTAGATTTCTGGTTTAATAATAGAGACGATCGGAAAGAAGGCATGACAACCAGAATTTCCTGCATCGATTTTTAGTACAACTGAAAAGAAAATCAGAAACAAAGCATGTACTACTACTGCTACTACTACTACTAGTACTACTACTACTATTAGTAGATTTTGCGAATGTAGTTTTTGCTTGACAAATGATATATGAAGTTAAAGATTATATTTCTCTCAATTGACCAATTCATGATTTGGTACTGCACTAGTTCTTTGAAGAAAATATTCTTCCCTTTGTTGCTTTCTGATCTTATTATTAAAACTCATAACTTGAGCTAGAAAACTTGAAAACTTGAACATAAATATCACAAATTTGCACTGATTAATTTACTACAACGGCGTATAAGTATTCAAGTTGCCGATCGGCTTGCTACCTTAAATATGCAGAACCAGGCGCGTCTCTCTTAGTGTGTGGTTCTTAAAATTGCTAAGCAATCTACTAGGGCCAGGCTTTTATACTACATTTCTTTTTGCATGCTATGGAACAGAAAGGGATAAAATAACTCTAGCGAAAGCTGAAAGGTATTGTCAGTACCAACAATGAGATGGCCTGAACTTGAGCAAAATGAAAGTTAAGATCCAATTTTGACATCACTGAATCTAAATCAAACAAACCGATGAGGGCAAGAGTGAAAAATGTCCCTTTGCAAGACAAAAATATTCCAAGTCGTTAACTCAAGTTAAATGGACAAGTGAAAACATTACCTGATTTACCGTCTTTGCTGATCATCAACTACTGAATTAATGTATCTTCGACACACATTCCACATGCCGATTTAGCAACCAGGTCCATTATTTTAGGACTCCAAACCAGCATAAATATATCTTGAAAAACCACCATGATTGTGGCAGACGAAAGACTACTACAAAGCAATACCGAAAGTCCCTTTTGATAATCTAATAGACTATTAGAATCAGTGTCTCTTTAAGCTGCAAAAGAGCCATACTTAATGTAGCGAGGCACAGCAACAAATTTAATCATACACTCAACAATGAGGCTGGGAACAAACAGTTAGTCAATTTCTAATTTTTGTTGAGCTTAAAGAGAGATGAAGAAATGAAAAGAACACGCGAGCAAATCTAACTCAAATGATACAATTCACCAACAGTGAAGGGTGAGCCTATGATCCGACATCGATCTTCAAGTACATATTATAGTAATATGGTTGAGGTTATACACGGTACACCAAATCGGACAGATAAAAATATAGTCAAAAACTAAATTTAGGTTCATCATAACTATTACAAGATGAAGCTTAGACTAATTGATAAAACTACAAAATATGCGTCGGAGTTCAAATTAAATGTTGTATCTCATTCAATGACTGAATTAGCATATGATGTTTTATCATAGGACCAATTCCTACTTGAAATTAGATAATGAAGTGAGAAAATTTTCCTCCCTTGGGAGTTTCTACATATCTCAAGCAAACCATTTTGGAGAAAGTAAAAAGCAGAGAAAAGCATGTATACAAGTGATACATGCAGGACCATATATAGGGAGGGTTTCAGCAGGACAGATTGCAACTAATAAAATTATACACACAAATACTTACAACATATATAGCTGAATAACAGTGGCTCAAAAAGAGAACAATGAGAACCAAAACCTCTGCAGCCATGGCTTATGGCTAGAACTGCCAATGTCTAGAGTACTAGCAAGCAACGAAAAAAAAAAAAAAAAAAAAAAATCTAGAAACATCCATAGAACAGCTTATGTAGCCACATTCCAGGCCACCGTTAAAAATCTAGAAAAAAGTTGGATACCTATTCTAGAGAAGAGGATGTACCAGACACTCGCCGCAAGCTTTGGAGTCGTGAAATCTAGAAACATGCATCGCCTTCCAAATCGCCCAAGCATAGCTGCAATGGTCAAATGGGCGAAAGGCGGGTTTTTTTTAACAAGAAAGCAACTTAATGGCATCACCTTCGACTCCAACATGATTCGAACCCCCTAACCTTGTCTTACTTTGGCAAGTGATGTCTCGTCCATCTCACTAATATATGATTTGGCAAAGGAGGATTTCTTTTTTTCAGCAAAACGTTTATGCAAACATTTAGAAACCAAAGGTTGTATTTGTTTTTCAGTAGCCAACAACTAAAACATGGGTCGATGGTGAAGAAACTGGTCTACCATCATAAGATTAACATCACTTACAAAACCTGAAAATCCCCATCAATTACAAAAGCAATTAAATTGAGATCACAACAAAATATTTATGAATAGAGAAGAAGTAAAAGGGGTTATCAAATTCTATTCTTCTCATATTTGATATACTACTTCTCTCAAAAGAAAGTAGAACATTACGACTCGATCGGGTGAATTGTTGGCAGCTCAAATATTCAGTTCAATGTGAAATGCCAGAAACCATAACATCATATATAAGACTAAAATCACAGCTAAAAGCTAGAAAATTTTGCATATTGAACAATTATCAAAGTGGTTTCATAGAAATAGAAACAAAGAGGAAATCGGCACTCGGTTACAATGCATCAAACAAGATCGTACAGTGTATCAGATTTTCCAGTCAACAAATATACCAAGTTACCAACACCAAACAGAATATGCATCAATTTAAATCAACCGCACCAATTGAATTTCTATTTTGAACAACTTGTAATCATTTTCACTTATGCATGAAATCAGGGTAAGAGTCTAAGAGATGTTTGCATTTACAAGTAAAAAATTGTTGGAGACATTAGCCGAAAGAAAAACATTTTTCATTGCTATGGTAAAATTATAACTTACCACTTTGAGTGATTTTTACTAGTCATTATTGTTTGAGAAGTGATAGAATGACAACAACATGTTACCACAAGACACATTGGCTAATTAGAGTCATCCATGCGTACCACTCGGGATACAGTCATACATAAATTTTGATATAAGCGGGTCGAGTCCGCATTGAAGGTTATTGTAATTCAATTGGTCTATTCTTAGGTTCAAATCTCCAAACCTAACTTTTCTTAGGTTCAAATCTCCAAATCTAACTTTTCGAGGCATATGTTTTGTACGATGGGATGCGACGTCACCTCGACACCACAATAATATATGACAATATACATGTCAATTAACATGTCATGTTATATACATAGTAGATAAGTAAAAAAAAGAAAAAAAAAATTAAAAATATGTAGGCTAGTTCACAAAATTATAACATCTAAAAATGTTCTTATATTTTACTTTGTTAAAACTTATTTAATATATAATTAATATGCAACAAAATTATTTTTAATTAAAAAATTAATATGTAATGATTTATAAATTTTATTGAGTTTTCTGTTTTATACTATCAATCATTAATTATTATTTTCTTTCATAAATTAACAATATTTAGTTATATGTTAATTTAAAATTTAATAAATCTTGGCAATGTATTCTATAACAACATTATTAAATGTCGTAAAAGATCATTTTTCATGTAATTAAAGTAATGATTATGCTGTCATTGATCTAGTTATCCTTAGGAGTTTAAAATGCCGCCATTGATCTAGCTAGCTTAGGGAAGTTTAAAATCTTGGCTCCGCCCCTGATTTTAGTCCCACCATTATGAAATTCAAAATAAACCAACCACATATGAAACCGTTTTATAACTTCTACAGTTTTTTTTTTATATAAAGAATATCATTAAATTACTTCTCTTTTGTAATCCGTTTTATATAAACCAATCACATAAATTTTACATAATACACACTCCAATTAATGCACTTACCAATTGAACATTATTTCCTAACTTTGCTACACACTCATTCGATTCAAAAACAGTATAAATACTTAACACATTACTACTTCATTTCATCACCACTAGTTATACACTACTACACAATTATCATATTTTTTTAAGTTGTATGAACAATTTGGAGATTATGAAATTTATTAACACATTCTTGTTCCTACTAAACATTTTTTTGTTTAACATTGCTAGTAGTAGTGCTGGCTCAACAAGTACTACTTACAATGTTGTGGACTTGGGTGCAAAGGCAGATGGGAAGACTGACTCTCGTGCTGCCTTCCTTAGTGCATGGTCTTCTGCTTGCGCCTCCAATGCCGCTGCCACTGTTTTAGTGCCGAGCGGGAGTTATCTGCTTACGAGGGTAGTGTTTAGCGGGCAATGCAAGAACTCTGTTACTTTTCAAATTGATGGCACTCTTGTTGCTCCAACGGATTACGGAACTGAGAATTGGATCACGTTTGATGGGGTATCTGGTGTCACCATCCTAGGCGGCACACTTGATGGACAAGGCGCTGCTTTGTGGACTTGTAAGAACGCCGGAAAGACTTGCCCGATTGGCGCAACGGTAGGTGCATGTAGCAACTGTTTTCAAGTTTAGTAAGCACAAATTCTCTCTCTCTATATATATATATAGTTGGTTTACTCTGATGATCAATTTTGTCTACTGTTTTCATGTTGTGATCGATGTGCAGTCTTTGGAGTTCACCAACTCTAGAGAAGTTCTGATAAGCGGATTGACGTCGCTGAACAGCCAAATGTTTCACATTGACATCCATGACTGCGAGAATGTGAACATACAAGGAGTGCATGTCACTGCCTCAGGTGACAGCCCCAACACCGACGGCATACATGTGGCAGGTTCCGCCGGTGTCAACATCACCAGAGCCATCATTAAGACCGGCGATGATTGCGTCTCTATAGGCCCCGGCGCCACCAACCTCTGGATTGAAAACATCGGTTGCGGACCTGGCCATGGCATTAGGTAACATTTATAATCTTCTCACATTGAATTGTAGCAACATGTATATATACAATCTCATAAAACAAGTCATTTTAAGTACTAGTGTACGTTATATGCTAGGACTGGACTGAATTGATCAATTACTTGAACATTTCTTGCAGCATTGGAAGTCTAGGGAAGGACCCAAATGAACAAGGTGTGCAAAACGTGACAGTTAGAACAGTTGTGTTTTCTGGTACGCAGAATGGAGTCCGGATTAAGACATGGGCGAAGCCGAACCAAGGATTTGTGAGGGGTGTATTGTTTGAAGATGTGATAATTAACAATGCACAGAACCCGGTTATAATCGACCAGGAGTATTGTCCAGACAACAATTGCTCCAGCCAACCCTCTGGTGTTAAAATTAGCAATGTAACTTACAGGAACATCACAGGCTCGTCTGCTACCGCGAAGGCCGTCGACTTTGATTGCAGTCACACAAACCCCTGCACCGGCATTGTTTTGGACATTGTTGATCTTACATATGGAAGTAAACCTGCAACCGCTTCATGCACTAGTGCTGCTGGTTCTGCAACCGGTGTCGTTCTCCCTCCGAGCTGCTTGGCTTCATAGATTTCCCATGTAGATTTCGATTGAATAGTAGAGGCGATCGAAAAGAAAGAATGACGGCGAGAATTTCCTGCATCGATTAGTAATACAACAGAATAAAATCAAAAGGAAACATTCTACCACTATTAGTAATTTTGACAAACATAATTTTTCTTGACTAGGTGCTGTCATTAATTTTTATTTTTATTTTTTTTATACAACACCCTTGACTCCAACATGAGACGAGCCCCTAATCTTGCTAATGGCAAGTGATGCCTTAATCATCTCAACAGTGATGCGTATGCGACTACTGTCAATAGAAGTTAATTGCAGTCGATGTCTCACAATTGACCAATTCATCATCTTCCTCTTGGACAGGATTCCTCGGCTAAGACAATAATTTATAACTTAATACCAATGTTAATTCTTTGAAACTGAGGAATTCAGTGTGCAAACTAGCGCTGATTATTTTACTGCTGCGAGACAGAGGGATTCAAGTTCTAATAAGGAAAAAAAAAAAAAGAACTTGTACATTTTTTCCAAGTTGGCGCAATTTCAATATGCTATTTAAAAATGTTTTTTTTTTTTTTTTTTTTTGATAAGAACTTGAATCCCTCTATGTCACAGCATTAAAATAATCAGCCCTAGTTTGCAACTTGAATTCCTCATGAGTTTCATAGCATTAACTTTGGTATAGATTACTATAACTTAATACCAATGATAATGCTACCAAACAAATAAATAAATAAAAACAGCAGAACTGCTCTTATGGCACTTTGGACATCAGCTAGACTAATGAACAAAAGATTATGTTCTTTCAAGTGAATCATTCGTGTTAACTTTAGCAAGAACTTAGCAACCAAAAAAAAAAAAAAAACATATTCTTTTGTGAAGAGAGATTTGCAGCTGAAATTGATTGGGTTTGAGATTTAAAGCAAACCTCCTACAAAGTCAGTGAGCAAGCATGGTAGATCCATCTAACCACCTCGAACGCGGCAGTTGTATCAGAGGATACCCATGAAACAAAGTAAAATAAAATATCACTGTTCCTAATTTACAAGAATCCCATCTAAATTGTCTAGCTTTGGCAAAAAATATGATTGCACTTAAACAGGATTGAAAATGTATTTGAATTGCTACAAAGACTATAATTAAGGGGAAATGCTACAATGACACCCCAATGCATGCACCTCGAGATTTGAGCTTACGCATCTCTTAGTGCTTAACACTCTAGGTAGGAATGTGTTGTGCATTATATATCCTTTTTTGACAATCAATTTTTCCTTGTCATTCCATACTTAATCATCCATCATGCAAGTAATCTCAAAACCAATCAAAATTATTTTGAACTTAACAAGAACATCTTATGATGTCATTAAAATAAATAACATACTATGAATACGAAGAAGAATCAGTATGATTGGTTGGAATTTCACCTGTTTCGCGTTCTTCAAAACTGCTTGAGCAATTAAGGCTTTAGAAACCGGGTCCATCGCAAGTGCACTGGATCGGTGCCCAATTTTAGGTTACTCTAGTAACCTCTTTTAATAAATTAAATACGTGGAAGGCACCACGGTGTTAGTGGATAGTGTTCCACTTACAGTTTCTTGGCTTTGACAGTGGAAGGTAATCAAAACCTCCAAATTTACCAAGCATGATACTCTGTGTTTCAACGGTGCAATTCAATTCTCAAAAAGGACTTATAGAGGAAAATGACGGTCTTGGACGCACTTTAGGAACATAATGGAGGACTTGGGAGGATGAAAATGAGGATGGTTTGAAAGATGTTGGTAACTGAGGAAGAGCAACCACATTCAACAGACCAATGGTAACTTCTTTTCAAAAGTCTAATTACTTTGGTGAGCTAGTTAAGTGTGGGATTATAATTGTGTTTATATTATTTTTTTTTCAGCCCCAAGTCACATTATGCAATATTGGACATTTGCATCCATTGAAGCTGCAATAGGGGCCTTGAATTCTCTGAAAACTGTGAAAATTGGAGGCAAAGACGTAACATTAAGTAAGAAAAGGAAAGACAAGAAGAAGAGGAGGAGGAGGAGGTACTCAAAACACCAAAGGGACTTCGGAAAGAATCTATTGTAAGTGTGAGAATGACTGCATCAAAACTGATGAGGGAGTCTAAAAAAGGGTCTTGTGAAGTCTGAGTTTTCAAGTTAGTGAATTTTCATATTTAGGCATGGCCCCGCAAATGTAGATCTTGAAACGAACCACGTAAACAGGATTCTGTTGTCCTGGTTGGATTTATTTTTCTGCATATGTCTTAAGGTCTTACATCATTTGGTTACAACCATCTGTAGTGCTTCTTCTAACTGACTGGTGTATATGGAAGCTCTGTATCCAAGATAAGACGCCTCTCTTGAAAGGTGTTGGTTTGGAGTTATGGGCTTCTCTGAGGATATCTGGGACTCAGATGGGAAACTTGGGACTCAGAGCCAGCGATCCAGGGGCCATTCTTCACCTGTTCGCGTGGTCTGGTCCACACGAAGCTGACAAGCCTTTATCAACAAAGGATGGGATGATGTATTCCTCCACCCAAAGGTAACCCACCTCCCAAAACTGCGTTCTGAGCACTACCCTCTCCTTGTGCATGTTGAACGTCTAGCAAGTGACTGGGGGCTGAAAGGCAATGTGACGGCCCTTTTTTAAAACAAGGCACCGCTCCAATTAATTTTGTAATCAAGTCTTAATTATAATCAGATAAGACTTAATTATGTATTAGTAGTCTTTCTTCATTATATTTTTCACAACACGTGTCCAAATATTATTAATTTCAAACTTAATTAAACCTTTGTTTATCATTTGAATTTTATTGCATAGATTAAAGTTTATGCGAAGTTCTTATTATTCAAAAATCATAAGTGTGGAAAATTAAGAATACACAACATCACATGCATGTATATAACAAAAAACTATACGCTCAACCCAAATATATAACCCAAAATGAATAGTAAAGATATAAATAGTAATAATACAACAATAATCGAGTCATACAAAATGAGATAGGAGAATCGCCGAAATGCTCATCAAAGAAAGTCGTCGATCTTCTCATTAATTTCTCAGTCTGCTGCTACTCGACGGACTTGCACCCACCGTCACAAACTTGACGGTGAGTATATTAATATTTAAGTAATAACTAAAAATTTTATACCACATTTCTCAAAACATAAAAAAAGTATTTAAAAGCATAAAATAGCGAAAGAGTTGTTGAATCAAGTAATGCAAGTAAATACCATAATTAAAAATGTATAGACTGACACAGACTAAGTCGAGATGATCTACGTCCGGTCGGCGGTGAGAACTATCACCTAACCTTTTTCACTACTATATGAAGTAGCACTCAACATATTTCATACAAATAATGAAGCTGATAGTGGAGCTGCACTCTACCCGTATACATCATCTATCTTCCAGGTTTTCTTTCATTTTCTCAAATTTAACCTTTCTTTTCTTTTTATTTTGGGTTGAGAGGGGTTCATCCCGGCTCAGGGGATCATCCTCCCCTTCATTCGACGAGAACGAAACAGAGAAACAGAGGCTGTTTCGTTCTCGTCTCCTTCCCCCTCTACTCATCTCACGGATCTCTTATGGGCAGGGCTCCTCTTCATCATCTTCTTCACGTCCCTTTCATCTTCTTTTTCCTCAAGCTCGGGTTTTTTTTTTTCTCTCTCTTTTACGTTTTCATGACTGTTCATATTAATTTGCTGTTTGTTGACTGGTATGTTTTGTTGTTTGTGTTGTTTTCAATGAAGATTTCACCTCTCTCGATAAAATCACAGTCACAACAAAACACCACAGTCCCTATTTCGATTCACAGCTAAAATTGAAATCACTAATCCAAGCTTACCTTGATCGATTAACACAACCCACTGTTTCGGCTCTTCTCTTCTTCGTTCTCTTCCAATCCAGTCGACAGAGAGAGAAACGATTTAAAGAAACTTGATCAAGAAAGCAACAGCGAGAGCAAGGAGATGAAGAACACTGACGAGGAAGAGCAGAGAGGAACGAAAATTGAAGAAGACGATGCCACTTTTCGTTTGGTTTTGTGAATAAAAAGATTTGTCTATTTAACAATCCTTTACCACTATAGTTATGGTTTTGTGAATAAAAAAACTTTTTTTATTTGTCTCCTCGATTTAACAATCACTTTAAAATTCCACTTTTATAGAGCTTATAGACTTCACCTTAACTCAACAATCTTTTTTTTTTTTTTTATGAAAACCTTAATTCAACAATCTTAAATGTTTGTCTTGCAAATATGGTCTCGTTTGATTCGTTTTTGCTAACTTACAGTGTTAATTGAAAGTTTTCTTTTTGGAGTTAATATTTTCATATTTTGTTCAACTTTAAACTTTTAGAGAAGTTTAAAAATTTTAAACAATAAAAAATATGAATTGACATAAATAACCTTCAAACAAGAGAGAAATGTGTAATAAATGAGTCATTAATGAAAGGTAATTGTGTCTACAACTCTTGGAAAATAACTCATTAGGAGGTGGTAAGGGTGTAAGTTGAGAGATAACTTGAGGCAAATTGAGTAATTAATCAAGATTAGTTCTCAACTCCCTGTAAGTTACTTGGTCTTTCCCTAAAAATTGGGCATCAACTCTTAATACCAATTGGTGACGGGTTGGTTTAGTGGTAAAGGTGAAAGTAGGATTGTATGGCTTAAGAGCACGGTCTCAAGCTCGATTCCAATAGTCAAACGTCGGGTCACTGGTGGTTTTTTTGGCAATCTCATGGTCTATACAACTTGCTAGACAAATATCTGAATACACATGGTTATAAAAAACAAAGGATTATAATGTCTAGTTATTTTAACAATAAATAAAACAAGCCAAGCATAAAAGAGATCATTTATCAAAACTACAAATAGCTAAAAAAAGAAATCCACCATCGCCTTCAATAAAAGTTATTTATAAAAAAGAAACCACAACTTGTTCCATCGAAGCTCGAACTTCCAACATCTCACTTTTTTTATTATCGTGGGCGCCCGAACCACCTCAACGCCTCCTTATTAAATATCCCTCTCAACATTTCATATAAGTAATTATATACCTTAACACGTGAAAAAGTTGAGACATGCTTTGTGTCCAAAAGGTTAAGGGATCAACTTTTGTTATCAAAATCCAAACAAATTGTTTTTTTTTTTTTTTTTTTTTTTTTTACAAGCTTAGGAAGAGTTGATCCTTTATAGTCATTTTTGTTTTAATTACAAACATGCATTGAAAATGGAGACATTATAAGCTTACTCATATTCAGTGGATGAATCTAACTGGTCATGATACACTCATATAACTTAGGTAAATTATAACGAATTAATAGAGCCTCAATAAGCTCAGTGGGCTCGATGGGCATGCATCACTACTAAGATATAGTTGACTTAGATTATCCTATCAAGATCTATAACAAACTTAGATTTATTATTAACCAAAGGTCTAGCAGTTATTTTGCATTGCATGATACTAAAACCTTATTTATCTTGATGAAAATGTTAGACTTTCGCACTGCATGTACGATATGATGATTAATATATCGATCTACTTGACTAAATCTTATAAAATTAGTCGAGATTAGAGCAGTTATTTTCCAAGTCCATGGGGCCCTTGACCCTTGACCTTTTTTTTTTTTTCGTTTAATTTTGGAATGGCAATCTCAATTCTCTTTCAGTAGTGCTTGACCAATCATGATTCAATGTATGAAGCATTGAGGGTCATTGATTAACGTCTACGTAATGTATGGTGAATGGAAGTCTATAACGGATAAGTCATAGTCGCCACGCGGCAAAACAACAAGCCTTCAAAGGCACGATTAGGGATAGAATCCGACGGTCTGTAAGAGTGTGTCGCAGGCAAATCCAACTCAGCAAACTATGGAGGCGTGACCCTTTAGGGAGTGTTTGGAACACATCCATCTCCATTCCTGAACGACCGCCAAACAATAATTTCTTTTTTTAAGACAATCAATTTTATTCTTTTTTTTTCAAAGATGAAAACATAAAAGAATATAATTCATGCAAAAGAAATAGTATTTCTTTTTTATTTAGCTTTTTAATTTATTAATAAAAAATACAAAAATAACCCACATTGGACACCGATTAAATGTAGAACATTTTGCTTCGAGATGCGTATTGTATAGTATCCAACTCGATTTGTATCCAAAGTGGATTACTCGATCTAGCAACTCTCTTTATCATTATGTCTAAAAATCTAATGAACCCCAAAATTATGACCATGAGATTTTTTGTAATGTTAACACATGGGTTTAAATCCATTTTATGGAAAGGTTTAGGCTTGAATTTGGTTCTAATATGTAAAAATACAAAAGTACCCCTTTTATATTGTTCGGTTGGTGGTTTAAAAATCCCGTGGCCTAAATTATCCAGTTTCCACTCTAAGACTATGAAGCGAACAGCCATTAGAACCCAAAAAATTTGCAGTTCGGGTTAATTAAAATTTGAAAATTTATAAATAAAGCTTATCAAAAATAAATAAGTTTTCCGAGAGAAAAAAAAAAAAAAACTCAGCATAGCTAAATGCGTAAATAAAAAATAACAATCTAAAACATCCTACAAGCACATTTTTAGATTTTGAGATTATCCTTATAAGTGATTTTTTAAAAATAATTAAAATTTTAAAACCAAGATTTAAAAAAAAAAAGAACGAAATGTGAGTTTTACAATTTAGTTTCACATTTTTGAATGACTTTTTTTTTTGCATGGTAGCGCCCAACTCGAATCCAGTTTTTGCATAGTCAGGTAGACATACAAATTATGCAAGAAAAAATGGAAGAGGTTTTCTGATACATATTGGGAGTTTGGGTGTATCAATCTAATGCTTTAAGATATCAACTATTTTGTGGGTGGTTGGTTAACTTGGTTTTGCCTTTTTTGATAGAAAGAGGGAACACCCTATTTTTGTATGTATACATAGTATTGCATTTGTCCGTCGTGGAGAATTTAAACTAAAGTCCTACGCTTAATTCACACAACCTCGTCTTCACACAAACGCAATACAAGGCTTGTTTTGCCTTTTTTGATCAAAAGAAGGAACGCCCTATTTTTTCCATATATATACACATGAATTGCATTTGGTAGTCGTGGAGAATTGAAATCAAAATCATACGTCTAACTTACACAATCTCATCTTCGACCTTACAACTAGGCCACACCCCCTCATATTAATCATACACTCTTCTTATTCCAATCAAGATTTATTAAGTTGAACAAGTCTCCAAACACCCCCCTCATATGTTACACGCAGACATCGTTACAACTTCCTTAACTTTCAAGTATACATCCAAACTCACATTGAATTTGCTGTCTTAAGTTAACGGCTAATCATTCATTAATTATTAGAAGATGAATGAACATACCACGACGAATTCGCACGTCGTCGGATCCTCCCCGAGTCACATTTTCGCGCATTTCGAAGCTCATCGGACTACACCCATTTTGTTACAAATCAAATTAAGTTAAAAAAAAAACTAAATATTAAGCCAAAACACGTTTAGTTCAAACACAAAGCTGTTTTGCTTTGAGAGACAATAATAACTACCCACCACAACACACCACCACTTCTCTAACTTTTTAAATCCTTTTTTTTCACCTATAAAACCACCTCTAATTCGGTTACTATAACCACACATTCCCACTAATAATCACAACTTAATCACACTTTTTATACTCTAAACTCTTAAGATCATCAAAACTAGAAGAAGAAAAAAAAAATGTCTCTCATCATCTCAATCACAACATCAATTCTAATTCTCCTAACCATGTCATGCCTCACTGCTACAACCTTAGCAGACCCGGTTGTCGTCGTAAGCGTCACGGATTTTGGAGCTAAAGGCGGTGGGCGGACGGACTCGAGCCAGGCGTTTGTCATGGCGTGGACTTCCGTGTGCTCTTCGGAGGTGCCCGCGACGATGTATGTGCCGCGGAGGCGGTTTCTTGTAAGTAGTCCTGTTGTGTTTCAAGGGCCATGCAATGGTACAAGATTGAAGTGAAGATTGATGGCAGCATTGTTGCTCCTGGTGGAGTAGAAAGTTTGGGCAGTTCAGATAGTTGGATCATGTTTAGTCATGTTGAAGGGTTGGTCATCAATGGTGGAGCTTTTGATGGGCTTGGTTCTTCTCTTTGGGGTTGCAAGTCCTCACAACAAAGCTGTCCTGAAGGACCAACTGTATGTACATAAAGTTGTACACATGCTTCATGTCCTGTTTTGATCTTTTTTGTGAATGCTTGTGAGCTAATTGGAGTTTTAATGCTTGCAGACCTTGACGATTTTCGGCTCCAACAACGTGGCGGTTCGGAGAGTGACGTCGATAAATGCGAAGCTATACCATATTGTTGTACATAGCTGTGAGAATGTGACGCTAGAAGGGGTTCGGATATATGCGCCGAAGGACAGTCCTAATACTGATGGAATACATGTTCAGCACTCGGTGAATGTTCGCATATTGGATACTGGGATCAGAACTGGAGATGACTGCGTTTCGATTGGCCCTGGCACGAGGAATTTATGGATTCAGCGTGTCGCTTGCGGCCCTGGTCATGGAATAAGGTATGTTGAATTAGTTCTGCACATAACAAACTAGTCCTCTTATGAAAGAAATTATTGATGTCGGCGAAGATTACTTAACTGTGTTTCGAATGGGATTTTTCACAGTATTGGTAGTCTAGGGAAGGGCTTGGAGGAAGACGGAGTGGAGAACGTGACGGTGAAGAACGTCGTGTTCAGCGGAACGCAGAACGGTTTGAGAATTAAGTCATGGGGAAGGCCTAGTAATGGTTATGTGAAGGGAGTAGTGTTCAAGCAAGTTGTGATGAATGATGTGCAGAATCCTATTCTTATTGATCAGAACTACTGCCCCAGAAATGAAGGTTGCCCAAATCAGGTAATGCAAAACTAGTCCCTCCCCTTCGACGATTACATTTAATTTAGCCGAACTGAGCTTGTAGAAGCGATAATTTCGAACCAAAAAAATGTTAAGAGGAACCAACTGCAGTGACAAATTCCTAATGCTGTAATTCTTTTGTGCATGCAGAACTCAGGCATAAAAATCAGTGGAGTAACATATACAGACATTAAAGGGACATCGGCTTCGCCGGTTGCGATGAAGTTCGACTGCAGCGACACCTCTCCATGTATAGGCATTGGGTTGCAGGACATAGAACTCACTTATCAAAAACAACCAGCTAAGTCATTCTGCAAGAATGTGAGAGGAATGGCATTGGGTGTAGTCAATCCACCAAGTTGTTTATAATAGGCATTTCAAGCAAGTATTTGTATTCATTCTCCATTTGTTGTATTGTAACATTCTTTTATGAAGCAAGAGTTAGCACATTTTAGATGCATTTTATTGATGATTCGTATCTGTACCTTCTATGGAATTCAATGAATAAATGTTTCAATTAAAGAAGAACTGCAGTCATGAATTAGTATCACTGACATAGAAGGAGAAGTTGAATTCTTTTATAGCACTTCAACAGAATCTGCAGTCATGAAGAACTGCTTCCATAATAGAAGAACAACTTAATGCAATTGATTGAGGCTTGAGTTAGACTCAATGTCCTTAAGACTATTTCGCTCTGCTACAATATTTATGGTTTAATGACAATAGTCACCCCAAATACAACGATCGTACTAGTGATTGCAAATCTCTAGTGCTACGAATTATATGATTCAACACTCTCTCTTGCATAAACACTGTGAAAGAGGTTCAAATTTGACTCATAGATCTTTGTTTTGACTCGAGAAAACTAATAAGATACATCACTTAATTGTTTGTCTTTTTGAATAGATAGACCTTTTAGTATGTCTTTTAGAGTAGACGCGTCTATTAGTGTCTTATGTTTCTCTACATATTACAGCACTTTCCACAGATTTCCATTCATAACTACGGAAAATCAAATAATTTAATTAATTTTTTCAACAAAGTTCTCTTACAAATATAGCTACATTTTTTGCATCTCTACATCTGCTCACATTATACATTAAAACTGATAACATACAGGAGAATAAATTCAAGAATTACTCTGAAATGCAAATCTGTACTTCAGAACATATCCTTGCATCTCCTTCAGTTGTTGAATTGTAATGCCCATTCTTTTCCATAATTTGAGATGCTTAAATGACCATCTTAGCTCAAGTTAATAGGCTGAGCCACAAGTTACAGGAGAACACCCAGCGACTAGACGTCGAAGAATGACCGATCAAGAACGTTGTCCATTATAGTTATTAGACTGCATACATCCTTTTATATTCACTGTTCAACAACTCGGTCTCCGACACCATAGACACGGAGAACGAATGGGATCGACTCTCAGACGCCCTCCTTATATTCCGAAGATTTGATTCCTCCATCCTATGCAATATGACACAGTAGCACATGGAACCAAGGGTGGTCAGCATGATCAAGCTGCCAACCACTGTTGCATAGATGGCTAGCCAGCGAGCATGGTGACCGACGACTACATATGTGAGAGCAATGAAGGCCACTGATATGAAGAGGCAGGCTAGCCACATGAGCTTGTTGATTACAAACATAAGCTTCTGTTTCGCTTGCTGCTCTATCACAACCACTGATGTCTGAACAACCACCACAGCCAAGGAGATGAAGAGGGCCACAGAGTCGAAAACAATGAAGATGACGAATGCTGCGTTATTTGCAATATACGCTTGCCCAAGAGTCATACCTTCAATTCTAGCCTCCACATACTGGCCGGGCACAGTAAATATGGCAGCGAATGCAACTGTGGCAATGAGGACCGCAACAACAGTCGCGGAGTTGATTGCATTATTTAGACCACTTATGTGGAGCTTCTTCAACCTCTTCGCTATTTTCTGCACTCGAACCCTGGTCTGACGGGTCTGCTGAAGTTGGGACTGAACATCATGTTTTATGTCGCTCACCGTCTGTTTCAATTGCTTTGCGGGGTTTGGAGGGTTTGCCTGATCCTTGGCCATGACTGCTCCAGCTTCTTTTAAAACTGATGCAGCATCTGAATTTTCAGATTTCTCAGCCATGTCAAGTGCACTCTCTCCAGACTTGTTTATTGCATTGATATTGATTCCTTCAACTGATAACAAGCAGCGCAGCATCTGGAAATAAATGTAGTAGTTGTAAGTAAGGGTACGTAAATAGTAAACGAAATAGCTCAAGCATTTCTACAAAATGGCAGGTCAGCACAAAACGAACTCCGATTTACACAAATTTCTCGACTTTAAGTCTAATCGAAGTAGCACTTTTGATCTTAAAGATTCACCTCCAAAATACCAAGTACAGTGACAGACACAGATATCCATAACTATCTTCTCTATTAAGCCTATGTAGTATCAAGGCCAATTCGCCATACATTTAAAGTCTAGATACTTCAGTAATAGAATCTAAACCAACACCATAGAGACAGTAACATAATTTTTATTTTTTGCAGCTATCATCTTATTTGTTACAATTAGCACCCTCACTAATAAGTACTAAGCAGGATAATACCTAAAATCATGCTGATTTATGTTTATCAACATATTTTTCATCAAAAAAATGTTTATCGACATATTTAAGTGACAACGCCTCTCATCCTTATGATGCTTGAAGAAAAGGTCATATATTTCTTCCTCTTTTGAACAAGTGATATGGTACCTACATTTTTTCTTACGATGTTTCATGAACTAAGATAACTTGAGACGCATTGACTGGGAGAAACTTGACGGATTTAGATATCACACTATCAAGAACATTTAATTGAATGTAGTAGAAGAATTTGATCTATATATGTAGGCTATGTAGCCAACCCCCACTAATTTGGAATTGAGCTTTGTTGTCATTGTTGGTGTTTCAAGAACACATAACCAAGGTTTTACAAACAAATAAAAGAAACATCATTAACATGCCCACACCAAGACATGCACACCATAGAATACCTCCATTCTTCATGTAATTATGTATATTGCTTACCAATCACAAGCAATACCAAAGCACCAATGCACATAGATGGAAATCATAATAAATCAATACAGCCACTGCAATTCTATCTCTTTATGTACTTCTGAATTTACATAAGTGAAGCAAATATAATCATCAGGCTGTTATTTAAGTCCTACAAATGGATGGCAGTTCTTTTACGGAATAGGAACAACCATGATGGATAACATTCCATTCCATAAAAATGAGAATGAACAAAATAAGTTATTTCAAAGAACTGGGATCCTGAAAAGAATCTAGTTTCTACTGTGAGTCTGTGACTAGCAAGTGTTTCATGATTTTATTTTGGCAGCTTACATATTATGTCAATATCTATTATCTAAATAAGAATTGATGGCCTTTGGAATCATGGGAATCCAACGTGTTATTAGAGCATAGGTTTGTAAGGGTATTGGTAAACTTCTTTACTACATTTCCAATTTAATCAGTCTCATGTTCATCAAACTCTCCATGGTTTGTTAGCTTTAACTAAGTGTTCAACCCCTTCTAAACAATTATTGAACTTAGTAGGAACTAGTGAAAGTGTATGTTGCTTGAGTCAACCATAACGTCACTGTATGGTTACAAGAGGTGAAATTGCAGGGAACTGAATGGAGGGGGAAAAAGATGACTAACCTGAATACGTCCTTTACTAGTTGCTATGTGCAATGCAGTATTTCCCTTGCTATCTTCCACGTTGACAACGGATGGATCAGGCTTTAG
Organism: Stephania yunnanensis; assembly: GCA_039657365.1. Taxonomy (NCBI): domain Eukaryota; kingdom Viridiplantae; phylum Streptophyta; class Magnoliopsida; order Ranunculales; family Menispermaceae; genus Stephania; species Stephania yunnanensis. The sequence continues at coordinate 47,261,365 of CM077592.1, forward strand.
CAGTTCATGTACAATGTCTACATTTTGCCCTTTAACAGCCATATGCAAAGCAGTTTGGCCTTTCTTGTCCTTCCTAAAAGCCGTACTTGGATCCTTACTCATAAGAGCTCTCACAACTTCCAAGTGACCCATCCTTGCAGAGGTGTGAAGTACAGTCTTACCATTACTTCGAGCTATCTTGCAAAGGTCTTTGTCCGTCTCCAGAAGGAGATTGACAACCTCAATATGCCCTAGACCAGCGGCAGAGTGTAAAGCGGTGGAATTTGCTGAATCAGTGGTCATGGCCAACTCGGGAATGCCTGAAGAAGCTCCCGCAGAACCTCTACAGAATCATGAAAATAACATTTGAGATAGAAGTTCACAGCATAAACTTAAAAAGAACATAAATCATTTTTTCCACATCTCAAAAGAAACAAAATAAAGATGTTCAGGTGCCCTTCAGGTTCAGGGTGATTTTTTTTTCACTTAGGCAACAATTCCGTTAGCCTTGTTAAGGGATTCTCTCAATTATTCCCTTCCCCTATCAGAGAATAATCATCTGATTGTTCTAAGTATGCTTCCTCCTGTTTTAATTAAGGACAAAGGCCTAAATTAAATCCAATACTTCTGCTCGTCTAAGATTATATTTAAAATGTGGTCTTCTTGCTATTAGGATGTGCAAAATATTAATAAGTTTCCTACAGAGATCGATTGTCATGAATTTATATAAATATAAACGAAGCCTTAATCCCAATTTAGTTGGGGATGGCTACATGGATCAAACTCTTCCATTGTGCTCAATTTAGTGCAATTGATTGTGTGCCTTCCAAATCCTCTAAATCCCTCCAAATCAATGCACCTCAATTTCTATAAATAACAAATTAAATAATTCAACGTTTATGTGACATTCCAACTCATTTCCTACACCATAAATGGTAGGTGCCATGGTGTTTGTTTTTTGCAATTTTTAACTTTCTTCACTATTTAAAATTTTCAACTAAAACACCAAAAGAATATATATTTCAACATTTCCAGGTTCAATAAAATAAGTTTTTCAGTCCCCATTATCACACTTCTTATTACTCTCTCACACGCATAAATCCTAGCTGAGCTACTATGTCGGCTCCAACCTAATGCAAACTGCAAACAGAAGTAAGATGTTGAAAATTAACATATTGAAAGCAACTTGGGGCAAGTGAGAAGCTACTAAGATAACTAGTTGAATACATTCACATATCAGCAAATGAACCAAGTAAAAATGAGCAAAAAATGTCTGATTGTGATTGAAATCTTACCAACATGACCCTGCTTGGCAGCAATATGGAATGCGTCGTAGCTGTTTCTAGCAGGAAGAGAAGCAGTTTGAGCATCTAAATGCTTCAACAGCTCACTAACAACTGGGGCATGCCCATTTTCAGCTGCCACATACAAAGCCGTCTCGTCGAAGGAGTTCTGGTGCGATAGCAGAGCCTTTAAACCATTGGCACCACCATTGCCCTCCTGAAGAATCTCTTTCACCTTGCTCAAATTACCCGTTCGAGCCGCCAAATGAAGTGGAGTGTCACCTCTCTTCCCAGGGGACTCCTTGCTTTTCTTCTTCTCGCGAAAACTCTGCTGCTTTTCGATCGCTATTCGGAAGCTCTTCTGCTTCTCCGTTCCACTCCTAAAGCTCAATTGTTTCTCCATTATCCCTCGAAAACTCTTCTGTTTCTCCGGTGGCGGGCGAGCACTCTTTTGCATCTCCATCACCACTCAAACTAAAACACCTCTCCCCTTCCTCTCCTCCTCTATCACCACCAACACAAAACCCCCAAAAATCACTTCAATTCATCAACAAAATCTCTACTTTCTCATCAATACTTTCTTCATCTAAGAAACTGACTGACACCTATAAATTTCCTCTCTCAAAGACTAAATCTGTGTTCATCAAAAAACCCAAATCACATCATCAACTACCCATAACCTCAAACTCTCATAAATCCAAAACAAGTCCTCAAAACCAAACCACACTTCACAAAATCATCACAAAACCATCTGTTCTCATAAATTGACTGATCAATACCAGACAAACAACAAAACAATCAAATACCCACCACAACAAAACATAAAATAATCACAAAGCCAGATTCAATACCTGATTCGCTGACCACCCTTGATTCCGATCCGATCAAAAGTTCAGCAACTCCACAAAAAACCCATAAATTTGATCAGATTCAGACTCCGTGATCTACAGAGAGAGAAACGCAAAAACAATGAAAACCCACTTCGATTCTACAAAAATACAAATACCCTTTTCGTCGGAGAAGCGATTGTTGATGATTAATTACACAAATTTCAAACCTTGAAGCCAAACAAACACTACCAGACCCCACTTGTCTTAACAGATTGAAAAACAAATTGGGTTTTAATCAGATAAGTTTAATTTAATCGCACTTCGAGTTTTTGCACAGATTTAGCTTTTTAATTTGCTTGCCTGTATAATTGAGAGCACGTGTGAGATTCGAGTGGCTGCCATTGCCGAGTGACGTAGCGAGTTCAACGTGGGTGGGTCACACAGAGGAGTCAACAGCACAAAGACTCAAATTCTCACACACTTTATAACACTTCCATTGAAGACTTTAAGTACATCAACAAGATACGTCAGTCCCAAATTAATTAGGGTGGGCCGCGTATGTCAAACTTTTTTAATGTGCATGATTTAGTGCAATTAATTGTGAGTTTTTCAAAATATTTAAATTCTTCATAATTAATGCATCATATATTAAATTAAGTACTATGAGCTTTGAACTATCAGTCTTGAAATTTATCTTTACGTGCCTTGAGAGACACACACGCATGTCATCCATCAAGCACTGAGTGCGCACTGCAAAGTCATACTCATTTTCACACGAAGCCTACACGTCACGTCACATAATTTGACTTAAGTGTGACTTTTAAGTGTCATTGTAGCCTGTTCCAAAATATAATGCTATCTTTAAAAACAAATATGGGAGATGTCATAATGACTTTCCAAAATTACATTAGGATGATGTGATGTGTGGGTTTCATGTAAAAATGAGTGTGCCCACATACTTCTTGGTGCATAACGCACATGTGTATCTCGAGTACGAACAGTCCAAAGACACTAGCATATTAATTATTAACTTTCTAACCCAACAAAAAAAAGTTAAATGAATTGACTGACGAGTCGAAATTTGGTAATTGCTTTCTAATTAATCCACAACTTAAATGATATTTGACCACAACATTAAATACTAAAGTATAGTCGCGTGTCAATTTATTTTATTTCATTTTTTAAAGGCATTCTTATATCTTATTTACCAATAACTTAAAGAGAATGTTAGTGAAAACTTCACTCGGACGCTTGAGTCGGACACGCACTTGTACGCCTTAATACGCATTTCAATGAAAAATGAAGGAAAGTACATAAGTGCGTGCTTGACTTAAATGTCCGATGTGAGTGTCACACTAGCATTTTCCTTTTTTTACATCCCTACCTCTACGCGTAGAGATTTTGATGTGATTCTATAAACGTGAATCAAGGAGCCAAAAAAGCAATCAAGTATGTAAGAAAGTGTGTTAGGATTTGTATTAAAATACGCAAAACCTCGAATCTTTTTTTTTTTTTTGGGGACAAAAAAGCCAAACGAACAAAGCGAAAGTGTCCACTAACGTTAGGAAAATGTGAGGTGGACGCGTTGCTTCCACAGCACAGACAGAGCAGATAACTACTCTGCACACATTTTCTTTCTGCACCGTTTGATGACGTGTCATATTTCTATTCGTCTGCTTTTCGCCACCTCCGTATTCAGAGTGTGGACTCTCCACGTGGAAAATAACAACAGTAGAAGTCAAACCAGTCAATTCCGTTGAAAAACTACACAAATTATGTATTAATGCACTTTGTCTCCACGTAGAAAAAAAGACTAAAAGTTGATACGATAGAGTTTGGTTTGCTGATGAGATTAGATTGTCAATTTTTTGGTCATGACTTTAATTCGATCTAATCAAGCTTAGTGAAAGCATTTGATTGATGTAACCAAACATAACAAATTAATTTGATATTAAAGTTTGATTGGTGTGGGGTTTATTACAAATTAATAATTAACAAAAAATAAAAAGTAATGAACATAGAGCAATGTTAAATACATCTCGGCTATGTATAAGAGTAAATTAAAGTATATATTTTAATAAAAAAGTGTCATGATAAAAATAAATAAATATATCACGAATTGACATTATGTATAGATGTGATGCCTTTGGTGTGACTCTTAAAATATACATAAGACATTTTACAAAACTTATATTTTAAAAAATATAAAAGGTATAATTATAATTATAATTATATATTTTACATAAGAAATATCGAGTCGATTATTTAAATCTTATTTTACTTTAAGAAAAAAGGACTTTGTTTGTGACTTCCATTTGCTAGAAATGACTTGCTTCCCAGTATATTATACATAAATAACATAGTCATTTTTTTCTTAAAAAAATAAATAAAATAGTCATTTTCTCTAAGATCCGGCCTTTTTTGTTTATCTAGATTTTAGACTAAGAAAAATATCATTAATATCTATACTATATATAATGTCAACTTCTTTTGTCATTCTATTAGTCCAAAACTTATCATAATTTCAAGAATGCCTTCAAATGTATTTTTTTTAAATCGCTCAAGACAATTTTAAAAAGTAAATAATGAGGGCATTTTTGAAAAATAATTAAACTTATTTTTAGTTGGTTTTCAAAATAGAAGTCTATCTCACTTTTTTTTTTTAATTTTACTCCACTTTTTTCTCAATCTAATTAAAACGTGGTTTCAAGTTGTTCAATAAAAACTGCTTATTCAAAATATGCTCAATTAAACCGTCGATTCTCATTTCAATGCCGCACATTTAAAGCATTTTTTTTCATGCCTCAAAAGCGAAAGCAGGGGCGGATCTACATGTATCTTGCCCTGGTCTATAGCCCAGGGCAAGATACATGTAACCCCCTATACATAGGCTTTTTTTTTTTTTTTTCTTTTTTTTTTTAAGTTTAGCCCACCCATTATTAAGATTTTTCAAGCTTAATCCACCTAAATAAAAAATCAATAAAAAATAAATTAAGTAAAGTTCATTTGTCGACATTCAATTAAAAATAAGGAGTCAAAAACATCTCAGGTGAAACATCACTTGCTAAAAGGTAAGCGGGAGGTCGTGTGTTCGACTCCCTCATAAGCAAAAAATAAATAAATAAAAGAGAACAGCAAAGTTTAATATTTATTTCATTGATTCAATAAAAAATGTATATTTCATTGAACTGATGTTATTGAAATAAAATTAGAGTGAGCTAGTTTTGGCAGAGACATCATTTGCCTAAAGACAATGTTTCAGGAGGTGGTGATTCGATTCCCATTGAAGTAAAAATAAAAGAGATAATTTTGGTGGTGGAGTAAGTTGGTGTAACAACGTAATTAAATTTAAATTGCACCTCCATCATCCTGATTGGAATCAAGATGAACTTTATAATATAATTTAGTTGGTAGCTATATCATCTTTCTTCCTAGAGAAAAATATAATTAATACTTGCTGATATATTTTCAAAATTCTTTATTTAACCAAAAAAAGACCCTACTATATACTGTAACTCAGAAAAGTCACGTATTTGTTGGCGTCCCTCTAATAGACATCAAGATGCGTGCAGGCACACACGTCGAGAAAACTCAAGAGATGTCACTAAGTGAGTGTCAACTTTTTACGTTACAAAAGTATTTTTTTTAAAAAATATTTTTCAAAAAAAATACGTATTAATTTAGTATTTAAGTCTAGCTTAAGTCTACTTAAAATCTTGAATTCTCCTTTGTGCGAAAGCACGGGCGGATTGACTAATTTATATAATATGGAGAAGGAGACCTACATGAAAAGTAACGAAAAGATAGACATATTATTAGTTAACGGGGTGGACCAAACACTGGGACATCTGGTCTGTGCCTTGGTGGGTAATCGATCTATACTTTTTTTTTCATGAAAGAGAATGTGACCCGCCATATACTATATATATTATGGAACGTGTCTTTGAATGTTTGTGAGACTTGCATTTCCCATGCCTGTGCATGTGCAATCTCCATTCATTTAAGGATTTTGTTTTTTTTGTTTTTTTCTTCTTTTTTCCTATTGATATCATCTAAAAATTGGGTCTAGAGATTGTTGGGTCACACACGCACACATGAGCATATAAATGGGGTTGGCCCATCTTGCACAAAATCAATTATCTTATGCTAGGATCCAATTTATTTCACTCATGTTCTACACTAATTCTTATTATATTTTCGATGTAAAATTATATATATTCCTACAATCCTTTCATATATGGGCTAGAGTTTGAATCATAGATTCCTTACTATTTAACTATTTTTTTCTCTTCAAAAAATTATAAATAAAACGGATTTAAAATTAATAATGATGAATATGAAATGTGGATTTGTAATCCATGCAAGTTGACTTAAATTGGCTACAATAAATAAAGATTGAAATCATGATCAACAAATTATAATCGATTAATTCTTATAAAAAATAATTAATTAGTCATTAATTATATTTATTCTTTGAATTATCATTTTGGGCCAAACACTGCTTCATTCGTCATGTCTCATCATCCGTCATCATCATTTACTTTGTGGGGTGGGTGGTTTGCTCTCTTATATTGACCGCACTTCACTAATTTGCAATGACAATTAAGTTGACTTTTTATAACAAGTGATTAATTAATTGATAGTTATGTATGAATAATGATAGTTATGTCGAACAAATTACAATTGATTAATTCTCATTAAATATAATTAGTTAATAATAAGTGATTAATTAATTGATTTTTTATATATAAATCCATTGGTGTCTGACGCTTTTCAACCCCACTTTTTGGTTTAACAAAACCAATATGAGTTAGTCTAACACTCTAACCTCATTGATCTTAACTCGAAAGAAACGATATAATTAAACTCACACTTTTTACCTTAGCTAGATCAAATAGCAGTCTCGAAATATCGGATTATCTGAAGATGAGGATTGATACTAAATAAAAACATTATGACATTAATTTGAGCGTCAACAATGGAAGAGCAAGTAATTTGTTCACTGATGGTAAAGTTGGAGTAGATGAGATTGAAGTGCATGGTTGGCCTTGAAACCTCCTTGTTTGATATATAACAAAAACATTAAGACATTTGATTTTGCTCTCATGACAAAGAGCCGAATCTTCTAGCCACCCCGGTTGATTAGTTCATACCGACTTTTTGTAGGACCAACAAGAAAGTCATGTAACGGCCCATTTTCCAAATAGACCAACACGGAAGACAATGCAGGCCCATAACCTGGCCTACCAGCGCCAGCTGTGTCCCAGATGTCATCTCATCCACTATTTAATCATTATTAACCTCAATAGACAACAATTTAATGTTTAAATTATTACTTAACTCAAATCATCTGCCATGATCATTTTAAGTCATAATAAATAACTACAGCGAAAGTCTTTTATCATGACAAACTAAAATATAAACATCATTGTCATGCATTTAACTCTGATACTAAATGTGGAAAACACATATATCAAAATATAAAATCCTGAAGTGTCTCACAATCCCAAATCCCAAAATAAAACAAAATATGTATAATACAAATGTACAAGTCTGGCTCAATATCTCTTACTCATAAGTATTACGATAGCTTGCCCTCGTCACGGCTCGTACTAGGATCTGCACTCAAGCCATCACAAAAAGCAGATGACAAGTCCAAAGTGAGTATTACCAAAGAAATTAAGTGAGCAATACAAAAAGAAAATACTGAAATTTTAAAAAAACGATTAAATAAACATGCGGAAATAAATATAGACAACTGAGCTTATCGTATGGATAAATAATAGTGAAAGCTCAAAGTGTGTTCCTAAAGCTTACGATCAGACTAGTGCCATACTTCGGACTCCCAAAAACTACTGCCGACGAGTAACACTCAAGCAACACCAGTATCTGGACCCGCTAGGTGGTTGGCGTGGAACCAATGACGCACCTACACGTGCCTCGACGGGAGTCTCGGGTCGACCTATTCACCGAAATCCCTGGCACACGTGATATACCCTAAAAGGCTTATGTTAGGATCTACACTCAATCCATCACAAAAAGATAGATGACGAGTCCATAAGCGAGTATTCCCAAGGAAATTAAGTGAGCAATACATAAAGTAAATATTGGAATTTAAACAAAACTATTAAATAAACATGCGGAAATAAATACAGTCAACTATGCTCTTCGTATGGATAAATAATAGTGAAAGCTTAAAGTGTGTTCCTAGAGCTTAGGTCAGACTAGCACCATACTTCGGACTCACCACACACTACTGCCGGTGAATAGCACTTAAGTAAGGCCGGTATCTGGATCCGTTAGGTGGTTGGCGTGGAACCAACGACGCACCCACACGTGCCCCGACACGACTCTCGAGTCGACATATTCACCGAGATCCATGGCACACGTGCTATGGCCTAGTGGACTATAACGACCCAAAATCTCTAACCGTGTTTATGTCCTTAAACAAGCTCAACGACCCGTACTGTAAGTCCTTCACCGTGATATGTCCATTAACCGAGGCAAGGGCTGAGGTATATTTTATATTTGTTGTGATTTATGATGGGGTATGTGCCCTAGGTCAATCCATTAACTGTCTTTATGAATACTTTTAGTCAATAAAATAGAGGATTTCATTTGTTGTTTATTATGATTAATTTGCATGTTTACATTATAATAAGATCCATGTGTATTTACACAAATATCCTAAATGTCCCTAGTCGATCATTATACTGGGAACTATAATGAATTAAGACTAGTGTGAGTCTTGATTGATGGTCATATGATGATTATACGTATAGGGATACGAATCAAGATCACGAGTACTTGTTAGGGAACAAAGTACTGGACCGACCCGCTATGAGAACATCACATGGATTAAGTCATAGTTGTTTCTCATGATAGGTATATTTTTCAGTCCTCTGACTTGAGATTGCCAGAGACTTCAACATTAGGAACATAGTAATTTGACACAATTAACTGTTGTTTTTAACCGGACGATTATAAAGGTTGTGATTGGTTACTGTGTGAGCAATGTGATGAAGTTGTGTAATCGAGATAGAATTTATCCCTCTCATATAAAGAGAGATATCTAGTGGATCCCTCGATGTATTAGACTGTTAAAAGGCCTAGTCTAAGTGAATTGATATTGATCAATGTCACTTGGATGTTTTCAGTCTACCTAGAGATCGAGACTAGTACGATTGAACATGTTGGATGACAATTCCATGCCTTATGTTTGATCAAAAGGATATCGTGTGACAAAAGGATGTTATATACACTATTGATTAGGTTGTATCGATTTGATATTCGTACAACTTGGGTACGTAGTCATAATGTCTTGCTAGAGGCCGCTTATGACTTGTATACCAAAATGTGTTTTGGTACACTACCAACGTTGTATGAGCCTATTGGGTCGCACACTAAGAATGATTTTGCGAGATTTTAAGATGATTCAGAAAAATGAATTTTATATGATAAAATTCATGACAGAAACGTCCTTGTGGTGTATTACACTTATACTTCTTTAAGTAAGGGTATATGTGTAATTTACTTAACTGTCTATATACAAAGGTTGTATAAATAGACGCTTTAAGTTAGAACACAGAGACAAAAGAAAAAGGCCGAAACTCTATTTTCGATTTAGAAATGACTTAGGGTTTTTTGGTATGATTAAGTTTTTCATGATTAAACGTTTTTAATGGAATTAGATTCGGATCCTGTTGGGGTTTTTGTCAAAACTGTTTTGTAATCTCCGCTGCGTATGAACCCCATAACCCAACAGTGGTATCAGAGCCTTCGAGTTTGATTCCATTAAATTCATTGCATGTTTTCTTCTGATATATACATGATATATGATTGAAAGCATGTTAATAGTTGATGTATATGTGATATACATAAGTTTCTTGTGAGATTTATTATCATGTTTTGTGTATATGATACATATATTCGTGATTTAATTAAAATCAGTTTATTACATGCTAGTAACCATGTTAGGTTAATTCAAATAATTTCAATGAATTGAATTTTGTGTTCTGTGATCCATGACATCATTAGGTATAATCTTTATTTTTCGTGTATTGATTCATGGATGAAATCTCTGTAATTCAGTGTACATATTTAGGTTACATTGTCTTACGTTTCTTGAATTGTATAGGGCTGAATATTAATTCGAAACTAATATGATTAAGTTCGATTGGGATAGTAGTTCATGATTCAATGACATATTTGTGATTATCTGGATGAGGACCGAAATTGCAAATAATTAATTTTTGAAATTGTTTATTTATCTCGTTATATCTATTTTGTTATGAACTTTCTATTTGATAAAGATAGATAACAAATTAGATTAGGAGATATAATCAAAATCGGTTTCGTTATCCCTATTGGATAGGAGATAAATATGGAGAAGTTTGTTATTGGTGATATGCTAGGATTCCAATATCTAAAGTCCTAATTGGATTACGATAAGATGATTAGTTAGATGTGGGCCCGGGTTAATTAAAAATGTTTTAATTGGCTTAATTTTGGATAAATTAAGGGGTAAATTTAGTATAGTAAAATCAGCGAAAAATATGATTTTCTATAGCGAATTTCAATTTTTGAAATTGAGATTCGTCTTCTAAAAAAAAAAAAAAAAAAAAGGGAGGGCGCGCTTTCCAGAATCCCGTCCGTCCATTGAGCGGCTTGGCGGACCATCGCTTCATTGACGGCTAAACCAATGGACCATTGACCATTGCCAAACCCAGCGAGGACCGTCGTCTAACTAATCCTAGCGCACGAAAATTCTTTTATTAGTGAATAGTATAAAAAATCCCAAATTGTTTAGTGATTGAACAAATCAATAAAATATATGATATTTCATTGTTTACATAAAAATCACTAAAACTGAGTAAAATCTCTTTATTAAATTTTAAGTCTCATGTCATCCATTTTAAACACTTGTCAAAGGTCTCGATCACACTAATATAGTTTCAGCCATAGCTGGGTGTATTGTGTTATCTTGGTGAGACAAGTTGGGTAAGAGTTACCTAAATGTTTAAAATGGTCCGACTTAATAAAGCCATCAAAATAGTTTTGAGCTTTAGGCAAATGATGAGATAAAAACATGCTAAGACATAAGATGTCCCGTATCTCATAAAAGGATCTAAAAATTACATAAGATGTAATTGGTAACTGCTACCTACCTAAATAATCTAGTTCTGTGTTTCATGCCATAGCAGTCATAGAATTAGGTGAAATAT